>CM064574.1:19612255-19939637 GCA_032716605.1 Paralithodes platypus
GGGGCCACTCCGGAGCTCACCTCTGGGTCAAGTACTAAGTCGCTAAGTAGAGCCGCTGGAGCAAAACTCACAAAACTCCCAACTTTAGCTTTCTCCTTCCGACCATTCCTCCGCTGGTCTAGAGACTGAGGAATAGGCTGTGACACTTTAGATGCACGAGATCGGGTGACAACACACGCCCTCTGCTGTGATTGACACCTCTCGACCAACTCCTGCCCCTCCCTACTCACGTCGGCCGCCCTCTCGGCACCGACTAAGGGTGGAACCTCAGAAGCAGGTACCGCAAAGTCGTTGCCGAGAAGAAGGTCGACGCCCTCTACTGGCAGTTTCTCTACGATTCCAACATCTATCTCTCGTGTCACACCATCAACCTCCAGCTCCACTCGGACCAACGGGTATGACCTTGTAGCATTAATACCCTGCACCAGAACTCCCCGTGCCGCGTTTATAGGTTAGCCTGTAAAGTTTTTCATCAATGTCAAGGAAGCACCTGTACCACGAAACAACTCCAACCCATGCTTGCAACCAGCCCAACTCACGCAGCCACGCCCTCTATGGTCTCAAAAAGTATCGCGGACAGGTTTCGAGCCTTCCGGACGCTCCTTCACTGGCTGTGCCCCCGCATCTGACATATCACCCCGGGTAAACGCAGAAGACCTCAGAGACACCCCAATGTTGCTAGCCAAAGACACGACTGCTGTAGGTTGCTTGCTAGGACAGGATCGTGCAAAATGACCCTTGTTATGACACTTAAAACACTCTACTTCACCCTTGGACTTCCCCTGAGGTGGGGAAGGGCCCTGACCCTTCTTAAACGGGACGGTTTTCGGTTTGTGATCAAAATTGGTATCATTGCTCTTATTCTCGATGTTAAATGTTGCATCACTGACTCGGGGGTGGTGGAGTGTTGCGCCCCTTGTTAACTGCATCGGTCCGTTGTGCAGACCCGCACCCACGAATCAGCGACATTCTCAGGTCAGCCATCTCAGCTGCCTTTTGTAGAGTTTTAGGCTGTTTCTCTTTGAGGTTCAAAGTCAGGTCGCCGCCTGTGCACTTAAAAAATTGCTCTAGAAGGACTAACTGCTCAAGCTCCTCGAACGTCGTCACCTTCTCTGACCTCAGCCAATTTCTCAAAGCATCAGACAGTTTCCGGGCATGTTCTAGAAAAGTGCACTCACGACCTTTCGTAACACCCCGAAACTTCAACCTACCGTATATGTCTCTGGTTGTAACTCGTACGCCCGCAGAACAGCTTCCTTCAGTACTTCATAATCGATGCAAGAATCCAAGGGCAACGCATCATATGCCTTGAGTCCTTTGCCAACCAACCTAGAGGAAACAAGGGCTGCCCACTTAACCTCGGGCCATTGGTGCTCCCGGCACTTCTTCTCAAAACGCAGGAAAAACTCGGTGACACCCGACTCGTCAAATGCAGGGACTAACTTAAGAAGGTGCGATAAAGACTGATCAAGACCTCGATTCCCAGAACCGAGACGCTGCCCTGTCGACTCCACCCGAGACTTCTCAAGCTCTATGTCTTCACAATACATGGCCTTTCTCTCCTCAGCCTGAATCCTGAGCTCAGCCTGCCGTTGCTCGAGCTCAGCCTCATGCTTTCGTTGCTCAAGCTCATGCATTTGTTGCTCAAGCTCAGCCTCATGCTTTCGTTGCTCAGCCTGCATCTTAGCCATCTCAAGCTGGAAGATCATATCTGGAGTTAAACCTTGAGGAGGAGGAGATTCAACAATTGGAGACCCACCCAGTGACAAACCACGCTGCCAGTGACTATCGGCCTGCGGGAACGTACCCGGCTCCGGAGCCCGAGGGGGCGCCATGGTAGGAGTCGAGTGGAATGGGGGCTGGGCTGAAGGTGCCCCAGCTCCCGCTCCACCCGAAGCCCCACGCACCCCGCCGAGCACACAGGCCACCAGGTCACTTCTCGTCATGCTGCTAGTGCCAACATGCCCCATGACATTGGCCAAACACTGGAGACCATACCGATCAATCCCTGACACCCGGTCAACAGTAATAGGCATCTCCAGAAACTCCCTTGCATCCTCCTCACTAGTTACTACTCTAATGCCTTCTAACAAACCCCGTTGCTGCACCTCAGAGTCTGCTTCCCGTACTGTGTCCTCACTGTGCATTGATCTGTCGTTCGACATAGTGTCCACCGAAAATTCTCAACGTTTATAAAAAAAAAGAAGTACCTAAACTCTCATGTAGCACTATTCACTCAAAAAATGCTCGAAGACAACTCAAGTCCTATACTATGTTGTCAACAAAAAATCCTACATGTCCAAAATATTCCTCAAAAAATAAATGTCCACAAATCCTGCAATTATTTCTTAGTTCATTTGGTATGACGAGTAAGATAAGATAATAGGCAAGGTCGCCATTTGTTACGACCGGGGCTACGAATAAAACAAGGGCACTTAATGATTGGACTAGTAATAGGGCACTATGCAACAACGGTACGCTAGATCCAAACCCTCGAACTTATATGCCGGCGAACAAAAACACCTATACCCTCCAGAGTTAATCTGCGATAACGGGGTATCCTTAACTGGGTATAAATGTACTCCACTTCAGGCTAACCTGCACTGGTATAGCCTGATAACAAACAAGATGCAAGTTACGTTAAAATGCATTAAAAGGGAATCTATGGAAAGATCAATTAAATCACTGCAAGATTTAATACAATAAAAAGATGCTTCAATACAGTTACTCTAAACAACAATAAACACTTCACTCCTATCTGAAAGAAAGTAAGTATAGTCCTACAGCATAGACCTGGAAACTTCTGAAGAAAGTCTGATGCTCATAAGATGCTCGTATCTTAAACTATATAAAGGCAGGAGGCAGGATACCACACGTGTAAACTGAATACACTAAAAGATAGGACATATAATGTTAACTGACACGGGAATACTATAAATGCGCAACGGTAGTAATGCTCGACACTAAAAGAAGTACTTCCTCATCAACGAAACAGTCTGCTATGGTTTTGCGGCTCAGCAACAACCTAGACTAATAAATGCTGTGAATAATAATGCGTACATATCAAAGAGCTTATATTAAATACTAACAAGTGTCTACTCAATTAATAATGTCTAGCTGGGATACTCTAGGTAAGGAACTGGGGATGAGCAAGACAGGCTCGTAGCCTAGCGATGTCCTTAAGACTGCATCCTTTAAGTTACGTTAATTGACTGGGGGTGCTCTCTTGATAGATCCAGATCACAAGTATCTGGTTCTATCCTGGCGACCCTCAAAAGACAAGCAAAGAGGCAGCAAAGTGTGGAACTGGAACAGGCCAAAGCCCTCAGTCAACACAATGCTGCACTCGCAAAGGACGCAGCCGAAAAGACAACCTGGTACCACAGGACCGGTCGAAGTCGTGTAGGTATAAGCAAACCGTACACACATCGGAGACAACGACTACAGTTACCTTATCCCAGTCTAGCATTAAATAAAAGAGCAGAAACACTAAATCAATAATGAAGACACACAGAGTTCTAAACCTATACTAACGAAGAACCCTCAAACCTATTCTAAGTACATGTAAATATCTCAGAGGACGGCGCATGCAATACAATGGGCCGGCTATGGAAACCGTATGCAGAACCCTAGGGGATAAGTAATTGAATAAAGGCGAGAAGTAATAGAAAAGAAGAAGTTGAGAGAGAAAAACAGTGATAAAGGGGGTGATCAGGAGAAAGTATGCAAGGGGATGTTAGAAGCACGCGCACCAAGCCTGTCCTGAGGAGAACAGCTCCTGGGAACCCTCATGGAGGAGGTTAGTTACACAGGAGCCCGCAAGGGCGCGATGGTCGGCCAATCACGGGCCGAGACGTCACAAGGCAGCAGGCCCCTAGGACGCGCCAGGATCCACCAGCCAATCAAAGGCGAGGGAAAGCCCGCGCGCGAGCGGGAAAACTCCTCCGAGCGAGGCAGCACATACATACACACGCACATATTACCACCACGCTGCCTATATCTCTCTTTCTCCTTAACTTTACACAATGCATCTTATATTCTATTAATGATATAAAATACTTCCCGTTGTCACAGACGAAAATAACCACTGGGCTTTCTGTGACAATGCGAGTACTAGGAAAGAAAGAACAACATTCTCTGATAACTGTAGCCCATTTTGATGTCGCTGGGGAGCGCTAGTTGCTAACGAGAGGCGATTCTGCCAACGCTGGTAGACGTCACAACAGTATAATTTTATATAACTACATTTATGATCACATTGAATTTTAACCATTGGAATATTTATCTATAATAAGGTCAGCATAACACTATATTGTAGCATTTTGAATATGGTGTATTTCAAATTTGAAATATATATAAGAAAGAAATAGTGACCATAATCTGTGACCTTCAACATTCACCTTGAATAACAAAAACACAAAGTTTGGACAATCGTTGTATTGACCAACCGAATTTGCCAGAAAAATTTGGTGACGATACGTAACCTGTTCAGTACAGTTCTGTCGGTTTCATTTCATACTGGATATTAAGACAATTTTATTTAGTGTACGAAGGGCCTCCATAAAATTAGCAGGCTTTCAACTATCTTAATTAACCCTTTTTACTACCACAGATCCTTTATAAGCTCCACAAATTCGTCTAATTATAGCCAATATACAATACAAATGACGTCACCGGTACACAAAGGGTTAAACAGTTTAGGAAGAGTTTAAAGAAAATTATTAACACTCATCTTTTGTTCTTTGACTTTGACCGTTAACCTCAAGTATTATATATACTGTATATATTATTGAAATATATGTTATTTAAGTAAAATGCAACTAACAGTCGTCAGCTTATTGAAAATTGAGTATTTGTTTATGATGAAGGTTAACTTTTGACCTTGGACTGTGGCCTTGACCTTTATGTAGGATTATATTTTTGTTTGCTTTGATGTAACCCTATAAAAATCAAATAAGAGTGTAAAATGTCATTAAAGATCATCAGTTCGTTTCAGAGGTATTATAGGAATAGTTCACCTTGACATTTGACCTTCATCTTGACCTTCATGAAGTCTGAAACTTTAACATTTCAATTTTCCCTTAAAGCACAACTGTCTCACCGAATTTTGTGAAGTTTACATTAATAGTAAAGAAATTAGCATATTAATCTTATATTTGACGTTTACCTGTGACCTTGACCTATCAAATGGATTTATGTTTATTCTTGTATGAACTTGATCTTGGCCAGGGGCAGGCAACTTGCGGCTCAGGAGCCGCATGCGGCTCTTCCAGGACACCCATGTGGCTTCTGAAGCTCCAGAAGCTCCAGAAATAATACTTCTTCCTTCAAAATGAAGGCATCATATAACTCATTCAAGGCAATATTAGATTTGTTATTCAACTTCAGAAAGATCTATTGGTATCAATTGTTATGATTTCTAGAAATGTGACACATATTTTTCCTAAGCCTTGTGAAAAAAATTATATTGAACAATATCACTGTAAATTGTTTAGTTCAGAAGTACGGTATATGCTCGTAATTCTGAAGTACTGTAGATTTCGGTTGATGAGACTATTTTTGTTTGTATTGCGGCTCCGACAGTACAAACAATTTATGAAACTTTAAAAAATGGCTCTTCTAGCTTCAAGGGTTGCTGACCACTGGTCTAGGCATTTCAAATATGCATGTTATGCCTAATGAGAATCTTACATTAAATAGGAAATACTAGTAAAAATCATATTTCGACCTATAACCTTGACCTTTGACCTTGACCTTCGACCTTAGAATTTCTTATCAAGGATTTAGTTAGCTTAACAGCAATGTTTGTATTAACTGGCGTTATGAATACGATGTAATTCGTATGAAAACTTATTGATTACAAATAGTGATCATATACTGTGACCTTGACCTTTGACCTTTGACTTAAAATATAATACATATATTTGGATGTTCTTCACATTAACCAACTGAATTTGCCTGTATAATTTGTTGACAATACCTTAAACAGTCTACGAGGAGTTTAGGGAAAAGTACAAATACTCTTGTTTTGACCTTGACTTCTGACCTTAACTATTACAATAGTAATGTGAAATTTGATATATATGATATTTAAGTAATAAGCCAAAACGCATAACAGTTTTCCAAAATGTGAGTAATCTTTTTTAATAAATAATAAAAGTTGACCTTTGACCTTCACCTGTGACCTTGACCTTTATGTAAGAGTACATTTTTGTTTGCATTGACATTCCCCATGAAAATCAAATAATCTTGCCTAATTTCATTAAAACCCATCAATTAGTTTCATATATATTAATAGAATAGTTGACCTTGACCTCTGACATTTATCTTGACCTTTTATATGTCTCAACATTTATTATTTTCCTTTTCAATTAGAGTGCAACTATCTCACCAAAATGTGTGAAGTTTGCACGAAAAGTAAAGAAAATAGCATATCGACCAATTATTTGACCTTGACCTGTGACCTTGACCTTTCATATAGAATTGAATAGTTTCTTGTATGACATTGGCCTAGGTATTCCGAATATACAGTACATGGTAAGCCTAGTGAGAATCTTAACCAACAGAGACCCAGCGACGCAGGGTGTGCGTCCACAATGTATGTAACGCTAAACCCCAGTGACGCATGGTTTGCGTCCTCGCCGGCCGCTCCTAATTACTCCGGTCCTATGGCACCCCGAGGGCTCAGATTTGTATGGGAACTGTGTAAGTATCCCACGCACCCATGACGATGGTTGAAAACTCTCAAAGTCCAACCGCGTGCGCGTGAGCGCGCAAAAACATGTTTTTTGGGGGAAATTGCCTTAAATTTTTTACTCTTGTAAAATCCGTTTTCGGGGGCTCTGTAAGACCATATTTTGTGCTTTTTGATCAATTTTTGTTTTGTTTTTCCTTCATTCCTAACCTATTCGCTATTGTTTCTGGAATAAACAAAAATTCAGAATCAGCCGGTCCTGGGTGGTACATTTATTAATATTTAGCTGGTGCTCAGCGGGTTAACAGTTATTATAAGAAATACTAGTAAAAAACGATTTTGACCTTTGACCTTGAACTTTGACCTTACCCTTTATAATATTTATCATAACATTAGGCAATACGAAATCAAGGTTACCAGTAACTTGTAGTGACAATGAAAACATTTTAATACAAACTAAACATTAATAGCATAAGTTGACCTTTCACCTTGACCTGTGAAATTGACCTTTATGTAAGAGTACATATTTTTGTCCATTGACATTGCCCAGGAAAATCAAATAAGCATGACTAATTTCATTAAAACCAATCAGTTAGTTTCATATATATCTATAGAATAGTTGAACTTGACCTTTGACCTTCACCTTGACCTTCATGATATGTCTCAAAATGTATTATTTTCCTTTTCATTTAAAGTGTAACTATCTCACCAATTTTGTTTTAAGTGTTCATGAAAAGTAAGGAAAATAGCATATTGACCTTTTATTTGACCTTGACCTGTGACCTTGACCTTCCATATGGAATTGTATAATTTCTTATATAACCTTGGCCTAGGTATTCCAAATATACATGGTAAGCCTAGTGAGAATCTAACATTTAGTATAGGAAATACTAGTAAAACCTTATTTTGACTTTTGACTTTGACCTTTGACCTTATCCTTTAGAATATTTATCTAACATTTGTGTAATACGATATCAAAGTTACCAGTTACTTGTATAGTGAAAATGAAGATATTTGAGTAGAAAACTATAAATATATAGTAAATGCTGACCTTTGACCTTGACGTGTGACCTTCACCTTTATGTAAGAGTTTTGTTTTATTGACATTGCCCAAGAAAATCAAATAAGCATGCCTAATTTCATTGAAACCCATCACTTAATTTCATATATATTGGTAGAATAGTTGACCTTGACCTTTGACTTGACCTTTATTATATGTCAACATATAGTATTTTCTTTTTTATTTAATGTGCATCTATCTCACCAAATGTGAAGTTTGCATGAACAAATAAAATAAATAGCACATTAACCTTTTATATCACCTTGACCTGTCACCTTGACCTTTCATATGGAATTGTATAGTTTTTGTATGACCTTGGCCTAGGTATTCCGAATATACACGGTAAGACTAGTGAGAATCAAACATTTAGTATAAGAAAACTAATGACAAACTTATTTTGACCTTTGACCTTGATCTTTGACCTTAGTAACCCTTTAGAATATTTAACTAAAATGTGTGCAACACGATATCAAGGTTACCAGTAACCTGTATGGTGAAAATTAAGATATTTGAGTAAAAAGTTAAATATATTGTAAAAGTTCACCTTTGACCTTGACCTGTTACCTTGACTTTTATGTTAGAGTATTTTTTGTTTTCATTGACATTGCCCCAGAAAATCAAATAAGCATGCCTAATTTCATTAAAACCCATCAGTTAGTTTCATACATATTAATAGAATAGATAACTTTGACCTTTATCTTGACCTCTATGATATATGTCCAAATGTATTATTTTCCTTTTCATTTAAAGTGCAACTATCTCACCACATTTTGTGAAGTTTGCATGATATCTAAAAGAAAAAAGCATATTGACCTTTTAGTTGACCTTGACCTGTGACTTTGACCTTTCATATGGAATTGTATAGTTTCTTGTATGACCTTGGCCTAGGTATTCCGAATATACATGGTAAGCCTAGTGAGAATCTAACAGTTAGTATAAGAAATACTAGTGAAAAACTTATTTTGACCTTTGACCTTGACCTTACCCTTTAAAATATTTACCTATAATTTGGTCAATACAATATTAAGGTTACCAGTAACTTACATAGTGAAAAGGAAGAGATTTGAGTAAAACTGAAAAATATGAAATATTTACCTTTTTAACCTTGACCTTTGATCTTAACCTTTAGGTTAAATGGAAAATTTCTTTTTAAATGACCTTTGCATTGACCAAATGGATATACCTGTGAAATTTTGTGAAAATCCATCAAACCGTCTAGGAGGAGTTTCCGGACAGACAGACAGATGACGACGACGACAGACAACGACGACGACAGACAAGCTGAGTGGTGGTGCACAGTATACGGTGGGATCTGTATGCGCGATACCACTATGCTTCGCAGAGTTGATAAAATAAAAAATAGTAGATGTGCAGTTTTGCCAAAAATCAAAACGGCATAACCAACTCTGCGATGGGTTACCATCATCACCACTAATACCATCATCAATCACAATCACCATCATCACTACTACTGCCATCATCACTACAACTGCCACAATCATCACTACTGTCATCTTCACCATTACTATGATCATCATCACTACTACAATTACAATTATCACTACTACTATCACCATCATCACTACTACTGTCACCATTGTCACTACCATCTTAATCACTATTATCATCATTGATACTACAACTATCAACCATCATTACTACTATCATCACCACCCTCTTACAATCATCATTACTACTGTCACCATCACTACTACTGCCATCATCACCATTACTATGATCTTATCATCACAACTATTGTCATCATCACTACAACTTTCACCATCATCACTACTACTCACCATCATCACTAATACTCGCACCATCGTCACTACTGTCATTATTATCACTACAACTATCATCATTACTTGTCACCATCATCACTACTATTATGACCATCATCACTACTAGTACTTTCACCATCATATCTACTACTGTCACCATCATATCTACTACTGTCATCATCATCAATACAACTACAACACAACCATCATCACTACTATTATCACCATCATCACTACTATCACCATCAATCCCACTATTACTACCATCACTTCTAATGCCAACTAAACTAACTTAACCTAGCGAGATGTTTTCGCCCCCATAACGAATGCGTTTTTAGTGTGTGAACTAAGAACGCCATCATTGCTGGGTGTGGGGGAGGGGGGGGGGGGAACCATATTTTGGACCTAAAATCATAACTATTGCATACATTCAACAAATCTTTTCATTCACGCACATTGCACATCACATTGCATTCACGCACCGAATGTACGTTAGAAGTTTGTGTGAAAATCCATCGAACGGTCTAGGAGTTTTCGGAAAGACAGAAATATGTCTCACTATTATCATCACATCTGAGACATGTGTATGATGTGTGGTTTTCTGTGATGTGTGTGGTCCTACGGGGCACACACACACACAGGGAATAGGTACAGGGTGGGCGGTGGGGGTCCTGAAGGCGGAGGGGGTGGGGTGGGGGGGGGGGGGTTGAGGAGGGTGCTGTTAGGGGGGGGGGGGGATTTTTTTTGGACCTAGGATCATAACTATTGCACAAATTAAAAAAAAAAAAAAAATACCGTCGCATTCACGCACCGAAGGTTCTTGTGAAGTTTGGTGAAAATCCGTCAAACGGTCTAGGAGGAGTTCTCGGACGGACAGACAGACAGACTTTTCGGTTAGCATGTACCACTATACGGGGGGCGATACCACTCTGCTTACGCAGAGTTGATAAAGTAGGTGTGCAGTTTTCGCATTACCAAAAAAAATAAAAAATAATAATAAATAAAGCAGACGTGCCGTTTGGCCCAAAATCAAAACGGCATACCCAACTCTGCGATGGGTCACCATCATCACTACTAGTCACTATCACCATTACTATCATTAGCACTACTACTATTACAGTCATCACTACTACTCTTACCATCATAACTACTCTCATCACTACTACTGTCATCATCACTACAATTTTCCCCATGATCACAACTACTCACCATCATCACTAATACTGTCACCATCATCACTACTGTCATCATTATCACTCCAACTATCATCATTGCTTGTCACCATCATCACTACTATTATGACCATCATCACTACTACTAGTACTGTCACCATCATTATCTAATACTGTAATCATAATCATCACCACCATCACCACTGCTGTCCCTAACGGGGCACACACACACAGAACGCCATCATGGTTGCTTGGGAATAGGTACAGGGTGGGGGGGGGGGGGGTAAAACCACATTTTAGACTTAAAATCATAACTAGTGCACACAAATATAGATATATTTTTTGTTTTATTACCGTCGCATTCACGCACCGAATGTTCGTGTGAAGTTTGGTGAAAATCCGTCGAACGGTCTAGAAGGAGTTATCAGACAGACAGACAGACGTCTCACCATTATCATCACATCTGAGACATGTGTATGATGTGTGGCTTTCTGTGATGTGAGTGCCCCTACGGGGCACTCACACTCACACAGGGAATAGGTACAGGGTGGGGGGTGGGGGTCCTGAAGGGGGGGGGGGGGGGAGCAAAACATGTTGTTGGACCTAAGATCATAACTATTGCACAATTTCAAAACAAAAACAATTAATTACTGTCGCATTCACCATTCACGCACCGAAGGTTCGTGTGAAGTTTGGTGAAAATCCGTCAAACGGTCTAGGAGGAGTTCTTGGACAGACAGACAGACGGACATTTCGGTTTGCATGTACCACTATACGGGGGGCGATACCACTCTGCTTACGCAGAGTTGATAAAAACTGCATACGCAACTCTGCGACCTATAATTCTGCAAATAGTATTGAATCTCTTAGGTAAAATAGGTTTATATACAGTATATATTATTTTTTTTTTTTAAGAGACAATGAACGGAGGAAGGAAAAACAGATAAAACAAAAAGGTCCATGTGCCTAAAGGCATCCTCCATTCATAAAATGTTTGTAACAACTGGATTTAAACATTTGTAGATTGTAAGTTTGTGGAAAGCAATTCGAGGGAAGTGAATTCCAAAGAGTAGTAGCTCTGGGGATAAATGAATTCTGATAAGTAGAAGTTCTGCATTGTGGAGGAGAAAGTGTAAATTCATGGGCGCTCTCAGCTGCCCTAGTTCTACGGGGAAAGATGTGGAGAGGCGGCACAATTGAAGCAAGTTCCTCGGAACAATTGCTGTGAAAATATCTGTAGAATAATGCAAGGGATGCAACGTTTCTTCGTATGGATAATGTAGGAAGGTCCTGTGTGATTGCAGGGTTATTGATTAATCTAATAGCTTTATTTTGAATTTTGTCCAATTGCCTCAATGCAACCACTCCACTTCCACCCCACAGAGGTGAACAGTAATCCATCTGAGAGCGCACATGACTTTTATATATTACGGCCAACTGCTCGTCAGTGAAGAATTCTCGAACTCTGTACAGGAGTCCCAGTTTTTTAGAGGCATTCTTAGCAATGCTTCTAACATAATGTGTCCAGCTCAAGCTAGTAGTTAATGTTACACCGAGAATGTCAATACTAGGGGAAGTGGGAATATTTACATAATTAAAAAATATATGGGAGTCAGTGAGATTCTGTCGGTTAGAAAATTGAATGTACTTTGTTTTCTGTGCATTAAAGGAAACTAGATTCTTTTGTCCCCATCCATTAATTCTAGAAAGGTCCTGGTTCAGAGAAATTGCAATGTTTATTTTTGAATTTATAAGATCGGGTTTGGTGAATGAATTGGTAAATGTGAAGGAACTGTGGAGTGTTGAGTCATCTGCGTAGGAATGTATTGGATTATGAGTGGTAGATATGAGATCATTGATATGAATGAGGAACAGAATTGGGGCCAAAACTGATCCCTGGGGAACACCAGCATTTATTGAGTGAAATTGAGAATAAAGGCCATCTACCATTACACATATTTTTCTGTTATAAAGATAAGAAGAAATTAGTGGAACTAATGATGCAAGGCCGTAGTGTGACATCTTCGACAATAAGGATTGATGCCAGACTCTATCAAATGCCTTTGATATATCCAGTGCTATTGTATGTGTTTCACCATGTTGGTCTGTAGCTTGGTTGATTTGATGCGTAAGAAGGCAAAGCATGTCTGCAGTTGATCGACATCGTCTAAAACCATATTACCTATCACTGATTAATTTATTATTCTCAAGATGCTTAATTATGTGATTATTTAATATAATTTCAAAGACTTTACCAAGAGTGGAAGTTATAGCTATTGGTCTGTAGTTTGATGGATCTGAAGAGGCACCTTTTTTAGGAACTGGATGGATGTTTGCTTCTTTCCAGGGTACTGGGAAGCATGAGGTATGAGTACATAGACGGAAAATGTTTGCCAATACAGGAGCGAGCACCAAGGAGCAATTCTTAAGTACTATTGGAGGAATTTCATCTGGACCAGGAGCCTTATCTACTGAGAGATTCTGCAAAATAGTTTTGACATGTCTGGTGTGGATCTTAAGTGAGGGAATTGCAGGCGAATTAAAATTAAGTACAGGGACATCTTGATTTATTTCATCTAAGGTTGAGTTGGTGGAGAAAATATCCGCAAGAAGGTTAGCTTTACTTCGTGGGTCACTTACAAGATTGCCAGTCGGAGATTTTAATGGTGGAATGGATGAAGCAGTAGTGAAGTTGGATTTAAATGAGTTAAGAGTAGACCAACTGAATTTGCCGGTATAATTTTATAACAATAAGCCCACATTAAACAGTCAAGGAGGAGTTTAGAGAAAATTACAAATACTCTTATTTTGACCTTGACCTCTGACCTTAACTATTACAATATTTATGTGAAATTTGATATATATTAAGATATATTTAAGTAATGAGCCATAACAGCCAGTTTTCTAAAATTTGAGTAATATTTGTTGTTTAATTAATAAAAGTTGACCTTTGACCTTGACCTGTGACCTTTATGTATGAGTACATTTTCGTTTGCATTGACATTGCCCATGAACATCAAATATGCATGCCTTATTTCATTAAAACACATCAGTTAGTTTCATATATATTAAGAGAATAGTTGACCTTGACCTTTGACATTTATCTTGACCTTATCTTGTCTCAACATTTATTAATTTCCTTTTCACTTAAAGTGCAGTTATCTCACCAAATTTTGTGAAGTTTGCATGAAAAGTAAAGAAAATAACATATTGACCTTTTATTTGACCTTGACCTGTGACCTTGACCTTTCATATTGAATAGAATAGTTTATTGTATGACCTTGGCCTAGGTATTCTGAATATACATGGTAAGCCTAGTGAGAATCTAACAGTTACTATGAGAAATACTAGTAAAAATACTCTTTTGACCTTTGACCTTCAACTTTGACCTTACCCTTTAGAATATTTATCTAAGATTTGTGCAATACGATATCAATGATACCAGTAACTTGTAAACTGAGAATGACGACATTTGAATTAAAACTAAAAATAAATAATATAAGTTTACCTTTCACCATGACCTGTGACCTTGACGTTTATGTAAGGGTAAACCAAAAAAAATCAATGATATTGCCCAGGAAAATCAAATAAGCATGACTAATTTCATCAAAACCCATCAGTTAGTTTCATAATTATGTATTTATAGAATTAGAATGTAAAACTTGCAAACTAAACAAACCAAAATTGGGACAAGGACAATATAAAGTCAAATTTAATTATCAAAATTTCTATGTGGAAACAACGCTTACTAAAATTAAAATTATTAAATAAAAGAACACAATCCACCACATAGGGTGTACATTACTACATGAGCAAGTTAATCTGTTTCTCAAGCAAACTAATCTTACATATAACAACGCACTATCGTCATGTTAAGGGAATTAGTCAATTTTGGGAAGTCCGGGACGTTCTGGCAAATTTTACTAAACTCTGCATGAATAAAGAAACTACATGTTAAATGTCAAAATATTATTTAAAATCAAATTTGCAACATGACAAGACATTAACAATAGTACAAAATACAAATATTGATAAGATATCTATACTATTACAAAATAATATATAAAATACAGTACAGCACTCACTAACGATAGTGCTATCGGGTAGGTACCTGTAAGCATAGCATGCCTCAAGTGACCCCTATCAATAACTACCCTACAAATAACCTACATTTATCGCACAAATAAACTAAGGAAATCGCAAAAGCAATCAATTGATACTATCGACAATGAATACATATAATATAAAGACAAATGATTGCAAAATATGAAGTAACAACAGATTTAAACAAAGAGTACTCTTTTAACAAGAACAATCAATTTAAAAAATCATCAATATTAATATTAATAATAGAAAAAGAAAAAGAAAAAGATAAACAATAAATACAGACAAAAAGTAAGCAGAGGTTATACAAGAAACTTCAAGTTAAAAATGCCTGATTAAAATTATTGATGTCAAATTTTAGAATACAGTCACAATAATTAACCCTAAAAAGATTAATTTTATGGAACAATTTACTTGCCTCAAAACCTCTGTCTACTAAGAGTCTGTACAGTAACCTAGCTCTAGCCCAAAAGTCATCTACTTTAGTGCAGATTTTACAAAATTTTATTAACTGGGAATAAAAACAATTATAAGTTATTTTACTATCGATATTACTACTAGGGAAAGGAAAGTTATTACGTTAAAATTAAAATCATCAACTTTGTGATATACTTTAAGTATGCACTGTTCATTAACAATCTCTATATTTATATCAAGAACATTTTCAACTTTATAATTTACGTTACATTGTGTGAGGGGAATAGAATTAGGGTAAATAAGTTTAGCAACTTGATTAAAATTTAACAAATTGCAAACGAGAATATCATCAATATATCTACTATTATTACTTAACAATTTAGCAAGTGCTAATTTTTCTGGGATTTTATTTGTCTTGCTACTGTCAACTAAGTCTTTTATATATTTAAATTCTAAAGCAAGCAAGAATAAGTCTGCAATTAAAGGGCTAGCATTTCCACCCATAGGAATTCCTAATATTGGTTTGAAAATGTAAGGCCCGAATCTAACATAAGTATTGAAAAGGAGGAATTTAAGGGCATCTTTAAGTTTAGTTATATCAAAATATACAGAACTAGTGGGAGTAGAGCTAAGTGATGCATTATTAAATTATGTATAAACATTTATGAAATAATTACCATTCCCAACGAACCTGTCAAAGTGCAAATCTAAAATAAAGCAAAGCTCTGAATATACTAAATCTAAAGGCAAATTGGTATACAAAGTTGAAAACTCGAAGCTATGTACCGAGGTAACTTTCGGCATGGTATTTATTTTATCAATAACTTCTAACGAATTGTCAACACTCCAATAATAGTTAATGCCAGTTCTTCTCATGATGGTATTACAATATCTTTTATGAATACTTTTAATGTATTTTAAGCAATTTACGACTTGTTCTGATAGAGTTTTAGTGGTAGCAAATTTTGCTCCGGCAATAAAGCGATATTTATAAGGTCTTTTATGAAATTTAGGTAACATATATAATTTTGCAATGCACTTGTTCTTATCAGAAATGTTAATATCAAATGTTATATTTTTCTTGGTATGTTCATCGATTAAGTTATCAATATTCAGATTATTTTGAATTTCATAAACAGAATTACCGCAAATATTTTTACGTAATATGTTACCCTTAATACCTAATTCTTTTTTCATGTTTTCAAGATAAAATTTCTTACATGTGAAGCTATAATTATTGCTGTCTTTATCTACTGTAGTGATTACAAACTGTTTATGTAAATTTATTAAATCAGCTTTAAGCTTATTATAATTATAGTCTATAAAATCTGAAAGATTAAATTCATTTTTAAGCGAGAACATTTTATTTCTAATTAACTTAATTAATAATTTAGACCATGCTTCTAGTTCTCTCGCATCGCAGCACACAATTTTTAACAATTTATCTTTTAATTTATTGAATGAAAAAACAATATCTTTTAAAATTATGTCCCATGTTACTTTATTACTCCCTATTCTAAATTTAAACCCTTTACGACATAGCTCCGCTAGTTTGTTGTTTGCAAAATGTTTAACTAGTTCTACATCACCTGTTAATATGCGACATATCGGACTATAAATGAACTTTACTAGTGCATCACGTCTGCTAGCTGGCATATCCATGACTCTTTCACACACGCATTTATTATTATTGAAAATATCATTATCTGAAAGATTTCCTAAAACTTTATTATAATTACAAATAATAGACCCAACAGGTCGTTCATAATTATGAATACACTATTAATGGTTTGAAATCTGTACAACCATCTGGTAACATGGACTTAACTTTCTTTGAATTAATAAGACTGTTAACATTAATTTTGTCTAAAATTTTAGAGGAATAATTTAAAGTGGACATGACTTTATCTTTAATACGGTTATCTTTGGATTTCTTAGAATTAGCTCTAATATATTCCATAACAGCAAAGACTATATTCTTAAATTTATTTGTGAAATTATGTTTATTGTTTAGAATATTTTCTATAAAAGGAGCAAGTTGACCTTGACCTTTGGCCTTGACCTTCATGATATGTGTCTCAACATTTATTATTTTCCTTTTCATTTAAAGTGCAACTATATCGCCAATGTTGTGAAGTTTGCATGAAAAGTAAATAAATTAGCATATTGACCTTTTATTTGACCTTGACCTGTGAACTTGACCTTTCATATGGAATTGTTTAGTTTTGTGCATGACCTTGCCCCAAGTATTCCGAATATACATGGTAAGTTTAGTGAGAATCTAACAGTTAATATAAGAAATACTCGTAAAACAAATGTTTTTACCTTTGACCTTGACCTTTGACCTTATCCTTCCGAATATGTATCTAAAATGTGTTCAATAGGATGTCGAAGTTACCAGTAACTTGTATAGTGAAAATGAAGAAATTTGAGTAAAAACTAAGACACATGAAATATTGACCTTATTTATAATCTTGACCTTTGACCTTAACCTTTAAGTTAAATTTTTTTGTTTTTGACTGACCTTTGCAGTGACCAAATAAATATACCTGTGAAATTTTGTGAAAATCCATCGAACGGTCTAGGAGGAGTTTCCGGACGGACGACGACGACGACGACGACGACGGACAAGCTGAATTGTGGTGCACAGTATACGGGCGGGACCTGTGTGTGCGATACCACTCTGCTTCGCAGAGTTGATAAAATAAAATAGGAAAGGGGTTTCCGGCTGGGTGGGACTCGATAGCATTGGCGGGCAACCCATCTAAGGGAATAAACCCTAAACAAGGGGAGGTGTGGCGGAGTGGTCTTGCCACTGGACTGGTAATCCAATGGACCCGGGTTCGAATCCCAATATGTCATTGGGAAGATATTATTGGGATCGAATTTGTGCTGTACCTAGTTTCAGTGCATTACCACAGCACACCGAAATGCCAAATAAATACCCTCATTGTTCCCTGATTAAATAGCATATGAATATTCCCATATTCAAAAATATGCTAGAGGGGGGCAATGCCTAGTGAGTTAATTGCTCAATAGGTGGCGGTCTGAGAGTGAGGGTCCGAGCCTGGGGAATGAGACTGTGAAGCATAGAGGCGGAGCAGCTTCAGAGATGGAGTTGTTTCGAGCCGTGAAGCTTCGCATGTCTCACTCCCTAGACTGGAACAAGACCTCACGGGCCTCACCGTGTTCAGAGTGTAAAGGCTATCAGCCTATGCCCGAGAGGGAGTAGTTGGAATATAGAAAGAAAAAAAAAGAAAAAAATTACCTATGGGCGACAATCTAATCGGTGCCACTTGCAGGTGGCAATCTCTATAACAGATAACATATAACATATGGGGAGATTGCAGGCACCAATCGAACAAGGCAATACCCAGGGGAGGCCTATAGGCATTTGATAAGGAGTTGCTGGAACTCCTGTTTCATTTGTCTGGCTTCTCTTACTGTTTCTGTTTGTGCCTCACCTACACAGAGTGAACCAGCTAGCTCTCACAAACACCTCTTCCTGCTGTCTACTTCACTATGCTAAGCAAGCAAACCACACTTCTTTCTGCCACAAAAAAACAAAAACATACAAAAATAAATTGTCACTTTCAACTCTTGGGGGATGCACTTGTTGCAGGCAACTCTTCCTTTTGTCTCCCTCATCCACATAGACAAAACAAAAATAGAAAAAATATATTTATATATATACAGGTATATATACAGTATATATATATATATATATATATATATATATATATATATATATTAACCATGTAACAATAAGTATATACGGTGTATTTGCTATGTAATAGGGAATATAACATATTTTCCAATATGAAGTGAATCTTTCATTCCTTTCCAAAATATATTATTGTACTTTGTCCACCAGTAAATCTTTGTAGTTTTACTGTTTATAAATCTCTCTCTCTCTCTCTCTCTCTCTCTCTCTCTCTCTCTCTCTCTCTCTCTCTCTTCTCAATATTCTAACAGGGCTCTCTCGTATGACAAATATTTATGGGCAATCTGAGGTTAGAGCCACGGCCAAAGGAAGACTGATGGTGAGGCCAGAAGGTTGAGAGAGAGAGAGAGAGAGAGAGAGAGAGAGAGAGAGAGAGAGAGAGATTTAGTTTACGCATTCCCAATGAATAGAGACCAATACTTTATAACCGTTTTTTTGTTTTGTGTTCTAACTTTTAATATAAATAATTGCTGTAGCCCTCGATAGCTTCTTTTACCCCTGGGGCTGGGACAGAGTTGTATGCATTTATATGTATAGGGGAAAACGCATTTTTATATGGTAGTATAGGTCCTACGCTTTAAACAAAAATTGAGTTCTCGCTCGAAATCCCTATAGATTTTGCCCAGCTTGCCCCAAAAGTTGCCCGTCGGGCGAGAAACCATACCGGTCATATCTCGGCCATTTCTTGAGCGATTTGGACAAAAAACAAATTTAAATAGCGGTTTTTTGGGCTGGGGAACACGCTAAAAGCAATATTTAGTCGATTTGAGAACTGGTTTACATGATAGCGGCTCTGAAGCTCCTCCGGAGAAACCAAATCAGGTCCGAAATTTGTAATCCTCAATTAGGTCATTTTATTATTATAGATGATACGTTTTTGCTAAAAAAAGAATACAGGTTTTACTGTTACACAACTGCCATATCACACAAATTTATTAAGTTTAACACCCACATCACCTCCACATCACGCCTTGTTCCAGTAACAGGGTGCAAGACAATGAATTTGTGTAAACTTACACCATATCAGATCTAATTATATGGATTGGTGCAGGCATCATCTTGCAACTTCATGCACTTGCAGAAAGGGGTGCAGCCCACTTCCTCCATGCGGCATGGACATGTGGCTCGAGCACACTTGCCACAGTTATAGGTCACTGTCCACCGCTTATTCAGAGTCTTGCACCCTGTTACTGGAACAAGGCAGTCGTTCTCTAGCTGATATCCAAAATGTAGTGGATTTATGATGCTGGGTTGGAAGAGGTGGATAATCGAGTATGTACCGAACAAGGCTCGCATTATGTGTGGAAGCAAACCCTCTGACGTTGGAGGCAAATTTTGATGTGATGAGGCCTTGGTCTGATGATGTATTTTGGCACGAAGGTGTGAGAAGGACGAAAATTGGCTAGTCTCACTTAACACCAGCACCAGGAATTTTTCAGCGTCAGCCTTGTTCTAGGGTGTAATTGTCATTTCTCTACCGTAATTTCTAAGCAATTGGGTGGGCTGGGCTTTTAGAGCAGCTTTCTTGGTGCCTACTTTGCTCGTTGCATCACATCCAGTCAAGCAGTGCAAGGCAGGAAGGACATTGCAAACGTTTTGACCTTGACGTTCGTGCAGAATGTGCAGTGGGATATATCGCACAGTTTTGCCGCGTCCACCTCGCATCCAGAGCTCGCTTAGTCCTGCTTCTTTCAGGGTAGGATAGTGGTAGAGTAGGGTCACAGCAACGTCAGTGTTGTTGGACAAAACTACACAGGTTTTGTAGCCTGCCTTAGCACAGTCGAAGGCATGGAGAACCAGCCGCAAGTCTGCCTCGTCTAGCTGTGAGTACAATTCAGGAAGTACTGTTCTGTTGTCTTTATACAAGGAAGTACATGGCCAGTCGTCGCCCTGCATTGATAGCTGACCCACGACAGTAGGGTGCGGTAAGTCCTTGGCAAGAACAGAGACATGTTTGTAAATAAGCTGGTCCAGCATCATCTTGTTCTGTTGTGATGGCCAGAAGTTAGCTATCTGTGAGAGTGGAGACTCAGGGGTGATTTCAGTTAACACAATCGAAGGTGCAGTACTCCTTCTCTCATGTTCTTAGTCTTTTATGGAAGGCTCTCCAGTATAGATGTCAAAGGCATAGTCACAGCGGCCATGTTTGTGGTAGATCACTAAAGACTTTTGCATGAGTATGAGCAGGTCACCGAATGCCTTCAGCCCCTGAAGTGGTAGGCGGCGGACCAGGGCCATGACGTCGATAATAAATGCAGAATTATCACGATGCCTATAATGCATATCAGCATCAGTCAGGACAAGCTCAAGCTCACGTATGAGCAGACTTTTCTCTGGGTGGGTCATGTAGCCGTCGGCATCAAATATCATGGGACTAGGTACAACATCATACTTGAGGAGCTCACTCGTGGTAATGAGTCTGTGTCGAGCAGTGTCAATAGACTTGTCTGTGATGTTGACTTGTCTCACAGTTTGCTTAACAGTCGGCTTCGGCTTGCTGTTCCTTATGCTGATCATTGTCTGGATCTTGCGACGGCTGATCGGACTGTCTAGTCGTACATTCCTCGTGATGAAGCGCTCATGGTGAAAATGCTCATAAGCCTCTTTCCCAATGTCTGACGCATTCAGCAAATCACTTCTTACGTCTTCAGGCATGCCTTGTTTGGTGACAAAGTTGTGAAGCTTCTTTGGGCAATCAGGTGAGAAAGGAGACTCTCTTTCCTCAATAAAGCGGACACAGTTCTGGATATTTTCTTTGCTCTTGTTCGTGTAGGATTGGGATGATTCATGATGTACATAGGCTTCTGACGTGTGTTCATGAACATCTGTAATTTCACGAAGCAAGTTGTTCAAACCCATCATCTCGTGAAAGATCAGGTCCCATTGGGCGACAAATGGTTTCCGCTTGCAATGCCCAATGATGCTGTCACTGTATTTTGATGAAAGATTTATTTTCTGCTCCAGCTTTTGGTCACCCCCCACCGCTGTAAAGACACCAGGCTTGTCTTTCACAGAGAAGGAGTGACGTTCTGCAAAGTTCTCATACACCTCCTGAGGCATGTTTCTGCAGTCTTCAAGGTAGACTGTCCCCCAGCAAAGGTAGTTTGTGCAGTCCCAGGTGGCAAATTCGTACAGTGCTCGCTTCATGGCATCGAGATGGAGGTCCCAAGAACCCTCTCTGTCGGCACGAAGAAGATCTAGGACCACCTGGAACCGAGACAAGTACTGACACAAGAATTTGAAATTCTCGTATTCCTTGACTCTTGACAATCACGAATATATCAAAGCTAGTGATGGTAGTAGGTCCTATAAACATGGTTCGATTCCTTCGATTGACATTGGAATCACTTGATAGAGACTCCATATCGAATTTTTATTGTTTTAAACGTGTTCCCCAGCCCAAAAAAAGGAAGTATTACTATTGATGAAAGTATTACTATTGATGGAAGTAATACTATTGATGGAAAGTATTACTATTGATGGAACTATTACTATTGATGGAAAGTATTACTATTGATGGAAGTATTACTATTGATGGAAAGTATTACTATTGATGGAAGTATTACTATTGATGGAAAGTATTACTATTGATGGAAGTATTACTATTGATGGAAAGTATTACTATTGATGAACTATTACTATTGATGGAAAGTATTACTATTGATGGAAGTATTACTATTGATGGAAAGTATTACTATTGATGGAAAGTATTACTATTGATGAAAGTATTACTATTGATGGAAGTATTACTATTGATGGAAAGTATTACTATTGATGGAACTATTACTATTGATGGAAAGTATTACTATTGATGGAAGTATTACTATTGATGGAAAGTATTACTATTGATGGAAAGTATTACTATTGATGAAAGTATTACTATTGATGGAAGTATTACTATTGATGGAAGTATTACTATTGATGGAACTATTACTATTGATGGAAAGTATTACTATTGATGGAAGTATTACTATTGATGGAAAGTATTACTATTGATGAAAGTATTACTATTGATGGAAGTATTACTATTGATGGAAAGTATTACTATTGATGGAAAGTATTACTATTGATGGAAGTATTACTATTGATGGAAAGTATTACTATTGATGGAACTATTACTATTGATGGAAAGTATTACTATTGATGGAAGTACTATTGATGGAACTATTACTATTGATGGAAAGTATTACTATTGATGGAAGTATTACTATTGATGGAAGTATTACTATTGATGGAAGTATTACTATTGATGGAAAGTATTACTATTGATGGAAGTATTACTATTGATGGAAAGTATTACTATTGATGGAAGTATTACTATTGATGGAACTATTACTATTGATGGAAAGTATTACTATTGATGGAAGTATTACTATTGATGGAAAGTATTACTATTGATGGAAGTATTACTATTGATGGAAAGTATTACTATGATGGAAGTATTACTATTGATGGAAGTATTACTATTGATGGAAGTATTACTATTGATGGAAAGTACTATTGATGGAAGTATTACTATTGATGGAAAGTATTACTATTGATGGAACTATTACTATTGATGGAAAGTATTACTATTGATGGAAGTATTACTATTGATGGAAGTATTACTATTGACGAAAGTATTACTATTGATGGAAGTATTACTATTGATGGAAAGTATTACTATTGATGGAAGTATTACTATTGATGGAAGTATTACTATTGATGGAAGTATTACTATTGATGGAAAGTATTACTATTGATGAAAGTATTACTATTGATGGAAGTATTACTATTGATGGAAAGTATTACTATTGATGGAACTATTACTATTGATGGAAAGTATTACTATTGATGGAAGTATTACTATTGATGGAAAGTATTACTATTGATGGAAGTATTACTATTGATGGAACTATTACTATTGATGGAAGTATTACTATTGATGGAAGTATTACTATTGATGGAAAGTATTACTATTGATGGAAGTATTACTATTGATGGAAAGTATTACTATTGATGGAAGTATTACTATTGATGGAAGTATTACTATTGATGGAAGTATTACTATTGGTGGAAGTATTACTATTGATGGAAGTATTACTATTGGTGGAAGTATTACTATAGCTTTGGGTAGCTTTAGCTTTTATGGGGGGCTGCCCTTTTCACTTTAGGAAGGATCTTTAGCAAGTATAAGCCTTCGAACTATCTCAAGCGCCCCTTTTAACTACCACAGATCCTTTCTATGCTGCATAAAACCTTCTAAATATAGCTAGAATAAAATACAACAGACGTCGCCGGTACAGAAGGGGTTAATTATTGGTTTTTGATGGTTCATTTAACCAAGAAAATATAATTCTGAAGCGTGGGTTTAAAGTTTGTAACGTCTGTTAGGTACGATATCTGCTCGACTGGGAAGTACCTAATATTATAAACACTCTATAAAGATTATAAGCAACTAGAGACTGAGCTTATTTCCTGTATAAATTATGATATTCCTGTAAAAAGAATTAAACATGATAAGAAAAGTGAATACAGTATTAACACACACACAAATTAATGCACAGTATCGTACTGTCACTGTATACGTCACTTGTATAACACTACCTTAGCCAATTAGGGATGATGCGTCATAATGGCTGTTCAAACTGCTACTGGTGCTTGGCCTCACTCTTGGGCGCCGGCTTCCTAGTAGTGTGGTGTAACACTTAACTGAGTTGCTAGCAATCATCATGGTGTTGCTGCAATTCTCTGAGGGAAGCGTGAGAACCCCTGCTTACATTGCAATAATCGTACCAAGGCCTTTATAGGTGGGGGATGATCTTCTATAGGGGAGATCATCCCCAAATAGAAAAGTACAGTTGTATACTTAAGAAAGTGAATAACTGTTTTAATGGTGTGAGTTATATATGTTATAATATGATCTATCCTAGAGTGTACAGTCGCTCAAAATGTGCTGTTACATACTGTATATACTGTATAAAATATATATATATATATATATATATATATATATATATATATATATATATATATATATACAGTATATTATATAGTATATATATATATATATATATATATATATATATATATACAGTATATTATATAATATATATATATATATATACAAATATATACTGTATATATATTTTGTTTTTGTCTATGTGAATGAAGGAGACAAAAGGCAAAGCTGCCTGTAACAAGTGTCTCCCCCAAAGTTCAAAGAGTAACAGAAAGTCAAAATCAAGGTACGTTAGACTCAAAATGAATGAACACACATAGCTTGATGCAGCTTAAGTCATAGGTTGAGGGAAAGACAGATTGAGGGAGAGAGTTACAAAGTTTCCTTGTTGAATAAAAGAACGACTGGGGATATTTGTCCAATCTTGGGTTTATGTGGTTTTATGTGGATGAGGGAGACAAAAGGCAAAACTTCCTGTGATGAGTGCCTCCCCCAGAGTTGAAAGAGTGACAGGGCCAAAATGAAGGAATGTTCGAGCCAAAATGCCTGGACACACAGAGTTTGAAGCAATTTAAGTCATAGGATGAGAGGAAGATGGATTCAGGGAGAGAGTTCCAGAGCTCAGCTGTTGAATAGAAGAAAGGTTGGGAATCTCACGTTTTACAGCTGCAAAAAGTAGGAGTGGGAATGTGTTGCAAGACGGGTGCTACATACTCTATGTAGAGGAGGTGGTAAACACTGAGAGAGCTCTGAGGAACACTGATTATTGTAATAGCGGTAGAATAGCGATATAAATGTAACATTGTGGTAAAGAGATAGAGATTGCAAAGATTTGGTGAATGGACGTGAGTTAATGAAACAAAAGGCGTTCTTTTATACTTTGTCAAGAAGTGCTGAGTGAGGGGATCCTCCCCACACATGGGAACAATACTCAACACATGAATGCATTGCTCCCCTGTACAGAGCAAGAAACTGTGCAGGGGTAAACAAAAAACAGAGGCAGTTGAGCGCACCCAGCTTCTGGGAAGCAAGGGTGGTAATATGGTCTTTCCAAGTGAGATCAGAAGAAAAGGAGACACCGAGAATACTGAGAGATGATGAAGGATTGATTTGTGTATTGTTGAAGTATAAGGGATAGACCTGTGGGAATTCTTGACGGGTAGATAAATGGAGAAATTGGGTTTTGGAAGCATTGAAAGCAACAAGATTTTCTCTGCCCCAAATGGAAATGATTGCTAATTCAAAATATATCTCTATGCCCGACAGGATTACCTTAGTAATGCGCTCAGCGCACTCCAAAGGGTCCTCTACCACGGAAGCAAAAATCGTTTCATGGAAATCAAAGAAGTACTGCTGAAGAACCTCCCAGTCGGCAGTGCCAAATTGCCACAAGCGCAGCCGGCTGGTAGGATCAGATGGCCGTACTGGAGAGATATTTCAGGTAACAAATACAAGGTTTTGAAATGACAGCCCCAGAGGAAAGGACTCCTCAACAACAGCTGACGGAGTGCAGGCTTGCAACCATCAGAGGACAACAACAAAATGAATAAGGAAGTTGGCCCTCTTAGAGAAATGGCAGAAATTTGTTATGCGTGGTTGTAATCCAACTCACTTGATACTTTGCTCTCATAAGCTCCTTATTTAGGCAACTTGGAACATAATCCTGCCCGACAGGAACATAGCGAGCATTGATATAAAATAATATTACTAGATCACTCAAATCTCACCCAAAGAAAATAAATACACACGGTATAGCTTACAAGTTTTATTTCTTAACCCGGTAGCTGCCGGAAGACTCTTAAGAGGTCCTACTGGGCGGCTGCGGGAAGACTCTTAAGATCCTAGGCATAAAAAAACCCATTAAAAACACCCCAGTGGCACTAAAAAAAGATATAATTTGTGTTTAGGTGAGATAATTTTCCTATTACTTGCTACCAATCCTACACATGTGTCCCCTCCCCCTTTCCCCTCCTCACCCCCCCACACCCCTTTTTCCCCCTCCTCAATTATCAGGTATTTTCTCAATTATTCCCGATAATTATCGAGTATTTTCGTGGGAGAATGGGTGGGAGAGAAGGAGGAGGGTGGAGGAGTGTAACTCCGACCCTCCAAGCCAGTCTAAAAGCTCCCCTGGTCTCTGAGTCCCACGCGACACACCACACGCGAGAGTGAGGGTTTAATTATCTCACTGCTCAAGGCCAGATTACAACTGCAGGGCTAAAATATAAAATTTTCACCAGCCAATTGCTGTTACTAATTATTTTATCGCTTTCCCATGTTCATATGTTCATATTAAAAGTAAAATAGGCGCATATGGATAAGTATTAATTATATATATGGTAAATTAACGATTTTAGTGAGGAATTAATCAGAATACCTTCACACCTCGGGCACATTTAAATACCATAGCTGCGCAGTTAAGAGGTTAATAGCTAGATACAATATGGGGCACATCAGGCACTTGGCTATAGAGCGTAAGACCAATGGCTATATTGGGTGACTAGGAATAAGTTGAATAGGCTTTACTCATTAATGAATAATGGCATCACTAACAAAGCATCAGAATCAACAGATAACATAATACATAAAGAGAATGATGCCAATATTTCTACTAGAGTTAAGTATGCAAAGAGAGGAATCACGTACAGTAGTGTAAATATTGGCAGCTGATATCGTGGACACAAACAGGCTAGCTTACGTGTGGCTGGTGGTCATGCGGCCAGGTATAAATGGGATCAAAGTACTCGCGGCTAGGGTCTAGGTCCAGGTTACTGCGAGGTATTTTTGAAAGTCTTAATAATATGGAATGTTAGTCTAGGATGGAGAAATACGAATTTAACGTTAGTCCTAGAGGTATTACAATTAAAATTAAAATTAAAGTATAAAGACAAACTGGTGAATAATTAGCCACCGGGTCTAGGAAAAATAATTTAAGTCATAAATGAGATTCAAAGAATAGTAGTAAGGAATTTCAATTTCACAGAACGTGTAGTGAATAAAATATAACCGAATGAGGTTATGAACACAGCGGGTCTAAATAAGTAATCAACGCGCTGAAAATAAAATATGAAACACCACAAGGTGGGTGAACGAATTTATATAATATAAACTGATATCACAGAACAAGTAGTGAATCGAAAAGCAGCCAGAAATAGAGGCTATAAACACAGTTGAGTGTAATAGAAATTCCCAAACTAGTATAACATTCTATTCACCGTATAATGTGGTTGACCGAATTATTCACAAGACCATGTGGAAATAAGATTATTCAAAATAAATGAATAAGGCGGTCGAACATACTAAATTAATATTATAAAACAGAGATTGAATTATTATTTACTTGAACTCAAATTCAAATGGACCGAGAGATGTCTGTGAATTCAAATTATATTCATTATGGGACAGATATGAAACTTACACTTTCTTTGAAGACTTCACTACGTACTTTTATACACAACTGATAATACACACATGAATAAGATCTGTAAGTGTTCACAAAAGGTTACGTGTGGCATTGTGTATTTATATTGGGTATAGAATATATTTAACATTTAGATAGAATATAAAGAAGTTATATCCAGAGTATTATACATATTAATAACCGTAAAAAACGTGTATTATGTTCTCGAAATACGAGATATAAGTTAATGAAAAGAGAGTCCAAAACGGGTCTCAATAATTACGTTGCCTTGAACACAAACATATCTTATATAACCTTCACAACAATTTCTAAAACTCAAGAACACAGAAAACACTTAGACTGGGGGGAGAAGATCCTTTAGAGAGATCTGATCTGCGTTTGGCTCGTACGTTTTCTCCTTTTATTTTCATCAGAGAGGTACGACGTTCTCACAAAGAACTAGAATAATTACTTCTAGTATTCTTACCCAACTAGACTTTCACTTCTAGTATATATACACACAACTAGAGTTTTCACTTCTAGTGCTTCTACACACAACTAGAATTTCACTTCTAGCCTCTCTACTCACAACTAGAATGTTCACTTCTAGTCTCTCTCCACACAACTAGGATTTTCACTTCTAGCCTCTCTACACCCAACTAGAACTTTCACTTCTAGTGTTACTACACCTACTAGAACTGGCACTTCTAGTGTTACTACACCTACTAGAACTGGCACTTCTAGTGTTACTACACCTACTAGAACTGGCACTTCTAGTGTTACTACACCTACTAGAACTGGCACTTCTAATGTTACTGGGTTATTTGTCTATGGGGACAATAGGCTAACCCAACAGTAGTGACTCTGACATTGAATTCCACATTCTGGTTTGCTGTTGGCTTACAGACGGGTTCGACAATGCTTGCCTAACAATTATAAATTTCAGGCAGAGGATATTCAGTTTTTAAATTGGGTCAGGGTTAGTTGGTCTCGGAATATTAGAGGCATTCAGATTTTGGTTTTCGAATTATTGTGAATTTAATAATGGCCTTAAAAATACAATACACATAGTGATACAAGGGGAATGTTATTCTTTATTTCTTTAAATTAAACTCATATTTTAGAAAGCTTGCATGGTTGCATGATAATTGTTTTGCATTAATTCTGACTTTTATCTATTATCACTGGTGTATGCAAAACTTTTGTTACTCTCTGTTGATCTGTTATTGTTGATATTCGTGGCCTTCCGCACTGTAGAGGTGGTTATTCTGGTCACATCTGTTATAGTAAAACATCGGATGTTGATGAGGAATTTGCATAAACTCTTCTTCATTGTAATTTAAATCAGGTTCTAGTGTTGGAGATGCATCTGTGTTTTATAGCGGACCTTGTGATTGGCCCGCAAGAAGCCCTGGGGATTGGCCCGGAAGAAGGCCTTGTGATTGGCCTGGAAGAAGGTTATCCTTGATGAGTGGCCCTGCAGTTCCTGTGGGTACCCATAGAGGATGTTGGTAAAATAGGGAAGGCTGCGTTGTTTCCTTTTCTGGGCTTATTGTCCTGTTCTTCTTCTTAGGTCTTCTCTTCTCTTGTATGCTGGCTATTTTGGCTTGTGGTCTTCGCATTTCCCCATGATATGTTGGCAAATATGTTGGGGGTCTGCTCGTGTTTCCTTTTACACGTGTGTCTTCTGGATATGTGGGCAGATTGTAAAAAGAAAACACCAGGAATGGGTTTGAAATGAAGGAAAAACCACAAAAAAACGATCCCCTAGGTCATTAATGGGTCCTATGGGGCGCCGGAAAGTCGGAATTACAAGAGGGGAAATGGGTAGGCAAAATCATGCAAAAACAGGTTGTTGTGTGCTCACGCACGAGTGGCTGGACTTTGAGGGTTTTCAACCATCGGCATTGTTGCGTGGGATACTTACACAGTTCCGATACAAATCTGAGCCCTCTAGGTGCCATAGGATCGGAGTAATTAACCGCGACGCACCCAATGCGGCACTAGGGTTTAGCGTTGCATACATTGCCGACGCACGTGATGCGTCGCTGGTCCTCAATGGGTTAATAACCGGAGCAATATTCAAAAACTATATTCTCCAATCCCCTTTTTACCTCGAGAAGCTTTAACCGTGGCTAATAATTAAATCAAATATTACCTACCCAGACAAAGGTTTGGGAGGCAACAATCGAGGCTAATGAGCACACGATCTCACGATATGTAATCTGTACGCAGCCATCCTTCAGATCTCGATTGCGGTAGTACTTCCGAATTGGGCAAGCCATTCTCCCCTTAAAAGTATCCTACCAGACGGAAGTGTGTCCCGAGGACCAGCTAAGCTACCTGTAGGAGTGTGTGTGTGTGTGTGTCTGGGACGCCCCCTGGACTACGTCGGACCTGGTTACTACGCCTGGTCAGATCTCTCTTGGGCTACGTCACCTATACTTTCTTCCCAAAACTTAAGTGCTTCTCGTTGTATAAAGTGTTTTTTATTTGAATATTGCGAAGGGTGATTAGGATACGCAGTGTTCCATTTAACGTTAATATCAGAGATTGTCGATTCTCTCCTAATTTGCTCACACCCCTCGTATTGCGAGAACATTCCACACTCTATTTGCAGGGATTGATGTATGTATAATTCTGTGGATATATCTCTTATATTCGAGATCAGAGCTTTACATATATTCGATCGGGATTTATATACAACGCCATACACGTAATTCTTGTGAACACCCAGCAGATCTTAATATTGTGTTTATTGTTGGCTGGGTACGTAATTACAGGATAAGTATATACAGAAAAAGTTCTAAGTGCGTCTCGTAGAACTGCGTTAAAAGATTCTGCTTCCAAAACCTCACCATGCGTTTTGCCTTATTTATTAATGACTTAACTATTCCAGTCAGTCCTTCACCACGCTTAAACCGCAGCGAGGCGATGTTCAGCCAAGCGTACTGGCTTATTTAATTATTCTTCATTGAATGAGATTATTCTTCAATGCTTTGACTCTTTGAGTTTATTAAGATGTTTATCTTTTATTTTGTGAATTAACGTGCTAGTTATTCAGACCTCAGTTAATGTCCTAATTTCCATAGTCAAATTCTATTGTGAGTACGCATCACATCGCAGTAAACTTGATCTACCTTGTCGGCTAATCCTCTAGCGGTTGCCATTTACCTTCAGGATATTAATCATTTGTTGTTGAGACCAAACCTCTCTATATTATCTATATTGTGATTCTATATTGAGTCACTACGTTGTTCTTTATACGTATTTTTGATCCTAGTGTTCATATTTAGTTCACTTAATATACAAAGAATATAACGTGTGAACCGCAATTGTGTATTCTGTGACTTTGGTAGAGATTGATATCCTTATTGTATTATCCAAGCCAGTTCTGACCCCGTTGGTTAATCTAGGTTCTCAGCTTCACGATAGTGAACATAACGAACCATTCTAAATGCAGTAATAATAATCTACTCGCATAACAGGATTTAATCAGAGGAGCCCAACGGAGAAAAGAGGTATATACTGTATATGCCTGTTGTCACCACCCTCCAAGGAACATGTAATTCTTTCAAGAACTACGCTCTCACAAAGTAATCTTAAGTTTAGAATAACACTGGTGCTTTTTTTTTAATGGAGAAACAAAAATAGTTGTATTTACATTTTACATTTTCACTCCTTAGTCATACAAAATACTCCTTTCCATCTCTCCCTTTATTGCTCTTATTCTGTAATCACATTTCCTCGATTATCTTTCACATTTACAAATTCCTGACCACATTCTCTCCTGCACTTACGCTGTTCCTTCCAAAATAATGTTTTATTCTCTGCGAAATGTTCATTAATTTGTTTTCCCAAATCCTCATTTAGTTTCTCTTTCTTTTCCTTAACTAATCTCTTTACTTTGGTGTTGCTCTCATTTTACTTCCTCTTACTTTCTCCACAGCTCTTATTCTGCATCTACACATTTACTTTTGTTCACTTCTTCTCCCGACCATGCTGTCCCTTTTCTTCCATTTCTGATCTTGCACACACCGCATACATTCTTCACCAGACAGTCCTTAAATATCTTCCATGCACTTTCAATCTCCATACCATCCATGTCACATGTCATTAATTCGTCTTTCACCCTATGTCTGTATTCTTCTCCTACATCTTGATTTTTCATTTTTGTAATGCTTATTCTTTCAGAATTACAATTGCTTCTCTTATCTTTCTTACATGCTCCTCTCAACTTTACCTTGCATAGCACAATAATATGATCAGACAGTCATTCAATCATTCAAACTTCTATCATCCTGTCTTTCAACACTTTCATAATATGTACAATTGTACAGGTATACTTATGGACATCTTTATGCTTAAAACAAAATTGCATATGCACAAATATATTTAATTACAAACATTCTTCAGTCTTTTTCCATTGTTATTTTCACCTAGTACCCCAAAGCATCCATGATATCATTCTCCGGACCAGTGCCAACTCTTACATTTATGTCACCCAACACAATCGTTTTATAACTCCCTGGCAGTCCATCTATCACTTCATTCAGTGTGTTCCAGGATCTGTCTTTCCAGGAAACCAAAGTCCTCGAAATCAATGATCACCTTGATATGAGAGGCACACAAATTCTCGCTTCAGCCTCCACAAACCAACACCATGTACCCACTACACTACATGGTAGAACATCCACACACACCAAGACACATAAAAAGAATGCCTAGAACTCGATATCATACATAAATATTGTCTTCACTCCCCCCTTGCCCACCCCAAACCAGCATTCAGAACATATCCATACTCAAATCATCCACCGATTCATCCCGTCACTCAAAGACAACACTCAGCTACATGCATAGCCCCCTGAAGTCCATCACTCTGAGACCCTCTTTCCCAAGAGGACAGAGTCCACCTGGCTAGGCTGTGATGTGGGCACCATCCAGCCATTCTGAGTTATCAGAAGAGGCTGCATGACTCTGTCCAGGCTGTAACACAACACCGCACACTATCAAACACATTATGGAAGACTGCATAACACACAACCACTTATGCCAACAACACAGTATACCTTCCTTGAGAGCTTTGTGGGAAATCCAGGCCTCGGCCGTGGCCTTCTTTAGAAGCTCAGGGCTGTTCAGCCAGACAGCCTAGGGAACGACTACTACTACTACCAGGGATACATAAGTGTACAGGCGGAAGAGATGTGTATAATCTGGAAATTCTACAGTAGGCGCCCCAATCAGGTGTTGCTTAAGATGGTCGGAGCAATTCAATCTGTCTTCGGTCCATTGAAAAATTTATTTTCTTGTTAAGTCGTAGAGGGGTTTGGTGATGGCAGCAAAACATTTCACAAAACATTGATAGTAAGACGCTTAACCAAGGAAGGATCTAACCCCTTTTAAGGTGAAGGGGGGGTGGGGGTGATGTCAGTGATGGCTTGCATTTTTTTCTCACCGGGTACAATATTTGAGGAGAGATGGTATGCCCAATATAGTCAACTGAATCATGGCCCATTGTGCACTTGGTGGATTTTAGTTTTAACCATGCTTCTCGGATTCATTCAAATATTTCTCGTAACTGTTGGTGGTGTTCTTTCCAGAAGCAGCTGAAGACGATTAGGGTCATCCAAGTAGACAAGGCAGGTCTTGCATGTTAACCCATGTAATGCTGATTCTATAAGCCTATTAACCCGGGAAGCGCTAGAGCTATGTTTTTAAAGTGCCGCCAGTGCGACGCCTTTAAAGATAAATTCGGACAAAATTTGGTGTATTTACAATATAAAGCAATATTTCTGCTCCATATGCACATATTTGACTTGTATAATGAATATGTGAACATTGAAGAACCAGAGCAAGGTATAAACAAGAAATATTGAGTGAATAGCCGTATATTTGTGACAGGAGAGGTTGGAGCGAGATTGGAGGAAGCGCAACGTATATCCACCTTCTCCGACGTCTTGTGCATGTTGGAGGGTGGAGGGAGGTAGGGAGAGTGGTGACTCGACAATTTTCAGGCGGGAGAAAGCAAAGTAGGAAATTGGAGGGAAAACATAGAATAAATGAGTTGAGGGGAAGGGGGTGGAGAAAGTTGGGAGGAGGAGAGGGAGACGGGGGACACATGTGGGGGAAAGGCAGGAGGTGGTGGAGGGGAAACATACGACGTAATCACATGTTGCTTCCATTTCAGCAGCTCTAGGGCATTTTTTTGTGAGTTTTTTGTTATGGGCTATCTACCTGAATGAGCGTCACATTCGCCCAGTCAAACCTTCCGGAAGTAGGGTTGTAGCTCTTAGGTTAAAGGGGGTGGGTTTGTGTCACAATCCAAAGGGTAAGATGTTAAATTTTTATAGTCTCCCTCCACTGGTTGAGTTGAAAATGCTGTTTTCTGCTGTTGTTCAGATGTCAGGGTTACTTGCCAATATCCGGCTTGCAGGCACAGGATGGAGAATCATTTGCAGCCGAAAAGAGCAAAGAGCGATTCGTCGATTCTAGGCAGTGGTGTTGCATATTTGATAGACACATTGTTGAGTCATCGATAGACACAAAAACGCGTGGATCCGTTTAATTTTATTTTTTATTTTTTTACTAAAACGACAGATGATTACCAGGCGCTGGGTGAGGGTGTTATAAATCTTGCGTCTAGCATCTCTTCAACTTGGGCGTCGTCTTCTAGTTGCTATATTGGGTTCTTCAACAAGAGGGTTGACAAATAGCTGGTTCTGTTGTGAAGATTGAGTGTTCTAGGACATTTGTGCGTCCTATGTTGTCAGAACTCTAGCCGAATATATCTTGATATTATTACGTAATATTACTGCAATAATTCTTGCTGTTCAGCTGATGTTAGATGGTCTGGTGTATCAGGTAAGATAGGGCTTGTGCATGTTGTTGTTATTATTGTTTTCTCTGGTAGAGGAAGATCGTGGAAAGTCTCCAGATCTCCCATCACTAAACCTTTAGGTAAAATAAGAAGTTTCGCAGACAATTTGGCGATCCTTATTGCCTGAGAGTGGGCTGGTTCGACGGCTGATGAGGTGGCACATTTGGTTGCATAGGGTTGCTCAACTGAAGGGAAAAATATCATGTCTTGTGGGTGGCTCAGTGTTATGGGAACCCACGTTTGGTGGTCAGTTAGTATGGTGAGAGTGCTCTGAACTATTGTTTCTGCAATGATATGAGGTGTCGTAATTGGGTTGGTGGCAGTCACGTCACAGGATGTCAATATTTTTGTTTTCTCTCTTCTTGCTAACCGAACGTTAAATGGCACCCCGCACAATCTATGTGGTCACCTAGTTTCTCTAATAGATCAAGGCCTAGATAACTATCATACTTGGTGCATGTTGTCAGAACTCAGGCCGAATATATCTTGATATTATTACGTAATATTACTTCAATAATTCTTGCTGTGGAGCTGATGTTAGGTGGTCTGGTATATCAGATAAGATAGGGCTTGCACCTGTTGTTGTTATAATTTTTTCCTCTGGTAAAGGAAGATCATCGAAAGTCTCCAGGGGAGGTGTGGTGGAGTGGTCTTGCCACTGGATTGATAATCCAATGGACCTGGATTCGAATCCCGATATGTCAATGGGAAGATATTATTGGGATGGAATTTGTGCTGTACCTAGTATCAGTGCATTACCACAAAGCTCACCAAAACGTCAAATAAATACTCTCATTGTTCCCTGATTAAATAGCACTGTATGAATATTCCCATATTCAAAAATATGCTATAAGGGGGCAATGCCTAGTGAGTTAATTGATCATAAGGTGGCGTTCTGAGAGTGAGGGTCTAAATCTAGGTGAGGCAGTGAAGCACTGGAGCGAGGCAGCTTCAGAGATGGGGCTGCTTCGAGCCGTGAGTGGGCAACTAAGCCCCATGCATCCTGCAATGGCAAGATAGCAGGGGCTGGTTGCAGCTAAAAGTTCTTTACATATCTCACCCCCTAGACTGGAATGAGACTTCACGGGCTTCACCGTTCAATAATGGTTTAATGTACAGGCCCTCAGCCTATGCCCGAGAGGGAGTAGACTCCCTGCCTAGGCAAACTCTTTCGTCTCTGTCTATCCTCTAACGTCTTCCCTTCATGCTGGAAGTTTGCTCACATTCAACCTGTCCCAAAGAAGGGTGACCGCTCTCAACCCTCCAACTATCGTCCAATTGCTCTTATCTCTTGTCTTTCTAAAGTTTTTGAAACTATTCTTGCTTCCAAATTTCTTAAGCATTTCTCTTCTCATAATCTGCTCTCAGATCGCCAGTATGGCTTCCTTAAGGGTCGCTCTACTGGTGATCTTCTTTCATATCTTACTAACTCTTGGTCATCCTCCTTTCGGGACTTCGGTGAGACTTTTTCTATTGCACTAGACATATCGAAAACCTTCGATAGAGTCTGGCATAAATCGTTAATTTCTAAACTATCCTCCTTCGGTTTCTATCCCTCCATCTGTGCCTTTGTCTCTAATTTCCTTTCCGGCCGTTCCATAGCTGCGGTTGTGGACGGCCATTGTTCACTTCCTCACCTTATAAACTCCGGTGTTCCTCAGGGCTCTGTCCTATCTCCTATTCTCTTTCTAATTTTTATAAATGATCTCCTTAACTATACCTTAATTCCCATCCATTCATACGCAGACGACTCAACCTTACACTACTCCATTAGTTTTTCAGAACGCCCCAGCCAGCAATCCCTCAACGACAAACGTAATGAAGCCATAGAACTCTTAAATTCTGATCTAAATACTATTTCCAATTGGGGCAGAGAAAACCTTGTTAACTTTAATGCTTCCAAAACCCAATTTCTCCATCTATCTACCCGTCAGGATCTCCCAGCGGACTATCCCTTATTCTTCAACAATACAAAAATCAACCCTTCATCTTCTCTCAATATTCTTGGTGTCTCTTTTTCTTCTGCTCTCATTTGGAAGGACCATATTACCAGTCTTGCTAAGGCAGCCTCCCAGAAGCTGGGTGTGCTCAACCGCCTTAGGGGGTTCTTTTCCCCTGCACAGCTTCTTGCTCTGTACAGGGGCATAGTGCGCCCTTGTATTGAGTATTGTTCACATGTGTGGGGAGGTTCCTCTCACACCGCTCTCCTAGACAAAGTTGAAAGGAAGGCCTTTCGTATCATTAACTCCCGTCCACTCACCAACTCTCTGCAATCTCTCTCTCTCCGCCGCAATGTTGCATCTCTCTCGCTATTCTATCGCTACTATAATAATCAGTGTTCCTCAGAGCTATCCCAGTGCATACCACCTCCTTTACGTAGAGCACGTGGTACCCGTCTTGCAACTCAATCCCACCCCTACTCTGTGCAACTCTCCAACCCAAGAGTGAAACGTTACTCTCAAACTTTCTTCTACTCAACATCTGAGCTCTGGAACTCTCTCCCAGAATCAGTCTTTCCCTCTTCCTATGACTTAAATTGCTTCAAACTCCGTGTGTCCAGGCATTTTGGCTCGAACGTCCCTTGATTTTGGCCCTGTCACTCTTTCAACTATGGGGGAGGCACTCGCTATAGGCAGGTATGCCTTTTGCCTCCTTCAATCACATAGAAAAAAAAAAAAAAAAAAAAAAAAAAAAGATGGAATATAGAAAAAAACAGAAAAAAGGTAGAATTGAACAATATGAATAGATGTTCGGTTGTTGCAGAGGGCTCTTGGGTGGTGATGAGGACAGGGCGAGTTCTTCTTTGAGTACTAAAGTTTCATTACCTGCTCCAATTAGATTGACTAAGGAGGCTCTTAACTGTCCGAACTTGGCCTGGTATATTCTGTAAAATCTTGTATATAGATAAAATCTGGCAGCACCTGTGTTGGCTAGAAGTCAGACACATAACAACATTATTTTTATCTTCGTATAGACCGGAGATTTATTGCTGGTGGTGGCCCTCGCCAACATCACGGCTAACGGGGGACTCTCTAAAAATCCTCTGCTTTATCTAGCTCTGGAATAGCCAACATATCGAGCTCTTCGGCGACCTCTTCCATCTGACGATCTTCCTCTGGCGTGTCATCCTGTTGTTCCTCGCTCTCCATGGCTTCAACCCAGGGTGTCTTGGTAAGTAAATATCCTTATGCTTTTTATTAGTTATTATTCGGGGTGATTCTCTGGGTAGTTCGCCTTTCCCTCTGCTGATCCCTCATCTCTTGAACAGCGCAGTTTCTGTCATTACACACCCTTCATTCCAACGGAACCATTAGCATAATTAGCACAAGGTTGGATTTTGCCGTGGAGGATTTTTGTGGGTAAATACAAGGGGTGTGTTCTTCCCTACTGGTCCAGCTGCCACATAGCTGCAAACAAATGTTGGTTGACGTACTGTTGACTGACTCCAGATGCAGCCCGCCTGGTAGGCAGCACGCTTCACATGCTGCTTCAGTGCTGCTCGGGTTGGAGGAATGGCTTCGTACGGCCTCTGCTTCCGAGCAAACATGTCCAACCTCGCATCATTGACACCTTCAGCTGTGCTGGATCTATCGTACATCATGACCACGAACTTCTCCAAGGTCTCCAGGTCTTCATCATCAACTACCGGTGGGTACTGGCTGAGTTTGCTGAAGACACCGGAAGCCTCATCACAAACATCCCAGGTTTGCCAAGCAGACTTCTTCCCTTTGCCACGGAATGCTGAAACGACATCGCAGCCAGTGAAGGCATGGAAGAAGAGCATCCCTTTGCTCTTTTCTTCAAGAGTGCAACACAAGTCATGTACAGGAACCCACCTCAGGTTATGTCCTTGGCCAAAGGCAACCCACAACTGCTGCAGACCTAGCTCCTGAAGTGCCTGCAGAACACTGACTGCGATGACGACAACATCTGTGTCGCTGGCTTTGACCATGATGACTTTGCTGCCTGCTTCTGTTGCATGCCTGGCATGCACAAAGATCCGCATGTCAGCTTCTTCATGACTGCACGGTGCCACCCCAGCCAGATTGATAGTGCGGTTGCTGACAGCATCTTCTTCCTTGGTCACAATGACCACATATGGTGTGGCCACACGTGCAATCTTATCAGCCAGAAAGTTGAACAGCTCGGCTTTGTTGTCATTTTCTCTCAGGAAGTTTCGCCAGTTTGAGGGAATTTTGCCCTTGCCTGTCACCCTGCGTCTCACCCCGCGTCCTCACTTTGATCTAGTTTCAGCTTTCAGACTAGATGGCCGGTAGACATCAAACACAATGTCTGTTCTCTTGTACTTGGTAGAGTATGCTTGTATTCTAGGAAGGACATCGAGCATTGCGTACTCTTCGAACGTCTTTGAACTCCGTGGGGACAGACTGTTCACCAACGCTGCACCATCAATGATGATGGTGTCGGCGTCTGGCTCTACCTCAGGGGTTGTAACTTGGCTCTGAAGAATGGTAGTGAGGTGGGATTTCTGACAGGTGTGGAGCTTTCCACCATTACTGAGGGCAGCAGGATGTGACTGGTTCTCATGACGGAAGAACTCCTTCAAGTCACACTCTCTGCTCTGGCATGATATGAACAGCTTGGAGAACAGTTGACAGTCTTCTTTCAGCACTCTTTGCTTTGAAGAGTCAACAGAGGCTGGTACCTGTCGGAAAAAGTCAACCTTGTTCTTCTTGATTGGTTCATAGAAGGTGGATTCTTCTTCCCGTTCCAGTCCCTTCATAAACTCCTGGAAACGGACCTTGCCTTTTTCAAGTTGTGTGCCAATCAGCTCGGTGGCAGTGTGGTGAGCAATATCCTTTGTATCAAGCGAAAGCAGGTCCCGACTCTCCTCCTGGAAAGGATTGCACATATCTGTCATGGCTTGTGAGAGCTTTTCTACTTTCTCAAGGAACACTCTTTGTGCTCATTCTGTCTCCTCATGGTGGCTGGTGTGTTCAGTACCCTCTTTGGTCCCACGTGCTGCCTCATACTGTTCAACCAAGTGGCTGACTTGAGGACCAGCTATCGTCCATCTTCTCAGTGCTGATGTGTCTTTAGTCACGCCGATCACACCCCCGTCTGCCTTGATGACAGCGTTGGCCTGCTCGTGAGCTTGGTCAATAGCCATTGCTGAGAACTGTCGGCTCGATTTGTGTACAACAAAGTTTCCACTCTGGAACTCCTGAGCCAGCTGAGGATGCTTCTGTTCCGGGTCACCATGTCTCTGTAGTGGATCGGAAGCCACCGTGCATAGTTTACATTGTTGTTGGCAAAGAAGTACGGTATCAGCTCAGCCAGTGACTGACAGTACAGGAAGAAGTTGGCTTCCCTGAATGATCGGATCAACAAGAGGATCACCAGTTCCATGTAACTACATGCAAAGCAATGTAAAGCCCCGTTACCCTTGGCTCGGCTCTCCCGCGCTGGCACACCTTGTCAATTCAGGCGTGGCTATCTAACTAAACATCTATGTTAAACTACATGTAATCTACAGTAGCTAACTGATGCGGGGCTTATTAGACAGCATTTGGGACACTAAACTAATTATTTAGCTACACTAAACTAATTATTCAGCTGATACTGAACCACATGCTGAGTTTCACAGCAGCGGTGCCACCAGTGGGCCATGGCTGTGCGTTGACATCCGCTCTGTTGAGCTACTACTCTACACCTTCCGCTGCAAGTCTCTCAACGTTCCCCCCCCCCCCCCACTGCATCGTGTCATGTCCAGTTTGGAAGCCTTGTACAGGAAGATGCTACACATACTAAACCTCTAACACTACTACGATATACACTACCATGCATTTTAGCCGAGTCAGACGTAACATGAACCTCTAATTTAGCAGAATATTAGGATTCTGGGACTGATATTGTGGTACAAGGAAGCTAGTGAGTAAGTCCAGGGTTCCAAATTCGGATTCTACATAGTGAACAATGTATGATTTGACACCAAGATCATTCAAATAGGACAAGTCTTTGCGATTTTATTGCGAAATGCAATATTTCTGTATATTCAATGGCCGCCATCTTGAAAAATGGCCGCCATCTTGAATTTTTAGGTGGCTAACAGGTTTTATTAAAAGAGCAATCCCCAAGGAGTATGTGTGCCAAATTTGGTGCTTGTTTCCGGAAATGAACGATTCTCCTGAAATTTGCAGTTATCTGCTCCACTACATCTCTGCTACTGTTATCACTAATACTCTCACCATCATCACTAATAATATCACCAGGAATACTGGAAGATTCGCCCAGAAAATAACTCGCCCCCCGACGGGGGGCAACAATCTTCGCATTGACCAACCGAATTTGCCTGCAAAATTTGGTGACGATACATTAACCCGTCCAGTACCAGTTCTGTCCTCTTCATTTTATACTGGATATTAATAGACAATTGTATTCAGTTTAATTAGCAGCCTTTCAACTATTCTAATTATCCCTCTTTCCACCTCAGATCCATCTTAAGCTCCACAAAATCGTCTAATTATAGCTAGAATATGATAAAAAAAAAAGACGTCGCCAGTACAGCAAGGGTTAAACAGTCTAGGAAAAGTTTCGGGAAAATTATTAACACTCTTGATCTTTAACCTTGACCTGTGACCTTAAGTATTAGAATATTTATATATACTGTGTATATATATATATATATATATATATATATATATATATATATATATATATATATATATATATATACAGTATATGTTTTTTATGTAAAATGCAGCTAACAGTCAGCTTCTCAAAATTTGATTGTTGTTTATGGTGAACGTTGACTTCTGACTTTGACCTGTGACCTTGACCTTACTGTAGGAATAAATTTGGTTACATGGATGTAACCCTGGAAAATCAAATAAGTGTGCCAAACTTCAATAAAGATCATCAACTCGTTCCAGAGGTAAAATCGGTTTATATACAGTATATACAATATATATATATATATATATATATATATATATATATATATATATATATATATATATATATATATATATATCGCAAATACACATAAGCTACTAAATGTTTTTATACTCACAGCCGGACTTGAACCACCGACAGTCAGAACCAGTCCCTATACTTTAATCCACTATACCACGGCGTGATAGAGGATACTTGTGTGCAATGGATTAAAGCATGGACACTCGTCCTGATTGTTGGTGGTTCACGTCCGCCTGGGAGTATATATATATATAATTACATTTATGATCACCTTTGTATCTTAACCATTGGAATATTTATCTATAATAAGGTCAGTGTAACACTATTTTGTAGCCATTTGAATATGGTGTAATTCGAATTTTAAATATATATAAGAACGAAATAGTGACCATAATCTGTGACCTTCACCATTCAGCTTGACCTTTGAATAACAAAAACACAAAATTTGGACAATCGTTGCATTGACCAACCGAATTTGCCAGCAAAATTTGGTGACGATACGTAACCCGTTCAGTACAGTTCTGTCGGTTTCATTTCATACTGGATATTAAGACAATTGTATTTAGTTTATGAAGGGCCTCCATAAAATTAGCAGTCTTTCAACTATCTTAATTAACCCTTTTTACTACCACAGATCCTTCATAAGCTCCACAAACTCGTCTACTTATAGCTAAAATACAATAAAAAAGACGTCACCGGTACACAAAAGGTTAAACAGTCTAGGAAGAGTTTAAAGACAATTATGAACACTCTTCTTTAGTTCTTTGGGCTTGACCTTTAACCTTAAGTATTATAATATATATATACTGTATATATATGATTGAAATATATGTTATTTAAGTAAAATGCAACCAACAGTCGTTAGCTTATCGAAAATTGAGTATATGTTATAATGAAGGTTAACTTATGACCTTGGCCTGTGACCTTGACCTTTATGTAGGATTATATTTTTGTTTGCTTTGATGTAACCCTAGAAAATCAAATAAGTGTGTCAAATGTCATTAAAGATCATCAGTTAGTATCAGAGGTATTAAAGGAATAGTTGACCTTGACCTTTGACCTTCATCTTGACCTTCATGATGTCTGAAAATTTAACATTTTAATTTTCCCTTAAAGCAAAACTGTCTCGACGAATTTTGTGAAGTTTACATGAATAGTAAAGAAATGAGTATATTGACTTTATATTTGATGTTGACCTGTGACCTTGACCTATCAAGTGGAATTATGTTTATTCTTGTATGACTTTGCTCTAGGCATTCCGAATATGCATGATATGCCTAATGAGAATCTTACATTAAATAAGAAATACTAGTAGAAATCATATTTCGACCTTTAACCTTGACCTTTGACCTTGACCTTCGACCTTAAAATGTCTTATCAAGGATTACTTAGCTTAACAGCAATGTTCATATTAACTAGCATTATGAATATGGTGTAATTCATATAAACACTTATTGATTACAAATAGTGATCATATACTGTGACCTTGACCTTTGACTAAAAATAAAATACATATATTTGGATGGTCGTCGCATTGACCAACTGAATTTGCCTGTATAATTTGATGACAATACATTACACATTCAAGGAGGAGTTTAGGGAAAATGACAAATACTCTTGTTTTGACCTTGACCTCTGACCTTAACTATTACAATATTTATGTGAAATTTGATATATATGATATTTAAGTAATAAGCCATAACACAGCCAGTTTTCTAAAATTTGAGTAATCTCTTTTAGTAAATAATAAAAGTTGACTTTTGACCTTGACCTGTGACCTTGACCTTTATGTAAGAGTACGTTTTTGTGTGCATTCACATTGCCCACGAAAATCAAATAAGCATGCCTAATTTCATTAAAACCCATCAGTTAGTTTCATATATATTAATAGAATAATTGACCTTGACCTTTGACTTTTATATTGACCTTTATAAGTATCAACATTTATTATATTCCTTTTCACTTAAAGTGCAACTATCTCACCAAATGTTGTGAAGTGTGCATGAAAAGTAAAGAAAATAGCATATTAACCTTTTATTTGACCTTGACCTGTGACCTTGACCTTTCATATGAAATTGAATAGTTTATTGTATGACCTTGGCCTAGGTATTCCGAATATACATGGTAAACCTAGTGAGAATCTAACAGTTAGTATAAGAAATACTAGTAAAAAAACTATTTTGACCTTTGTCCTTGAACTTTGACCTTACCCTTAATTAAGAATATTTATCTAAAATTTGTGCAATACGATATCAAGGTTACCAGAAACTTGTATAGTGAACATCAAGAAATTTGAATACAAATTAAAAATAAATAGTATAAGTTGACCTTTCACCTTGACCTGTGACCTTGACATTTATGCAAGAGTAAAAATGTATTTCATTGACATTGCCCAGGAAATCAAATAAGCATGATTAATTTCATTAAAACCCATCAGTTAGTTTCATATATATTCATAGAACAGTTGACCTTGACCTTGACCTTGACCTTCATGATATGTGTCTCAAAATGTATTATTTTCCTTTCCATTTAAAGTGCAACTATATCGCCAAATTTTGTGAAGTTTGCATGAAAAGTAATGAAATTATCATATTGACCTTTTATTTGACCTTGACCTGTGAACTTGACCTATCATATGGAATTGTATAGTTTCTTGTATGACCTTGTCCTAAGTATTCCGAATATACATGGTAAGTCTAGTGATAATCTAACAATTGATATAAGAAATACTAGTACAATTTTTTGTTTAACCTTTGACCTTACCCTTCGCAATATTTATCTAAAATTTGGACAATAAGATATTGAGGTTACCAGTAACTTGTATAGTGCAAACAAAGAAATTTGAATAAAAACAAAGAAACATGAAATATTGACCTTATTTTTAACCTTGACCTTAACCTTTAAGTTAAATTGAAAATTTCTTTTTGACTAATCTTCGCATTGACCAAATGAATATACATGTGAAATTTGGTGAAAATCCATCAAACAGTCTAGGAGTTTCCGGACGGACGACGACGACGGACGACGGACGATGACGACAGACAAGCTGACTGATGGTACACAGTGTACGGGCAGGATCTGTGTGCGCAATACCACTCTGCTTCGCAGAGTTGATAATTAATTTCCTCTCATTAAACAATTGAAATTAACCACAACAAATACTTTATAATTTACGTATAAATCTGTAATGGGAATATATAATCACGAAACATTTCCTAAACAGCTGTGAGCCCAATTATATTATGACCCACAACAGACTGCATTATTTTGCTATATATTGCGTTTAACACATCATTAAAAGTAGTTTCATGTCGGATCCCTATTATAACATGGTTAAGGATAATAACACATAATACAAAATTATCGTTCTGTTTATTTAGATTAGTTTATGGATATATGATGTATGAACTCCTCAGCTGAACACAGGCACAAATCCACAAGTTACACCGATCTGTGGATACAAAAAATGAAGTATTAGGTAAACATGGATAATGTTAATACAGAGCAGTGAGATATAATCCTATCGGGAATGGAAGCATACATTCATTCTCTTTCTCTCAGACTAATGCTAAAAAATCTTGGTTTACTCACGCCTGTTCTACTGCTGTCCGCAATAAGGAGGAAGCATTCAAACGGTACCGACGCCTTAAAACTCAAGACTCTCATTCTTCTTATGTTTCTGCCCGGAATCAAGCCAAATCTGTTCTTCGACTTGCCAAACACTCTTTCATCAATAATAAATGCACTGAACTATCCAACTCTAGCTCTTCCCAAGCTTTCTGGCATCTAGCCAAAAACCTCTCCAACAATTTCTCTTCCTCGTCTTTCCCTCCCATTCCCACTCTGATGGCACTACCATCACTTCTTCCTCTGACAAAGCTAAACTCTTCGCTCAAACTTTTGCTAGAAACTCCACCTTGGATGATTCCGGTGCTATTCCTCCCTCTCCGCCCTCCTCTCTCTTACTTATGCCTAATATCCTAATCTCTTCTAAAGATGTACTTTCTACCCTCTCTGGGCTTAACACTAATAAGGCGTATGGTCCGGACGGTGTTCCTCCTGTTGTTCTCAAAAACTGTGCTTCCGTGCTGACTCTATGCCTAGGCAAACTCTTTCGTCTCTGTCTATCCTCTAACGTCTTCCCTTCATGCTGGAAGTTTGCTCACATTCAACCTGTCCCAAAGAAGGGTGACCGCTCTCAACCCTCCAACTATCGTCCAATTGCTCTCATCTCTTGTCTTTCTAAAGTTTTTGAAACTATTCTTGCTTCCAAATTTCTTAAGCATTTCTCTTCTCATAATCTGCTCTCAGATCGCCAGTATGGCTTCCTTAAGGGTCGCTCTACTGGTGATCTTCTTTCATATCTTACTAACTCTTGGTCATCCTCCTTTCAGGACTTCGGTGAGACTTTTTCTATTGCACTAGACATATCGAAAGCCTTCGATAGAGTCTGGCATAAATCTTTAATTTCTAAACTACCCTCCTTCGGTTTCTATCCCTCCATCTGTGCCTTTGTCTCTAATTTCCTTTCCGGCCGTTCCATAGCCGCGGTTGTGGACGGCCATTGTTCACTTCCTCACCCTATAAACTCCGGTGTTCCTCAGGGCTCTGTCCTATCTCCTATTCTCTTTCTAATTTTTATAAATGATCTCCTTAACTGTACCTTAATTCCCATCCATTCATACGCAGACGACTCAACCTTACACTACTCCATTAGTTTTTTCAGAACGCCCCAGCCAGCAATTCCTCAACGACAAACGTAATGAAGCCATAGAACTCTTAAATTCTGATCTAAATACTATTTCCAATTGGGGCAGAGAAAACCTTGTTAACTTTAATGCTTCCAAAACCCAATTTCTCCATCTATCTACCCGTCAGGATCTCCCAGCGGACTATCCCTTATTCTTCAACAATACAAAAATCAACCCTTCATCTTCTCTCAATATTCTTGGTGTCTCTTTTTCTTCTGCTCTCATTTGGAAGGACCATATTACCAGTCTTGCTAAGGCAGCCTCCCAGAAGCTGGGTGTGCTCAACCGCCTTAGGGGGTTCTTTTCCCCTGCACAGCTTCTTGCTCTGTACAGGGGCATAGTGCGCCCTTGTATTGAGTATTGTTCACATGTGTGGGGAGGTTCCTCTCACACCGCTCTCCTAGACAAAGTTGAAAGGAAGGCCTTTCGTATCATTAACTCCCGTCCACTCACCAACTCTCTGCAATCTCTCTCTCTCCGCCGCAATGTTGCATCTCTCTCGCTATTCTATCGCTACTATAATAATCAGTGTTCCTCAGAGCTATCCCAGTGCATACCACCTCCTTTACGTAGGCACGTGGTACCCGTCTTGCAACTCAATCCCACCCCTACTCTGTGCAACTCTCCAACCCAAGAGTGAAACGTTACTCTCAAGCTTTCTTCTACTCAACAGCTGAGCTCTGGAACTCTCTCCCAGAATCAGTCTTTCCCTCTTCCTATGACTTAAATTGCTTCAAACTCCGTGTGTCCAGGCATTTTGGCTCGAACGTCCCTTGATTTTGGCCCTGTCACTCTTTCAACTATGGGGGAGGCACTCGCTATAGGCAGTAATGCCTTTTGCCTCCCTTAATCACATAGACAAAAAAAAAATACGAAACATGACTGATCGAGATATACGTCACCCAGAGTATTTCACGGTTAGGCTAATGTTTACATTGCCTGCCTTCAGCAAAATTTACCTTTCACTTGCTGTAGGGAAACTATAATTATTGAGTCGTTTCTTTCCTCATATATCCATCTAAGAGATGGCCTTGGTTTTCGGTGAGACATAAGGACCAGCATTAATCCCTCTTTCAAGCGAGATAAAGAAAATATTCACTTATCATCAACATCAGCCCTACCTCCGTGAGTCCGTCTGGCGTCTGCTGAAATGAATGGTTGTTATTTGTCAACAATATTTTATTCGTCTCCCAACATAATTTATCAATATTATTACGATAGTTATCTTAATTGGGAATCCAAACTTATGTGTGTGCATTTCAAGCTCAAACGTTATGCATTGCCGAATTATATAGCTAAGCTGATGACATGCAGACGATGCAGATCGACACTAGAGCGCGGTTCCCATACCTCTGTTTTGACCTCCGTCTGGGGCGGACCTACGTCATTGATGACGTAGTGGGCACTGGCGAGCGGGAACCGAGGTCTATTGTTCTCCGTTTCACAGCCTTCCGATCCCAGATCCTGTCCCGAAAAAGTTGACATGGATTTAACTTTGCACGGACGTCGGAAGACAATTTCGTATATTTATGGTGCCCATGATATATTATATTGGCATGTACTGGTCACCAATGAATAGTACTCACCCTATAACCTATGCATACATACACAGGATGTACGTATAGTGCGTATTTATAATGCAAACAAGGGAAACACTCGCCCTCTCCGCCACGGACACAATGTTGGGCAAGTTCTGAAGTACTGCCAATGATTATAGCCCTGGAGCAAGGCGAAAAGGTAGCCCACATTTTTAAATAGTCTCATTCCTTCCATTTTGTGAAGCCAGAGTTGTATAGAAGTGTAATTTGATAGCTGTGCATGTTGTCACGACGACCAATTATGAATATTGTGTAATATTTATTCCTAAATCAAAAAATTTAGGCTTGAAGTACATTGCCTCTTTTGATGCTAGTGCTCGTTAATTTAACTTGGATTTCAGGCTTTTTTAATACTCTCCAATATTTTGACGGTTTACATAGTGCATATCACGATAAATTGTGTCAAGCAGTACCACAAAGACGAATAATTTGCTATCTATACTTAAAGTAAGCCCAACTGGGCGAGCTAAGAGGTAGTGTGGCAACACTGGATTTCACGCTCGTGAAGTTTTAACTCCTGGGAGAGCACACACGGCCAAACGGACCTACGTCATCGATGATGTAGGTCCATCCCAAACGGAGGTCAAAACGGAAGTATGGGAACGCTCTTAACGCCATCAAGCGTATGAACGTCGCGTGAGCTCGGCAACAACGACAACAACAACGAAAGTGCGAGTTATCCTACACTTGGCAGGCCCAGGTATCATTCTTCTTGCTCGCTTACCTCTCATGGTGTTCTAAGCTCGTTGGTGTGGTCTCCTAGTATTGGTAAGTTCAGCTATGATGGTTACACATACTATTGATCTAGCTGCAACCATGGTTCTCTTTATGGAGGGGTTGCTATGGTGATCTCTTCTTCCTTGAATTCTTCAGTCTTGAGAGTTAACTCGGGAAGCGTGATAGGCCTTCTGAAAGTATCTCCTAGGCAAAAGCAATAGCCATCCGGAAGCAAGATTTTGAAACACTATCATGAATCCTGACAGTCTGAATTTCCTGGGTTCACGACAACTGGTTGGTTCCCTATTGTTCATAGAACATTAATTTATTAATCTTTGTGGAAAAATATTTCTGTGGTTACACCTATTATAGTTTGTTTATTTCCTCTTATTGTTTTATCCCAGGAGGAATATAAAAACCTTTGATTATATTCTGTATTGTTAAGACTAAGGGAATTTAAAACGTGCTTCACACGACCTTCCCACCGACAACACCACCTACTGTTACTGATATCCAACTCACTCTATCTCATTGAATAGACTTCCGACTATGTCCATCAACTACTAGACACACACACACACATCACAGCTGTGACGCTTCTGCATAGTAGCCACGTGCCGGCATGCGCGCGCGTCGGCTGCCCAGCCGTTTAGAAACCGGCTGGCGGCAGCCGGCCGGCAGGCTTTTCCTTAGTATATATCCTACGACAATGTAACTAATGTCTGGGATATTCTTATGTTGTTTCACAGCTTGAAGCTGCCCTTATTCTTAACCAACGCATCTTAGTATATTTTATTCTCGATAGTTGATTGTTTCATTATTATATATAAGATGTAAGTCTAGTGAGAGTGGGAGGAGACGAGCGGGAGAGAGAGACCGGCTGGGGGACGTTGCTTCGCGCGGAGAGTCCAGCTTGGGACGAGCCTGATGTTGCCACGTGCATTTGATTGCAACGTTAGGCTTAGTTTCGACTCACGCACGGGGTAGAGAATTTTGACCAGGCAACTGTGTTGAGTGTTGCCAAGCATGGGATGTATTTTGCATGCCTAGGGTGGGGTCCAGACAGATTCAAGACTCAGAGCTCACCTCACTGTCGTACCCTTCGGACCCCCTTGATATCTATCCCTCTCAACCCCACTTAGAAACTTTCTCTCTTACTTTGTATACCTTCTTTCCACTACTTCACCAATCTATTTAATTATCCCATCCCCTTGATAGACCTTATATCTATTATTGTATTAACGACGAGCTCTCAGATAACTAGATAGGATTGAGGGCCTTATGCAGAGACGTAATTGTTAATGAGACCTAGGAAGCTTTTTTGTTGTCTCATATTTGGTGGTTTCATGCTTGCTAGTGTGTTCTTGTGTCAGGTTAGCAGGGGCTAGACCGGAGGGGAGGCTTTTTGCGATCCTTTAAGTAAAGTCTGCTGGTGCGAGTCCTGTGGACCCGCACGACTTTACTAGGATACCCGTGGGAGTCTGGGGGCATTTTCTTGTCTGTGTCCCTGTGTGTCTAGTGTTGTGTTGTGTGAGGGCCCTTGCCTAGTCCACTCAGCACTGCGCTAGCACGTCTTGCTTTTGTTTTAGGGTCGCCAGGAGAGAGTCAGATACTTGCGATCTGAGTCTCTCAAGAGAGCACCCTTTCAATTAGAGTAATTTGGCGCACAGACCTGGGAACGTCCCTAGGCTAGAGCAGGTGGCTCAGCCCGGGTATCCGAAGCCTATATCCTTCCGGCTAGACCTCTGCCACCTGGCAGATTAACAGCTAGGGGTTTATCATCTCTGTATGCTTGTTATTGTGCCACAGTTTACCGTTTTTGTGAGCATTGTGAGTCAGGGTGTGGCTTAGAGACTCTGTCCGAGCAGGCTTGCCTGACTAAGAGTGAGAAGCACACCTGTATGTGGTTATGTTGCGAGTTGCTACCTTTATTTAATTATACCTATGCCATTATACACTGTAGGTCCTATCACTAGTATTTATTCCTGCTTATGAGTTAAGAGTTCTCTAAATCCGAAACGTATTTTCTTTGCTAAGCATCAGATCCTACAGTAGCCGCATGCAGTTTAGAAACCCGCATCTTGTCTACCTGTACGATGTTTTGAGGACTGTTTCCTTTCACCTTCTTTCACGCAGGGGTGATTAGTTGTATTACTTAACATAACGTTAAATGTACTTTCTTTTAGTTTGTTATTAAATTGTTTCTGCAATTTAATTCCGTTATCTATCTTTTCTTTGAAGCTTTAAGTCAACTTAATTGTGTGATCTTTTATATAGCCTGCTTGACTATCAGCAGTCTATAGTGCGTGCACCCTGTAACCGAGTCATAGGATACCTCGTTGTCCAGGCAGGACTCTTGACGGTTTAGGGTGGTTTGTTGCCTGGGTTTATAGATAAGGGTTGGATCTAGCGTTTTCCGTTGTTGCTTGTTGCCGGATACCTAGTCGAATAGAAAGAGCCCAGTGTTTATATATCCCAGGACGTAACAAATGGCGACCTTGCATAGGATTTACTGAACAGAGGAATATAGTGGTCATTTGTTTTGAGATTCCTTATGATTAGAGGAATACAGTGGACATAGAGTTTTTTGTTTTGGAGCATCCAATATAACACATTAAAGACTTTAAATAACATTAGTATATACATACTTGCATAGGAGATAAGGCACATTCTATAACCATGATAATTACTGCAGTACACAAACATGTCTAATACATCAGAACACAGTGATGGGTCAGGTCACGATACGGGCTCGGAGGGAGAAAGACCTGTGGAGTGGCTAGTCGATAGCGAGGAGGGTGCTAGAAGATTTTTAGAGGTGCCCCTTACCGCTGCCAGGGTGTTGAAGCTGAATAAGTATGGCTTAAAGTGTGTGGCAGGTCTTCAGGGTCACCAGGGTTTAAGTGGCATGAGGAAAGATCAGCTGAGGACTTTGATATTGGATTTAGAAGGGAGAGACCTGGGTGGAGAGGCGACTTGGGGCCCCGGTCCCCAGCCCCCCCTCCACTCTACCCCCGTATCAAACGTCAGGGTGCCTGAATTTATTACATACCCCCAAGTTGATGGTCAATGGCAGCGTGAAATTCAATCACAGGGACCCTCTCCATTAAATGCATCTTCCCCTCCTCAAGGGTTGACTCCAGATTTGTTGTTTCGGCTTGAGATGGCCAAGGTTGAGGCCGCCGAAAGACAGGTTAGAGTTCAGGTTGAGGCCGCCGAAAGACAGGTTAGAGTTCAGGTTGAGGCTGCCGAGAGACAGGCTAGTGTGCAGGCTGAGGTTGCTATACGAGAGGCTGAACTGCAGGCAGAGTCTACTAGGTATCGGGCTGACAGGGAGCTGGAGATCTCTCGAGTGGAGGTAACTATAATAATAATGTATACACCACTATTGTCCAACACCATATGGCACCACAGACACTTTAGACGTGCGGGCGCCTCTGGCACCCAGGCCTGTGGAGGCAGCAAGTCCTTCAGTTCACACCAGACTCTCACATAACCAACCAGCGTCTCGGCGCTCCTGTACTCAACCCTAGCCAATAAAGGATTGAAGAGTACTGGTGTTATATCTCCATTCATCTTTATTATATGGCGCAGTGTATATCAGTATCTGAACCTACATGGAGAACCTGCACTACCTAGCTGAGGCTGCAGCTGCTGTGGAAGCCGGCTTGCCGCCATGCGGTCCCTACCCGGCTACATCTACCTCCCAACCGGTCGAGCCTTCATTGCCCGATGCCCTGTCTCCATACCCATCCATCATCTACTTGAATGAAAGGATCGACGCCCTCCAATCGAGTATCGCCACCTTTCTACAGCATCACCCGGACCAGCAGCATCTACAACTACAACATCGCCCCGCGACAGCTCCACCACCGCCCCGCCAGGATCTACAGCATCGCCCCGCGACAGCTCCACCACCGCCCCGCCAGAATCTCCAGCCCCACCAGCCTCTACAACATCAGCCCCAGGCCAGTAATGTTACCCACCAGGCTAACCCATCCTTTGCCTCACGCCCCACCAGTGATACACTTATTCATCCCTCTACACAGACACCCACACCTCATACATCTCCCCATGTCTCAGTGCCCCACCATATGCCAGTTACCCATGTATCAGTGCCCCACCATATGCCAGCTACCCATGTCTCAGTGCCCCACCATATGCCAGTTACCCATGGCTCAGTGCCCCACCATATGCCAGTTATTTCCCACATGTCTTTATTACATATGAACATGACTAATCCCCTTACCCACCCTCTCAAGAGCGAATATCCCACACCCTCCCCAACTGACGGCCAGGCCCACACTGGTGTCGGTATTACGGCGGCCATTATGCCCCCCCTGGCTATCGTACGGCTGGCACCAACCCTCACGGCGCAGCCTCTTCTGCGCATGACGTCATCATACCACCACCACCTCAAGTCCCTTCCTACCCCGCCCAGCCACGCCCCGCCCCGCCCCGCCGGGCTGCCCCTACGCGACCCCAGGCCGCTTTACATATGCCGGGACACGCCCTACGCAAATTTTGGGCTGATTGGGAGGTCTACAAGCGGCTCATCCTTCTACCACCTCACGAGGCTACCATCGAGCTCTACCAGACGTGCGACCCTGCCCTTCAGAGCGCCATATTTGCTCACAATCAGGCGTTCTCCTCATTGCCAGAAATCGACCTAGCAACTCTCATCACACAACTCGTCCACCGACAACGGAACCGCACAGCCGCTCGCCACCACTTCCGGTCTCTTCTCCAACAACCTACTGAACAGATCCGGGACTACGTCACACGTATTACGGAGGCCACTTTGGACTGTGGCTTTACCTGCCCCTGTTGCCACACTGATGTCTCTGACGAACACATACGGGACCAAGTGACTATCGGGATTAGTGATTCGTCCCTTCAGCAAGATGTTTTAACTAAAGACCGCACCCTACCTACCTTACAAGATGTTATCAACTACTGTGTGGGGTTCGAATCTGCGGCACTCGATCAGACGGCAATGCAACCGGGGGTACATGCTGTGAAATCACCATACCAGCGTCTCAAGAGTACTTACCCCCGCCCCGCCCCTATCCAGCCCCCCGCCCAACCCACTCAGCCCCCGTCGCCCACCCCACCACCTCCCCACGTCGGCCCCACTTCATCTCCCACACGTTGCTCCGGGTGTGGCCTATCTTCACATTCACAAGCCCAACGATCTTCGAAGTGTCCTGCATGGGGCAAGACCTGCACGGCGTGTAATAAACCTAACCACTTTGCCAAGGTTTGTAAATCCACCTCTTCCCAGTGCAGTGGGTGCGGCCTATCCACACACACTCGAGCCGAACGCCCATCCAAATGCCCTGCTTGGGGCAAGACCTGCCCGTCGTGCAACAAACTCAACCATTACTCCACAGTTTGTCACTCCTCGCCCTCACCTTCATCCGCGGCTGTTATCATTGGTACTATCAAACAGGCTGTTAACAAACCACCACCCGCACGGCTCCCCTCCTTGCCCATTACCATTTCTACTGCCATGTCGCCCCACTCTCACCCCACCAGCGTCACGGCCCACCCTGACACGGGCGCCCAAGTATCTGTGGCTGGTTTGCAATTACTACGGGCACTGGGCCTCCAACGCCACCACCTACAGCCTACTCACCAACGGATCACGGCCGTGGGGGGTCACACTCTCCAGGTCCTGGGTTATATGCCGACTACCATTACCGCCACCGACGTTGCCGGCACCCCCTACACGACTGATGATGATATTTTTATTATTCAGGCACAGTCACCGTTATTTATTAGCATTTCAGCTTGTAGGGCACTACATATCATCCCTCCCGACTTCCCCACACCTACCCCCTGCATGGCCGCCCACACAGCCCAACCACCACCCACCTTGACCAGGACCCCTCCACAACACCGGCCCACTTCCCTCCCCTTCCCACCTAACGACCTGCACCTTTCTGACCTTCGTGACTGGTTCTTGTCACAGTTTGCATCTTCAGCATTTAACACCACCAGCGGCCCACTCCCCACGATGTCTGGCCTTCCCATGCACATCCACATCAAGCCTGGCGCATCTCCACGTGCCGTACACACCCCTGCCCCTATACCACATCATTGGAAGGCCCAGGTCAAAGCAGATCTCGACAGGGACGTCGCACTGGGCATTATTGAGCCTGTCCCCATCGGTACCCCTACTACCTGGTGTTCTAGGATGGTGGTGGTCGCCAAGAAAACTGGACAACCCCGCCGTACAGTTGACCTGCAGGCACTCAACCACGCCTGCCTTCGGGAGACACATCACACCCCGAGCCCATTCAACTTGGCCCAATCCATCCCTGCAGGCACTCGTAAGACGGTCCTAGACGCCTGGAATGGATACCATGCTGTTTTACTCGACGAATCCAGCAGGGAGGCTACGACTTTTATCACGGAATTTGGCCGTTACAGGTATATCAGGGCCCCTCAAGGTTACTTGGCAGCTGGCGACGCCTATACCCGACGCTTCGACGCAATCATACAGGCTGTCCCTCGTAAGGTGAAGTGTGTCGACGACTCCCTTTTGTGGGACTCTTCAGTCGAGGAGGCATTTTGGCACACTTTTGATTACCTGGGCCTCTGTGCAACCAACGGTGTCACTTTCAACCCTGACAAGTTTACCTTCGCCGCCCCTTCAGTTGACTTCGCCGGACTCACCATCACAGACACTGGAATTAAGCCATGCACGTCCATGATTAAGGCCATCCGTGACTTTCCCACGCCCACAGACATCACGGGAGCCCGGTCGTGGTTTGGTCTCGTTGAACAGGTCGCCTGGGCCTTCAGCATCAAACCGGAAATGGCGCCCTTCCGGGAACTTGTGCCGTCCAAAACCCCCTTCCACTGGGATGAGGCACTCGACCGTACCTTTGCCACATCTAAGGACCACATCACACACCTGGTTGAGGAAGGGGTCTGCTCCTTCGAGATCGGCAGACCCACGTGCCTCGCCACAGACTGGAGCAAAACCGGCCTTGGCTTCCTCCTACTCCAACAACATTGTTCCTGCCCCACCGCATCTGACCCCACCTGTTGCAAGGTCGGTTGGAAACTTATCTTCGCCGGCTCCCGTTTTACCACACCTGCGGAGTCCCACTACGCACCCGTCGAAGGCGAGGCTTTAGCAGTGGCTGACGCCCTTGACAGTTGCAGAATGTTTGTCCTGGGCTGCCCTGACCGCGTCGTCGTTGTGGACCACAGACCTCTACTGCACATCCTTAACGACCGGTCCCTTGACAACATACCAAACCCTCGCCTATTCAAGATTAAGGAACGTACCCTACGATACCAGTTCATCATTCAACATACGCCTGGCAAATGGCACCGCGGCCCTGACGCTGTCTCCCGCTACCCGACCAGGCCCTCCGCGGACGCCCATGATGTGCATAGTGCGGCCGCCAGCGAGCTCGATATCCACTCAGTTGCCTTGGCCTCCCTCACCATGCTCGCCGCCATACCTGACCCAGTTGTATCATGGTCTGACCTTAAATCTGCCGGCCAACAAGACAGCGAGTATACCTCCCTTCTTCAGACCATCCCCGAGGGCTTCCCGGACTCCAGAGAGGCGACCGCCCCACAACTACGACAGTTCTGGGGTGTTAGAGACCGCCTCACTTCCGTCGACGGGGTAGCCCTCATGGATCAACGACCAGTCATCCCCCATCATCTTCGGTCCAGAGTTCTCGAGGCCCTTCACTCAGCTCATCAGGGTATGACTGGCATGAAGGCCCGTGCACGTGCGAGTGTTTACTGGCCAGGTATTGACAAGGCCCTACGCAACTGCCTGGATACCTGCCACTACTGCCGCGCCCACGCCCCGTCCCAGCCGAAAGAGCCACTTATGTCATCTGACCCACCCCAATGGCCATACGACCAGGTAGCCGCCGATTTTTTTCAGCACCAGGGCAAACACTACCTGGTCTACGTCGATCGCTTCTCCAGCAATGTCCACATCTTCTACCTGCCACCAGGTAAATGTGATGCTCACCACCTCATCTCGGCGTGCCGTACCCTCTTCACCCACTACGGAGCACCCCGGGTACTGGCGAGCGATGGTGGGCCCCAGTTCACAGCCGGGGCCTTCCAAGAATTCCTGGCACATTGGGGTGTGTCACAGCGGGTCAGCTCTGCGTTCTACCCTCAGTCTAATGGCCGCGCCGAGCTGGCTGTTAAAGCAGCCCGCCGCATCATCGCGGACTGTACATCCCCCACTGGCTCTCTAGACAACAACGCCGCAGCCCGCGCCCTCCTCCAATACAGGAACACACCCCTCTCGACCATTGACAAGTCACCAGCTCAACTTCTCTTCGGCAGGACCCTACGGGACCACGTCCCCTGCAATCCTGCACTTCTCCACCTCCACCCCCACTGGCTTCTCTCGGCCGAAGCTCGTGAGGCAGCCCTTTTTCACCGTAACGCTGCCCTAGCCACATATTATAATGCTTCAGCCCGGCCTTTATCACCACTCCACGTCGGTGACCGGGTCTCCGTCCAGAACCAGGGGGGCAACAACCTGACACGGTGGAACAAGACTGGCACTGTAGTGGAGGTGCATCCACACCGCCAGTATACCATCCGGGTGGATAGGTCGGGGCGAGCCACACTCCGCAACCGCCGCTTCCTACGACAGCTTCGTCTACCGCCCTCCACTCAACCTACACCGCCCGACTCCACCATCGCCTCGTCGGACGCCAATAGGGGGGGGGAGATATAATAATAATGTATACACCACTATTGTCCAACACCATATGGCACCACAGACACTTTAGACGTGCGGGCGCCTCTGGCACCCAGGCCTGTGGAGGCAGCAAGTCCTTCAGTTCACACCAGACTCTCACATAACCAACCAGCGTCTCGGTGCTCCTGTACTCAACCCTAGCCAATAAAGGATTGAAGAGTACTGGTGTTATATCTCCATTCATCTTTATTATAGTAACAGGGCGAAATATTGGGGGAGGTAACAGACATCGGAACCAATCATTGTCGCACCTGCTTAAACTAGTTCCTGTGTTCGATGAATTATGTGTGGCTGAGTTTTTTATGCGATTTGAGAAGAAGTGTCAGGAACACCAGTGGCCTCAGGAAAAGTGGGCAGCATTAGTTTCATCAAGACTCCTAGGAAAGGGGCTAAAAGCGTATGATGCACTACCTTTAGAGTCCTGTGTAGTTTATGATGAGCTAAAGAAGGCTGTGCTACGGGCCTATGAGTTACAACCAGAAACTTACCGCTTGAAGTTTCGGGGTGTTACTAAGGGCAAGGATAGTACCTTCCTAGAACACGCCCGGGACTTGTCTGATGCACTACGACATTGGCTGCGTTCTGAGAGGGCAGCTACTTTTGAGGAGTTGAGTGAGCTGGTTCTCTTGGAGCAGTTCTTTAAGTGCACAGGTGGGGACTTAACATTAAATATAAAGGAAAAAATCCTAGAACTCTCCAGGAGGCAGCAGAAATGGCTGACCTCCGACTGTCATTAATTCGAGGGTGCGGAGCAGCAGCTAGGAGTGAGTCGGGTGCAAAGGATCGTACCCCTCCCCCTCCCAAGAATTTTGATACACATAAATACCCAAAACCATCTAGCACTGGCAATAAAACTGAACATAAACCAAATACCGTCCCGTATAAGAAGTCTAATGGTACCTCCCACTCCCAAGGGAAACCAAAGAGTAAAGAGTGCTTTGCATGTCACAAGGAGGGTCACTTTGCAAATGCTTGTCCGAACAAGCCACCGAACAAGGTTGTGTCATTGGCCCGCAGCATAGGGGTGTCGCCTATATCTTCTGAGTTTGCCAAGGGTAGTTCGTCAGACGGTGGGACACAGCCTGTGTTCAAGAGTCCGGAAGGCTCGAACCCTGTCCGCGACATCTTTGGGGGTTATAGAGGGCATGGTTTTGTGAGGTGGGCTGGCGAAAGGCGAGGAGTTAAGCTATTGCGTGATACTGGGGCTTCTCAGACCTTGTTAAGGAACTTTACTGGTAGACCGATTAATGCTGCTCGGGTGGTGGTAGTTCAGGGGATCAATGCTACGAAGTCCTACCCGCTGGTGCGGATGGAGCTGGAGGTGGGTGGTGTGGCAAAGGAGCTGGATGTAGGAATTGTAGAGAACTTGCCTGTTGGGGGCGTCGACCTCCTCCTCGGCAACGACTTTGCGGTGCCTGCTTCTAAGGTTTCACCCTTGGTCGTTGCCGAGAAGGCGGCCGACGTTAGTAGGGAGGAACAGGAGTGGGTCGAGAAGTGTAGCGTACAAACCATGGCGTGTGTTGTGACGCGTTCTCAGACATCCGGAGCCTTGCAGCCACCACCTCAGTCTATCAAACCGCGGAGGAAAGGTCACAAGAAAACGGGAAGTGTTGGTCAATTGGAGAGTTTTGAGCCGGCAGTGTTTCTTGGTGACTCATTATTGGCACCTATGTTAGAGTCTGGAGAGGCCCTGGGGCCTGTCACCGCTAGTGCAGGTGCAGGGCAGGAAGAGACTCTGCAACAGCATCGTTATGCGCAGCGTGAGGAAAGGATGGCTCAGCGGGACATTGGAGGTGGAAATAAATTATTTAAGATGAACTTGGATAATCTCGCACCTGCTGATATATGTTTCTTGCAGCTGGAAGATCCTGAAGTCAGGGTGTGTGGTAATGGTGCTGTCGAACTGGAGAGCGATGGGGATGCGCAGCCTGGTGATTTTTTCTTGTCCGAGGGGATCTTGTATCAGAGACATCAGGATCCCAAGAAAAAGTGGGATGGCGGGTCAGGATTAGTGGACCAGTTAGTAGTACCGAGGGTGTGCCGTGAGAGCTTATTGAGATTATCTCATGATGTGCCTTTGGCAGGGCACCTGGGGGCACGTAAGACGGAGGCAGCTCTGAGCAAGCTTTTCTGGTGGCCTGGGTTAAAGGCGAGTGTCGTGTCATGGGTGTCACAGTGTCACACTTGTCAAGTTGTTGGGAAACCCAATCAGGTCATCCCGAGAGCCCCGTTACAACCCATCCCTGTCATTGGGCCGCCCTTCAGCAAAGTAGTTATCGATATGGTTGGCCCATTGCCCCCCACTAGTGCCGGCAATAAATTTGTACTAACTGTAATGGATGTAGCAACACGGTATCCAGATGCTTACTCCATGCGCAACGGGATGGCTAAGACTGTTGTCAAAAACCTGCTTGTCTATTTCTCTCGTTATGGCTACCCTCAGGAGATCCAGTCTGATCAGGGTTCCAATTTTACTTCTGCTCTTTTTAAGCAGACCATGCAGCAACATGGGGTAGTGTCTGTGGTGTCATCTGCTTACCATCCCGAGAGTCAGGGAGTTTTGGAAAGGTGGCACTCGACTCTCAAGAGTATGTTGCGGTGTTATTGCATGGAAAATGGGAAGGACTGGGATCTAGGTCTCCCATACGTTTTATTTGCTGCGAGAGAAGTACCTGGGGAGAGCTTGGGATTTAGCCCGAACGAATTGTTTTTTGGACACAGGGTCAGGGGGCCCCTCCACATAGTCAAGGAGATCTGGGAGGGAGTCACAAAGCCATGCTCGGTTCTAAAGTATGTTGTTGAAAGCCGTGAGAGAATGCTAAAGAGCCTGGAGGTAGCAGGTCGGAACCTTAAGTGTTCACAAGCTCAGATGAAGGACAGATACGACCAGAAGGTGAAGCTGAGGGAGTTTGAAGTATATCAGGAGGTACTGATACTACTGCCTCTGGTGGGACACCCCTTGTCTGCCAAGTATTCTGGTCCGTATCGGGTTGTAAGGAAGGTTTCTGATCTCGACTATTTAGTAGCTACTCCTGATCGTAAGAAAAAGAACCAACTTTGCCATGTAAATCTGATGAAAGAGTATGTGAGGCGCCCATCCGAGCCTCTCACTGTCCCGGTGTTGATCTGCAGCGATCGTGGTGGAGAAGGAGGAAGGGACAGTCAAGCTGCGGGGGAGGATAATTGGGATTGTCATGTTTCCGCGTATCAATGGGCGCGGAATTCTAGACAAATGGCTCACGAGATGATATTGCACCTGCCTGAGCAACAGCGTGTAGCTGTGCAGCACTTGTTTGATTCAAACCCAGCTGTTTTCGCAGAGCATCCTGGCCTCACTACTCAAGCGGTGCACGATGTCGATGTTGGGGACCACCCGCCCTTTAAATCAGTGCCATACCGTGTTCCCCCTATTAAATTACCAGCACTTAGGGAAGAGCTGGATTATATGCTGAAACGTGGGCTGATTTCTGAGGGTACAGTAAGGTGGACTTCCCCAGTCAGACTGCAGCCCAAACCAGATGGCAAGGTGCGGTTTTGAATAGATTTCCGCAGGTTGAATGGTTTAACCCCCACAAATGCCTACCCTCTCCCTCGCGTGGACGACAGTGTGGATAAGATAGGAAAAGCCAAGTTCCTCACTAAGATAGACCTTGTTAAGGGTTATTGGCAAGTGCCCTTGCCTGAGCGAGCGCGAGAGGTGTGTGGGTTTGTGGTGGACGGTGCCACATATCGTTGCCATGTTATGCCATGCGGGCTGAAAAATGCCCCTGCAACGTTTCAGAAATTAATGAACGACATTGTAGCCGACATTCCCAACTGTACGGTGTACCTAGATGATGTCATAATATACGACGATGATTTTAACAGTCACTGTGCTCACATCGGACAGCTTTTTAATAAACTGAATGAAGCAGGTTTGGTGGTAAACCTGGGTAAGTGCGATTTTGTCAAAGCCACAGTTTTGTACCTGGGGTTCGAGGTGGGGATGGGTCAGGTGTGCCCTCCACAGACAAAGATCAAAGCCATCGATCAGTTTCCCCAGCCTACGACTAAGAAACAAATCATGCGGTTTCTAGGTATGATAGGCTATTATCGTCGCTTCATCAAAGGCTATTCGACTGTACTTGCACCTTTAACTGACTTATTAGCTAAGGACAAGAAGTTCCGGTGGTCTCCTGAGTGTGCAGAGGCGTTTTCCTTGGTGAAACACCTGTTATGTACCCACCCCATACTCAGGGCCCCGGACTTCAGCAGACCTTTTCAGCTGGCGACTGATGCCAGTGGCGTAGGGGCTGGGGCTGTCTTGTTACAGACAGATGATGAAGGTATCGAACATCCGGTGAGTTTTTACAGTAAAAAATTCAATAGTGCACAAAGGAATTACTCTGTAATTGAAAAAGAACTCCTGGCGATAGTGCTGGCGCTCAGGCACTTCGATGTATATGTTCCTGCTTTCGGACCAGTCGTAGTGGTTTATAACGATCATCACCCTCTGAAATTCTTGAATCATTTTCATAACCGGAATATGAGGCTGACTAGGTGGTCACTCATGCTTCAGGAGTATAATCTGGACATACGCCATATTGCCGGTTCTGATAACGTGATAGCGGATTGTCTATCAAGGGTGGATGATGTTGGTTAGACTGCCACAGGATTGAGGGTTGAGTGTGGAGGAAAATAGGCTGTCACTGTAGTTCAGCCGAAAAAAACAAATTAAAAAAGCAAAAACCTTATAAAAACTCTTTATTTTTATAACGTGTAGAATTGTGTATAAGATGTTGTAGCAGTATCTAAGTTGAATGTTTTCGCTTATTGTCGCTAAGTTAGTTGAACTTGCTCGGTGGAGCGCAACAGTCTTTATTTTTTTTTATATAGTGCCTTGTGTCGCAACAGTGTGTGGTACTATGAGAAGCTTTCTGTTAGATATGAAGAACTTAGTCAAGGGTCTTATATCTTGGGGGAGGTGTGACGCTTCTGCATAGTAGCCACGTGCGGGCATGCGCGCGCGTCGGCTGCCCAGCCGTTTAGAAACCGGCTGGCGGCAGCCGGCCGGCAGGCTTTTCCTTAGTATATCCTACGACAACGTAACTAATGTCTGGGATATTCTTATGTTGTTTCACAGCTTGAAGCTGCCCTTATTTTTAACCAACGCATCTTAGTATATTTTATTCTCGATAGTTGATTGTTTCATTATAATATATAAGATGTAAGTCTAGTGAGAGTGGGAGGAGACGAGCGGGAGAGAGAGACCGGCTGGGGGACGTTGCTTCGCGCGGAGAGTCCAGCTTGGGACGAGCCTGATGTTGCCACGTGCATTTGATTGCAACGTTAGGCTTAGTTTCGACTCACGCACGGCGTAGAGAATTTTGACCCGGCAACTGTGTTGAGTGTTGCCTAGCATGGGATGTATTTTGCATGCCTAGGGTGGGGTCCAGACAGATTCAAGACTCAGAGCTCACCTCACTGTCGTACCCTTCGGACCCCCTTGATATCAATCCCTCTCAACCCCACTTAGAAACTTTCTCTCTTACTTTGTATACCTTCTTTCCACTACTTCACCAATCTATTTAATTATCCCATCCCCTTGATAGACCTTATATCTATTATTGTATTAACGACGAGCTCTCAGATAACTAGATAGGATTTAGGGCCTTATGCAGAGACGTAATTGTTAATGAGACCTAGGAAGCTTTTGTGTTGTCTCATATTTGGTGGTTTCATGCTTGCTAGTGTGTTCTTGTGTCAGGTTAGCAGGGGCTAGACCGGAGGGGAGGCTTTTTGCGATCCTTTAAGTAGAGTCTGCTGGTGCGAGTCCTGTGGACCCGCACGACTTTACTAGGATATACGTGGGAGTTTGGGGGCATTTTCTTGTCTGTGTCCCTGTGTGTCTAGTGTTGTGTTGTGTGAGGGCCCTTGCCTAGTCCACTCAGCACTGCACTAGCACGTCTTGCTTTTGTTTTAGGGTCGCCAGGAGAGAGTCAGATACTTGCGATCTGAGTCTCTCAAGAGAGCACCCTTTCAATTAGAGTAATTTGGCGCACAGACCTGGGAACGTCCCTAGGCTAGAGCAGGTGGCTCAGCCCGGGTATCCGAAGCCTATATCCTTCCGGCTAGACCTCTGCCACCTGGCAGATTAACCCTTAATTAGCGGCGAGCAACATAAGTCGAGTTAAATAAAGCTGGACTATGTGGCGGTGCTCGACATAGGTTGAGTGGCAATTTCAGCACGTAATGTTGCTGAGAGAGAGAGACAAGTGGTGGCAGGAGAGTAGCGAGCGTATGACTGCTCCAGACCACGCGCGAACCTACTGACACGAATCCCACCTCTCTCCTCTCTCGCTATATATGGAATTGTATGGGGAAAGTGCCTAATTACATGCTTTTTGCACTCGCGTTGCACGGTTATTGCAAGAAAACTAGCCATCATAAAAGGATCGTTATGATGTCATTCGAAAGCTCTGTTTATGCCCTTTCAGGGATAGATACTTGTTTTACGTTCTGGGTCTTATTTAGGTATGAAAATGATCACGTAAACAGCCCTATTTTGGCTAAAAACACCCCGCTGGGCGGTACATATAAATAAACCGCATAGGCCGCTCCTAAGGTGTTAACAGCTAGGGGTTTATCATCTCTGTATGCTTGTTATTGTGCCACAGTTTACCGTTTTTGTGAGCATTGTGAGTCAGGGTGTGGCTTAGAGACTCTGTCCGAGCAGGCTTGCCTGACTAAGAGTGAGAAGCACACCTGTATGTGGTTATGTTGCGAGTTGCTGCCTTTATTTAATTATACCTATGCCATTATACACTGTATGGCCTATCACTAGTATTTATTCCTGCTTATGAGTTAAGAGTTCTCTAAATCCGTAACGTATTTTCTTTGCTAAGCATCAGATCCTACAGTAGCCGCATGCAGTTTAGAAACCCGCATCTTGTCTACCTGTACGATGTTTTGAGGACTGTTTGCTTTCACCTTCTTTCACGCAGGGGTGATTAGTTGTATTAATTAACGTAACGTTAAATATACTTTCTTCTAGTTTGTTATTAAATTGTTTATGCAATTTAATTCCGTTATCTATCTTTTCCTTGAAGCTTTAAGTCAACTTAATTGTGTGATCTTTTATATAGCCTGCTTGACTATCAGCAGTCTATAGTGCGTGCACCCTGTAACCGAGTCATAGGATACCTCGTTGTCCAGGCAGGACTCTTGACGGTTTAGGGTGGTTTGTTGCCTGGGTTTATAGATAAGGGTTGGATCTAGCGTTTTCCGTTGTTGCTTGTTGCCGCATACCTAGTCCAATAGAAAGAGCCCAGTGTTTATATATCCCAGGACGTAACACAGCTAAGTCCCATTAATACTAGAAGGCCTTCATTGATATTATAGGTACTGTTATTAAGCCTTCACTGCACTTGTCCAGAATGTAAGTTTGCCGGTCACCTTTTTTATGGTGTAATAAAACTTTCTTCTAGGTTTTAAATTCTTATATCTACTTGTCCTCTACCCCTTAGGATTTATATGCAAGATAAACTCGTTCAAAAATCGCGTCGACAGGCTTAGGCAGCAACAAATTAAACCAGGAATAGGCCAAGATGGCAACTATCGATACCACACATCATAATACACTTAAACCTCACACCTTTATTATCGTATAGGAAGTGGCATGGTTCTTCCTCACCCTCAGATATATACCATACACCCTACGTATACCATGCATGGCGGGCGAAGAGAGTCACTTACTGTGTGTAAGCTTCCAAACAGCAACGATCAATAAACAGCGGGAGGGAGGGGAGGCGAAAATCCTCCACTCTCTCTCTCCTAACTCGTTTATACCTGACCTTTTACATGTAAGTCCTCTATTCTTCCTGTACATCTAAATCTGGGTCTTAATTCTTCACATATGCCTTGTGGTAATAAGATATTGTTTTATAAGGGAGATATAAGAGAAATTACACAATTCCTCCCCTCCTTCCTCCTCCTCCCTTGCGAGCGCATATTACTTTTGTGAAAATAACCTTCACAGTGAGATGCTTTGGTTTGAGACCAACACGTTGATGTACATTACATTAAATGTTGGGGTGGTGAACTTTTTATAAATTAATTCACAACAGTGGTTGACAAGTCCCAGGCTACTTTCGCACTTCTTAGGATAAGCTGATTGTTGAGTGATTACCGCCTTTTAGATTGCTTCACCTCACATCAGTGTATTCCCCTAATTAGACGAATTATGTAAAACAGAAAGAACTGTTCTGCACCAAATAGGATTATATTTTGAAACAGTGCCATTCTTGGTATGCAGCACTGCCCTTGGCAACTTCGGTTAAGTTACTGGTTTTGATAGGGCCGGCTACTAGTATTGTGTTTGATAGGGCCGGCTACTAGTATTGTGTTTGATAGGGCCGGCTACTAGTATTGTGTTTGATAGGGCCGGCTACTAGTATTGTGTTTGATAGGGCCGGCTACTAGTATTGTGTTTGATAGGGCCGGCTACTAGTATTGTGTTTGATAGGGCCGGCTACTAGTATTGTGTTTGATAGGGCCGGCTACTAGTATTGTGTTTGATAGGGCCGGCTACTAGTATTGTGTTTGATAGGGCCGGCTACTAGTATTGTGTTTGATAGGGCCGGCTACTAGTATTGTGTTTGATAGGGCCGGCTACTAGTATTGTGTTTGATAGGGCCGGCTACTAGTATTGTGTTTGATAGGGCCGGCTACTAGTATTGTGTTTGATAGGGCCGGCTACTAGTATTGTGTTTGATAGGGCCGGCTACTAGTATTGTGTTTGATAGGGCCGGCTACTAGTATTGTGTTTGATAGGGCCGGCTACTAGTATTGTGTTTGATAGGGCCGGCTACTAGTATTGTGTTTGATAGGGCCGGCTACTAGTATTGTGTTTGATAGGGCCGGCTACTAGTATTGTGTTTGATAGGGCCGGCTACTAGTATTGTGTTTGATAGGGCCGGCTACTAGTATTGTGTTTGATAGGGCCGGCTACTAGTATTGTGTTTGATAGGGCCGGCTACTAGTATTGTGTTTGATAGGGCCGGCTACTAGTATTGTGTTTGATAGGGCCGGCTACTAGTATTGTGTTTGATAGGGCCGGCTACTAGTATTGTGTTTGATAGGGCCGGCTACTAGAATTGTGTTTGATAGGGCCGGCTACTAGTATTGTGTTTGATAGGGCCGGCTACTAGTATTGTGTTTGATAGGGCCGGCTACTAGTATTGTGTTTGATAGGGCCAGCTACTAGTATTGTGTTTGATAGGGCCGGCTACTAGTATTTTGTTTGATAGGGCCGGCTACTAGTATTGTGTTTGATAGGGCCGGCTACTAGTATTGTGTTTGATAGGGCCGGCTACTAGTATTGTGTTTGATAGGGCCGGCTACTAGTATTGTGTTTGATAGGGCCGGCTACTAGTATTGTGTTTGATAGGGCCGGCTACTAGTATTGTGTTTGATAGGGCCGGCTACTAGTATTGTGTTTTGATAGGGCCGGCTACTAGTATTGTGTTTGATAGGGCCGGCTACTAGTATTGTGTTTGATAGGGCCGGCTACTAGTATTGTGTTTGATAGGGCCGGCTACTAGTATTGTGTTTGATAGGGCCGGCTACTAGTATTGTGTTTGATAGGGCCGGCTACTAGTATTGTGTTTGATAGGGCCGGCTACTAGTATTGTGTTTGATAGGGCCGGCTACTAGTATTGTGTTTGATAGGGCCGGCTACTAGTATTGTGTTTGATAGGGCCGGCTACTAGTATTGTGTTTGATAGGGCCGGCTACTAGTATTGTGTTTGATAGGGCCGGCTACTAGTATTGTGTTTGATAGGGCCGGCTACTAGTATTGTGTTTGATAGGGCCGGCTACTAGTATTGTGTTTGATAGGGCCGGCTACTAGTATTGTGTTTGATAGGGCCGGCTACTAGTATTGTGTTTGATAGGGCCGGCTACTAGTATTGTGTTTGATAGGGCCGGCTACTAGTATTGTGTTTGATAGGGCCGGCTACTAGTATTGTGTTTGATAGGGCCGGCTACTAGAATTGTGTTTGATAGGGCCGGCTACTAGTATTGTGTTTGATAGGGCCGGCTACTAGTATTGTGTTTGATAGGGCCGGCTACTAGTATTGTGTTTGATAGGGCCAGCTACTAGTATTGTGTTTGATAGGGCCGGCTACTAGTATTTTGTTTGATAGGGCCGGCTACTAGTATTGTGTTTGATAGGGCCGGCTACTAGTATTGTTTTTTTTTTTTTTTTTTTTTTTTTAAGAGACAATGAACGGAGGAAGGAAAAACACAGATAAAACAAAAAGGTCCATGTGCCTAAAGGCATCCTCCATTCATAAAATGTTTGTAACAACTGGATTTAAACATTTGTAGATTGTAAGTTTGTGGAAAGCAATTCGAGGGAAGTGAATTCCAAAGAGTAGTAGTTCTAGGGATAAATAAATTTTGATAAGCAGAAGTTCTGCATTGTGGAGGAGAAAGTGTAAATTCATGGGCGCTCTCAGCTGCCCTAGTTCTACGGGGAAAGATGTGGAGAGGCGGCACAATTGAAGCAAGTTCCTCGGAACAATTGCTGTGAAAATATCTGTAGAATAATGGTAGGGATGCAACGTTTCTTCGTATGGATAATGTAGGAAGGTCCTGTGTGATTGCAGGGTTATTGATTAATCTAATAGCTTTATTTTGAATTTTGTCCAACTGCCTTAATGCAACCACTCCACTTCCACTCCACAGAGGTGAACAGTAATCCATCTGAGAACGCACATGACTTTTATATATTACGGCCAACTACTCGTCAGTGAAGAATTCTCGAACTCTGTACAGGAGTCCCAGTTTTTTAGAGGCATTCTTAGCAATGCTTCTAACATAATGTGTCCAGCTCAAGCTAGTAGTTAATGTTACACCGAGAATGTCAATACTTGGGGAAGTGGGAATATTTGCTCTGGAACCCACAATAACAATTATTTTCTCTTTCTGAACTCTGATAGACCAATGAAGTTGAGGATTGCACCTACAGATGAAAGACCACAAATATGTTTGTTATTTGAATTATGAGCTTTGTTTTGTCTTATCATATTCTACCTCTACGTCTGTGCTGGGACAGGGATCTGAGGGCAGCGTACGCGTCACCCAGATTAGGATCGATTGTTAGCCTTTTAGGTCAGGTTAATACTTATAGTGATAACGAAGGTCGAGAAGATTATAGTGAAAGTAAACAAATCCTCTCCCCTCTATCGCCATTATACCCAACGTTTTTTTATAGCTGCATTTTACGAGAAAACCATCTATTTTTATTAACATAATGCACCTAATCTAACCTTACAGCTGGCGACCCCACTGCAAGCGCAATACCATTGAATTAATATAGAGACTGGCTCAATAGATACATACTTCGTAGTCCACATAACGGAGTACATGAGGTGGATCACTCACATCAGCAGTATCAGAATATAAGCTAACAAGGACATGGGGTTCCTGCTATGGAATCTCACAATGATTTCTTCAAACACTTTAATACTAGGATTGTCAGTCATTATCTCTCTAAGTCTTTATTCTTCTCCCGAACCAATTCCCAACTCATAATTATCCTGAGCAACTCCTGCACATTATGCTGCTCGGGACCTATACAGACCCCATAGCCTAAATATACACATTACGAACAAAAGGACAATGCAGAAAAGTGATACAAAATAAATGAATGTGTGTGAGATAGGCAAGTCTGAACTAGATTTGTGCAAATAAAAAAACTAAAGTGACTTGTCGTGTCACGACACCACAGCACACCAGTCAACGTCACCCTCACCAACACCCGAGAAATTTACGAAAAAATTGCATATGTAAGTAACTCACAAGATTACCGTATTTTTTGGCGACTTTAATTTACCTGTGACCAAGTGGGGCGATACTCTTACTTCACACTCCGGACATGACTTGTATGCGAACTTGCAAGAGAGTTCACTCTATCAATTTGTTTGATTGCCGACCCGTGGTAATAACGTTCTTGACCTTGTACTTGCAACAAAAGAAGAATTAATAGAGAATTTGAATGTTGGTGATGAATTCAGTAACAGCGACCATCGTACAATAACTTTCACTTTAAAGTTTACTAGTAACGAACCAAATAGTAGCATCGAAAAAGTCCCTAATTTCAAGAAAGCAAACTTTCATAAACTTAGAGCTATGTTTAAAGAAACAGACTGGAGCATTTTAAATAACAATAACGACATAAATACATCTTGGGAATTATTCGAAACCACTTACCTAAAAGCAGTGCAGGACTGCATACCATCGAAAATATGGCGTACAGGCCATAATAATAAGCCCAAATGGTGGAATAAAGATATTTCAAACTGTCTGCTAGCTAAAAAGTTTGCTAATGATAGATTAAAATCCTTACAAAATGACGAAGAACGGGTGACATTTGTAGAGCTACGACGCAAAGCCAAAACGTTAATTAAGCAAAGTAAAAAGACCCTGGAGTTACATGTTGTGAATCAAAGTAAAATAAACCCGAAAAAATTCTATAGTTATATCAGAAAGAAAAAAGTAGTTACTTCAACTGTTGGACCGTTAGTCGATGAAAATGGAGAATACACCAAAGACGAAGTACAAATGAGTAATGCCCTCAATACCTTCTTTGCATCAGTTTTTACAACGGAAGACCTCAGTGATATTCCTACACCATCGCCGATTCAGATTGATAATTCAGATGTTCTAAGCAATATCACTGTTACAGATTGAGAAGTATTGAATTGTTTAGATAAACTCAAGGTAAATCAAACGCCTGGACCTGATACAATCTCATCTAGAGTCCTAAAGGAAGCTAAGGATGAGCTCTCTAAACCTCTGACATTGCTATTCAATAAATCCTTGCAGTCTGGAACTATGCCTGATCAGTGGAAGCTAGCCAATGTAACACCGATATTCAAAAAAGGCAGCAAATCCCTACCCAGTAACTATCGTCCAATTAGCTTAACCTCAGTTGTATGTAAAATGCTAGAAACACTCATAAGAGACAGACTCGTAAATCACTTAGAAGAAAATAACATACTTAAAGATACTCAACACGGCTTTCGTAAAAAACGTTCCTGTTTAACAAACCTCTTAGACTTCTTCCACGATATCCTCAACCTCTACGATGAGAGTAAAGCTGTAGATATTATATACCTTGATTTTCAAAAGGCCTTTGACAAAGTTCCCCACAAACGTTTACTGCTAAAACTAAAAGTGCATGGAATACAAGACGGTGTGTTGAAATGGATAGAAAATTGGCTCGGCGACAGAAAGCAAAGAGTAGTCATAAACGGTAAGGCATCTAAATGGACCAATGTAAGTAGCGGGGTACCCCAGGGATCGGTACTAGGCCCAATTCTCTTTCTAATTTACATCAACGACTTAGATGAGGGTCTCACCTGTACAATCTCAAAATTTGCTGACGATACAAAAATTGCAAATAGCGTACTCTCAAAAGAACAAGTTGACGATATGCAACACAATCTAGATAAGTTGTCATGTTGGGCCCAAATTTGGCAAATGAGTTTCAATGCGGATAAATGTAAAGTACTACATATCGGATACCAAAATGAGAAAGCAAACTATTTGATGAATGGCACTCAGCTTAAGAATGTAAACAGAGAAACCGATCTGGGAGTAAAAATATCGAGTAACCTAAAACCGAGTCAACAATGTTCAGAAGTTGGTAAGAAGGCAAACAAAATAATTGGCTTTATAGGCAGGTCATTTGAGCATAAATCCAAAGACGTTATCCTAACCCTTTACAATTCCTTAGTCCGCCCTCTTCTGGAATACTGCGTTCAATCCTGGTGCCCTTATTACCAAAAAGATATAGACAAGCTAGAACGAGTTCAACGCAGAGTTACCAAAATTATATCTAGCCTAAAGAACAAACCATATGAGGAGCGTCTTAGAGAATTAAATCTATTTCGTTTAACCCAGCGCAGATTAAGAGGCGACTTAATTCAAGTGTTCAAAATCATCAAAGGCATCGACAATATGAACTGTAGTAAGTACTTCACTATCAACCAATCTAATTACACGCGGGGAAACGGGTGCAAAATTATTGGTAAATCTTTCAACTCACACGAAGCTAAAAATGTCTTCTTCAATCGAGTTGTCAACTTATGGAATGGGCTTCCCCGAGATGTTATAGACTGCAGCACCGTTGATTCATTTAAACTTCGCCTAGACAAATATCTCGCATCAAACCCGCGACTGACTGCATTTGTAAATGAATAACTTTATTTTATCCTCCCCTCAGTTACTAACTCATCTGTCCCCTACTAACTTCCCAATCCTGCCTCGGACATTAGTTCTAGGGCAGTAGTTCCCTTTCCAATTTTCCCTTACCTACTCTAAACCACTGTTTGGACACTTGATCCTCAGTGTTTTGGAGGACAAGCAGCCTAGAAGGGTCACTCGACCTGTTGTTGCTTGATTTCCTTTGTACTCCTTTGTACCCACTCACTTTTAGCCCAACCTCATCCATTTTCATCAGCTATCATCCCGTGGCAACCTCTCTCAGCCCTTTGAAACCCGCCATCATCCATATTCAGCTTGGGAGAGAGAGAGATAGAGCATTACTGTATTTGAATACGAGTGAATTTTGGTCTAGTTTTTATGATAAGTACAGTAATTAACATTATGTAATCAGGGGCCGCGAGCACAGTAATTTCAATATGGAAGAGAGAAGAGACAAGGCTGTTCGGTTTGTTAGTTATGACGAATTTCCGGCGCCAGAAATGTAAATTGTAGCCTAAAAGGTAACTACTTATGTATTAACATACAGTACAAATACTAAACATTATATTTTCTAACGCAATTTGCTGAGGGAAATCACTGACTCGGTTTATACATTTCCAAATATTATATCAGCATGTTTGAAATGTTCACTAAATATTACATCAATTATCACTGCAAGCGACTATACTAGCATAGAATTCATGCAAAGCTGATCAATTAATTACATCCAAAGTTAACCAAAGTAGCTGTCAAAAATATAATACAGACTTCAGACACCATTATGTACAGTTGGCCAACTTAGTAATGCGACAAAATGCTGTGGTGTGTGGATGTGTGTGGCATTTCGTCCGTAGTAGCAACACAGTTTTAGAAATGAATCACACAAACCGATAATCATGTGAAAGAAGGGTGAGACGAGCAACATCAGGAAGCTCCATTTTGTCCTATATTCGCATTACTGGAAGGGTAATAGAAGTTCCAGAATGATGTTAGGTAATAAAGATATATGAAATTAACAAGCTTACATAAATAATAATATATAACTTATCCATAGTCAGCTTACTAGGCATGGCAGAAAATGTGTGTCGGTGGTAGGAGGGTGGGGCTTCGTTTCAATTTAATCGAGACAGCACGGCAGGTTTAAATGACTCGCAAGTGAATGACTGTATTAAAGATGCCTGGATATTGATTGTTTGGCTTATAACTTCAATGGCCAGTATGATTTAAATACTGTTATAACATAAATTTAAAGTTTGTAGTAAAAATGTCTTAACTTGCTATATTTTGTATGAATATTATGGTTTAAGAATGTCTTGTGGCTGTTAAATAACATGTTCCGGTTCTCTTATATATATAATCTAATTTATTAAATTCACTCCCAACACCAAACACCTGCCAATGAAATTAATGAAAGCATGTGATCCTCCCGGAATTCGAACCTGGGTTACTACATGTCGACCTTAACGCCTTACGAGCGGGCCCGTCAGTAACTTCTACTACCCGCCAAGCGGATGGTTTTACCCTAAATGACCTTGTTCCGTGCTCTTTTTCATGCATAAACAAGAACCAGAGCGTAATACAATTATGTATCCCTGAAAGGGCGATAATTGAGCTTTCCAATGACACCAGAACCATCCTTCTACGACCACGCGTTCTCTTGCAACGATCGTGCAAGACGAAGGAAAATTCCCTAAAATACGGTAATTTCATTACATAATTCCCTGTGTAGCGAGGCAGTGAGTGTGAGTGTGTGTGGAGCTGGGTCCAGTGCTGGCGCGGGAGCCGTGCCGAACGGTCAGAGCTGACCTACGCTCCTCCCACCGCTTGTCTCTCTCTCAGAGCCAAATATTGCTCGGAATTTCACACCGCCTTAAGTCGGTCCCCACCACATAGTCCATGGTTCTCTAGACCGATTTAAGTCCGGCGCCGCTAGACAAGGGTTAAACACTCTACCTTCAAGACAATTCAAGGTTAAGTACATGACTACGATTTTATATCCATTTATCGAATACTGGATATCAATAAAATCATGTACTAAAACCCAACTGCACACTGCATAGCGTAATGCTTAAGTGAAAGGAAATAACATTTTATGGGGCACTAATCTTGAAGGACTGACCTCGCTATGAAATGTTCCTGAACCTGTAAGATTCTAAGTTATTTATTTCACTCCCAACAACACTGTTTGTGGGTTTTCTGATATATAATCCCGCCAAATTATTCGTTCACAATTATATTATCTTATCTGTGATTGATTTATCTTGAACTGATATCAACTGTGACGTGTGATTCGCCCTTGGGCGCTATTTGAATCATGAGGACGCATTCATGCCTGGAAATATTTGTACAGATCACGCATCTTTAGATAGTGTATATTTTGCCCTTATATGATATTTCGTGAATTAAGATAAGTGTAGGTGCTATATAAATTATAGGTTTGATCCCCGGAGGGGAGAAGAGAAAACCTAATATTTAGTAGTGGCCCCGAAATCATTGACGATATGCCTATTAGTATAATAGTCCTCTTGCAAGTACCCAAGGTCAGCGTATTTGAAAACCCCGCTACAGGGAGAAAGAGTTCTCATCATAAGTGTAACGCGAATTCTCTTATGGAATCGTCTTTATGATTGGGTACTCACTACGAAAAAACTTCGTAAACAATAAAAAAATAAAATTATACTTAACTTTGTTATATTAAAGCTTTCCATCATGTGGATGTCTTTGTTGTGGATTCTATCCCAGACGGTGAACCAAACGTTCCCATACCTCCTTCAATGCTATATCAAGACTAAACTTAAGACATCAACGAATGGGAAGGGGATGGCTGGGAGGGCCCTACATCGTCAATGATTTCGGGGCCACTACTAAATATTAGGTTTTCTCTTCTCCCCTCCGGGGATCAAACCTATAATTTATTTAGTGGCCCCTCCATCATTGACGATATGCCTGATATCTCAAGACTGGAGGGGGACATTCGTGACAATATCATCACTAACAAATACCTATAGGTAGAGAAAAAGAATCATATAACAAAATAAGTGTTTATTGCTTACATACAAAAAAATGCAAAAATGGTAAAGACAGCAGTGCGTTACTTCAAAGAAAGTCTGCTTAAAATGACCCTTCAGGTACATCGAAAAGAATATCACATTGAGATTAAAAGAATATGATGTTCAAGGCACATAAATGGTATGAGTTTGTTTTATGTCCTTAACGTAAATTTGTACATAGTAGAGAGTGTGTAAAATTTCATATACTATCTTCTAGTTATAACTCTGATAGTTATCTTATATATAAACAAATAACATTTCTTGAGCTGTAGAACCAGCTCGACTTATTAAGTATCACAGTTCGAGATCTTATCATAGTCCGACGGAGGGTCTAGATGTCTTGAGCTATCCAATAACCCCCCCCCACCCCTTTCTTTTCACTTAAATTAAAATAGCACTTAGACTTACTAGACCCGCTGACGCGAGGCCACACAGGTAATTTTTGGTTTATCTAGGGCCACCGACAGGTACCGAGTTAAGAAAGTATGGTTGGAAGCCCACAATTTGGTATTAGCAATATCCTCTATTGAATAATTGTGTAAAAAACGCAAAGAGACTGCCCATTTCCTTATGTCGTGAGCTCGGCCCTCTACACCCGGATTACTTTCCTTGATAACATCGACGAGTAAGGAAGCCAATTTTCTCCTTGTGATGCGTGTACCTGTATTATAAACCCACAGGGCTCCTTGTTGTTGAGGCTTTGACACCCTCATGAACTTGATTAGAGCCTGCACCGGGCATAAATTATGATGTGTATGTCCCCTTTTGAGAGCCGGGATTGTAAATTCCGAGAACACATGCTCGCTATGCTCATTCTTCACCACGAACGTAGGAGATGGGGCAATTTGCAAATGTTCATTTAATCTACTAAACCAGAGGCAATTAGGTTCGTTGCTCATCGCCACCAGCTCTGACACCCTGTTTCCTGTGGCCAACGCCATAAGGAACACAGCCTTCTTTAATAATGAGTAAAAATCCGGCGCAAGACTGTACTTGCGCGAATGAAGCAAGGATAAGGCTTTGTCCAGTGACCAGGTAGGCATAAGCTGACGGGGTGGTGGGCGAAGCTTGAAACACACCCTCATGAACCCTTTCTCCTCCGCTTGCGGTATGGATAGACCAGTTAGGTCGTAGAAGGGGGTTCTAATGGCCGACAGATGATTTTTTAGTGTAACTACAGAAAAGCGCTGCTGATCAAACAAATAATTCAAGTACTTAAAAACCAAAGCTACTGATTTGTCTGTTTGTGCCGTTTCCACTATCCATGTTGTGAAAGGTTTCCAATGTGATTGGTATTGCCTCCTGGTCGACATAGTATACTGATTAAGTAATTTATTAGTGACACTGTCCCCATACGGAGTTAACCATTTAGCTTTCTGAATGTCCAAAAGGCAAAAGTCAGCGAGGTCTCTAGGTTGCCAATTGTCTCCAAGTGGAAGTGCGACACCGGGTTCTCGCACCACGTTTTCAACTCGTGGTACCATGTCTGAGCCGGCCAAAGAGGTGCGATCATCGAGACTAGGCCTTGGTAACCCCTTAGTTTGTGAACTACCTGACACATGAGTGAAGCGTCGGGAGGCGGAAAAAGATAGATGGAACTCCACTTGTTCCAGTCCTCCGTCAGTGCGACTGGACCCCCCACCAAAGTTGTCCCCCAGCGGGTTAGGTAGAGAGGGAGTCTGTGGTTCCCTTTGGATGCAAATAGATCCACTTGTGGACGGTAGGGCTCTGCAATCATCTTGTTGAAGATGTTTTGCTTGATCGCCCATTCTACCTTGTTGCTCTGTCTCCGGGACAATGCTTCTGCCCAGACGTTCGCCACGCCTGGGAGATAAGAAGCGTGGAGATGAATGCTCAGCTCTTCGGCCAGAGCAAAAATCTTCTTTGACAACTCTAGCAACTTCCGAGACCTCGACCCTTGCTTTTGAATGCAGTGTACCGCATTCAAATTGTGCATCCGAAACGCCACTGATTTCCCCCGCAATGAGGAGCCGTGAGTTTGAAGGGAAAACAAAGGGACTAATAGTTCCTGCGCGTTGATATGATAGTTCTCGGATTGGGACCAAAGCCCTTGCCCTTGGTGGCCTAGGCTGGACTGATAACCCCACCCGATTGTCCCTGAAGCATCTGTGTCTACCCATACCGTAGGTGGGGGAGAAACCCACATCATTGTTGAGTGCAGTATTTCCCTCTTCACCCAGACCGACAGTAAGTTGTGAATTAAAGGAGGAATTTTCCACAATTTTCCCGCCGGCAATAGCGGTAAAAATGTGTTGCCTTCCAAGATTAATCTCTTTACTTTCAACCGACTCAACTTTACAGTTAGTTGGATCCAGTTGAGAGAACTGACCAGAGACTCCCAGATTCTCCTCGTCATGTTCAGACTGTGGAGAAACGCAAATAATTTCTTTCGAAATCTGTTGCGGTTGTCCACACTCTGACTGAGAGTAAGATTGGATGTGTCCCAGACCAGCCCTATCCACTGAATCGTCTGTGTGGGAACAAGATGTGACTTTGCCAAGTTGACCTTGAACCCTAGGTTTTGTGCATGATTGATAACAAGGTTGACATGGGATTTGCATAAACTCTCTGACTCCGCCACTACCAGCCAATCGTTCAGATACCACAACACCTTGCTCCCCTGATTTAACATTGGCATGAGGGCCTGCCGGACTAATTTTGTGAAAATTCTTGGTTCCAGGTTCAGCCCGAATGGCATTCTTTGAAAGACATAAGTCTCTTGCCTGATCCTCAAGGTGAGGAATTTTTGGAACCTTTTGTTGATGGGGACATGCCAGTAGGCGTCTGTCAGGTCTAATGAGCACATCCACCCTATTGGTGGAGGGGTTAGCCTGATGTGATTCACAGTGAGCATCCTGAAGGGTACATTGTGAAAATATTCGTTCAAACGCGAGAGATCTACTACAGGTCGCATTTGAACACTGTCCCTCTTTGGCACTAGAAAAAGTCGGGACGTGAATACCGGGCAAGTTGGATCGACCGGGACAATGACATGCTTGGTGATCATTTCCTGGACTAGCAACTCCACCTCTAAAGAAACATGATTGACTTCTTGAGTTTGACGTAAACGAGGTCGCCAGAGCTACCGCCAGGTGTTCCCTTTGCGTACCACTGTCTTTGCCCAAGTTCCCTTCGGCCATGCCCTGTGACACGCCCGGAAGGACCCAGTGATTTGACTGGGTCTGTCCGGCGGCACTACCCTCGGATCTGAATCGTCTGCGATAGGCCTTGGGAGAGAGAGAGTTTGACTGACTAGTTTTTTGCTGGTGGTGGGGTAGATGTGGACGGTTGGATGGCTTTAGCTGGCGCCGTTCCCTGTCCTGCCTTATGTTGTGGCCTATTCTTGTTTTGCCACTTACCTGAGTGCTTACCCTGTTTAGGTTTGTGTTGGGTACCTCCTTGTGCTGGGGGAGAAGTGGGACCCTGAAAGGGCTGCTTACACCAGAAGGATGTGACTTACCTCCACCATTAAGCTTGGGGTATGGTTTCTTAAAGTTCTCCTTTTTAGCTTGGGAGGTACCCGACTGCATGCTGTCAACCATATTGTAAACGGCCTTCCATGTGTCAAGGCTGAGCAAAGGAGCAGTTAAACCTGGGGAAAGAGTTACCCGGCGACCAATGTCTTCCGGTAACTTCTTAACCATGTACACTCTTAGGTCTTGGCGTGCCCTGACAGCCTCCAACAAGGCTATCCCGATGTCACCCATAGATTAAAAGGAATTCTGTAACAGAAGCCTTCTAGATAGGTCAGTGGTCTTCCGTACATTTGGGTCAGAAATAGCGGCTATGGTCTTCGTGAGGGACTGGGCTATTTGGCGGCTCAACAAAAATTGGGAAAATAGTCTGTAAGCTTTATTTCGCAATTTAAAATCTCTGTCTAAGTGTGCAGGAGGTGGAGTTAAGAAGAGTTCCTGTAAGTCATAGAGAGACAATTTGGGAGCCGACAAGAAATCAAACAGAGCTGGGGACACCTCTCCGGCTTTATTAATGGGCATGGAAAAACATAAAATTAATGAATATCTTGGGGAATTTGGTGGAAGGATTTTGAAGTGATATTTTTTTTTTTTTTTTTTTTTTTCTATGTGATTGAGGGAGGCAAAAGGCATAACTGCCTATAGCGAGTGCCCCCCCCCCCCCCCCCATAGTTGAAAGAGTGACAGGGCCAAAATCAAGAGACGTTCGAGCCAAAATGCCTGGACACACAGAGTTTGAAGCAATTTAAGTCATAGGAAGAGGGAAAGACTGATTCTGGGAGAGAATTCCAGAGCTCAGCTGTTGAGTAGAAGAAAGTTTGAGAGTAACGTTTCACTCTTGGGTTGGAGAGTTGCACAGAGTAGGGGTGGGATTGAGTTGCAAGACGGGTACCACGTGCCCTACGTAAAGGAGGTGGTATGCACTGGGATAGCTCTAAGGAACACTGATTATTATAGTAGCGATAGAATAGCGAGAGAGATGCAACATTGCGGCGGAGAGAGAGAGATTGCAGAGAGTTGGTGAGTGGACGGGAGTTAATGATACGAAAGGCCTTCCTTTCAACTTTGTCTAGGAGAGCGGTGTGAGAGGAACCTCCCCACACATGTGAACAATACTCAATACAAGGGCGCACTATGCCCCTGTACAGAGCAAGAAGCTGTGCAGGGGAAAAGAACCCCCTAAGGCGGTTGAGCACACCCAGCTTCTGGGAGGCTGCCTTAGCAAGACTGGTAATATGGTCCTTCCAAATGAGAGCAGAAGAAAAAGAGACACCAAGAATATTGAGAGAAGATGAAGGGTTGATTTTTGTATTGTTGAAGAATAAGGGATAGTCCGCTGGGAGATCCTGACGGGTAGATAGATGGAGAAGTTGGGTTTTGGAAGCATTAAAGTTAACAAGGTTTTCTCTGCCCCAATTGGAAATAGTATTTAGATCAGAATTTAAGAGTTCTATGGCTTCATTACGTTTGTCGTTGAGGGATTGCTGGCTGGGGCGTTCTGAAAAACTAATGGAGTAGTGTAAGGTTGACTCATCTGCGTATGAATGGATGGGAATTAAGGTACAGTTAAGGAGATCATTTATAAAAATTAGAAAGAGAATAGGAGATAGGACAGAGCCCTGAGGAACACTGGAGTTTATAGGGTGAGGAAGTGAACAATGGCCGTCCACAACCGCGGCTATGGAACGGCCGGAAAGGAAATTAGAGACAAAGGCACAGATGGAGGGATAGAAACCGAAGGAGGGTAGTTTAGAAATTAAAGATTTATGCCAGACTCTATCGAAGGCTTTCGATATGTCTAGTGCATAGAAAAAGTCTCACCGAAGTCCCGAAAGGAGGATGACCAAGAGTTAGTAAGATATGAAAGAAGATCACCAGTAGAGCGACCCTTAAGGAAGCCATACTGGCGATCTGAGAGCAGATTATGAGAAGAGAAATGCTTAAGAAATTTGGAAGCAAGAATAGTTTCAAAAACTTTAGAAAGACAAGAGATAAGAGCAATTGGACGATAGTTGGAGGGTTGAGAGCGGTCACCCTTCTTTGGGACAGGTTGAAAGTGGTTGCAAACAGTTGAGCTACTGCCTCCCAGTCTACCCACGGGCCAACACCTACCTGTCTCAGAGACTGGTCTAGGGCTGGAATTGTATCCAACTCCGGCGTAAGAGCATTGAGCGATTTTACATTGTTCACGCCGTCAGACTTAGTCGAATCCGCAAAAAGTCGTGCAGATGAGGCGGGAGGTAATGCCGGACTAGAAGAGTATACAAATCATTCCGGAGAATACACAGTTGGAATAGCTTTGATAGTGACATCTAATACTTGTCCTTGTGAATCTTTGGCCCTTAGTATCTTACTCTTGCTAACTTCTATCACCCGCTCACTAGGCACTGGGATCTCCCTCGATACTGTAGTCTGTGCTACGCCTGGGTTCCGTGCAATAGCTGGAATCCACGAGCAGTCGGGCCCATATAAAAGAGGCGTAGGGCTTTTTCTATGTGGGGTTTTGTCTAGAGGGGGAGGAGTAACATCCGTAATAACACGAACATCGGTGGTAGACAAGGAGGCGGGCACTGCCGTGCTACTTGCTGTAGTGTTCGCTGGGACTACGTTACTTTGAGGGAGTGATCTATTAGGGAAAAGTCTGGGGGGCTCTAGGAGCCGCACAGTCGACCCTATCGGAGGAGCACCTAGTGGAGATACGGAGGTATCCTGAGCCTTTGTAATATTGTACTGGCGCATGACATTATGCAAGGTATACTCTAAATCATCAGTAGTTACATAATATTATTTACTCTGTGAATCTTTAGAAGACTCTGACCCCACTTCTGAACCATCCTCTGTCTGTGGTGGTTGAGCCGAAGGCAGTTCTATCACTTCCGGCTCTTCCTGTACCTCTAATGGTTCCGGCAGTTGTTGCTGCGGCACTGACAGTGGTGTAAAAGTTGGCCACATCAAGTCAGGTACTGAGGACGGTATAATTTCAAAATCCTCCCTGTCCCTGACACTGTCTTGGAACCTTTCATTGTTCTCCACTATTGAGGGTTCTGAATGTCTCCACACACTTCGACCTTGAATAGGAGGTTGAGAATCAGGTATCACTTGACTATCTTGTGAACGAATAAGGTCCTGATGCATAGCCCCGATACTGTTCAGAAGCTTCAGCTATTACTCTTTGTGACACTATTGGGGGCCTATTGTTAGGTAGGTTCAATTTTGGTATAACAAAAGGTACATCCTGATTGACACTTAAAGATTCTCTAGATTCCTCCCTAGGAGTTGACTCAGTCCCCTCCGTCCCCGCCTCCGAGCTGCCAGATTGGACATTAGGCACAGTGGAGGCGGGGTTGGAGGGAGGTGGACGCAGCTCCAGCGTAGACCGGTGCCGCGACTGCGCCTCCTCCTTTCGGGAACTTTTATGTCCCTTTTCTGATTTTCTAGGGCTAGACGTCGGCTTGTCCTCTCGGCGCCTCTTATGAAATTTTGAAGATTCTACCAAAGAATGTCTAGATTGCCTGAGGGGGTCCTTGACCGGGACCTTGAGCGGTCACTCAGTGATGGTGAACGACCCCTCTTAACACTCTCCGATTCATATGACGCAAGAGCGTCATATGGTGGTTTGGCCAAAATACTCATATGACGCTAGAGCGCCATATGAACTTATCTTAATATCTCTCTAATAAGTTATTGAGCTCAGTAAGTTAGGTAAGTTAGATCAAAATCTGTCGAATGGTGGCAACCCCATGTTCCTCTGACTTCTAACGGTCCCTCAGTGATATTTTGACAGTTGTGGGGAAAATACCATGTCAGCCGCCTCCTCGTCAGTAAGTTAATATAATCTGTCTGGGGGGGTTAAGGTGGCTGGGGGGGAGTTGCTTCGCTAGAATCACTGCTCTCGTCACTACTCACTACCTCCTTTGAAAGAATTTTAGTTTTAGTTTTAGATTTCGTGGATTTAGCCGGCGTAAGCTTAAGCACCGGTGACTTTATTACCAAGTGCTCCCAAAGCGCCTCATCGTCAAAGTGAAGGGCCTTATGGGCAATGTCTTTCGTATAGGCATTAAACGTGTTTTTTTATTTCCTTGAGTGCTACAAGACATGAATGATCTTTCTTACCAAATCAATTTGAATGAAGTTCTGAACAAATGGCGCACTTTTTAGATACCCAAATGCTTTGTGATCTATAGAAGCATTTTACGCATTTGATACAACGTTTCTGCGAAAACGGGTATAAGAGAGAAAGTCAGAGAAGCGCAGAGGACAACGAAAGGCATGATGGAGCTAACAACAAAAAATGCAGGAATCGGCCCCTTTCCCTGCTGACCTGTGTCGCTACAGATGTGCTGCGATCTGGAAATAAAAATGTCCAGGAATCAATGCTCATAAGGATAAACCGAGAGGTACACACATCATTACTCTCCCAAGTACGCCGGAAAATTAGCTATAGCCATTTCTACTCTAACCTTCCGCTGTACTTGTCTGCGACAAAACCGCTAAAGATTTCGTTGTCTTTCTAGAACTGCTTACCTGTGACAAAGTGTCACTGGCCCTTAATAACCTGTCAAGCCAACTATCTCGTCATCTAAAAGACTGCTAAACAATCATTAAAATGCAACTGCCTAATAGCGACAGCCTTGAAGCATTCTCGTGCCTAAAGTTAGCTTCCTAACTAAGAGATAAGTAGCAATAAATAAGGTGTAAAACAAAAACAAGAACACAACATGACGCGTGGGCCCAATGGGGGCAAACAAAGCGCCTGTACAATAGTACCCTATTTTAACACTCTTCTGCGGACACGCCAATGGGGCTGCCTGATCTAGCTAGTCTAAGCCTATTCTAGTACAACTCGGATAGATACAAATGAGCAAAAGGCTCACTAGAGTTGAGAGAACGAAGAATAAAGCCGAACTCAGGCAGACACGTCTGGGCCTGGTGGACGAAGAGAGAGGAAGGAGGTATGGGAACGTTTGGTTCACCGTCTGGGATAGAACCACAACAAAGATATCCACATGATGGAAAGCTTTAATATAACAAAGTTAAGTTTAAATTTAATTTTTTATTTTTTTACAAAGTTTTTTCGTAGTGAGTACCCAAACATAAAGACAATTCCATAAGAGAATTCGCGTTACACTTATGATGAGAACTCTTTCTCCCTGCGGCGGGGTTTTCAAATACGCTGACCGCGGGTACTTGAAAGAGGACTATTATACTAATAGGCATATCGTCAATGATGGAGGGGCCACTAATAAATATGTTAGTTGTATTGAGCAACTTGGTAACTCACTCCCACCCTGCGTGGGGCGTGGGGCGCCTGCTTTGGATGAGAGAGCTCATTCTCCGCCTGACCTCGTTAACGATGAATTTTTTTTTATGGCCTTCCTTTTTATCAGTTTCTAATACCTTAAATATTTAACCTAAATGTAATCTTGAATAATTAGTAAGGAGAGTCGTTGCTTTCTATTGAACTGACCATTCTGATCATTTTGCTCATCATTGCATAATTTAAGCCTTTTCTATTCAAAATGTGAGGGGAAGAGAAAGAAGAGAAAAAGAAGAAAGACAAGAAGGAGAATAGAGGAGAAGGTGCGGATAGACTCCATTCAAGAAGGACCTAGGCCCACCCTTACCCTTTGATACACAAGCCGCCTACCATGGCTGTGCTCATGCGATCGGGGTCCTCCCATGACCAAGAAAATACGGAGAGTACTCAATATGCCGTTCTTGCCCTCAAAAGGACCAACAATGATGACTCAACCGAAGCTAAGACTACCTCAGCCAAACCACTAAATATTTCTGAAAAGATATCAAGCCTGAGACATCTTGAAAATGGAACACCACAAGGCAGCATCCTAAGCTCTCTCCTGTTTAACCTACTGATTGAGGAACTAGTTGACATGGAGATGGGGCAAGTAACTAAACTCCTGTGTTATGCAAACGATGTTCAGCTAATATTGCAAGGCCAATTCAAGGAAGTTATCCCTTTGGCTGCGGCTATGTTTGGGCTATTTAGGGCATATTCAGGCACTCCTGAATGATAAATCAAGCATCTGCATTAAATTAAGTGTATTCTACCGAAAACTAGGCGAAAATAGCTTCAAAATGACACCAGAACGGACCCTGTACATGGTCTGGTTCACCCGCAGTGGTCCCAGTGAAATGCGGGAACCCCGCTATTATGTAACACTCGCTCGCTTGGCTACACTGGTGAGAGAGACAGAGAGAGACCCGCGCGAGACACAGCCTAGCTCAGTGAGCCGCTCGGTGCTCTGAGGGTCGGAGGTGGGCCCCTCACGCTCCCGCCCACTGACACTCAATTTTTATGTTTTTTACAGGCTTTTAGAGTGCACAAAGAGTGCTCAAGCAATTAGACGGAAAATGCATAGCACTAGGACTAAAGATAAATCCCCAGAAATCAAAAGCCATGGGCATCAAATGCAGAAGCCCAGACAGATAACTAGCAGTACAAGGGACCAACATAGAATGGGTCACTGAGCATCAATGTCTGGACGTTTTCTTTGAAAGCAAACTAAAATTCCAAAAGCATATGGAATACATCAAAACCAGAACAGCCAGTAGGATAACCTTGATGAGGGCTATGGCTGGACTGCATGCTGGCACAGACTGTGAGGTTCTAAAGCAATATTACATGCACGCAGTACAGTCATGATTATACTACTCATCACCTGCACTAATGATGCTAGAAGAGGGGCAAATTCATCAACTCCAAGTCAAACAAAAAAAGCATTAAAGTTGATGTTGGGAGTCCCATATTGAACCAGGATCTTCAACTTGCAGATGGAAACAGGGATTACACTGGTCGAAACACGCATAGCAAAGAATGTGGCATGTCTGGCAGCAAAGACAGTGACACAAAGAAGTGATACCCAGATGACAAGAAGAATCCAGACAACCATGGTACAACGCGAAGACCTGTTCAGGGACAATCGATGGAGCAGAGCAGTGGCAAAGATCATGATAAAGTCAGGTATACGTCAACACCTGACTCACGGAATGGATCTGGCAAGCCACTACAAATGACCAACGGCAAAAATAAGAGAAACAAGAGAGAGGAGAATCGAAGCCGAAATTAACATTGAAGGATCGGCAGTGTATTACACGGACAGAGCAGTTGTGCCAGGCACGAAACGGAGTGGGGCTGTCTTCACAACATGCACCGATTAATGCTCCTCACTCCAAACAGAACTAGCTGCTATTCAACAGACAGGAAAGCATGCAATAACGCACGATGCTGAGAAAGTTATCATACACACCGACTTGGAATCAGCCATATATGTACTCGAACACGAATACTACAAGGAAAACGTTAGCCTTATCACTGCCACCCTAGCAGTTCTGCAACACCTTCAAGTCCAAGGCAAACAAGTGACCATTCACTGGGTGTCAAACCATATAGGTGCATCGAGGCTGAAGACTCAGCGGCAAAGGCAGCTACAAATATTTAAAAATGTAACAATGAGAGTGCAACTTACACTCTCCAAGATGAAAGCAACCGCCAGCAGAAAGGAGAGAAGCACGATAGAGAACATAAACAGGGGGCTAGGTGCCAGAGGCTCGCCCTCCTGTAGATGGTACAGGGAAGCTACACACTGTCAGAAGCTGGATCTACTACCAGGAGACTCCGAGAGAGGTACGAGTCAAGCTGTATTGGATCCGGTTGGAATATATGTGCAACCGACAGCTACAGCGACCAGACACCAGGAAATGTAACTACTGCGACGAAGAACCATCAGCCCCATTATTACATTGGCTGCTGGAATGCTCTTCAACCGACAATATAAGGGCTTCAGGTTTTCCGAGCTCAGATTTACTGAAGGGGCAACAAGGTTAATAAGGAAGTCCTGGACCGAGTACCTGGAAGAACTACTCAGATCATCCGTCTCTTGCCACCACCAAGATAAATAAATGTATTAGCTTAGATTAGCTAAAAAAAAAAAATGGATAAATAACTGAATAAATATATAAAAAACTACACGTCAGACAAAGTTGGATTGGTATACAGGCCCTTTCCGCTACAGCTGTTGAGTACAGACTCTTAGCTGAAGTAGCAACCCTCCCCCTCCTCCAAACTACCTAAGGACTGTGTTGAGCTCGGCCAGGCAGACTCTCAAGTAGTTTAGATGCCACTTAGCTTGTGTAACTTGATTGTATTGAGCTCAGCCAGCCAATCCGGGATAAGCCGTCAGGGAGTCCTGCTCGCCAAGCTAACCGCATTCTAATAAGTGATGTGTACAGGCCAGATCTTATTAAACACAGGAAAATACTAGTCCACCCTAGTAACTTAGTTAAGCTCGGTCAGCGACGAAACGGTAGTCTCGATTATGTATACAGGAGTGGTGTTTAGAAAGCTGTGTTGAGCTCGGCCAGATAGTTCTCTAAAATTACTTCCGGTGTCTACTTCCCTAAACCAAATATCAGCTCGCAACTTGTATTCCAGGACTTGAAGTGCCATCCAAACCCAAGGACCTCTACTTGGACGCTGTCTACCACGCTGTGTAATCCAGGCCAGGACCAAGCCACCATACACCAGACGTAGATGACGGAACCCTCACTAAGAAGAAAAGTGTTAGCTTGTTGCAGGCTGTATTACAGACCTCCCTTCTCACTGCATGCCTCTCTTGTATAGGACTCAAACCACACGTTTTATCTTGGCTCTGATTAATATTCTGTATACCGGCCCTTCTAAGGAGATAGTATATGGTGATATTTCGCAAAACCCAACCTTGTACACACACCAGTGCCACACGTAAACTCAAACCTGTGACCTGTGTAACTACTGTTTCTATGAGCCGAGCTTGTACTTGTAAATTGTCTGACCTTGAATTATTGATTTGAACTGTGACTTTGTTAGCCAGTGCATCATAAAAATACTCTTTCTGTGTTAAAGTCTTTTTTGTATTCACTGTGATTGTCGTTTGATTAACTTTCTACTTGCCATCTAGGGGAATATCACCAATGTTATATATATTCATTGATATGTATTATTTGATGTATTAGCGAAACATTGAAGAGCATTCTTTAACTTACATGTTAAGAAACTATCATTTGAATATTACTCTGTGTTAATTTTATCCTGCTGCATGTCTATATATATATATATATATATATATATATATATATATATATATATATTTGTTTTTTCCATGTGAGTGAGGGAGACAAAAGGCAGAACTGCCTGACATGAGTGCCTCCCCCAGAGTTGAAAGAGTGACAGGGCCAAAATCAATAGACGTTCGAGCCAAAATGCCTGGACACACGGAGTTTGTAGCAAATTAAGTCTTAGGAAGAGGGAAAGACTGATTCTGGGAGAGAGTTACAGAGCTCAGTTGTTGAATAAAAGAAGGAGTATCGTTTCACTTTTGAGTTGGAGAGTTGCACAGAGTAGGGGTGGGATTGTGTTACAAGATGAGTATTACGCACCCTACATAGAGGAGGTGGTATACACTAGGAGAGTTCTGAGGAACACTGATTGTTGTAGTAGCAATAGAATAGCGAGAGAGATGCAACATTGCGGCGAAGAGAGAGAGGTTGCAGAGGGTTGGTGAGTGGAGGGGAATTAATGATACGAAAGGCTTTCCTTTCTACTTTGTCTAGGAGTGCGGTGTGTGAGGATCCTCCCAACACATGTGAACACTATTCAATACAAGGACGCACTGTGCCCCTTTACGGAGCAAGAAGCTGTGCGTGGGTAAAGAACCCCTTGAGGCGGTTGAGCACACCCAGCTTCTGGGAAGCTGGCTTAGCAAGAATGGTAATATGGTCCTTCCAAGAGAGAGCAGAAGAGAAAGAGGCACCGAGAATATTGAGGGAAGATGAAGGATTAATTTTTGTATTGTTGAATAATAAGGGATAGTCCTCTAGGAGTTTCCGACGGCTAGTAAGATGGAGAAATTGGGTTTTGGAAGCATTAAAGGCAACAAGGAAGTGAGCGATGGTCGTCCACAACCGTAGCTATGGAATGGCCGGAAAGGAAATTAAAGACAAAGGCACAGATGGAGGGATAGAAACCGAAGTAGGGTAGTTTAGAAATTAAAGCTTTGTGCCAGACTCTATCGAAGGCTTTAGAGTTGTCTTGTGCATTAGAAAAGGTCTCACCAAAGTCCCAAAAGGAGGATGATCAAGAGTTAGTAATATATGAAAGAAGATCACCAGTAGAGCGACCCTTAACCCGTGGAGCCCCGGCTAGTTTTGTAATGTTTGCGCACCAGAACCCGGCCGGTTTTCAAAAAATGGTTTTATTCCAGAAACAATAGCGAATGGGTTAGGAATGAAGGAAAAACCACGAAAAACCGCTCAAAAAGCTTTAAAAATGGTCCTACAGAGCCCCCGAAAACGGATTTTACAAGAGTAAAAAATTGAAGGCAATTATCCCAAAAAAAACAGGTTATTGCGCGCTCGCGCGCACGCACATGGACTTTGAGAGTTTTCAACCATCGGCACGGTTGCGTGGGATACGTACACAGTTCCCATACAAATCTGAGCCCTCTTGAGTGGCTACACCTGAGGTTACGGTCGGCGCAATTAGGGTGACGCGTCAGGCGCGTCTCTGGGGCTGTGCGTTACATACATCGCCGACGCGTCAGACGCGTCGCTGGGGCTGTACGGGTTAAGGAAGCCATACTGGCGATCTGAGAGTAGATTATGAGAAGAGAAATGCTTAAGAAATTTGGAAGCAAGAATAGTTTAAAAAACTTTGGAGATGCAAGAGATGAGAGCGATTGGACGATAGTTGGAGGGTTGAGAGCGGTCACCCTTCTTTGGGACAGTTTGAATGAAAGCAAACTTTCAGCAGGAAGGGAAGACGTTAGAGGAGAGACAAAGACGAAAGAGTTTGCCTAGGCAGGGAGTCAGCACGGAAGCACAGTTTTTTAGTACAACAGGAGGAACACCATCCGAACCGTACGCCTTCTTTGTATTAACCCCTTCTGTACTACGACATCCATTTAACTATATTTTGTCTACTATTAGGCATTTTTATTCAGTTAAATAAGCATTTAAAAAGCTTTGAACTATCTCACTTATCCCTTTTTACTACCACAAATCCTTTTATAACTGCTCAAATTCGTCTCAATACAGCTAGAATGAAATTTAAAAGATGTAATGGTTGGGTTAAGCCCAGAGAGGGTAGAAAGTACATGTTTAAAAGAGATTAGAATATTAGGCATAAGTATGAGAAAGGGGGGTGGAGAGGGAGGAATAGCACCGGAATCATCCAAGGTGGAGTTTCTAGCAAAGGTTTGAACGAAGAGTTCAGCTTTGTTAGAGGACGAAGTGATGGTTGTGCCATCAGAGTGGAAAAGGGGAGCGAAAGACGAGGAAGAAAAATTGTTGCACTGAACCTTATGATAGCTGTATGTGTTGCCCAGTTGAGATTGAATCCACTTATAGTATAATAATATAAACCCAGTAAAAATCCTTGCATAACACTGGTGGAAAACAGTCTTTCCCAATTTGGAAGGAAGGAGTTTTTACATATACATTGGGGCTACAGCAGCAATCAGGTAGAATGCCTGCTAGATCACACATTCCGATTCCTATCTTCACACCTGAGCTTTATGATATTCATACATACTTGGACATCTTAAAACCCATACTCGATTTAGCGTACAGTACAGACAGGGTGAAAATTACATTTGGGGAAACCAATTACTTTAATCGCCTGAAAAATGAGACCTTACTTGCCCTGGAACAAGTTTCAGCAAATTGTGATCGATGCGGTACAGCTATCCTGCCTGTCGAACTTAGACAGTGTAAAATATGAGGGAAACTTTGATGAGTGCCTCACATTGGAAACATGTCAGGGCTGCCTATCCACAAGCCACTGGAGCACAGCGAATAAAACATATCTTCGCAATCCTATTTTGCATCTTACCTTCAAGAGTAAGACAACACTTCACCATCCATGATCCTGTGGGTTTTGACCGAAATCTCATTCTCATTAGAAAATTGCTGGCAGCAAAAGCCAGTCATATACAGCACATTGGGTCCATCGAGAGAATCCCTACCCAACCTCATCTAAACTAGTTGAATTTCTGGCATAAAAACGCCAGAAACCCACCGGCAACTGGAGGAAGTCCGAGGGTGCAGAGGAACACTACCATGGACCCCGAGACACAAACATTCGACCCTCTGGCAAGTACCAACCTAAGTACAGGGAAGATTCAATGGCTCTACTTAACCCATTTGAGTTTCAAACCTGTAATTTACGATGTGCTCTTCCTGATATGAGAGATCAGCTCAAACAGGCCCAAAAGTAACAAACCCGAGGTGTTCATGTGTCGAACGAAATGATAGAAGAACAATCAGAGATAGAAATAGAAGAGACCATCCTCGAAAATCAAGAGGAAATTGGAACAGACCTTAAGGGATGTCCTGAAGATACTCCACCCATTTCAGCTTTGGCATGGGGGCATCAGTTAACATGCCCCCCTCCTGTATACTGTATACTAAGTTAAAACTAAATAGTGTCTGAGTCAGACTCAATACCGTGTAGACACGGGAGCCACTCAAATCTATAATTTTTAAGAAATTCTATGGAAAGTACAGAGTCAGATTCGTAGATCTGCAAGCATCACCTTCCAACTTTATCAGTGCCAGTGATACTCTATTGCCATTAAGAGGATAAATCACACCTCTCCAAGTAATTACTCCAGAACCTCCAGCTTCCTGCCAATATCCATTCATAGTGTTTGACTCACAATGCATACAGTATGATTGATACCTAAGCCTAGCCCTGATGTAAGAAATTCAAGCCAACATCGATGGTGGACGATGTCGCCTCCACTTCATGGAAAAACAAATAATAATCTGAAGAACAAGAAGACAATAACTTACCCATCATCCCCAAACAGACGGGAAAAATTGGCTACGACATTCCCATCACCTAAATTGGAGTCTAATCACCACATCCAATAATTTTCTCATCTGCCATCATACCACCTCATCACCAAACGTGGGTCCCAATCGTCAAACCTGAAAATACAACCTTAGTGCTAGCACCAAAGCTAGAACAACCAATAGCCACTAGATACCTCCAGCCTGTTGTGTTACCCCCACACATGCATGCAGTGAAGCTTGTCGACCTACCACTCACCCTGCCGTAAGGCCTAATCATTGGTGACGATACTGATCCTACCGACATTGCCTCCACCACACCCGCTCTACCACATACCACCACAACAAAAAGAACTTGAGTCCCTACTGCTGGAAAGGGAGAGAGTTTCAGAGTTCACTTGTTGAGTAGAAGAAAAACTGAGAAACTTGCCAACTCTTGGGTTGGAGAGCTGGACAGACTACTCCTTTCTCATAACTTGTTGTGCTTGTCAAAAAGAAGGAAGGCTCCACCAGGTTCTGCGTGGACTACAGGCTCTTCAAAGATGTCACCATTTAAGACGCCACCTCACTACCTAGAATTGGCAACTCCCTAGACTCACTACACAGGTCAAAATGGTTCACCATGCTGGATTTACAACCAGGATACAGGCATTTTCCTTTGCATAAATAACATCAACAGAAAACAGCCTTTTCCACCCACACAGGAAACCTCTGTGAATTTAACTTTCTTCCCTTCGGGCTCTGCAATGGTCCAGCTACATTCTCCAGACTAATGGAATCTGTACTGAAAGGTTTCACTTGAGAAATTTGCCTAGTATACCTAGATGAAGTGATTGTCTTTGGCAGGACCTTGGACGAACGCCTACAGACAGTATTCGACCGAATTAGACAAGCAGGCCTTAAACTCAAGCCCACAAAATGTACCTTACCCGAGTATCAGTGGGATTTCTAGGTCATGTAATATCAAGAGATGACATTGCCTCTGACCCGAAGAAACTGTCCGCTATAGCTGTTCAAACACCCCCCAAAGATGCTAAAGGAGTCAAGTCTTTCTTAGGTTTAGCCGCCTACAGCAAACGCTTTGTCAAAAACTTCACCACCATCGCTAACCTAGTTTTCGACAAAACCAAGAAAGAAGAACCATTCCAATGGACTCCAGTATGTCATACCGCTTTCCAACACTTAAAAGACCACCTTGAGAAATGACCAGAATAACTATGCTGCCACAAAAAGAGAATGTTTAGGCAGCATTTGGGCACTCAATCATGTTTGATAAATTTTCCTAGGCAGCCGAGTTACCATCGTCAATGACCACCAATCTCTATAATGGTTACAACGCTCCGAGACTACCAACATCCTCATCGTTCGCTGGCGAGAAACACTAGAAGAATTCAACTTTGACATCCTCTAATGCCCTTGGAAACTTCATATCAATGCCAACGCCCTATCTTGACTCCTCATTAACTGTATAGTATTCCCCGAGCACACTGCATCACAAAAAACTTCAGCCAGACAAGCCACCGACGCTTTACAGAATACGTTACTTCAGCCATGGCTAACTAAAACCAAACCATACTGGATACCCAAGAAAATCTTTGACAACCTTCAATATATCGAAGATCAACTCTACACTGAGACAGGAAACCTAGCAAAAAACCCAAGACCTGTACAAATCATTCACAAAAGAAATGGCTTCCATTTAGGCCAAAGTCTTCTACAACGTATATTAGACAGAAAACCCAACCACCTTAACCAAACAAATCACCGAAGCCTGTTGCCCATGTTGTTAGGGAAAGGTTAGGACTCAAACTCCAGTACCTTCAGAGAAGATCACCGCCATCAATTCCTTACAACTGCCATCCGTCAACGTCATGTGTCCAATACCAGCCAAACCCAGCAAGAAATTTATCGTCATGATTGTTGACACGTACTCTAAGCTTGTGATCACATATCCAGCCAATGAACATTTTGCCATGGCTGAGGCCAAAGGCATGACCAAAAATGTTTTCCCAGCATTCGGATTACCTCAAGCGCTTCACTCTGACAATGCCCCCACAATTTCAGGACAGGTATGGAAACAAGTATCCACAATTTTCGGCTACAAGATTTCTGATTCCTCTGCATAATGGCCACAGGGAAAAGTCATATGCGAAAGAAGCTATAAGAGTCTAGCCAGCCAACTCAAACCCTTCTCATTGCTCTCAACTCAGATGATTGGCTTTCACAAGTCAGAATCATATACTGGGGGATGAACACTTGTCCTCTTGAAGACGGGATCACCCACATGAACGAGTATTTGGGTAAGCTCCATTAGTGATGCCCCCCACCACCTAGCTCAACCTCCATCTATCGAAGTGTCTACTGATCCTCTGCAACATCTCAGGTATCGACTATGACATGCCCGTGTCAAGATCTGAAAAAAGACGAACCTCCGCCAGAAAATCCCATCGGAGACCAAGTGATGGTTGCAAATCTGCCATCGACAACAAACTAGACCCACATTTACTTTGGACCTTACCAGAACGTGAAATTTCCAAAACACGTTCTAAGTCATAGTCAATTATCACGGCGAGGCATGAGTCCCGCATGAACCACCTAAAACACCCATCTTGTCACCTCAATCAACCCCTCCCCAAGTTTCAGCCTCACCCAAAGATCCCCCTCAATTGCTGTCCCCGATATAACCCCTAATCTATCACCAGTAAATGTCATTCTACCCAAGCCCCATCCTACCCCACTACCTTCCAAACTTTCCATCCCTTCAAAATCATCAACCTCCACCAAATACCCATCACTAACTAATAAAATGTATTTAAAGAAAACTAAAACCACTAAACCTACTCAACTGAGACCCGTAACCCCTTAGCCTACCAAACCACCCACTCAAATTTGTTCCTTTTCCACCCCCTCCGCCTCCGCTAGACAAAGCCCAAGCCACTCTTCTGTCACCAGAAAAAGCCCTCCTATCACCCCTACAAGCTCCAACTCTTCCTCTCCAGAACGAATCATTAAATTTTCCATACCTACAAGACTATTCCCTGTCAGAGCCAGTAACTGCATTGAAATCCCCAAGGGCAATTAAGAGTTTCCCGAACGTGGCACTTGGTCCACAATAGATTCGGGTTTAGCATAGAATGTATCTTTGTGTTCTAGATCACTCCTCTCAGTAGGAGCATACACTGCAATACAGAAATGAAGCCTAACACACACACGCACACACACACACACACACACACACACATATATAAATATATATATTGTTACGACCGGGACTACGAATTAAACAAGGGCACTTAATGATTGGACTAGTAATAGGGCACTATGCAACAACGGCACGCTAGATCCAAACCCTCGAACTTATACGCCGGCGAACAAAAACACCTATACCCTCCAGGGTTAATCTGCGATAACGGGGTATCCTTAACTGGGCATAAATGTACTCTACTTCAGGCTAACCTGTACTGGTATAACCTGATAACAAACAAGGTGCAAGTTACGTTAAAATGCATAAAAAAGGAATCTATGGAGAGATCAATTAAATCACTGCAAGATTTAATACAATATAAAGATGCTTCAATACAGTTACTCTAAACAACAATAAACTCTTCACTCCTATCTGAAAGAAAGTGAAGTATAGTCCAGCATAGACCTGGAAATTTCTGAAGAAAGTCTGATGCTCATAAGATGCTCGTATCTAGATCTATATAAAGGCAGGAGGCAGGACACCACACGTGTAAATCGAATACACTAAAAGATAGGACATATAATGTTAACTGACACGAGAATACTATAAATGCGCAACGGTAGCAATGCTCGACACTAAAAGAAGTACTTCCTCATCAACGAAACAGTCTGCTATGGTTGTGCGGCTCAGCAACAACCTAGACTAATAAAAGCTGTGAATAATAATGCGTACATATCAAAGAGCTTATATTAAATACTAGCAAGTGTCTACTCGATTAATAATGTCTAGCTGGGATACTCTAGGTAAGGAACTGGGGTTGAGCAAGACAGGCTAGTAGCCTAGCGATGTCCTTAAGACTGCATCCCTTAAGTTACGTTAATTGACCAGGGTGCTCTCTTGATAGATCCAGATCACAAGTATCTGGTTCTATCCTGGCGACCCTCTAAAGACAAGCAAAGAGGCAGCAAAGTGTGGAACTGGTACAGGCCAAAACCCTCAGTCAACACAATGCTGCACTCGCAAAAGACGCAACCGAAAAGACAACCCAGACTACCACAGGACCGGTCGAAGTCGTGTAGGTATAGGCAAACCGTACACACATCGGAGACAACGACTACAGGTACCTTATCCCAGTCTAGCATTAAATAAAAGAGCAGAAACACTAAATCAATAATGGAGACACACAAAGTTCTTAACCTATACTAACTAAGAACCCTCAAACCTATTCTAAGTACATGTAAATATCTCTGAGGACGGCGCATGCAATACAATGGGCCGGCTATGGAAACCGTATGCAGAACCCAAGGGGAGTGTTGTGCAGTTAATAAAGGTTAGAGTATGGAAAGAGAGAATCGAGTGAGAGAAACAGTGGTAAAGGGGGTGATCGGGAGAGAGTATGCAAGGGGATGTTAGAAGCACGCGCGCCAAGCCTGTCCTGACGAGGACAGCTCCTGGGAACCCTCATGGAGGAGGTTAGTTACACAGAAGCCCGCAAAGGAGAGATGGTCGGCGAATCACGAGCCGAGACGTCACAAGACAGCAGGCGTCCTTAGGACGCGCCAGGATCCACCAGCCAATCAAGGGCGTGGGAAAGCCCGCGCGCGAGTGGGAAAACTCCTCCGGGCGAGGGAGGCAGCACATACATACACACGCACATATTACCACCACGCTGCCTACATCGCTCTTTCTCCTTAACTTTACACAATGCATCTTATATTCTATCAATGGTATAAAATACTTCCCGTTGTCACAGACGAAAACAAAGACCACCACTGGACTGTCTGTGACAATGCTATTACTAGGAAAGAAAGAACAACATTCTCTGATAACTGTAGCCCATTTCGATGTCCCTGGCGAGCGCTAGTGGCTAACGAGAGGCGATTCTGCCAATGCTGGTAGACGTCACAATATATATAGCATATATCACAAATACACATGAACTACCAATTGTTTGTTTACTCTCATCCGGACTAGAACCACCGACATTCAGGACGAGTGTCCATGCTTTAGTCAACTCTACCACGGTGTGATAAAGAATATTTAGCCTTTGACTATCTATATAAATAAGAAAATATATATCTATACATATATATATATATTGTAACATCCGCACCGACCGGATGTCATGTGACCAGACCAACATGTTGAACGTGACTTTACAACCTCGTGGCAACTACTCAACCCTGCTTACGTGACGTGACGAGGAAGAGAAAGAGAGAGAGAGAGGGGGAGAGCAGCCTGGCTACTTCCTGCATTCTTCACATTCCTCAAGTTCCCGCCAAAGCGAGCGAGAGGGGCGGGGCACCTGTGACGTGGTGAGCTTCTAACACCTCATTGGACCACCACACCTGCTTCTCACCTGTAATTGGTCGACGTGTTTCCTGACTTCTGACTGGTTACGGCACCTGTTTCCTGCCTTCGGATTGGATTAGCTTGGTCCGGGAAATGATATATAAGCCGGAGATTTGATAGTTAAAACTAGTACTTTCTTAGCTGGGAATCGAGCAGAGTGGTGGGGAGATGAGACAGACTTCAAAGGCTTGTATATTATTATGTGTTAAGTTGTGCCCCAGAGTGACCTCTTACACGTTAGTTAGGGATTATTTGTGACTATTAATTAACCAGAGGTATGTCGAAAACATACACTCATTTGATTTAAGATTTTGTGATTGGAGAATCATATATGTTTAATTTAATTGGAGAGATATATATTTTGAATTACTGTTTAATTTTGGTGATTATAATTAATGTTTGATTCAGAGATGATTTGTGATTGAATATTCTACTTTACTTATTAACAATTAACTAACTTGATGTAAAGCTCTTGTCATTCATAATTAATGATTAAGCCTTGTATAAGTTAAATACTTACCTGACTATTATTCGGAATAGGCATTGTAAAGGCCTAAGTCTACTAAACTTTAATTTGTACTTTAGTGAAATCAGAACGTATGCAAAACGATCCTGAAATTCTATCATAACTTTCATTGCTTATTATTTTGATTAATTGTAAAATACCTTATTTACGTTTATAAATATAATTCCATTTTATATGTGACTTTGTAATATTTCCTTACCATTTGTATTTAGACAAATGTCTTTCAGTACAAAGAGTAAATAAGATAAAATACTAAAGGGAGAATAATAATAAACTAAGAATAACGAGATAACATAGAAAGAATAAAACAATCTTTAAAGGGTTAACAAACTTATATAAATTATAAAAAAATCTTAATACCTTGCTGATAATCCAGATTAATTGAGATATTCTAGTGACTTAAAACCTTTGCTTACATATTGAACTAGTATTAGTAATAAATAGCCTATTTCATATTAAACATTCAATGTAACTTTAAATAGTTTACTGATTAAATATAATTGAAGTGTATCAGAGTATAAAGGATAACTGTCCCAACAACTGAGGGAAAGCAAGTGGCAACAGAACTAACTTTAATATTTTACGTTCTTTTGGCCTTCAGCTGTTTTGCTACACTTTCATATTAACTGTTCTGTCTTTATTTATTTAGTTAACCACTTCTAAATCAAGATACGTAACAATATATATATATACTGTATATATATATTAATACATCTGGAGACACCAAGATGTGACTCGTGACTGTGCATTGGAACATGTGGTGGCCTCTCTCTTTCTTTTTACCTGCCGACACCTGTCTACATGACCAGAAGCATGCGTATGTGACTGAGGAGAGTGGAGAGCTGGGCGGATGTGACGGCAGTCACCCCCCGTTCTCCCCCCAACATGCGAACACTTGTGGATCGCGCACCTGCCCCTCACCTGTGGTTGGTCGACTCAAGCAGCCTGTCTGCCGATTGGTGGCTGCCTGTGTGGCCTGGCCTATGTGACAAGATATTCAAGCTCTGATTGGACTAGCTTGGTGATAGACTCTTATATAAGGCCAGATATTGCTCAAGGCATTTCACGCAATTTTGCCGCCTGACTTTCTGACCCCTGAGTCCTGGATTAACATCAAGCAGTACTTGCTATGAGTACGGACATCCCACAGCCCTATGTAAAAACACAGTAACCTGCTCTCGTTGTGCTGAGTCAGGGCACTCATTCACCACCTTCTCTTCAAGCACCCTGAAATGTTCAAACTGCAACGGCCCTCACATTGCAAACAGTGCCGGAGATCAGTGCAATCAGTGTAATCAGTGCCAGAGACGGAGGGGACCTCCGTCTCAAGGTCCTGAAAGACACCAGAACAAACTCAAAGCTTCTCCATCCTCTCCCAACCAACCACGTCCACAATTCTCATCCCACCCAGTCAATGCCACATCATATGCTTCAGCTGCCCACTCACATAACCCCCAATCCTCCCACTCCACCCCCAACACCATTCCTCCCAGCCCTTTTTTCAATCGCGAAATATTCGGCCAAACCTCAGTCCTTGTTAGCATTGCTCTCCATCTCACAAATCAAAAAATTACCCCACAGTTCAATAAGCTCCTAAATGATGGCCTGACTGCCCACAACCTCCCTGCCATCATGATCCCTGAGTCTTGGTACCAATACAGCAAGAACTCACACACTCCAATTCTTCAGCCAATCCTCTCCCTACCCCCAACCCAGCATCCCCCCCCCCCCTCAACCTCTACTCCCAACCCAACATCCGGCCCCCCCTTAATTACCCACCCCTAACCCTTCGACTCTCTCAGCCACTCCTCTTCCTACCCCTAACCAAATATCCCTACCCTCAACCTCTACCTCCATCTCATCCTCCACTACCCCCACTCCCCCTCCCATCAACGTTCATTCCCCCACCGAAGATGAACCTCAAGAACCCCCTACCCAAAACCCCTCTCTCACGAATGCCACCAACCAACCTAAAACCCAACAAGATCCTTCATTACCTCAAAAAGACCTTCCTCTCAATGAACTTGATCAAGAACTTCCTTACCTCACTACCCCATCATCCTTCATGCCTCCCCTACCCCCGACTACACCGAATAATCGCACCATTCCTCCCCAATCTCCTCTAAAACGAAAACCCAACAGCCCAGCTGAGTCATCCTCACCTGACTCAAACCGCTCTTGATCAAAGTCGCGGAAGACTGAAACCCCAAAGATAAATGCTAAGTCTACCTCCAAAAGTCTAACATTTGGAGGAGGCCGCTCCTCATCCTCTCCCTATCCATCCCGGGCCCCATCATCCCCCCACTCCCCCACACATAGCTCACTTCACGATACCCCATCATGTTAAGAGTCATCCAATTCAACATAAGACATTACTACACTAACAGACACCTACTCACACAATTCATTTTAGATAATGACCCGGACATAATACTAATTAACAGCACTTGTACGTACAACACACATAAAAGTAGATTCTTTGGTTACACAACACGACAGACCGACGGCGATGCCAACGATGGAGTGGCAATCATGATTAAAATCACCATTCAACACGAATTCATCACAGACTGGACATACAAACATTTCCTTGCAGTTAAAACACACACAACACTTGGACCCCTCATAGTTGCCACCACATATGTCAGACCAAATACCTACATCCCTTACACAGACCTAAATACCTTATTCAATAACAATACACCTACACTCATACTTGCAGACGTTAACGCTAGACACCAAGCTTTCCAACATAATACCATTAATCAACATGAAATTCAACTATTAGCACTACACAACCACAAAAGATTAACTTTTCAAGGCCCAGACTTCAACACAGTTTTCACACCAAACAGTAATGGTAAACCTGACTTAATTTGTTCAAACCAAGCTTTTAATATATTCCATCATGATATTTCCCCAGGGCCACTTTCAGGATCAGATCACATCCGAGTTTTCATGTCACTTTCTTCAAACCCAATTCAAGTCCCATGTCACTCTCATTTTAACTACTCACAAGCAAACTAGGAAGAATTTAAACACATTTTATCAGAAGACAACTACATACACGACTATGAGGGACAACACTACACACACATAGACCAACAAATTGAGAACCTAGAGAACAAAATCATAAATGCAGCCAACACAACCATCCCAAAAACTACATACACAATCAAACACACTTTCAGACCCTCCATCAGAACACAACGACTCCTAGTGTGCTATCGTCGTCGATTCGAACAGAACAAACACAACCACATACCAGTCTGAGTACGCTACGACCTCTCCAACCTCAGAACTCACATCCATAACAGCCTGCAATCTGATCATGACACTCACTGGACACACCTAGTGCACTCAGCAGAACATCACAGAAAAACTAAGCCCTGGGAATTCTGGCAACACATAACACGTTTACAAGGTAATAACACTCCCAGAAAATCCTCCCTCACTGTTAATGGCAATACAATTACTGATCCTAGGGCTATCACAGATACGTTTAAACAGACATGGCAACAAGTATACCACCTACACCCCATTGAAAGGCCTGCCGAACAACACATCCGCAATATAGAACAACATCTCACTACCATCCCCAACAACATCTCCCATGACACACACATTAACATAAACACACTTGGCCCTCAAAACATACTCACTGCTCCCATTGTGCCAGACGAAGTCAAGTTCATCCTGTCTAAAACACGGAGAAAGGCGCCTGGTGCCACGGGTATTAATCACCACCTTGTAAAGCACCTACCTAACACTTTCATAACAGCACTCACTCGCCTCTACAACGCCATCCTGGCATCAGGCTACTTTCACGTCTGCTTCAAGACAGCGACCATTATCCTCATTCCCAAGAAAAGCCAAGACAAGACTAATCCACTAAACTACAGACCCATTAGTCTACTTGAGACTCTTGGGAAGACTCTAGAACGTATCATAAACCACCGACTCAGACTATTTCTCGAAGACGAAGGACTCCTCACGAACATGCAATTTGGTTTTAGACAACACAGATCGACACAAGAAGCACTAAACATTATTACAAACTACCTTCACATAAACAAACAGTCTAGACGAAAAAACAAGACAGCCTTAATTACCAAGGACATAAATCGAGCTTTTGACACAGTGTGGCACGAAGGCTTGAAGTACAAAATCTGCGAAAATTTCATCTTCCCATTAATTACTCAGAAACTTCTCTGCAACTTTTTGGATAATAGAACAGCCAAAATTAAGTTTTCTAATCTTTATTCAGATTCATTTGCACTAAACGCAGGCGTACCTCAAGGCTCAGTGCTCGCTCCTACCCTATACATCCTATACACAAATGACTTTCCCAACCCCACTCACAATGACTCTCTCACAGTAATGTACGCAGACGACGTGACGCAAATAATAAGAGCAGACACACTAGACGCATTGACAAACAGAGCTCAAAGAGAACTTAACAAAGTAGCACAATGGGAGCAAAAATGGCGGATTCAGGTTCATCCTCACAAATCACACGTCACATACTTTGCCAAAGGACATCTCCGCCCAAGACCCTTATTCCAGAACTCCCGAGCACCTGTCCCTAACCGCACACAAATAAATGTCTCTCCCACTAACAAATTACTCTGCCTCACATTCGACAAAAACATCCGATTTCATCAACAAGCAAAAACTTCCACTGCCATCGCATCTAAATCCCTACAAATCTTTCGATTCAGAAATGCCTCAATAAAAACCAAGCTTCACTTATACAAAGCACTAATAAGACCTCTTTTGTGCTACGTCCCACTCAGCATTTCACTTTCGGCCCCTACCAACCAACTAAAATACCAAAGAATTCAAAATAAAGCACTGAGGTGGATGTTCGGGACTCAGTGGTATGAGTTCCAGACGGCACAACATCTTCACGATCTAGCCCACATCCCCCTCTAAATACTTATTGGCAGCAATTAGCAGAAAAACAATATATAAAACTTGAGACCTTTCATGATAACTTCATCCAAATTTTCAATAGAAATTTATATCCCCCCCGCCCTTTGTCAAACCTCCTTCACCCCAACAACAGAGAGGCACCCATTCCTAAATTCACTTAAAATCAAGATTGGTAGAGGCGGTGGGTCATGCCGGCTCGTCCACAGTCCAACCTCTCTACCACTCTTGACCTAGATTCCTAGATTCACTTCCAATTAATATGTATAACTTCACAGACCCACCAAATGTCCTTACTAGCACCAATCCTTACCCAATTATAATCAAATTACAAGACAACAACCTTTTAACGTAACTTCAAAATATAATAACAGTACAGCCTTCTTACAAGTTCTGCCACTGACAGCTCTTCCCCAGCATTACCCCATTTTTAACTCAATGCCACCCAAAATTATCTCCCCCTTTTATACCATTTTCGAATTACTACCATCCAAATAATACAACCCTATAACATCCAAAGCCCAATAGCAAGCACTTTCGATTTTATACCACCCAAAATTATCTTGCTCCCCATCCCTTGCCCCCTTCTTGGCAAGCCATCCTGAATCTTATTAAAGTAACTTCTCCAACTAAAACTATTCAACCCCAGCTCAATTATTCAACTCACACACGTTGGGTCAAGCCCCGACACCCTATTTATCTCACTATTATCACTGTCTCTCCTACTTAACCAATAAAAACTTCCTTTCTTTCACCCTCACCCAACTTTCCTATATTCATTCATTCATTCATTCATTTGTGTTAGTCAGTTGCATTCTAAGCTGGGAAAGAAGAGGCAGTATGGTGGAGACGAGACTATAAAAGGCTTGTATAGCAGGGTTTGAGTTTAGTGCATGCCTTGTGACCACTACTATAACAGGCTTGTATAGCAGGGTTTGAGTTTAGTGTGTGCCTTGTGATCACTACTATAACAGGCTTGTATAGCAGGGTTTGAGTTTAGTGCGTGCCTTGTGACCACTACTATAACAGGCTTGTATAGCAGGGTTTGAGTTTAGTGCGTGCCTTGTGACCACTACTATAACAGGCTTGTATAGCAGGGTTTGAGTTTAGTGCATGCCTTGTGACCACTACTATAACAGGCTTGTAGCAGTTTGAGTTTAGCGATGCCTTGTGACTACTATAACCAGGCTTGTATAGCTATTTGAGTTTAGTGCCTTGTGAATACTACATGTTAGCATGTTGTAAAATGCCTGTGACCCATGTACTCTATTCTTGACTATTTGTTAACCAGAGGTATGTTGTAAATACTATTTGTTAACCAGAGGTATGTTGTAAATACTATTTGTTAACCAGAGGTATGTTGTAAATACTATTTGTTAACCAGAGGTATGTTGTAAATACTATTTGTTAACCAGAGGTATGTTGTAAATACTATTTGTTAACCAGAGGTATGTTGTAAATACTATTTGTTAACCAGAGGTATGTTGTAAATACTATTTGTTAACCAGAGGTATGTTGTAAATACTAAGCCTGATTTAAGATTTGTGATTGGATAGTGGATATAATAACTAATTTATCTGGCTGACATTGTACTAAAGTTACTTAAATTATTTGATGTAATACTATTGTTTCATTAGTAATTAAGCATTGTTGTAAGAAGTCCTATTGCTTTATATTGTGACTTAAATAAGGTAAAGCAAACCGAGCTATAACTGTATTCTATATAATTAAAGTGAAACCAGAACAGATACAAAACGATCCTGAAATATTAAATGTTAATTTCTTTCATCACTACTTATTATTTGGTTTAGTTGTAAAATACTTAATTTTTGTTTGTATAATACAATTTACTTTAAATATGTGACTTTGTTATATTCCTTCATCATCTATCATACTGAGTAATTAAATGTCTTGCAGTAATATAAAACAAAATAGAATACATTAAGAGAATAACGAGGAAAGAGAATAAGAGCAAATCATAATCTTTAAAGGGTTAACGAACTGAATTAATTATATATCAGAAAGATCTTAATAATATTTATACTTTAATACTAATCAAGATTAATTAAAAGTCCTTACTTTCATATAAAGCTTTTCTCTATTCGTAATTAGTAGCCTACTGAACATTAAACATTGAAATAATTCTATGACTTGAAATAGTTTCATGATTGATCATAATTGAAGTGTATCAAAGTATAAAGGATAACTATCCCAACAGCTAAAAGGAAAGCAAGTAACAATATAACAAACTTTAACATTTTAATTTCTATTAGCCTTCAGCTGTCTGATACGTTTTCATATTCTCTGTTCGGTCTAGTTTCATTTAGTTAACCACTTCTGAATCAAGATGCGTAACAGAAGACTGGCGACCTTGCCAGGATTCGTTTTGCAACGTTTCACTTAGTTTCTTCTAGTTTCACTGCTTAATTCGTCATGCTTGTATTAATTAATAATGAAGATGCTCAGAATTTCTTAGAGTCAACACCTACAGCCAATGATATTGACCTCCTCTCAAAAGACGAACTAAAAGTGCTAGCCTCATATCAGCAGTTGACTGTCTCGGACATGACAAAACCCGAAATGGCACAGTCCATAATGTCCGAACTGTTTGGGAATCACGGCACCGAGGGCGGTGAGCGGAATGGAGCAAATGTTGGGGGACCCAGTGATGCTGTGCAGTTTGGTGAAAATTTACCAGCTGGATTTACCCCTAAACAGTACTTGGAGCTTGCTAGATTAAATGCTGCCCAGACAGACTCTCAGGCTAGGCAGTTTCAGACACGAATAGATTTGCAGGTCCAACAAACCCAGCTAGTCCATCAGTACCACATGACCCAATTAAATGCTCAAACTAATTCCAATTCTAATGCTACTTTGATTGTTCCACCTCCAGGATTAACTATGACTAGTGTGATTTCCCCATTCCCTGAGGATAATGTTCAGGACTTTTTTGTGTTGTTCGAGGAAGTTGCTGCGGGAATGGGGTGGACGAGAGATCGATGGTCTTTTATGTTGCAAACAGTTTTGACAGGCCAGGCTCGTGATACTTACATTTCAGTAGAGTCTGAGGTTCGACAAGACTATGACAGTCTCAAAGCAGCTATCTTAAAAACTTACCAACTACAGCCTGAAGCTTATAGGCACACTTGCAGGAAAACCCATACAAAATTTGAAGAAACCCATATAGTGTTTGCCAGGACCATGACCAAAACATTAAATAATTGGATCAAAAGTAAAGATGTCACTGATTTCAAGGATCTGAAGGAGTTAATCTTGCTTGAGAATTTCGTATGGAAAATAGATTCATCTGTAGCCTATCATTTGAGAGGGAAAAAATTAGAAAACCTTGCCGAAGCTGCAGACATGGTTGATACCTATGTACTAAATAATGAATTCCGTGGGAAGAAGCCCTATGATAATTCTAACTTCTCTAATCACAAATCTGACAAATCCAGTCACTCTCACAAGCCTGTAATGTCTCCCCATGCTAGCCAAACTAAAAATGTGACTCCTGGTAATGGTAACAGAGGTGGGGCCCAAACTAATAATAACAAAAATAATAGCAAAAGTCTTCGCAGATGTTGAAGCCATGTTGAACCATGTGTTCCCCTATTTTGGTCAACCCCAAGCAATCCATTCTGATAGTACCCCCGAATGTAGGTCAAGTCTGGCAAGAATTATCTACACTATTTGGGTACAAAATATCCCACTCATCACCAAACTGGGCGAAAAGGAATAACATCTGCAAACGTAGTCATCAAAGTCTTGCCAACCAGCTAAGAACGAGACTAGAGGCACTCAATTCTGATGATTGACCCCCCAAGTTATATTATTCAGTAAGGAATTAATTCTTGCCCATGGGCAGATGGTATTACTCCTCACGAACGTGTGTTTGGCGAGCCCCCCATACTAATACCCCACCATCACCTAGCCACCACCTTAATGACGACCACCGACAAGAACAACTTACACCATCTCACAAACCGCCCACAGCAATTCAAATATTGCCAAGATTTAAAGCAAGAAAAGCCACCACCAAACAGCCCCTACACTTCGGGTGAACAGTTGATGGTAATCCAATCACCCGTGGTAAACAAACTTCGACGCAGATACTCAGGACCCTTCATCATTCGCCGTGTGCCTAATCCTTATCAAATAATAGTCAACTACCACTAGGGAAAACAGAATTTACCATAATCGCCATGTTAGACTGTTTAAACCATTAGGCACCAATATTAACCCTCCCGCATCTTTAGGACGCGATCGCGTCCTAACGCCACCCCTCAAAGAGTGCTCGTATGACGCAATCGCGTCATAATGCCACCTGTAAGTTAGAAATATTCGCCAAAAATAAGTTTATGACTCGATTTTGACGCAATTTGGACTGGTAAGTTAGGCATTAGTAAGTTACAAAAGGAAGTATCTAGCAACCCCATAGAGTCCCTCTCTGAGGAGCCCGGGCCTTTGTAAAGTCAGTAGTATGCCGGCCCCCAGACTGTGAGGCAGAGTCCCGGCCCTTTAAATTCTGGGCCCCCTCCCTCTGGCCCACCATGCCTAGCTATAGGCAGGCAATTATGGATTATTTCATCTACCCAGTGAAAGTGTTTAGTGAATAATTCGAACTATTTATGTATATAAGATGTTACTTGTGACTTTTGGTGACTGAGGGGAGTGAATTATAGTATATATTACAGTATACATTATATATATATATATTATATATAGCCTATATACAGTATATAACAGCCCCAAGGTCCCGAGCAAGCCCAAGGCCCATAATCAAGTATTTATATTATTATCATATTTTTTTTTTTATTTAAATATTTATTTTGTTGATTTATTATTGTTTTTATTTATTTTATTTTATTTATTTCATTTTATTTATGTTTATTTTATTTATTTTATATATATATATATATATATATATATATATATATAATATATATATATATATAATATATATATATATATGTATATATATATATATATATATATTTTTTTTTTTTTTATTCCTGTTCCCAAGGGTGTCTAGCAGATCAGCCCCAAGGTCCCGAGCAAGCCCATGGCCCATAATCGAGTATTTATATTATTATTATATTTTTTATTTTATTTATTTTATTTATTTTATTTATATATATATATATATATATATTCTCTTTTAAACATACGAGGTTAAAAGCAATAGCAGTTTCAGCATTCAGGATTTTATTGTTACAGCTTTCAATAGTTCTAACAATTTTCCTCTGGGGTTCAGAGATGAGGTACAAAAGGTTAGCAAAATTCATGGTGGATCCAACGTTTCACAAGTAAACATCTTGCATCTTCAGGGAATGGAGAGGTAATGATTAGAATAGGACAAAGCATCATATTTATACAAAATTCGAGGATCAAGTAGAGGGAGGTGGGCGGAGCTACTGTGGTGGCTGTTCATTGGTGGAAGGCAGTCTATTCGCGAGACGGGCACTAAATCTTATCGGTGGTTGGTTGTTGGCTGTGGGTGGCTGTGATTGGTTGGTGTAGTCAGTTGTGTGCTGAGCGTGGAAGCGTAAGGGAGGGGGGCGCGGGGAGAGAGGAGGGGGGTGGGGGGAGCATGCCTGTAGCGCTTGCCTGAAGGAAGAATTTGAAGGTCTTGTGTTTGGTTGTTGATGCTGGGGTTGAGTGTTTGGATGTATAGAGCTTCTAAAATAGCTAGTCTTCTGGGGTCTGATTCTTTGTCGAGTATGGTGGTTTGTTTGTCTAGGTCGGCGCGAGTTAGGGCAAGATGGTCGGGGGCTTGATAGTGATCTTTTATAGCGCCAGATTGAAGGTGGAGGGTTAGTCGACGGGAAAGGCGAGTCTGTGTCATTCCAACATACGATAGGGGTCCACAGTCCCCAGAGGTGCAAATATGCTGGTATATCACATGGTCGTCTTTCGGTTGGTTGGTGGAAATGGGGCGGTTACGGAGGACAAGGTTGGAGGTCTTAGGAGATTTGTAGTAAATAATGAGTTTGATTTTATTGTCAGGGTTGGTGGGGAGGATGTTTTTGTTAATTATTTCTTTCATAATGGATTCGTCTGTTGTGTGGTCGGAAGACATGTAGTTTCTGTAGAAAAATGTAATGTCATTGGCCGGGTTGGTGCTAGGGGGGTCTTGTTTGTACCATTTTTCTAGGTGGTGGTTGATGACATTGGTGACGTCAGTGTTGGAATACCCATTGTTGACTAGGACCTGGGTGAGCCTTTCCAGTTCATTGTGTGTGTCATTCCAGGTGGTGCAAGGGGTGAGGGCTCTCCTGACATAGGCGGCGATGGTGGACTGTAGGTATCGTTTAGGGCATTCACTTTCCCCATTAAGACATTGGCCATTGTTAGTAGGTTTGGTGTACACGTAGTTTTGAAGCCGTGGTCGTGGAGGGAGACAAGGAGGTCGAGGAAGGGTAGATGTCCATCGGTGGTTTCTTCGTATGTGAAGTTGAGTCCGGAGGCGGCCATGAAGCGCTGCTGGAGGTCCCTGAGTTCGCCCAGGTCCTTCACCCGCACGAAGATATCATCGATGTACCTGTAGTAGACAGTGGGCCGGTGGGCAGCCAGGAGTTCCTCTTCGATAGTTCCCATGAAGAAATTGGCGAACAGGACCCCCAGGGGGCTTCCCATCACTACACCGTCGATTTGCTGGTACATATTCCCGCGGGGGCAGAGGAAAAGGGACTCCTTTGTACATAGTTCCAAGAGCGTCTTCAGGGCCTTCTCCGGGATGTCCAGGGGGGGCGTATTAGGGCAGTGGTAAACTCGACGTAGGAAAAAATCTATGGTCTTGTCAACGGGCACGTTGGTAAACAAACTCTCTACGTCAAGGGAGGCGATGATGTGGTCGTTAGCGGGGGTGGCATCTCATAGAATTTCTAGGAAGTCATAAGCAGAGTTGAGGTTGTATTGCCGTGGAACAAAGGGGTGAGGAGTTTGTTAAGGGCCTTGGCGGTCTGGTAGGTAGCAGTAGGGATCTGTGATATGATGGGGCGGAGGGGGTTCCCGGGTTTGTGGGTTTTTATAGTACCATAAGCATAACCTGGGGTGAATTCGCAGATGAGTTTCTTCAGGTGTACGCCACCGGCTTTGGCGTTGATAGCAGTGATGGTGGTGTTGGCTTTCCTTTTCTTCCGGCCTGGACATCCCGGAGAAGGCCCTGAAGACGCTCTTGGAACTATGTACAAAGGAGTCCCTTTTCCTCTGCCCCCGCGGGAATATGTACCAGCAAATCGACGGTGTAGCGATGGGAAGCCCCCTGGGGGTCCTGTTCGCCAATTTCTTCATGGGAACTATCGAAGAGGAACTCCTGGCTGCCCACCGGCCCACTGTCTACTGCAGGTACATCGATGATATCTTCGTGCGGGTGAAGGACCTGGGCGAACTCAGGGACCTCCAGCAGCGCTTCATGGCCGCCTCCAGACTCAACTTCACATACGAAGAAACCACCGATGGACATCTACCCTTCCTAGACCTCCTTGTCTCCCTCCACGACCACGGCTTCAAAACTACCGTGTACACCAAACCTACTAACAATGGCCAATGTCTTAATGGGGAAAGTGAATGCCCTAAACGATACCTACAGTCCACCATCGCCGCCTATGTCAGGAGAGCCCTCACCCATTGCACCACCTGGAATGACGCACACAATGAACTGGAAAGGCTCACCCAGGTCCTAGTCAACAATGGGTATTCCATCACTGACGTCACCAATGTCATCAACCACCACCTAGAAAAATGGTACAAACAAGACCCCCCTAGCACCAACCCGGCCAATGACATTACATTTTTCTACAGAAACTACATGTCTTCCGACCACACAACAGACGAATCCATTATGAAAGAAATAATTAACAAAAACATCCTCCCCACCAACCCTGACAATAAAATCAAACTCATTATTTACTACAAATCTCCTAAGACCTCCAACCTTGTCCTCCGTAACCGCCCCATTTCCACCAACCAACCGAAAGACGACCATGTGATATACCAGCATATTTGCACCTCTGGGGACTGTGGACCCCTATCGTATGTTGGAATGACACAGACTCGCCTTTCCCGTCGACTAACCCTCCACCTTCAATCTGGCGCTATAAAAGATCACTATCAAGCCCCCCACCATCTTGCCCTAACTCGCGCCGACCTAGACAAACAAACCACCATACTCGACAAAGAATCAGACCCCAGATGACTAGCTATCTTAGAAGCTCTATACATCCAAACACTCAACCCCAGCATCAACAACCAAACACAAGACCTTCAAATTCTTCCTTCAGGCAAGCGCTACAGGCATGCTCCCCCCCCTCCTCTCTCCCCGCGCCCCCCTCCCTTACGCTTCCACGCTCAGCACACAACTGACAACACCAACCAATCACAGCCACCCACAGCCAACAACCAACCACCGATAAGATTTAGTGCCCGTCTCGCGAATAGACTGCCTTCCACCAATGAACAGCCACCACACACCCAGTAGCTCCGCCCACCTCCCTCTACTTGATCCTCGAATTTTGTATAAATATGATGCTTTGTCCATCCTGGCATCAGGCTACTTTCCCGTCTGCTTCAAGACAGCGACCATTATCCTCATTCCCAAGAAAAACCAAGACAAGACTAATCCACTAAACTACAGACCCATTAGTCTACTTGAGACTCTTGGGAAGACTCTAGAACGTATCATAAACCACCGACTCAGACTATTTCTCGAAGACGAAGGACTCCTCACGAACATGCAATTTGGTTTTAGACAACACAGATCGACACAAGAAGCACTAAACATTATCACAAACTACCTTCACATAAACAAACAGTCCAGACGAAAAAACAAGACAGCCTTAATTACAAAAGACATAAAACAAGCTTTTGACACTGTGTGGCACGAAGGCTTGAAGTACAAAATCTGCGAAAATTTCAACTTCCCATTAATTACTCAGAAACTTCTCTGCAACTTTTTGGATAATAGAACAGCCAAAATTAAGTTTTCTAATCTTTATTCAGATTCATTTCCACTAAACGCAGGCGTACCTCAAGGCTCAGTGCTCGCTCCTACCCTCTACATCCTATACACAAATGACTTTCCCAACCCCACTCACAATGACTCTCTCACAGTAATGTACGCAGACGATGTGACGCAAATAATAAGAGCAGACACAATAGACGCATTGACAAACAGAGCTCAAAGAGAACTTGACAAAGTAGCACAATGGGAGCAAAAATGGCGGATTCAGGCTCATCCTCAAAAATCACACGTCACATACTTTGCCAAGGGACATCTCCGCCCAAGACCCTTATTCCAGAACTCCCGAGCACCTGTCCCTAACCGCACACAAATAAATGTCTCTCCCACAAACAAAGTACTCGGCCTCACATTCGACAAAAACATCCGATTCCACAAACAAGCACAAACTTCCATTGCCATTGCATCAAAATCACTACAAACCATCTATCGTTTCAGAAATGCCTCAATAAAAACCAAGCTTCACTTATACAAAGCACTTATAAGACCTCTTTTGTGCTACGTCCCACTCAGCATTTCATTTTCGGCCCCTACCAACCAACTAAAATATCAAAGAATACAAAATAAAGCACTGAGGTGGATGTTCGGGACTCAGTGGTATGAGTTCCAGACGGCACAACATCTTCACAATCTAGCCCACATCCCCCCTCTAAATACTTATTGGCAGCAATTAGCAGAAAAACAAATTATAAAACTTGAGACCTTTCATGATAACTTCATCCAAATTTTCAACATAATTTTACACCGCCCCTTGTCAAACCTCCTTCACCCCAACAACAGAGAGGCACCCATTCCAATATTCACTTAAAATCAGGATTGGTAGAGGAGGTGGGTCCGGCTCGTCCACAGTCCAGCCTCCCTATCACTCCTGACCTAGATTCCTAGCTTCACTTCCCATTAAAATGTATAATTTCACAGACAAAGTACAAGACAACAACCTTTTAACGTAACTCCTATAATAATAACAGTACAGCCTTCTTACAGGTTCTGCCACTGACAGACTTCCCCAGCAGTACCCGTTTTGACTCAATGCCACCCAGAATTACCTCCCCCTATACCATTTTCGAATACTACCACCCAAAAATACAACCCCAAAACATGCAAGCACTTTCGATCTTATACCATCCAAAATTAACTTGCTCCCCATCCCTTGCCCCCTTCTTGGCAAGCCATCCTGAATCACTAAAGTAACTTCTCCAACTAAATCAACTCAACCCCAGCTCAATTATTCAACTCACGCACGTTGGGTCAAGCCCCGACACCCTATTTCTCCCACTATTATCACTGTCTCTCCTACTTAACCAATAAAAACTTCCCTTCTTTCACCCTCACCCACCTTTTCTATATTCATTCATTCATTCATTCATATTCTAATCATTACCTCTCCATTCCCTGAAGATGCAAGATGTTTACTTGTGAAACGTTGGATCCACCATGAATTTTGCTAACCTTTTGTACCTCATCTCTGAACCCCAGAGGAAAATTGTTAGAACTATTGAAAGCTGTAACAATAAAATCCTGAATGCTGAAACTGCTATTGCTTTTAACCTCGTCTGTTTAAAAGAGAATCTATTACCTGGCTATACTAACATATATATATATATATATATATATTGTGACGCATGTCCAGTGTGAGCATGCTGTACAGAACGCCTAGTCATGCCCCACTCTCGCTAGGATCGTCAGGGCAGGAACTTTGGCTGTAGTCTATGTAGAGTTTCCTAACTTAGTTCATGTGAGCCGTTGTACTATAAGTAATATGAATATGTATTTTGTTTTCATCTGAGTCAACGAGTTCTATTTTATATCATTAGTTATAAGTATTGTGTGTAAAACTTATTTGTAATGATGGGAGAAGCGGCAGCCACAGTTGGGGGTCAGTGGGTGCGCCATGCGGGAGGTGGGCCTAACTCACTAGCACCCCCCCCCCCCCCCCCTCCCCTCAGTGCTAGGAAAGCCTTTGTCTATCCCAGAGGAGAGAGAGAAATTACGTAATGATTGTCAGTGGGCGGTCCTTAGTAGTTCACGTTGGGCTCACTAGAGGGCCGAGTATAAAAAGGGAAGTCTAGCCATTTTTTGATCAGAACTCATTAGGCAGAGCGACTTCTCATTTCCCTTGCTAACTATATATATTCTTCTGACTGATGTGAACTTTCTCTACTACCTTACATTCTTATCTCCTCTTTTCCCTACCCTTTTTAACTTCCATGGTCCCGTTGGTGCAGAGCTAGTCAGCCAACGTATTATCGCTTGAGTTCTCATGAGATACATGCCTATTAGATAGCCTATTTTGGAAGGGTTAACTTAGAATAGGATTGATTTATGTTTGTTGCACTTGTCTATGCATTTCCCTGTGTGTTATTATTATTATTCCTGGTTTCTGCTAGTCTAGGTAATGCTAGACTGGGGTAAGGCTTTTCTGTGTTACGAGTTGTTGTTTGATGCAGTGGTTAAGCGATAAACCTGCATACTCGTTTCGGTTCAGTGAAGCCTAGGTTGTCTTCGCGGCTGACTGTGTTGAGTTAATAATTTACAGTGCGTGAGGGCAAGATTCCCCTGGCAAGGTCGCCATTTGTTACGACCTGGCACTCGGGTACACAAGGGCTCTCAATCAGGACTCTAATACGGCTCGCTGCCACAACGGAAACACACGATCCCAACCCCTGAGTACTGCCAGCCGAACAAAAAACACCAATACCCTCCAGAGTTCAATCTGCTATAACGGGGTATACAAGAACTCGGTACTAGTGTTCAACAACAGACTAATAAAGAGACAGGAATTCTCTAGTCTGGTCAACAATCAAACAAAGAAGTAAGAAACAACAACACCAAAGAATAGTGTTGGCCGAAGCCGAAGTAATCCACCCTTGACTAAGAACTTAAGAAGTCCTCCACCCTCTACTTCGGATCGGCACTATTACGTTACGTTAATTAATAGTCCTTAAGCATCGAGCAAGGAATCTTCTGAAAAAAAGTTAGATGCTTCTCGGATGCTCGTAAGAAGTACGTATCGGATTTTGAACAGTAATTCAATAAGAAAACACTGGCAATTAAATACTATTACAGGTTTAAATTGGCATAAGAATAATTAAAAGAATATGCAATAGTAAATGGCAAACATTAAAAAGAAGTACTCCGCAAATGCAACGGCAATAGCCTACTCGGATTGTGCTCGTGGGCCACTAATCACTAAAGTAGCCAAGCTTGCAACACATGAAATCAATAGTGCATAAACAATATCATACATAAGGAAAGCTTCAATACTATTCTGTATCTACTAATCGAGTAAAGTCTAGCTGGGGTACTGTGGGCAAAAGGTAGCAGTGACTGAGCAAAAAACGGCTCGTAGCCTAGCGAAGTCCTCACAACTGTTTAAAGTATTACGTTAACACTAACAAGTGCACTTTGAGAAATCCAGATCCCTTGTATCTGGTTTTCTCCCGGCTCCTTGACAAAGTAAAAACAAGCTGTTAATAAAATACAGGGTGGTTAGGCTCTTGCCCTCACGCACTGTAAATTATTAACTCAACACAGTCAGCCGCGAAGACAACCTAGGCTTCACTGAACCGAAACGAGTATGCAGGTTTATCGCTTAACCACTGCATCAAACAACAACTCGTAACACAGAAAAGCCTTACCCCAGTCTAGCATTACCTAGACTAGCAGAAACCAGGAATTACTGGCGATTGTGCTGTCGCTCAGGCACTTCGAGGTGTATGTTCCAGCCTATGGCCCAGTCGTGGTTATCTACACTGATCATCACCCTTTGAGATTCCTGAATCAATTTCACAATCACAATATGAGACTGACCAGGTGGTCTTTGATGTTGCAGGAGTATAACCTGGACATCCGTCATATTGCTGGATGTGACAATGTGATCGCGGATTGTTTATCAAGGGTGGATGATCAGTCGTAGGCTATCACAGGTGTGTGGGTTTGAGTGGAGGAAAATAGGCTGCCCTTATAGTGCAGCCGGGAAAAACATATTAAAATATAAAAATCATATAAAAAACTCTTTCTTTTGATATAGGTAATCGTATAAGTTTGTCATAGCCTATAGAGTTTGAGTAGTCCACAAACTATCAAACGGCTGAGCTGCTGTAAGCTCGCTCTGGGAGCATGATATTGTGTCTTTTTGCTATTGTTGGGAGGAGTTATAAAATGTGAATTTTTGGGTAATAATAAGATGCGTATTGGTGCTAAACTCAGCCTTGTTTTAGTGCCATGCGGTCGCTGGGTCGCTGGTGTGAGGGGCTTGATGGGGTTCTGTGTTTGTCAGATTTAGCTCAGGGTTGAGCAAGTAAAATCTTGGGGGAGGTGTGACGCATGTCCAGTGTGAGCATGCTGTACAGAACGCCTAGTCATGCCCCACTCTCGCTAGGATCGTCAGGGCAGGAACTTTGGCTGTAGTCTATGTAGAGTTTCCTAACTTAGTTCATGTGAGCCGTTGTACTATAAGTAATATGAATATGTATTTTGTTTTCATCTGAGTCAACGAGTTCTATTTTATATCATTAGTTATAAGTATTGTGTGTAAAACTTATTTGTAATGATGGGAGAAGCGGCAGCCACAGTTGGGGGTCAGTGGGTGCGCCATGCGGGAGGTGGGCCTAACTCACTAGCACTCCCCCCCCCTCCCCCCTCCCCTCAGTGCTAGGAAAGCCTTTGTCTATCCCAGAGGAGAGAGAGAAATTACGTAATGATTGTCAGTGGGCGGTCCTTAGTAGTTCACGTTGGGCTCACTAGAGGGCCGAGTATAAAAAAGGGAAGTCTAGCCATTTTTTGATCAGAACTCATTAGGCAGAGCGACTTCTCATTTCCCTTGCTAACTATATATTCTTCTGACTGATGTGAACTTTCTCTACTACCTTACATTCTTATCTCCTCTTTTCCCTACCCTTTTTAACTTCCATGGTCCCGTTGGTGCAGAGCTAGTCAGCCAACGTATTATCGCTTGAGTTCTCATGAGATACATGCCTATTAGATAGCCTATTTTGGAAGGGTTAACTTAGAATAGGATTGATTTATGTTTGTTGCACTTGTCTATGCATTTCCCTGTGTGTTATTATTATTATTCCTGGTTTCTGCTAGTCTAGGTAATGCTAGACTGGGGTAAGGCTTTTCTGTGTTACGAGTTGTTGTTTGATGCAGTGGTTAAGCGATAAACCTGCATACTCGTTTCGGTTCAGTGAAGCCTAGGTTGTCTTCGCGGCTGACTGTGTTGAGTTAATAATTTACAGTGCGTGAGGGCAAGATTCCCCTGGCAAGGTCGCCATTTGTTACGACCTGGCACTCGGGTACACAAGGGCTCTCAATCAGGACTCTAATACGGCTCGCTGCCACAACGGAAACACACGATCCCAACCCCTGAGTACTGCCAGCCGAACAAAAAAACACCAATACCCTCCAGAGTTCAATCTGCTATAACGGGGTATACAAGAACTCGGTACTAGTGTTCAACAACAGACTAATAAAGAGACAGGAATTCTCTAGTCTGGTCAACAATCAAACAAAGAAGTAAGAAACAACAACACCAAAGAATAGTGTTGGCCGAAGCCGAAGTAATCCACCCTTGACTAAGAACTTAAGAAGTCCTCCACCCTCTACTTCGGATCGGCACTATTACGTTACGTTAATTAATAGTCTTAAGCATCGAGCAAGGAATCTTCTGAAAAAAAGTTAGATGCTTCTCGGATGCTCGTAAGAAGTACGTATCGGATTTTGAACAGTAATTCAATAAGAAAAACACTGGCAATTAAATACTATTACAGGTTTAAATTGGCATAAGAATAATTAAAAGAATATGCAATAGTAAATGGCAAACATTAAAAAGAAGTACTCCGCAAATGCAACGGCAATAGCCTACTCGGATTGTGCTCGTGGGCCACTAATCACTAAAGTAGCCAAGCTTGCAACACATGAAATCAATAGTGCATAAACAATATCATACATAAGGAAAGCTTCAATACTATTCTGTATCTACTAATCGAGTAAAGTCTAGCTGGGGTACTGTGGGCAAAAGGTAGCAGTGACTGAGCAAAAAACGGCTCGTAGCCTAGCGAAGTCCTCACAACTGTTTAAAGTATTACGTTAACACTAACAAGTGCACTTTGAGAAATCCAGATCCCTTGTATCTGGTTTTCTCCCGGCTCCTTGACAAAGTAAAAACAAGCTGTTAATAAAATACAGGGTGGTTAGGCTCTTGCCCTCACGCACTGTAAATTATTAACTCAACACAGTCAGCCGCGAAGACAACCTAGGCTTCACTGAACCGAAACGAGTATGCAGGTTTATCGCTTAACCACTGCATCAAACAACAACTCGTAACACAGAAAAGCCTTACCCCAGTCTAGCATTACCTAGACTAGCAGAACCAGGAATTACTGGCGATTGTGCTGTCGCTCAGGCACTTCGAGGTGTATGTTCCAGCCTATGGCCCAGTCGTGGTTATCTACACTGATCATCACCCTTTGAGATTCCTGAATCAATTTCACAATCACAATATGAGACTGACCAGGTGGTCTTGATGTTGCAGGAGTATAACCTGGACATCCGTCATATTGCTGGATGTGACAATGTGATCGCGGATTGTTTATCAAGGGTGGATGATCAGTCGTAGGCTATCACAGGTGTGGGTTTGAGTGGAGGAAAATAGGCTGCCCTTATAGTGCAGCCGGGAAAAACATATTAAAATATGAAAATCATATAAAAAACTCTTTCTTTTGATATAGGTAATCGTATAAGTTTGTCATAGCCTATAGAGTTTGAGTAGTCCACAAACTATCAAACGGCTGAGCTGCTGTAAGCTCGCTCTGGGAGCATGATATTGTGTCTTTTGCTATTGTTGGGAGGAGTTATAAAATGTGAATTTTGGTTAATAATAAGATGCGTTTTGGTGATAAACTCAGCTTTGTTTAGTGCCATGCGGTCGCTGGGTCGCTGGGTGTGAGGGGCTTGATGGGGTTCTGTGTTTGTCAGATTTTAGCTCAGGGTTGAGCAAGTAAAATCTTGGGGGAGGTGTGACGCATGTCCAGTGTGAGCATGCTGTACAGAACGCCTAGTCATGCCCCACTCTCGCTAGGATCGTCAGGGCAGGAACTTTGGCTGTAGTCTATGTAGAGTTTCCTAACTTAGTTCATGTGAGCCGTTGTACTATAAGTAATATGAATATGTATTTTGTTTTCATCTGAGTCAACGAGTTCTATTTTATATCATTAGTTATAAGTATTGTGTGTAAAACTTATTTGTAATGATGGGAGAAGCGGCAGCCACAGTTGGGGGTCAGTGGGTGCGCCATGCGGGAGGTGGGCCTAACTCACTAGCACTCCCCCCCCCTCCCCCCTCCCCTCAGTGCTAGGAAAGCCTTTGTCTATCCCAGAGGAGAGAGAGAAATTACGTAATGATTGTCAGTGGGCGGTCCTTAGTAGTTCACGTTGGGCTCACTAGAGGGCCGAGTATAAAAAGGGAAGTCTAGCCATTTTTTGATCAGAACTCATTAGGCAGAGCGACTTCTCATTTCCCTTGCTAACTATATATTCTTCTGACTGATGTGAACTTTCTCTACTACCTTACATTCTTATCTCCTCTTTTCCCTACCCTTTTTAACTTCCATGGTCCCGTTGGTGCAGAGCTAGTCAGCCAACGTATTATCGCTTGAGTTCTCATGAGATACATGCCTATTAGATAGCCTATTTTGGAAGGGTTAACTTAGAATAGGATTGATTTATGTTTGTTGCACTTGTCTATGCATTTCCCTGTGTGTTATTATTATTATTCCTGGTTTCTGCTAGTCTAGGTAATGCTAGACTGGGGTAAGGCTTTTCTGTGTTACGAGTTGTTGTTTGATGCAGTGGTTAAGCGATAAACCTGCATACTCGTTTCGGTTCAGTGAAGCCTAGGTTGTCTTCGCGGCTGACTGTGTTGAGTTAATAATTTACAGTGCGTGAGGGCAAGAGCCTAACCACCCTGTATTTTATTAACAGCTTGTTTTTACTTTGTCAAGGAGCCGGGAGAAAACCAGATACAAGGATCTGGATTTCTCAAAGTGCACTTGTTAGTGTTAACGTAATACTTTAAACAGTTGTGAGGACTTCGCTAGGCTACGAGCCGTTTTTGCTCAGTCACTGCTACCTTTTGCCCACAGTACCCCAGCTAGACTTTACTCGATTAGTAGATACAGAATAGTATTGAAGCTTTCCTTATGTATGATATTGTTTATGCACTATTGATTTCATGTGTTGCAAGCTTGGCTACTTTAGTGATTAGTGGCCCACGAGCACAATCCGAGTAGGCTATTGCCGTTGCATTTGCGGAGTACTTCTTTTTAATGTTTGCCATTTACTATTGCATATTCTTTTAATTATTCTTATGCCAATTTAAACCTGTAATAGTATTTAATTGCCAGTGTTTTTCTTATTGAATTACTGTTCAAAATCCGATACGTACTTCTTACGAGCATCCGAGAAGCATCTAACTTTTTTTCAGAAGATTCCTTGCTCGATGCTTAAGGACTATTAATTAACGTAACGTAATAGTGCCGATCCGAAGTAGAGGGTGGAGGACTTCTTAAGTTCTTAGTCAAGGGTGGATTACTTCGGCTTCGGCCAACACTATTCTTTGGTGTTGTTCTTGCCTACTCCTTTGTTTGATTGTTGACCAGACTAGAGAATTCCTGTCTCTTTATTAGTCTGTTGTTGAACACTAGTACCGAGTTCTTGTATACCCCGTTATAGCAGATTGAACTCTGGAGGGTATTGGTGTTTTTTGTTCGGCTGGCAGTACTCAGGGGTTGGGATCGTGTGTTTCCGTTGTGGCAGCGAGCCGTATTAGAGTCCTGATTGAGAGCCCTTGTGTACCCGAGTGCCAGGTCGTAACAATATATATATATATATATATATATTGTATATATATATATATATACTGTATATATATATATATATTTTTTTTTTTTTTTTTTTATTCCTGTTGCCCAGGGTATCTAGCGGATCAGCCCCAAGGTCCCGAGCAAGCTCAAGGCCCATAATCAAGTATTTATATTATTATTATATTTTTTATTATATTTATATATTTATTTATATTATTTTATTTATTTTATTTATTTCATTTTATTTATATTTAAATTTTATTTATTTTATATATATATACCACATAAATATATATATATATTTATGACACCTTGTATGTATACTGTATATATATTTATATATATATATATATATATATATATATATATATATATATATATATATATATATATATATACAGTATATATAGATACCCACACACACATACACATATGTTTATTACCATTCATTATATTTTGTTTGACACCTGTATATTATATATATATATATATATATATATATATATAAATATATATATATTTATATATTTATATAAATGTTGTACATTGTGGCAAAGATATACAACTGTATAAACATTCTCATATATTTACATAACAATAACAATGCATGGAAACAATTGCGCATTGCTCGCGAACCAATTACGCTATATTATTTTTGTTTTCACCATTAGAAAGAGCATAATTTTCCGATGACGGTGATATAAACAGTTATATACGTATCCGAGCAAATAAACCAACGCCGAGGTGGGGAACAGCTCAAAACCCGGCTAGGATCGGTGGAACAGAGATGGGTGAAGCGTAAATATTCGCATTTTGGCTCTTCATTTCAAATATTCATAGCGCAAAAAGTATTTGTCTTAGGAACTTCTAGTTTGTTTTATACTCATCAGCATTATTTACCGTATTCATACAGCCTAAATTTAAAATCATACACTTCGTAGCAACGAAATAAATTGAAAATGTTATAAACCATATCAATCAAAATCATTTTTTTTTTCGGTCACTGCTTGAGAACTATTGAAGATAAACAATTTCTGTTTTCAGATTTGGAAAGAGAAGAAAAAATACTATTATTTGAGCAAAACAAAATATATGGTCATCACTCACAATTTAGAGATAAGACGGTGTGAAGACAATTGCATGGAAATAATTGTATTCCGGACTCATTTACACTTTCATATTTCGATTTATTTAAATTTTTGTTTGTTTTATCATGTACTATAAATATTCCTCTTTCCATTGACATATGATACATCACAATAAACAGCATTCTGGTGGATGAAAATACAGAAAAACACAAGGTTTCCAAAACTCGCCCAGCCTGATATTTCATGGCAAATTAGAGAAGGCCTTACCATAAGTTAGCTATTTAAGTTACCGAATGCGGGAGGGTTAATGTCGAATAATAAACCCAGATGGAGGTCACCTTCCGCACCGACCACCACCCAGACTGCGATCTGTCCCCCCAGACTTTCAATCTCGATCAGACCTGCAGTAACGGCTAACCTATTCCTGGAAGTTGGATTCTTACTATTTGCCAAATGGTGGTTTCTATTTTTATTGGAATTCAGATTTTATATTAGATGCTATGCTATACTGGCTGGCCGCAGCCTAGGGCCCAAGGCACTGCCTCTGGCGCCTAGCCCTAATGCCTTAGCGGCTAGTCCTAGCTAGCCTAACAGGGGTATTATATAATGTTTATTTAATCATATTTTATATATGTATATATATATATATATATATATATATATATATATGTATATTTATATATATATAAATATATATATATAGCTTAAGCAGTAACTTAGCTTAGACTGTACAGTAAGCAGCTTTTTTTTATAGTGGGCCCAGGCCCCAGCCACCCTGGGGCTAGCCAGGGCCTGGATTCACTAACGGTTGTACGATCCAAAAACTCCCTAACGGTACAACGCTGGCATTCACAAAGCGTCGTAGCGGCCATTTTTGGTCATAAACAGCCCCTTTCACAAAGGGTGGTCGTACGGTATAGTTACTCACAAGGTAAGAGCACTGAAAGTCTTGAACTCATACATGCAGGCTTCTAATTTGCAGTAAACAGAAGTCTATCACTTCTTTTTCTTCTGTGACTTCACTCTCAACCATGGTACCGTCATAATAAAGGATATAGTTGTCGGAATAATGTTCATTATTCTATAAGCGAATATTTAGAGAAATATTTGTATACCAGCGTCACTTGTTTGTTGACATAAGGCGCCGCTATAGTCTTCTATCTGGCCGCGTGACGGCAGCACCGTCCGTTCTGCTCCTCCATCAACATGTCGCTTCGTCGAAAACCTTAATTCCCTCTTAGATTCTTAGCTGGCCATATACCTATACATATCATCTCTCCACATCCCCTGGGCCTTCATACACCCTCACATGCCATCCCTGGGTGAAAGTCGACGAGTGTCGGCAGCAAACTACGTGAATTTAAAGGAAGTTGAACTAGGGATGATCGAGAATCCGCATACTGTACCTCCATCCTTTCTCCCGACCGACGAAGCGAAAATCACCAACACCTTCGAAATATCTCTTCATATAAACTACAAATATATTGAATAACAATGCTAACATGTAGATTGGGTCCTACTTCAACAACATTGTCGACATCAATCGACAGTACTCTACATATTAGGTGAACAAAAATACCATAGCGATCGTAAAATTTCCGCGGTAACATTTTAAGCGACGTTGGCTGTAAACTACCTCATTGCTATATATATAATCTTCAAATACAACAAATAACAACTTTAGTAAATAGACTAGGGTCCTGTCACACTATTTATGTCTATTTTTATCCATGTTACTTTACATTTTTGGTGGAAAACACAATATACCGATCCTGTTTGAAGATCATATTTAAGCGAGTCGAAGGAAGGTCACCATCTTCTGTCGCGGTTCCAATATAAATAACGTCGGTCTTTATACCATGTTCACATCCACTAACCGCGCAATATCTTGGCTTCCCCATATTATGATAACAACAATGTTTAGGGCAATGAAATAAATGTATTTCATGGACATAAGAACACGACCAGCTCACATAATTATGAAGTGACCATATTTAGCTGAGAGACCAGTAGGGTCGTACAAAACGTAATAGGCTCATGCGCATACCTTTCTATTGTCTTTATACCGTGGGTAGTCGGGACCACCCTTACATGAATGTGACCCGGACATAGGTAGGCTACACAAATATCGATAACACAACCAACGTTGGACCATGACAAATTTGTCTGCTATATAGCTTTTTATGACACACAAAATATTTATTGAGACAATATACATGTTAACCCTTTCACGCATATGACGCGATTTTGAGCCTATTGGGGATACTTTAAAGCCTTTATTACCATCAGGGGTATTTATAAACATTTGGTTTCGTTACTTCAAGCTCCGCAGTTCTCTTTGAGTTAGCTGTGGGCAGAAAACTAATTTTGGAGAGGTAATTACAAGAGTGAGAGATTTTTCTTTTTGCTAAGCTGGCAACCTCTGCGTCATAAATGCGTGAAAGGGTTAACATGTGTTTAAGACACCATTAAGGCATCTAATAAAAAAGGATGATAATATTTGTATTCATAATGTCTTGTGACAGGCCTAATTAAGCTAAGTGTAGCCTACCTATGCCAGCCTAAACCTAATGTAGGCTAATTGATTCACACATTTGTGCTGTGAAAACTCATACAGTTATAGTCTATTCGCTGTAAAATATATAATTGTAAGAAATAGGAACGCAAGAAAATGGGAGTCAGCAGAGAGCCAATTGGCCCATACAAAACAGATCCCTTTCACACCCAACCCATCTTAAAACTCTTCCTCTCTCTCTCTCACACACAAATGAGAACATAAGTAAACAGGAGTCTGCAGAGAGCCGATTGGCCCACACACGGCAGATCCCTTTCACACGCAACCCATCCAGCTCGCTCTCGCTCTCTCTCTTACTCTCTCTCTCTCTCTCTCTGTCTTCCTTATATTTACGACATCCTATTCTCTATCGCCATGCTCTCTCTCTCTCACACACAAATGAGAACATAAGAAAACTGGAGTCTGCAGAGAGCCGATTACAACATCCTAGGCTCTCTCTCTCTCTTTCTCTAACAAATGAGAATATAGGAAAACGGGGGTCTGCAGACAGCCGATTAGCCCACACACGTAAGATTCCTTTCACACCCAACCCATCCTGTGCTCTCTCTCTCTCTCATTTATCGCTGTCTTCCTTACGTTTACAACATTCTATTCTCTCTCGCCATGCTTCTATTTCTCTCTCTCTCTCTCTAACAAACAAGAACATAAGAAAAATAAGGAAACGGGAGCCTGCAGAGAGCCGATTGGCCCACACACTGCAGATCCCTTCCACACGCAACCCATCCCGCTCGCTCTCTTTCTCTCTCTGTCTTCCTTATATTTACGACATCCTATTCCCTATCGCCATGCTCTCTCTCTTACACAAATGAGAACATAAGAAAACTGGAGCCTGTAGAGAGCCGATTGGCCCACACACGACAGATCCCTTTCACACCCAACCCATCTCGTCCTATCATATTTAATGTTGAAGCTCTATTGTTATTCATCCCATTATAGCACTCTGAAGCCTATTCCACATATCTACAACCATTACCAAACGAATAGAGGCAGATCCCATACACAGCTAATCTCTTTCTCGCTCTTGTTTGTTTGCACACCTGTACAAATTAGGCAAATCCCTTACACATGCAACCAAGATGAAAATGGGAGTCAGCAGAGCCAAGTGGCCCACATAAGGCAGATCCCATTCACACCTAACTCATCTCATAAGCTTTATATGTTACTTACACTACTTACTATACACCAATGTTATCATATACCTGCAACCAAGAGATAATTGTAAAAAATAGGAACATAAGAAAATGGGAGTCAGCAGAGAGCCAATTGGCCCACACAAGACACTCAGTAGCCTATTCCACATATCTACAATCTCTGTTACTAAACGATTAGAGACAAATCCCTTACACAGCCAATCACTCTCTTTTACTCTTCTTTGTACACACCCCTGTAAAAATTAGGCAGCTCTTTCTCTCTCTCTCTTTCTCATTTATAGCTGTCTTCCTTATGATTACGACATCCTAGGCTCTCTCTCGCTCTTTCTCTAACAAATGAGAATATAGGAAAATGGGGGTCTGCAGACAGCCAATTAACCCACACACGTAAGATTCCTTTCACACCCAACCCATCCCGTGCTCTCTCTCTCTCTCTCATTTATCGCTGTCTTCCCAACGTTTACGACATTCTATTCTCTCTCGCCATGCTTCTCTTTCTCCTGCTCTCTCTCTAACAAATGAGAACATAAGAAAATTAAGGAAACGGGAGCCTGCAGAGAGCCGATTGGCCCACACACGGCAGATCCCTTTTGCACGCAACCCATTTCGTCCTATCTAATTTTATGTTGGAACCCTGTTGTTCTTGATCCCACTATAGTACTCGGTAGCCTATTCCACATATCTATAACTCTGAGTTATCATATGATAACGTTTTAAAAATTTTGGAGTGGGGCAATTACCACACCATCGTGTCATAAGGAGTACGATGGGGTTATATTGCTAGATACACAGAGGAAGAGGAATGCCAAGGAAAGCTAAAAAAAAAAATATAACAAATATTTTTAACATTAAGTTGCTTATAATAATATGCATGTTCTATAGTTTCTCCATGGCTAACCAAAAGGGTCACATTCTTAAAAGGCACTAACCAAAAAGGCCAAGCTTCTGAACAGAAAACAAAATGGCTACACTTCATAACCCTTATGGTCACACTCCTAAAAGACCACAATCAAAACAACCACACTCCTTAACCTAATTCCCACGGGGCCTCTCATATGACGGAGACAATTTTCCGGCTATTTTGTAGCAGCTGCTCTGGCCTTTTCTTATACATTAAAATGAGCAGGGAATTGACCCCTTATTAGCGGCGCTCGATTTAAGTCGTGCACCAATTTGCAGCAAGTTAGGAGCATTATTAAGGCTTTTAAAGGTTTAAAATCAAGTGCAAATGGCCGGGAGCACAGCGGGCCAGACAGCCGACTCCCAGGGCTTACCGCCGCCCATTAACTCATGTTCCCTGTGTTCTCGAGAGGCCGGCAGTGTAGCCAGTAGTGAGCATAGCTGGGAAAAATATACCACTATACGCTAAACTCCCATGTTCATGGCACCACTGCAAGAAAACCACGAGTGCTACATAGCTCGTTCTGGTCCCACTTTGAAGCTTTTAGCGCCTAGTTTTTTGCTGAATACACTTCTTTTCATGCAGATACTTGATTGATCATTCAGGAGGGCCTGAATATGCCCAAATGAGCCCAAAGCACCCCGCTAGACAAGGGTTAAAGTACTTTCGGGCAATTATGCCTACTCGTACAGGGTTAATAGCTTTAACCAAAATGGCCACACTCCTTAATGGCCTAAGTGGCCACAGCCAAAATGGCTACATTATATTCCGTCTGTACTTTCTCCATGCACGATAAGATACATGAAATTTTGATATAAGCGACACAGCCCTTGTATCCAACACAATACCCTGCGTACAACCCTGCTCGAACCCCGGACAACGTTGCCTGCAACTTTAATTAGGTGTTTGAGCTCTGCGGGGAACCCCTATTGTAATCATTAAATCTTCTTATTCTTCCAAATTATTTTTCCACGCCAGTTTTTACGCAATAACTCCTGAATCATTTGTCGTAGCGGGACCAAACTTTCACACAAAGTGCGTTTTTGTATTGGGCAACTTGTATATGCTAAACATTCAAAATGGCTGCCAGACACGTACGTGGCAGCCGGTTTCTCGAAAATGTTCAGACTTAAATACCGTCTCTCCTACTCATAGGAAATTATTGGGCTTTGGTATATGGATTCCACTACCAATGCTCCACAAATGTTATGGAAAAGGTTTTGCTTTGCATGTGGGTTTTTTTCCTGCAATCTTGAAAAAACTTGAATTCCACTTAAAAATCTACATCTTTAAAATGACGCCAATGATCAAAGCCATTTTTGCGTAGTTGGGTCAGGCTCGCAATTCCGAACGTTTTGATACCAACAGACTAGAAATTGGTGGAATAGTTTGTCCGCAGCATTGAAAACTGTTTATTCGTAAATTACTTAAATTACTTAAATCACACGTTTTTCAGTTTTCAGTCTTTGCTTCCTTGAATCCCCTAGTTTTGCTTAATAACATATAGGATTAATCATTCAGATCCATGCATTTTTCTTTTTTATCTAACACTCTCAAATAGGTTTGAGTCCCTATGAATTCCACCAATTATTTAACCAACCTACCTATACATACCTACCCTACCAAATAATGATGATAATTCAAATTAGTTTTTGGTGAATAGCAGAGTATTGGCTAAGGTTTTTAACAATTCCTCACTTTGCCAAATGCTTACTTTAATAACAATGATCTGGACCTTCAAAGTTTTGACAACTTCCTGTGTGACTTACCCTGCCCTTCCTTCCTACCTCCCTCCTCCCCCATATATTTTACTTTAAACTTATTTAACTGAACTTTCAGTATTTAGTTTATTCGGCTTAATACTATTTATCCAAATAAAATAGAAACCTATCACTATTTTTGTCTAATACAACCATAGACAGTGCTATTACATATTATTTGAACATGATGTCGAATTTATCAGTTTCTGTTTACCTTGAAGAGTCATGATTGAACAGAAACTTTCTGTATGCGGTGTAGTGAACAAAGAAGGCTACTTGTGCCTGCCCATACAGCCTACAATAAAGCTACCAAGTCAGACCTAACTTCCACAATGCATTAAAACCCTGGACAGACAGCAATATACCACCAAATAATACACATATCACCACAAAACAGAAAAGAAAATATTATATTAATGACCTTCGTATTTGAAATTATGCATATGAGTAAAATCCGTATAATATAATGATAATGGGTTTGTTTCGTATCTGGCAAAATGTTCAACATAAACACGAATTTTCGGAATATAATTTCGGAATATTTATCCTATTAATATAGAAATCTATCACTATTTACATTTAATGCAACCATAAACAGTGCTATTACGTATTATTTGAACATGATATAGGATATATATTCCTTTAAACCATCGTCTATATCTATTCACAAAAAATATAGCCTAGGCCACCGGTAGGTACGAATTTAGCAAAGAAAAAAGTGTGTTGATTGATTGATTGCCTTTATTAAGTAAGAGTTACGATAATATTCAAGGACACGACATCCGCCTTATTAGAAACAATTTATTAGGGAAAATAGGCACCAACAGATTCGCCATATTTTTCTCCATATAGTCCGCATGGAGGATTTTCGTTATTGACAAATTGAAAAAATACCCTTTTCACAGAAAAATACACCAAAATTTGTCAAAGATGTCTAATAGCGGGAGTGTGGGGGCGGCAGCCCCCACCCATAATACTAGGATAGGTTAGGTAAGGTTGTTAGGTTAGGCTAATGTCCTTTGAAAGGGGTATAGGCTAGTAAACACTAGGATAGCTTATACCCAGTCAGAGGTAAGAAGAAGAAGAAGAAGAGTCCTGATGTAGTCTCCTTGAATGCTACCAGAGTTACATCATGATATGTACAGAACAATGGTAAATTTGCAAAATGCACCCTAAAACAACATTATCACTCCCACAACGATAACAATATTTGGTAATCCTTCAGAATTGTGCCTTCTCTCAACCCCCCTCCCCCTACCAACCCCCTACAACCCACGTTTTAATATTTTAACCCTTTCACGCATTTATGACGCAGAGGTTGCCAGATTAGCAATAAGAAATAGAGTTCTCTTACTCTTATAATTACCTCTCCAAAATTAGTTTTCTGCCCACAGCTAACTCAATGACAACTGAAGAGGTTGAAGTAACTAAACTAAAGGTTTCTAAATACCCCTGATGGTAACAAAGGCTTTAACACCTTACGAGCGGCCTATGCGGTTTATTATATGTACCGCACAGCGGGGTGTTTTTAGCCAAAATAGGGCTGTTTACGTGATCATTTTCATGCCTAAATAAGACCCAGAACGTAAAACAAGTACCTATCCCTGAAAGGGCATAAACAGAGCTTTCGAATGACACCATAACGATCCTTGTATGATGGATAGTTTTCTTGCAATAACCGTGCAACGCGAGTGCAAAAAGCAGGTAATTCGGTACTTTCGGTACATAATTGAGTATGTAGCGAGTGAGAGAGGGAGGAGGGAGCTGAGATTTGTGTCAGTAGGTTCGCCGCGGTGGTCTGGAGCAGTCATACGCTCGCTAGTCTCCTGCCACCACTTGTCTCTCTCTCTCAGCCACATTACGTGCTGAAATTGCCACTCGACCTATGTCGAGCGCCGCCACATAGTCCAGCTTTTTTTAACTCGACTTATGTTGCTCGCCGCTAATTAAGGGTTAAAGTATCCCCAATAGGCTCAAAATCGCGTCATATGTCGGAGAGGGTTAACCACGAGCGATCGACCTATATAAATATGACGACCGTCGACAGTACGCCCGGATACTACATCCTTCCCTTATTCTGTATTAAACTTATCCTAACCTAGCCTAATTTATTTCTTCTGTAATTTCATTTTGTTTGCCAGCTTTATAATTGGTATTATTCAAGCAACTGTTCGCAGTAATTCACACACCACAACCATAACGTTAAAAGAACTGTCCCTAGTACCGGTACTATCCTTCTACTCTAAACTTTCCCTCTTACTAACATTTTCTGAGCCAGTACCGACAAAAAGGTTGGTAACGTTCAACAAGACTATATCGGCCTTATTTATCATGTTTTTGTTTTTTTCTTCAAGGAATATAGGGTTTCATAATTGTTTTGCATGGTTTGAGTGGAGGATTTGCATAACCATAGATTATCCATCAATCTGAAGATACAGCATCAAATTGCGCCATTTATTGGGTGAATCAAGCTTTTATAACTGCCTTCGTGGTGTAATGCATAAGGTGTTGATATTCGGTGTGAGCGTCCTGGGTTCGAATCCACGGACTGCCACATGTGTTTGTAATATTTCATTAATCGATTTTAGGAGCAGAGTTGGTTGTTGGATAGAACATAATAATAGTAGGCGAGGGAAATTGTAGGGTAAATTGGATAGGCTACATGATGGGTTAGCCAAGGATATAATACAAAAATTAAAGCATAGCCTAGGCCTAATTGGGTCAATATTTAGGAGACGGACCACAGCTATTTTCAATTTTTGTTTTTGTATTTGTTATTATTTAGGTAAATTAGATTTATATGCTCTCTTTAATATTGATTATTACTGGAAATGAGTAATTACTCATTATCCAACAATCTAAAATCACAGTCCCAATAGGAGGGGTGTGTTTAGCCTATATATTGTTGACTAATGGGTAAATACTCATTTCCTGTAGTCCTTGCTGTAAAACAACATGTTATAGCAAAGAAAAAGTGAAAACAAATAATGTATAAAAGTAAATGAGATAACTCTTGCCTATCACTTGGTAAAAATTTACCGACTGCTGTTATTTGCCCCTGCTGTAATATATATGATGATGATGAAGTCATGGGGGTGAGGAAGTCAAAGCCATTACTGTATCCCACGGCCAGGTGTTGGGTAAATTGTTTTGTTACCGGCCGTGGGATACAATAATCTATCTATCTATCTATTGCCTGACGCTGTGATCCTCGAAGGGGTGGCCACGAACGAACCGCCCCCATGCACCTCTGTCCCCAGTCAGTCGACGCCCCTCACCCCAACCAGCACCGCCTTCGTTCATGTACTTCCTCACTCCATCCTTCCACCTCTCATTCGGTCTACCTCTCCCTCTCTGTCCCTCCACCTCGCTCTCGTACACCCTCTTAGTCATTCTCTCGCTTTCCATATGTTCCATATGGCCGAACCATCTCAAGTTGTTCCTTTTCACACTTTCCAGCACATCTACCTCCACACCACACCTCCTTCTTACTTCCTCATTAGTCTGTCTATCCCTCCATGTAACTCCGCACGCACTCCTTAAGTAATTCATTTCCACTGCCCTCACTCTTGGTCTGAGTCTCTCAACCAACATCCATGCTTCGCTTCCGTAAGTCAGTGTCGGGACTGTCATGCAAGGACTTCTTCACTTCCATACTGACCACCCTATTTCTTGTTACTGCTTTTAGCATTCCTACAACCCTCTTCCCCTGTTGTACCCTCTCCCGCACTTCTTCATCCATAGTCCCATCTTTACTCAACACACTGCCCAGATACTTAAAAGAGTTGACGATCTCCATAGCCTGACCGTTCAGCTTCACCTCACACTCTGTGACTTCACCCCTTTCGAAGACCATAACCTTGCTCTTCCCCGCATTTACCTTCAAATTCCGTTTTTCGCACACTGTTCCAATCTCATTTACCAGACCCTGCAACTCCCATTCATTATCACTCATCAGAACTGTATCATCCGCAAACAGCAGTATAGGTAGCTTCCACTCAATTCCCTCCCTTTTCAGCGATACACCAACATCCACTGCTCTTGATAGTATTTCTTTCATGACTCCATCCATATATACAGTAAACAACCACGGGGACATCACACACCCCTGTTTCAAACCAACATTCAGGTCAAAGAACTCGCTCTGCTCACTCTCCACACGTACTGCCGCCTTTGCACCCTCATACATGCTCTTCACTGCTTTCAGCAACTTGCCCTCTACTCCGTATATTCTAAGTACTTTCCACAAACCTTCTCTATCCACTGTGTCATAGGCCTTCTCCAAGTCCATAAAGGCAACATACACCTTTTGTTTCTTCTCCAGATACTTCTCCACAACACAATTCAGGGTAAAAATCTGATCTACACATCCTCTTCCCTTCCTAAAACCTCCCTGCTCGTCGCCTATCCATTTCTCCGTTCTCACTCTCACTCTCTCAATCACTACCCTACTGTATACCTTCCCTACTACGCTTAGAAGACATATTCCTCGGTGGTTACCACACACTCCTCTTTCCCCTTTTCCCTTATATAGGGGGACTATTATGCCAGTCTTCCAGTCATCGGGTGCACTCCCCTTCTCCCATGCTAGTTTGCACATTTTCCATACCCATTCTATCACTATCTCACCACCATACCTCAACATTTCCCCACACACTCCATCTGTTCCTGGTGCTTTCCCCAACTTCACTCTTTTCATGGCTTCCCACACTTCTGACCTCCTGATCCCCACCTCCTCCTCCACTACTTCTCTTCTTCTCCCTCCCATACCATATCCAGCTATGTTTGCTGGCTCTTCATTCCTTACATTTAGCAACTCACTGAAGTACTCCCTCCATCTTTCGACTCTCTCTTGCTTCTCGGCTAGCATTCTCCCATTCTTATCTTTCACACCCTTACTGTTTCCCTTGCTACCTTCCCTAACTTTCTTGACTTCTTTCCAGAACAGTTTCTTACTCTCCCTCCATTTTACACTCAGATTCCTTCCAAATTCCTCATCTACTCTTCTCTTACTTTCCTTCACTACTCTCTTCACCACCCTCTTACTCTCCACGTACCTCGCTTGTTTCTGTCTCTCGGAATCTTCATTCCCTCTACTACCCAACCACTCTCTATATGCATTCTTCTTTTCTTCCACAGCTATTCTTACCTCTTCTGTCCACCATGCTGTACCTTTCACTCCCCTCCCTCTTCTCCTCACTCCACACACCTCCTCACATGCTGCACAGATCTCATCCTTAAACACCTTGCTCATCTCCTCCACTTCCTTCATAACTTCCAGGTCGAACCCACCTAGTCGTCTTTCCACTGCTCTCCTGTACTCCTCCCTGACTTCCTCCTCCTGCAACCTCTCCACCCTCCTCACCATTCCACCCTCCTCTCACCTCCCTCCAGCTCTCCTCAACCACTTTTTTTGTACAATAATGGCTTGACTTATTATCAATTTATCATCATCATGTATACATTACCAGCAGGGGCATATAACAGCAGTCAAAATAGACGCAAATGTAGCCTAACTGCGAGCGAGCGACTATGTAAACAAAGCGGACGGTATAGTTACTCACAAGGTAAGAGCACTGAAAGACTTGAACTCATATACATGCAGGCTTCTAATAAGCATTAAACGCAAGTCTATCACTTCTTTTTCTTCTGTGACTCAACCATAGTACCGTCATAATATAGGATATAGTTGTCGGAATAATGTTGATTAATCTATAAGCGAATACAGTGTTTAGAGAAATATTCGTATAACAGCGTCACTTGTTTGTTGACATAAGACATGTAGTCTTCTATCTGGCCGCGAGACGGCAGCACCGTCCGTTCTTCTCCCCCATCAACTTGTAGCTTCTTCGAAAACCTTAATTCCCTCTTAGATTCTTAGCTGGCCATATACTTATACATAACATCTCTCCACATCGCCTGGACCTGCATACACCCTCACACGCCATTCCTGGGTGAAAGTCGACGAGTTTCGGCAGCAAACTATGTGAAATTAAAGGAAGTTGAACTAGGGATGAGCGAGAATCCGCATACTGTACCTCCATCCTTTCTCCCGACCGACGAAGGTAAACTACAAATATATCGAATAACAATGCTAACATGTAGATTGGGTCCTACTACATTAACATTGTCGATATCAATGGACGTTACTCTACATATTAGTTGAACAAAAATACCATAGCGATCGTAAAATTTCCGCGGTAATTTTTTAAGCGACGTTGGCTGTAAACTCCCCTATAGCCAAATATATAATCTTCAAATACAAAAAATAACAACTATAGTAAATAGACTAGGGTCGTGTCACACTATATATATCTATTTTTATCCATGTCACTTTACATTTTTCGTTGGAAAACACAATATACCGATCCTGTTTGAAGACCATATTTAAGCGAGTCGAATGAAGGTCACCATCTTCTGTCACGGTGCCAATATATCCAACGTCAGTCTTTATACCATGTTCATATCCACTAACTGCACAATATCTTGGCTTCTCCATAATGTGATAACAACAATGTTTAGGGCAATGGAATAAATGTATTTCATGGACATAAGAACACGACCAGCTCACATAAATTATGAATTGACCGTATTTAGGGTCGTACAAAACGTGACGTCACGCTGGATCGATCACGTGACTGTCGTGGTTCCAGTAATAGGGTCATGTGCATACCTTTCTATTGTCTTTATACCGTGTGTGGTTGGGACCACCCTTACATGAATGTGACCCAGACATAGGTAGGCTACACAAATATCGATAACACAACCCGCGACCATGATACATTTGTCTGCTGTATAGCTCTTTATGACACACAAAGTAATTATTGAGGTAGTATACATGTTAACATGTGTTTAAAACACCATTGAGGCATCTAATAAAAAAGGATGGTAATATTATTATTCATGTCTTATGATACGCCTAATTAAGCTAAGAGTAGCCTACCTATGCCAGCCTAAACCTAATGTACGCTAATTAATGCACACATTTGTGCTGTGAAAACACATACAGTTATAGTCTATTCGCTTTAAAAGGTATAATTGTAAGAAATAGAAATGTAAGAAAATGGGATTTAGCAGAGAGCCATTTGGCCCATACAAAACAGATCCCTTTCACACCCAACCCATCTTATAAACTCTTCCCCTCTCTCTCTCTCTCTCTCACACACAAATGAGAACATAAGTAAACAGGGGTCTGCAGAGAGCCGATTGGCCCAAACACGGCAGATCCATTTGACACGCAACCCATCCCGCTCCCTCTCTCTCTCTCTTTCTCTATCTCTCTGGCTCCTTTACATTTACGACATCCTATTCTCTATCGCCATGCTCTCTCTCTCTCACACAAAAATAAGAACATAGGAACATAAGAAAACTGGAGTCTGCAGACAGCCGATTGGCCCACACACGGCAGATCCCTTTCACACCCAACTCATCTCGTCCTATCATATTTAATGTTGAAGCTCTATTGTTATTCATCCCATTATAGCACTCTATAGCCTATTCCACATATCTACAACCATTACCAAACAAATAGAGGCAGATCCCTTACACAGCTAATCTCTTTCTCGCTCTTGTTTGTTTGCACACCTGTACAAATTAGGCAAATCCCTTACACATGCAACCAAGATGAAAATGGGAGTCAGCAGAGTCAAGTGGCCCACACAAGGCAGATCCCATTCACACCTAACTCATCTCATAAGCTTTATATGTTACTTACACTACTTACTATACACCAATGTTATCATATACCTGCAACCAAGATATAATTGTAAAAAATAGGAACATAAGAAAATGGGAGTCAGCAAAGAGCCAATTCTCCCTACCAATAAATACCTACAGTGGCCGATAGAGGCGCTGAACGCAATGTTTACCGCGGTGCATTGTGGGAAATTGGCGACATCGCGGACCTATCCACCCTCCCTCTCCTTCAACAATTCTTTATATTAAGCAGTTAGTCAAAATGTCTGTGGCTGACACTTTATCCATCACTACCACTGTATCTATCACTACCACTTTATCCACCACTACCACTTCATCTACCACTACCACTTTATCCACCACTACCACTTTATCTGCTACTACCACTTTATCTACTACTTTATCCACAACTACCACTTTATCTAACACTACCACTTTATCTAACAATACCACTTTATCCACCACTACCACTTTATCCACCACTACCATTGTATCCACCAATACCACTTTATCTAACACTACCACTTTATATAAAACTACCACTTTATCTACCACTACTACTTTATCAAAAACTACCACTTTATCCACCACTACCACTTTATCTAACACTACCACTTTATTCACAACTACCACATTATCTAGTAATACCACTTTATCTACCCTTACCACATTCTCCATCATTACCACTTTATCTACTACTACCACTGTATCCACTACTACCACTTTATCCAACACTACCACTGTATCCAAAACTACCACTTGATCCACTACTACAACTTTATCCACCACTACAACTGTATCTAACACTACCACTTTAATCACTAATACCACATTATCGACCACTACCACTTTATCCACCACTACCACATTATCTACCACTACCACTTTATCCACCACTACCATATTATCTACCACTACCACTCTATCTACCACTACCACTTTATCCACCACTACCACTTTATCCACCACTACCACTTTATCTATCACTACCACTTTATCCACCATTACCCTTTATCTAACACTACTACTTTATCTAAAAACTACCCTTTATCCACCAGTATAACTTTTTCCAAAACTACCACTTTATCCACCACTACCACTGTGTCTAACACTACCACTTTATTCACAACTACCACATTATCTAGTAATACCACTTTATCTACCACTACCACTTTATCTACCTCTACCACTTTCTCCATCACTACCACTTTATCTACTACTACAACTTTATCCACTACTACCACTTTATCCACCACTACCACTGTATCCAAAACTACCACTTTATCCACTACTACAACTTTATCCACCACTACAACTTTATCTAACACTACCACTTTATTCACTAATACCACATTATCTACCACTACCACTTTATCCACCACTATCACTGTATCCACCACTATCACTTTATCTACCACTATCACTTTATTTACCACTATTACATATTAATAACAATTTAGTTAATACAAATGCTAATATTCCCATGAATGTCCTTGAAACTCTATGCTTTAACCCAGTCACCTATAATGATGATCAATTTAACGGTAATATAGACCCTGATAATTACCTAATAAATTCTCTAAACTATAATAGTCCATCTTGCAAATACTTCTTCCCCGGTTCACCAGATTCACATTTCCAGGATATCCCAGATAATACTTTGCACTATTATGTTACAACATCAACAGTGTACCACTTTATTTCGATGTATTTAATGATCAATGTTTGTTGCCTCTTACCCATGAGTTTGATGTACTTGGCTTATGCGAAACCAAACTAACCGATGAAATTGAACACCTCTACAAACTAGCTAATTACAATATGATAAGTAATAACTTATCACGCCACAGTGGTGGGTTAGCAATATACCTAAGAACTGGATATAAGTATTTAGTGAGAAATGATTTAAGGGGAGATATCCACTTGAGGGACTTTTTTCTTGACCCCTTTCTCCCTCATGTCTAGCCCTGTTGCTTTTAAGATTTTAAGACGTTTGCCCCATTAATTTGACGATTTTAAGAACTTTCACCCCATTTCTGACAATTTTAAGACCTTTCGTGACACTTAGGTGTCGAATTTTCCCTGGCGAGCGATAGCGAGCCTGTAATTTAAGAGGAACCAGCCTTCGGCCTGGACATTTTTCTACCGAAAAATGTACACATTTATCTTGAAAGGGGGCCAAGAGGGTTTAATTTTAAGTTTGGTGGAGGTTAAGGTAATAAACTAAAAACCTCCCCTTAACCATTCAACATCATAGTACTGAAACGTTATTTATAGAAATAGAAAACAGTCACAATAACAATATTATAGTAGGCGTCATATATAGACGACCTCATACAGATTTCCGCCATTTCCTTCAGAAATTTAATGACATAATATCTACAATAAGTGATGAGGACAAGAAGTGTTATCTCGCTGGTGATTTTAACATTAATTTATTAAAATACAAAGATGAAAACACTTTTTCTGAATTTATATCTACATGCTATTCAAAACTATTCTTCAATACAATAATTGATAAACCAACTCGAGTAACTCATTCTTCAGCCACAATAATTGATCATATTTGGTCGAACAATTACAATCAAACTATTTTTAGCGGAATAATATATAATATAATAACTGATCATTTTCCAGTGTTTACGGTTTTCTCTTCTGACGTAAGTCTTAAAACTCCTACTGAAAATAAAGACGAAATTATAACCTACAGGGGCTTTAGTGAAGATAACAAATAACTTTAAACTTTGTATGAATGAAGTATCATGGGAGCTAGTTTATTCTTCTAAAAATCCCAACGTTATATATAGTAATTTTATGATGATTTTTAACGCTTGTTTTAACAAACACTTTACTCTTATTACTAAATATATAAAACAAAAACACTTGAATAAGCCGTATATAACTCAAGAAATTCAAGCTATGATAAAAGATAAGAATAAGCTAGCAAGGAAATTCGCTAAGAGGCCCATCACGTTTGGAGAGGAGTTCCGTGCACTTCGTAATCAAGTTACTCAATGTATTAGATCAGCTAAAGAAAACTATTACAAAAATAAACTCAACGAATCTTCCGGAAATGCTAAAAAAGTTTGGAAAGTAATAAACTCTGTTCTCAACAGACATAAACAACATAAACTGAATGACACATTTAAACATAATAATGTCGAACTGAACAGTCCAGTTGAAATTTCTGAACAATTCAATTCCTATTTTGTGAACGTAGGAAAATCATTAGCAGAAAATATACCACATACCAATACTAACTTCAGAGAATACTTACAATATTATTTTTGATTAATCTCACCACCACACCCCCAATGAAATTAATTAAAAACACAGACAGGACAGAACTTTATCCTTCACTCCTGTCACACATGATGAACTAAATAATGCGATCAGTCAGCTGCGGGATTCCTCTCCGGGCTACGATGCTGTACCAATGATAATTTTAAGAGTGGTTGTTCCGGTTTTGTCCCCAGTTATTCTTTATATGTGTAATGAATCCTTCCTGGCTGGAATTTTTCCAGATGACCTAAAAGTTGCCAAAGTTATCCCTATTTTTAAAGCTGGTGACAAAACTCTTCTTAAAAATCAGTGTCCGATATCTATATTACCAGCCATGAGTAACATATTTGAAACAAAATTATGTACAACAGGATTATGGAATTTTGTACTTCTAACAATATTATAACTGATGCTCAATATGGATTCAGAAAGGGACGCTCAACAGAATCTGCCCTCACTAAATGTTAAAACGAAATTTTTGCCTATTTTGACAACAAAGATTATACAATTGGCATTTTTTGGGATCTGTCCAAGGCCTTCGACACAGCTAACCACCAAATCCTTTTAGAAAACCTCAACCACTATGGAATTAGAGGTGTCACTAATAAATGGTTGGAAGCATATTTACGTAACCGCAAACAATATGTTCATTATAAAGACACTAAATCCCAGCAACAACTTATATCTTATGGTGTTCCACAGGGATCCATATTGGGCCCGCTGCTTTTCATTCTTTATATTAATGACATTATTTATTCAAGTATTCTATTTATTTTTGTATTATTTGCTGACGACAGCACTCTTTACACCAGTCACCAAAACCTGAGTTGCCTTATAAACTTAGTTAATGATGACCTAATCAATGTTAACAATTGGATAAATGCTAATAAGCTGACTCTCAACATCGATAAAACGAAGTATGTAAAATTTCATAGAAAAAAATATATTCCTAACAATCTTGGTTCTGTAAAACTCGGAAATGTGCCATTGAAAGAAGAGGAGAATATCAAATTCCTGGGGATTGTGGTAGATGGACAGATGTCGTGGAATTCTCATATACAAAACCTATCAAACAAAATCAATAAACAATGCGGTATTTTATATCTTACTCGCCACTGTTTCAACACTAGTGCACTAAAACAACTATATTATTCTTTAATATATCCATTTGTATCATATTGTCATACAATATGGGGGGCAACAGGAACAACTAAATTAAAATCTATAGAAATAGCACTAAAAAGAGTAGTTAGAACAATCACGTACAGATCTAAATATGCTCATACAAACGAACTCTTTAAACAACTCGCACTTCTTAAACTAGACGATATTAATACTTATTGTAGCGCTTTGTTTGTATTTAAATCTCTACAAAATCATAGTAATGTGGGTTTATTTAGTTACCGCATCAATGAAAGATATAACTTACGAAATACAAATTCCTTAGAAATCCCTCAATATGTCCTCAAAACAATCCCAGACATCTATTAACTACCGCGGTGCAAATATTTGGAATAATTTACCAGTTGATATACAGAACAAACAGACCATCTCTAGTTTCAAAATAGCAATTAAGTCACATCTACTATCAAAATATTAATACAAATATGAAAATTGATGTATTACCTAGGGAAATTGGACTTCCACTGATTGGGTCGTGTGTTCCGTGTGTACATATTTATTTAAACTCATATATGTTCTTATGGATATAGGTGTATGTGTATGTATAAGCAGGCTTTAGCATCAATGTGGGTAGCATAACAAGTATTGTAGCTATAGGTTGACTGGTGTGGAGCCCCTCGTTCCCATCATGAGTATGGCCGTTGGGTGTGGGTACTGTGGGGGTTGTGTAATACATTACACTCATGATCAGCCCGTGTGATGGTGTATGTTGGGGTGGGCGTGTGGTGCCTACAACTGCCTTCCTCATTATTAAATTCAATACCGTAATTTTAAGTTTACTGCAGTAATCGAGTTATGCACAAGGGGCCTTCAAGAGAGATTTCTCTCAAAAGGCTCAGCCATTGTAATATGTTTCACAAATTTTGTATTTGAATTGTATTTGGATTGGCTAAATAAAACTTATTATACTTATTATTATTATTATTATTATTATTATTATTATTACCACTTTAGCCACCACTACAATTTTATCTACCACTACCACATTATCTAACACTACCACTTTATCTAACACTACCAATTTATCCACCACTGCCACTGCCACTTTATCCACCATTACGACTTTATCTAACACTACCACTTTATCTAAAAACTACCACTTTATCCACCACTACCACTTTATCCAAAACCACCACTGTATCCACCACTACCACTTTATCTACCACTACCACTTTAATCACAACTACCACATTATCTAGTAATACCACTTTATCTACCACTACCACTTTATCTACCTCTACCACTTTCTCCATCACTACCACTTTATCCAGTACTACAACTTTATCCACCACTACCACTGTATCCAAAACTACCACTTTATCCACTACTACAACTTTATCCACCACTACAACTTTATATAACACTACCACTTTATATACCACTACCACTTTATCCACCACTATCACTGTATCCACCACTATCACTGTATCTACCACTACCATTGTATCCACCACTATCACTGTATCTACCACTACCACTTTATCCACCACTACCATTTATCTACCACTACCACTTTATCTACCACTACCACTCTATCCACCACTACCACTTTTTTTTAAATATAAACATGTAGAATCACAACACAATTGAGATAAACTGTGTATATCCTAAGTGTTTGGTATTGTTGATGTCGACAGTCGTAGCTCTGGCGCTAGTTCGGAAGCGTCCACCAGAGGTCTCAGGTGAATTCTTAGTAGGGTCAATTGTCCCACACAAGACACTCAGTAGCCTATTCCACATATCTACAACTCTGTTACTAAATATTAGAGGCAAATCCATTACACAGCCAATCACTCTCTCCTTTGCTCTTCTTTGTTTGCACCCCTATACAAATTAGGCATCTCTCTCTCTCTCTTATTTATCGCGGTCTTCCTTACGACTACGACATCCTAGGCTCTCTCTCTCTTTCTCTAACAAATGAGAATATAGGAAAACGGAGGTCTGCAGAGAGCCGATTAGCCCACACACGTTAGATCCCTTTCACACCCAACCCATCCCTTGCTCTCTCTCTCTCTCTTTCTTGCTCTCTTTCTCTCTCTCTCTCATTTATCGCTGTCTTCCTTACGTTAACGACATTCTATTCTCTCTCGCCATGCTTCTCTTTCTCCCTCTCTCTCTCTAACAAATGAGAACATAAGAAAATTAAGGAAACGGGAGCCTGCAGAGAGCCGATAGGCCCACACACGGCAGATCCCTTTCACACACAACCCATCTCGTCCTATCTAATTGTATGTTGGAACCCTATTGTTCTGGATCCCACTATAGCACTCGGAAGCCTATTCCACATATCTATAACTCTGAGTTATCATGCGATCGCGTTTTTAGAGCTTTTTGGCTTGGGGCAATTACCACACCATTGTGTCATAAGGAGTTCGAGGGGGTTAAATTAATAAATACATAGAGGAAGAGGAATGATAAGGAAAACTAAAAAAAAATATATAAAAAATATTTTGAACATGAAGTTGCTTATAATACTTTGCATCTTCTGTAGTTTCTCCATGGCTAACCAAAAAGGTCACATTCTTAAAAGGCACTAACCAAAAAGGCCAAGCTTCTGAACAGAAAAAAAAAAAGGTTACACTTCATAACCCTTATGGTCACACTCCTAAAAGGCCACAATCAAAACAAACACACTCCTTAACCTAATTCCCACGGGGCCTCTCATATGACAGAGACGATTTTTCACCTATTTTGTAGCAGCTGCTCTGGCTTTTTCTTATACATTAACCCTTAATTAGCGGCGAGCAACATAAGTCGAGTTAAAAAAAGCTGGACTATGTGGCGGCGCTCGACATAACTCGAGTGGCAATTTCAGCACGTAATGTGGCTGAGAGAGAGAGACAAGTGGTGGCAGGAGACTAGCGAGCGTATGACTGCTCCAGACCACCGCGGCGAACCTACTGACACAAATCTCAGCTCCCTCCTCCCTCTCTCACTCGCTACATACTCAATTATGTACTGAAAGTACCGAATTACCTGCTTTTTGCACTCGCGTTGCACGGTTATTGCAAGAAAACTATCCATCATACAAGGATCGTTATGGTGTCATTCGAAAGCTCTGTTTATGCCCTTTCAGGGATAGGTACTTGTTTTACGTTCTGGGTCTTATTTAGGCATGAAAATGATCACGTAAACAGCCCTATTTTGGCTAAAAACACCCCGCTGTGCGGTACACATAAATAAACCGCATAGGCCGCTCGTAAGGTGTTAAAATGAGCAGGGAATTAAAGTAATTTCGGGCAATTATGCCTACTCGTACAGGGTTAATAGCTTTAACCAAAATGGCCACACTCCTTAATGGCCAAAGTGGCTACGCTATAATCTGTCTGTACTTTCTCCATGCCCAATATTTTAATTTTATTTTTTTTCAATGTGATTGATGGAGACAAAAGGCAGAACTGCCTATAGCGAGTGCCTCCCCCATAGTTGAAAGAGTGACAGGGCAAAAATCAAGGGACGTTGGAGCCAAAATGCCTGGACACACGGAGATTGAAGCAATTTAAGTCATAGGAAGAGGGAAATACTGATTCTGGGAGAGAGTTCCAGAGCTCAGCTGTTGAGTAGAAGATATATATTGATATATATTGATATATGTGACACAGCCCTTGTATTCAACACAATACCCTGCGTGCAACCCTGCTCGAACCCCGGACAACATTGCTTGCAACTTTAATTGTTATTGTAATTAGGGGTTCGAGCCCTGCGGGGAACCCCTATTGTAATAATTAAATCTTCTTATTCTTCCAAATTATTTTTCCATGCCGGTTTTTACGCATTAGATCCAGAACCGTTATTTGGATCGGGATCAAACTTTCACACAAGGTGCGTTTTTGTATTGGGCAACCTTTGATATGTTAAACATCTAAAATGGCGGCCAAATAGGTCCGTGGCAGCCGATTTCCTGAAAAATTGGAAACCTAAATACCATCTCTCCCACTCATAGGAAATGATTGGGCTTTGTCATTATTATGGACTCCAGTAGTAATGCTCCGCAAATGTTTTAGAAAAAGTTTTGCTTTGCACGTGGGGTTTTTTCGGCAATCTTGAAAAAACTCTAAATATACTTAAAAATCCACATCTTGAAAATTACGCGGATGATCAAAGCCATGTTTATGTAGTTGGTGAGGCTCGCATTTCCAAACGTTTTGGTACCAAACTAATAGAAATTGGTGGAATAGTTTGGCCGCAGCATTGAAAACTGTCTATTCTTAACCCGGCAGCTACGGGAAGACTCAATAGATGTTCTACTGGGCGGCTGCGGGAAGACTCACAAGATCCTATGCTTAAGAAAAAACATTTAAAACACCCCAGTGGCACTCAAAAAAAAGAAAAATTGTGTTTAGGTGAGATAATTTCCGTCCATTACTTACTACCACTCCTACACATGTGTTCCCCCCCCCCCATCCTAAATGATCAGGTATGTTCTCTATTATTCCCGATATTTATCGAGTATTTTCGTGGGAGGACAAGTGGGAGAGAGAGAGGAAGGTGGAGGAGTGTAACTTCGACCCTCCAAGCCAGTCTGAGTCCATCCCTTGCCTCTCAGTGCCACAAGAGAGTGAGGGTGTGTCTCTCTCGCCAGTCTGGGCCATATTATAACCGCGGGGCTAAAATATACAATTTTCACCAGCCAATTGCTGTCACCACTTGTTTTATTGGTTTCCCATGTTCATATGTTAATATTAGTTAAAAGTAAAATAGCCACATATGGATAAGTATTAATTATATAAATGGTAAATTAACGATTTTAGTGAGGAATAAATCAAAATACCTTAGCACAGGGGTGTGGTGTATACTACAGGCGCTTAGCGCTTTAGAGGTTAAATTACTTTAAAACCGTATTCGGTACCCACACAACGTTTTCAGTCTTCAGTCTATAGGCTTCCCCACATCCCCTAGTTTTGCTAAATAGTTCTTAATTTCATCATTCAGATCCATACATTTTATTAAATTTAACTCTCTCAAAATAGTTGGAGTCCCTACGAATTCCACCAATTATTTAACCAACCTACCTATACATACCTACCCTACCAAATAATAATGATAATTCAAATTTATTTTTGGTGAATAGCAGAGTATTGGCTAAGGTTTTTAACAATTCCTTCCTTTGCCAAATGCTTACTTCAATAACCATGATCTGGACCTTCAAAGTTTTGACAATATTTGGTGTGGTGTGACTTACCTTCCCTCCTCCCTCATGCAGCAAGCAACGTCTTCAGGGGTTCAAGAGTATTGCATTCTTCCATAATATTATATATATAGTCCGGTTTTTATGCAATAACTCCGGAACCGCTTGTCGGATCAGGACTAAACTTTGACACAAGGTACATTTTGTATTGGGCAACTTTTGATAAGATATCCAAAATGGTGGCCAGACACGCCCGTAGCAGCCTTTCACACCCAACCCATCTCGTCCTATCTAATTTTATGCTGAACTCTATTGTTCTTGATCCCACTATAGCACTCGGTAGCCTATTCCACATATCTACAACTCTGTTACTAAACGAATAGAGGCAGATCCCTTACACACCCAGTCTCTTTCTGTCGCTTGTTTGTTTGCACACCGGTACAAATGAGGCAGATCCCTTACACATGCAACTAAGAGGAACATGGGAATCTGCAGAGGGACAAGTGGCCCACAGAAAACAGATCCCTTTCACATCCAACCCATTGCGTCCATATGACTATCTAATTTTATCTTGAAATTTTCTATTTTTCTTGATCCCATTATAGCACTAGGTAGCCTAGTTCACATATCTACGACTCTGTTACGAGAGAGGCAGATCCCTTACACAGCCAATCTCTCTCTCTCTCTCTCTTATTTGCACACTGGTACAAATGAGGCAGATCCCTTACACATGCTACCAAGATGAAAATGGGAGTTTGCAGAAAGCCAAGTGGCCCTCTCAAGGCAGATACCTTTCACACCCAACCCCTCTCATAAACGTGATGTTACACACTTACTATACACAAATGTTATCATATACAATCAACCCTCCATTTAACCCTTATTTAGCGGGCTAGGTGGTCTATTTGACCGTAGCGCCCAGCATTTTTTTTTAACCCTAAATAGGGTTCTTTACGTGATAATTGTTATGCCTAAATAAGACCCAGAGCATAAAACAAGTATCTATCCCTGAAAGGGCATAAACAGAGCTTTCCAATGACACCCGAACCATCCTTGTACGACCACTGGTTCTCTTGCAACGATCGTGCAACACGAGTGCAAAAACCTGTAATTAGGTAATTTCCCTACATAATTCGCTGTGTAGCGAGTGTGAGAGGGGAGGGATTCAGTTCAATAGGTCCACCGCGGTGGTGGGGAGCGGTTATAGAGTTGCTATGCTCGTCCCACCGCTCAGCTCTCTCTCTCTCAGCAACATTACGTGCTGAAAATGGCGCTCGACATAAGTTGTGAACCGCCACTTAGTCCATATTTATTTCACACGACATAAGTTGCGCGCCGCCAGTTAAGGGTTAATAGACTAAAAGGGGGGATGAACAGTCCGTCCGGTGCTAGAAAAGTATTACATTATGTGACAATTCCTCTCCCTTGCTTTTGGTTCACACATTGCTTTGGTTGTTTTATCATCCTCTGTTTCTTTGATATCTCCCTATTAAAGTACAAAGATGTTAATTGTTTGGTATGTATTTAATCTGTGATTAATTTCTAATGTGATGGAATAGATCTAATGTTCAGATATATTGAAAGTGATAACAATTATAAAACTAAACAACAAATTATACTGTAAAATGAATGGTACAACCCTCCTATAAATGTCATGCCCATAAATGACATTCTCCCTTTCTTTTGGTTCACACATTGGTTTGGTTGTTTTATTATCTTTTGTTTCTTTGATATCTTCCTATTAACCCATAAACGGTGAGCGTCCTCATATGAGCCAAGGCCTAAAAAAAAAACTTTTAAAAGGCCCCAGTAGCACTTGAAAACAAAAATGGTGTTTAACCCGGTGAGCCCCAGCTAGTTATTAATAAATGTACCACCAGGGACCAGCCGGTTTTGAAAACAGTTTTTTTTTCTCCAGAAACAATAGCGAATGGGTTAGGAATGAAGGAAAAAACATGAAAAACCGATCAAAAAGCTAAACAAATGGTCCTACAGAGACCCCGAAAATGAATTTTACAAGAGTAAAAAATTGAAGGCAATTTCCCCCCCAAAAAATATTTTTGCGCGCTCACGCGCACGCGGTTGGACTTTGAGAGTTTTCAACCATCGGCATGGGTGCGTGGGATACTTACACAGTTCCCATACAAATCTGAGCCCTCTAGGTAGAGCCACTCTGAGCCTTACGACTGAGCTATAAGGGTGACGCGTCAGGCGAGTCGCTGGGGTTTAGCGTTACAGACATAGGTGACTCGTCAGACGCGTCGCTGGGGCTGGCCGGGTTAAGCGAGATAAATCCCCTCCATATCTTCTATCACTCCTCCACATGTGTCAAAATACGCTCCTTCCTCCCCCCCCCCTTCAGTTATCACATATTTGTCCTCTTATTCCCATATTTATTGGTGTTCTTATCATGCCAATATCTCCAAACCGGTCTAAGTTGTGCTCATGTTGCTAGAGAGGGTGTAGAGTGTCTGAGAGTGTGAGTGAGTAAGTCAGTCTAGGTTCAGGCTCCGAGAAGGGAGATAGTGGCCCGCCTCATCTCCACACTTCATGAATGGCCGGTCGGCAATTATTCGCGATTTTGACCATCCAAACACTATTCCCACTTGTTTTATTGTTGTTACATGTTGCTATCTTCATATTAAACGTACAATAGGCGTATATGAATAAGTAATAACGATATTTATCGTAAAATGATGATTATAGGTGGGAATGGAGCCTAATATGTCCGCCCAGTTGTGTGGTGTCCATTACACATAACTTGCCATTTTGGGGGGTTAATGTACAGAAATAATAGTTGTTTGGTATGTATTAAATCTGTGATTAATTTCTAATGTGATGGAATTAAAACCATGAACATCCCACCAACTCATTAGAAATCAAATTATTCAAGAGCCAAATAACAAGATTTCCCCCATCTTATCCCTCTGGCACGGATCTCATTGACTGGTAACATGTTGCCATACAAAGGGTATTGTTTTTTCCATTTACTCATTTCCTCAGATGGGACAAATGAGTAAAGTTGGGGGAAGAGTTTTAAATATTTTTGTAATAACTTGTGTCTATTATTATTTTTAACAGTTGTTGGAATATATATAGTCAATCGGGGTAAACAAACAGAACAATTTGTCTTAACTTTGCTGTGCATCAGGCATTATTAATACTAGGGAGAAACTACATGTATCATTGGATAGAGTACATTATAAGGCCTTGATGTGGCAGCAGTAAATATAGCCTAGCACATAAGAATAACCAGGTATTACAGAATAAACGTACTTTTTATTACCCCGGCCAAAGGGGTAAAAACGAATCACGTATGGGGTAAAAAATACATAGCAAAAAATGGAAGTAAATTACAACAGGGATATAACTACTGCTCCTCTGCAGAGAATGGGTGACCAATTGTGGCACACATCATTCAATTGTGTGATAATTGTATTCTGTTCAATCTCAGTGTGGTTTATTTTGTATTACCCCAATTGCATGTTAATAGTCGGGGTAAAACAAAACACCTATATACATATATGCTGGAGTTGTTTTTTATTACCCTAATTGCATGTCAATAGTCGGGGTAAAAAAAAACATACCTGTGTGTCGGATACTTGAGTTGACAGGAGAATCACTGCAGGGGAGTGAAGAAACCACCTCAACACCTCAAACACCTCAAAGCAGAAACAAAAACGCTGCATGCAAACCATTCCAGGTATTGAACATTAACCAAAAATAATACGAAAGTTGAATGGACAAACAAAATAATATTTTCTGTCGCGTAGCGATAAATACGTTCCACAAATGTTTATAGAAAACAAACTTTTGCATAAAATGTTGCTTATATTGTGGGCAATCTGTAAAAAATAAAATAAAAAAATAAAATAAATAAATAACATACGATAACCTATGCTTTTTTTTCTTCCCCCAACTACCCCTATGTTTTTTTTTTACCCCGATTGACTATACATTTTTAATTCCATCACACCAAAAATGAAACCCAGATTAAATACAGACCATACATCAATTATTTCTGTCTATTGATAAGAGAGATAGAAATAAATATAAATATAAAAAGGGAAATCAATTTATATATATGTAAATATAGATAGACCAGGACCAGCAGGTCCTGTCCGTTAAAGGCGATATCCGTTAAAGGGAGGTCCGGTGAATGGAGGTTCGAGTGTACCTGCAACCAAGATATAATTGCGAGAAATAGGAACATAAGTGAAATACCGAAGAAACGAAAAACCCAACGAAACATAGAAGAGAGAAACGCAGAGAAGGAAGGAGAAATGAAGAAGCAAAGGAAGGGGAAGACAGGAGAAAAACACACGACTCCACCCAAAGGAACGACGCCCGGATCACCCACACCGGGAGCGACCCCAGGGCCGCCCGAGTCGCCACGGTGACAGAAGGATGTCCGGTAACCCCAGGGAAGACAATTCGCCCCAGGGCGACCCCTTCCACACCCAAAAGAAAAATAATTTTCTCCCAGAAGTTTTAAATAAGAACGAACTTTAATTGTATATAGATTCATTAACATGTAATTTTAAGAATATAACCAAGTATAATATAACCATTTATGTTTAATATTAACGAACATGTATTATTTTAATGATAAGAATGTCATACGACAGATCCCCTATGTTTGCAAATATTGTGATCAATTAAAAGAAGCATGTTGAAAGACTTTGTCGTTAAAACAAAATATTTCAGATCATCTCGCTAAGATCCTTCTATCTAATTTATAATAAACATATATGTACATGTCTTATCAATATCAAGCTATTTTATTTCATAAACAAATCACATTCCTTTCTTTCCTACTTTTGTATTCATGGCTATCAGTCAGGGATGTCACCAACCAACCCTTTCCGCCTCTCGGGTAATCTCGTGACCACCAGGGATACCAACACAAAACTCGCCGCCCAGGACCCATATAACCATGTATATTTCCCTCTCGTATATATAGAAGCTCAGAAATTATCAGTGTTATCCTTAATAAGATAACCTAACATGCTCATCTATCTCTGTTCTCAATATTAAAGGCGACAGACTCTTGTCTGCAGAATCAGATCAAAATCAGCCAGAGAAACTCCACTCTAGCATGCCTGCTTGACCCCCAGGGCTACCAACACAAACTCACCGCCCGGGAGCCATATAACCATGTATTTTTTTCATCTCGTATATATAGAAGCTCAGAAATTATCAATGTTGTTCCTAATAAGATAACCTAAAAATGCTCATCTACCTCTGTTCCCAATATTAGATGTGACAGACTCTTGTCTGCAGAATCATGTCAAAGTCCGCCAGAGAAATTCCACTTCCGCATGCCTCCTTGACCCCCAGGGCTACCAACACAACCTCACCGCCCGGGATCCACATACCCATGTAAAATTTCCATCTCGTATATATAGAAGCTTAGAAATTATCAGTGTTACCCCTAAGAAGAGAACCTAACATGCTCATCTACCCCTGTTCTCAATATTAACACTCAACGAGCAGCCTAGGCGGTAACTTCTATGTACCGCCCAGCGGGTGGTTTTACCCTAAATGGCCTTGTTTCCGTGCTCTTTTTCATGCATTAACAAGAGCCAGAGCGTAATACAATTATGTATCCCTCAAAGGGCGTTAATTGAGCTTTGCAATGACACCTGAACCATCCTTCTACGATCACTGGTTGTCTTGCAACGATCGTGCAACCGAAGGGCAAAATCGCTAAAGTACGGTCATTTCGTTACATAATTGCGTGTGTAGCGAGGGAGGGAGGTTGGATGTGTGTGTAGTATATGTCAGTAGGCCCATGGCAACCGTGGCGAGTGGTCATGAGGCAACCTACGCTCCTCCCGTCGCTCGTCTCTCTCTCAGAGCCAATATTGCGCCAAAATTGCACACAGACTTAAGTCGGGCCCCGCCACATAGTCCATGGTTCTCTAGCCCGACTTAAGTCCACCCCCGCCAGACAAGGGTTAAAGGTGACAGGCTCTTGTCTGCAGAATAATATCCAACGACACCTGAGAAACCGCACTTCATCCTAAATCCTTCACCCTGAATTTTCACGCTCAAAGGTCAAGCTAAAACATCCTCAAAACCTTGAACAAAAGTTCAATTATCTCCACAACCCCCTGACTCCCCCTGTAACCTATAAAGCCAAATAAAACCTTGGCTTGGGTAACATCTACATACAGTACCACCTTGATAAACTCTTCAAGTATATAATAAAGTAAACAAAGTCCATCTCCCCTAGGACAAGAAGGACTTCCTGTCCTAACAGAAAGTGCGCACGCATGCCCTTGCTCTCCTCAAACAGGGGACGGGTACCCCTCAGTAATTGTGAATACTAGGTAGGTCAGGGAAATCTGAAGGAAATTAAGCAATTTTTAGGCTTCTCGATTCCTGGCATCCCACGTTGAGAAACCCTCCATTCAGTTGGATGTACGGCACCCCGAAGTCCTTACACTGTCTGTGAGTAAGAAATCCTATTAAGGGATCTTTGTTAATTGTGGCATCCCATCAGTTAACATAGAGACCTCTAATAGGCTGTATCGCTAATGTTAAAGTTTGAAGTGTGTAGCCATCCCTCCACTTCTACTCTTAATATTGTAGGTATGGTAACTGTGCCCTATAAAAGGAACTTTGTTATTACTGGCATCCAAGTGATTAACACAGTCACCTTCTCTAGGTTACACTTTCTCTAGTTAAAAGTTGAGGAACACAGGCACCCCTACTCCTTAATTCTTTCACTATTGAGAGTTCACAAGTGTCTTATTAGAGGAACTTTGTTAGTACTGGCATCCCAGTATTTCACATAGTCACCTTTTTATAAGTACACTTTCCTTAGTAAAAGTTGAGGGACTCAGGCATCCCTACCACTCAACACTTTACATTCGGAAGTTACACTACCACTTCTCACAGAAGATCTGGCATCCACGATCTTTTGTGTTATAAGGGCTTAGCGAGACACCCTCACGGGGGCTCTGCAAACATAAGTCCTAGGTGTATTTTGTCTGGGACATCCCACTAGACATTGCAACAAATAGGTTAACACCGCCCTGAGTTCATTGAACCTCTTAAAACGGTTAGAGACAGTCAAGAAGAGAAGTACTAAAACTCTTCTTGCGTTCGTCCGATATTGTGTTATTTCGTCATAACTGAGGCACAATACTAAAAAACCCATTACTAGAGTACTTTAACCCTCTCCGACATATGACGCGATTTTGAGCCTATTGGGGATACTTTAAAGCCTTTGTTACCATCAGGGGTATTTAGAAACCTTTAATTTAGTTACTTCAAAGCTCTGCAGTTGTCTTTGAGTTAGCTGTGGGCAGAAAACTAATTTTGGAGAGGTAATTATAAGAGTGAGAGAACTCTATTTCTTATTGCTAATCTGGCAACCTCTGCATCATAAATGCGTGAAAGGGTTAACAGAACTTTATCACCGGTTAATATAAAGGTCAGGATAGACGAGTATAATTGATGAAGCTATAGGCTCAAATACTCACGTTAGTCCGATATGGTGCCCAACTGTTTAATTACAAGTTACGGAGCCATATTTAAGACCCAACGCCCATTAACCCATCTGTAACATTACTTCACACGACCGGCCAACCTGGACGGCCTACAGAGACTCAGAATACATCAAGCAGCTAGTATTCTACATTTCTAAGAAAAGAAGATTGAAGAAAGATACCTAAATCAATGACAGTGACGAGGCAGAAATAAGTTAGAGTTCAAAAAGTTATAAAATATTCAGAGTTCCTTAACCCCCTTATTCGAGATAAAAATCATCAAAGTGTTCATCAACGAGAATCTATAGAAACAGATTCCTTCTATCCGTGTACCAGTGATAAATTAGTTTAGTACACCTCTCTAACTTAAATACAGAATTAAATCCAAATAAGGCGGATTTTCACCTCAACGAACTCTGAAATAATACCAACCAGTGAAAATATTTTAAGAGTCCACAAAACTTTAATTCAATCTTATGAAGTATACCAGTGTATAAGATTATATATTCATAGAACAGAAATATATTGACTTCCCTTAACCTCGTCAAATACTAGTAGCTAATTAAACCCAAGTCAAGGGATATAGTGAACATTAAGATAAACTGATTAGGTGTTTATACAATCTTTCAAAAAGAGAAGACTGATTTGTTTCTCAAGAAAAAGGATTCAATTTAAGCCGCATTGAGCATACCTGATCTCCATCTAGATCCGCGATCGTGCTAGAAGATATTTAATTAAGTTGTGCCGCTTGTGTTCTCGTGTTTAGTGATTCTGATTCAATAATATGTACTTAGTGACAAGTGAAATAAAGCTGTACTATAAACTATATTTTGGTATTATATGTATCCTCTATTGAGTCTATTGTCTTCCTTATATGTATTTGTATGAACTTGGATATCCCAGTCTCGAAAGAACTCACCCTAACTAATAGTTAAACCTTAATAAAATCAGGGAATAACAATAAGAAAATGTCAGTCTGCAGAGACCCAATTGGTCCACACAAAACAAATCCCTTTCACACCCAACCTAGCTCATAAACTCTCTCTCTCTCTCACACACACACAAATTAGAACATAGGAAAATGGGAGTCTACAGAGAGCCGATTGGCCCATACACAGCAGATCCCTTTCACACCCAACCCATCTCGTCCTATCAAATTTTATGTTGAAGCTCTATTGTTCTTGATCCCACTATAGCACTCGGTAGCCTACTCCACATATCTACAACTCTTTTACCAAGCGAATAGAGGCAGATCCCTTACACAGCCAATTTCTCTCTCGCTCTTGTTTGTTTGCACACCGGTACAAATGAGGCAGATCCCTTACACATGCAACCAAGATGAAAATGGGAGTCTGCAGAGAGCCAAGTGGCCCACACAAGGCAGATCCCTTTCACACCCAACCCTTCTCACAAACGTTCCCTGTTATTTACACTACTTACTATACACCCATGTTATCATATACCTGCAACCAAAACACAATTGTAAGAAATAGGAACATAAGAAAATGGGAGTCTGCAGAGAGCCAATTGGCCCCTACAAGACAGATCCTTTTCACACCCAACCACTCTCATAAAAACTCTCTCTCTCTCTCTCTCTCATTTATATCTGTCTTCCTTACATTTATGACATCCTAGTCTCTCTCTCTCTCACAAATGAGAACATAAGAAAACTGGAGTCTGCAGAGAGCCAATTGGCCCACACAAGTCAGATCCCTTTCACACCCAACCCCTCCCGGGCGCTCTCTCTCTCTCTCATATTTATCGATATCTTCCTTATGTTTACGACATCCTATTCTCTTGCCATACTCTCTCTCTCTCCCTCACAAATGAGAACATAGAAAAATAAGAAAACGGGAGTCTGCAGAGAGCCGATTGACCTACACATGGCAGATCCCTTTCACACCCAATCCATCTCGTTCTATCTAATTTCAAGTTGAAGCTCTATTGTTCTTGATCCCATTATAGCACTCGGTAGCCTATTCCACATATCTACAACTCTGTTACTAAACGAATAGAGGCAGATCCCTTACACAGCCAATATCTCCCTTTCTCGCTCTTGTTTGATTGCACAATCTGTTCCTTCTGTAGTTTCTCCATGCCCGATAAGTTAAATGATCTTTTGATATCTGTGACACAACTTTTGTATCCAACACAATACCCTGCTTGCAAAACCGCTTGAACCCCCGACAACGTTGCTTGCAACTATAATTATTTTTATTAGCATTACTATTTTTACTATCCGTTTTCTATAAATGCAATAAAATGTGTAGTGCTTATTTTCTTATTCTAAATATACTACTAAGGTGGGGAATAATTCGACAGTCACTTAGAAGTTCGTATACTTTATTTAACAAACTTACTACTAACTTTATGCTAACCTAGTAACTATTTCTCTGTTCGGGCCGAAATGAGTTCAATACCCAGATTGATTATTTCGTCGACCCACCATAGGTTGTACATTGGAACTCGAGAGCTCCCGTTACCACCTATTTGGATTCCCGCTATTCAGGTATTGACTCACTTCGACTTCGATCCAAAGGCACGTTACTAGTCTCCAAATAATATAGTTTTACCGGGCCCTACTGTGTCTACTCAAGAGACCAGGGCATTAATAAATCCGACCTTTATTTCCCTATCTAGAACAAGAGATATGTTCTTAACTAAACTCCAAAATAATAAAACTTTACCGGGCCCTAATATGTCTACTCAAGAGACCAGGGCGTTACTACATATGACACTCTTATATTATATATTTTCTTAACCCTATATAATATATCTACTCAAAAGACCAGGGCGTTACTACACAGTCATGACCTCGATCTCCCTATCTAGAACACTCTTAGATTATATATTCTCTTAACCCTATTACCAATAAGTCCGTATGCCACGTATACCACCTATTCCAATGATATATCTCAACAAATGGCTTGATATGATCAATATCTCAAAACACCTACATGAACAATATTCACCGCTTAGTCCTCTACATATATTTTATGATTACAATATTATCCTGGACTTAATACTCGTACCGCTTACCACGGAACCGACGGAATATTCCTTTAACACCTAACGAGCGGCCTAGGCGGTAAATAATATGTAGCCACCAGCGGGGTGTTTTTAGCCAAAATAGGGCTGTTTACGTGATCATTTTCATGCCTAAATAAGACCTAGAGCGTAAAACAAGCATCTATCCCTGAAAGGGCATAAACAGAGCTTTCTAATGACACCACAACGATCCTTGTATGACCGCTAGTTTTCGTGCAACAACCGCGCAACACGAGTGCAAAAACCATGTAATTCGGTACTTTCCCCATACATTTCAGTATGTAGCGAGTGTGAGAGGGTGGAGGAGGGTGGGATTTGTGTCAGTAGGCCCGCCGCGGTGGTCTGGAGCAGTCATACGCTCGCTACTCTCCTGCCACCACTTGTCTCTCTCTCAGCAACATTACGTGCTGAAATTGCCACACGACTTATGTTGTGAGCCGCCACATAGTCCAAATGTATTTAACTCGACTTATGTTGCGCGCCGCTAAAGAAGGGTTAAACAATATGATTGATGTTTCCTTTATAACAAAAAGATATAGTTGATCATACGGACTAGTGTCCTCCTTACCTATTTCTCAAACTAAAGCTGATCTAATTGCAACTATTCTTTATTCCCCTGAACTCTATAGTTGCTTATCTATTTATGAATTATCCCCTCTTACTTTAATCTTAATATCTATTTGCTGCCCTACAAGATCCTATACTATTGATAGCTAATCGGCATGGAGCCTTCTCTATCAAGATTAACTATTATTCTCTTAACACATCATAATTTTATTTATTTAAATAAGTCTAGTATTTTCTCTTTATTTTGTCCCATAAGAACACATCAATTATTATTGGTTGGAACCACTGGGTTTGTCAAGCATTTTATCTCTTTCTCGAAATCCGGTTCAGGCCCAATATGGGTCCTTTAAAAATATAAGACAATCTTAGGTATCTACTGGAACATCTTCACCACCTCAGAGGCGGCCAATAGCTCAACTGGAAATCATCGCTCCCATCTACTATTTGTCGTCCCTCTTGAATCGCTTGGCTGTAGGTGTGCAAGCCAGCGATGTGACGACAGGCGGCCGGATACTGAAGGTGTATCCGCCTAGTAGGGGAGAGTGATGCTAGGCCCGAAGTGGACTTTACTGGAACAAGTGGTGTGGGCTGGAACAAGTGGATCCAAGTTTCCATGGGTGCCCAAGCAAGGGAGAGAATGTGGGTTGCAAGAAGTTAGCCCAGTGGAGTCCGAGAGGTGAATGAACCCTGCAGCCTCCCCCACCCCCTTGATATAGCCCCGCCTCCCGCTTTCCGGCGCTGTGATTGGCTGAGCCGCCCGATCGGCCAGTCGATGTTTTGGCTGCGCGGCTTGAATATTTCTTTACTTCGCTTCAACTCTTTTCTCTCTATAATAAGTTCCTGGAAGCTGGTTGCAAATGTCTTTTAGTGGCTTACGGGAGTATAGGGCTGGCACTGATGCATTAAACCTATTGCAACCAGAGGAAACGGCCTGTGGAGAGAGCGAGTTTAAACGTGAAGCTGTACACGTAGCTGTCAGCTCCGAAAACGGAGGCTTCTGATTGGTCGGCCGGGAAGGTGTGGCATGTTTACCTCCAGAGTCCAGAGTGTCAAACTCAGCTGGTTTAAAGGGAAGGTTAAAGGGAGCGCCTTGATTGGCTGGCGGCCTTTTTACCTTAATTATCATTATTATTTTTACTATCCGTTTTCCATTAATGCAATAAAATGTGGGGTTATTATTTCCACTGATAAGACCAAGGTAAAAGTAGAGTCACTTTCTAAACTTGAACCAGTTATGAAAATCAATGATCATATTCTCCATCTTTGTAGGAACTACAAGTACCTGGAAGCAGACACTAGCATTAGAACTGTCTCTTTTTCTAAAAGATTTGTCCAGTAAGTTCGAAAAGCAATTGCATCCACTGTCTCCTCTGGCTGGTAAATCTACTGGCGCCAACATCAAAATTGCTAGAAACATTGACTTTGCCTTTATCCTGTCGGTAATTGATTATGATGCCCTACACCTTTCTTGCATTCACAGACAACCTTAACATTATTCAAAACAAGGCTATGGGAATAATCGTAGGTTGCACTATGTCAACTTTAGTAGTTAACATGAACCTTGAATTAACCCTTCTTTAGCGGGCCCGACTTAAGTCCGTATGGAGAAGAAAGAACTATGTGGCGGCGCCCGACTTAAGTCTGTGTGTAATTTTGGCGCAATATTGGCTCTGGGAGAGAGATGAGCGACGGGAGGAGCATATGGTGCCTCATGACCGCTCGCCACGGTTGCCGTGGGCCTACTGACATATACTACACACACATGCACCCTCCCTCCCTCGGTACACACGTAATTATGTAACGAAATGACCGTATTTTAGCGATTTTGCCCTTCGGTTGCACGATCGTTGCAAGATAACCAGTGATCATAGAAGGATGGTTCAGGTGTCATTGGAAGGCTCAATTAACGCCCTTTCAGGGATACATAATTGTATTACACTCGGAAATAAGCTTGTTTAGGGTAAAACCACCCGCTTGGCAGGTAGTAGAATTTACCGACCTAGCCGCTCGTTTAGTGTTAAATCATCCAACAGTTACAGAATGGATGCGATCAGTAGCTGCCATCTTTGGAGTGAAGTGCATGAAATACCCAAGTGTGCCTCAAAGTTTACTGAAATCTGGTACATCCCAACACATTAAGATAAAAACATTGCAGATATGAACACGTGTTTGAATGACTAAGTTATCATTCCTTATCTTAAATGGTCCCAGCACAAAAGTTGAGCCAGCTCTTTTAATAAATCCATGGGACATATATGAAGTTGGCAACAGGCTATGCGTAAGAAGAATGTAGTAGCACATGATGCAAAAGCTGTAGTTCTAGAAACATATGATAATTTATATAACCACAAACTTCCTGCTGGTAGCCTGACTATTTTTGCCAATTGCTCCTTACACAACACAGGGCAGGCAGGCTGTGCCTTTTTAGCTTTTAACAAAAAAACAGAAGATACTAATGACACTATGGTTGCAAAAGTGGGAAAGTGCAACCCAGTGTGAGTTAGTAGGCATTTTGATGGCAGTTGCATATTTGGGAGCCATTTCCTCAAGTGGACTCATAATCACGGATTCCCAGAGTGCATTAACGTTACTGAACAGTCAGAAGAGTGAGTTTCTTGTCAATATTAATATGATGAAGTAGGGTTTCATGCATCACAAAACTCCCCAAAAGTACAGGAAATACCATACACATTCTATGGATACCCTCTCTTATAGTGGTAACGCATAACAAAGCAGACAATTGCCAAATGCAACCTTAAATCATGCATAGACCTAAGCTTTGGACTATCCAGTACATTAATCTAAGGGATACTACAGAAAGACAATGCTAGTGAGCTTATAGAGGCAAGGAACTTTCAAAGACCCGCAAACATTTACATATAGCATTTTGACATTATAAAAACTATACTTATTTTTCTATGGTTGGCATAGAACTTATGCAAGATAGTGTTATACGGTTATATCAATAATATGACTTGGGTACCGGTATATTTGGCAAGTGTCCTTCAGAAACCGTGTTGAATATACCAAGTGCCAAGTCTGCGGGGGAAGAAGGTCAACATACTCTGGTACACTATGTCTCCGAATGTAGTTACATACAGACCTTTAGACGTCCAAGTATATTAAACTGCATAACTCTTTCATAGAAAGTGGTGTACTGGAGGATTTACTGCCCATGTTCCCTGACTTTGCTCATACATAGATGTATTGTAGGGTCCATTTTGTGAGTAATTTGCAACTTGCTTGTGATTATATAATTTAATTACCATTGGTACCTGCATAAAAGCAGTAACAAGAAATAGGGTGGTCAGTATGGAAGTGAAGAAGTCCTTGCATGACAGTGTGGTAATCCCGACACTGACTTACGGAAGCGAAGCATGGACGTTGGTTGAGAGACTCAGACCAAGAGTGAGAGCAGTGGAAATGAATTACTTAAGGAGTGCGTGCGGAGTTACATGGAGGGATAGACAGACTAATGAGGAAGTAAGAAGGAGGTGTGGTGTGGAGGTAGATGTGCTGGAAAGTGTGAAAAGGAACAACTTGAGATGGTTCGGCCATATGGAACGTATGGAAAGCGAGAGAATGACTAAGAGGGTGTACGAGAGCGAGGTGGAGGGACAGAGAGGGAGAGGTAGACCGAATATGAGGTGGAAGGATGGAGTGAGGAAGTACATGAACGAGGGCGGTGCTGGTTGGGGGGAGGGGCGTCGACTGACTGGGGACAGAGGTGCATGGGGGCGGTTCGTTCGTGGCCACCCCTTCGGGGATCACGGCGTCAGGCAATAGATAGATAGATAGACCTGCATATTGTTGTTACTTGTTAGGTCCGCGAGCAAAGCGAAGGACCTCATGTCGCCACACATGTCATTGTTGTTGCTGTTCTTCTTCTTACCACTTGTTAAGGCGGCGCTTATTGAAAATAACTATATCTCGGGTAATACTTAACAAAATTTAATTATTTGTCTCATTCATACACTCTGATCTATCCCTAGGCCATAACAGAACCATTTTTGTTTTCAAATTTCGTTGTGTACGCCGTGCAACGCACCTCAAAGTTAACACGGCCACGCGGACGTATAGTCCACGTGGACTTGTTAGTATGGCATTGCCCTGGAAGCTGTTTGTAGGAACCAGTGCAAGTTTTACAGTGAATGGATAACTTTGTATATAATGATCATCTCTTAGTATTTAAGTATCACCTATTATTATTATTATTATTGTAGTATATAGGCTTATTTGTTTTTACATACTGCTCTACTAGGGAAGGAATAATTCGACAATTGTTTGGAAGTTTGTATATTATTTAGTAAACTTAATAGGCAATGTTACGACTGACAGTAGAGGCTTCTAGTCCTTGGACTAACACAGACTATTTAATACACAGCACCTCCGTAGCCTCAACTCGTAACACAACCTATCACAACAGAACAGAGCTCATTCGCAACTTCCAGGCTCTCTGGGGACCAAAGGTGCACACAATCCCCGAACTGGTTCCGTTACACAAACAATACAAATAACTGAAACCCCTAGTTGTGGTGAAAAGATATATTGAGCCACAACTATCAACAAAACTCAGTACCGAATAGCAATACTGAGGAAGATCCTTTCTAAGCTGCACAAAGAAGCGAAAGCTCTGATTGAATCTACGTTAATAACATTACTTTAAATACATGCCAACATTAATGCCAAAATACTGAAGCAAATATCAAGCATAAACAAATAAATCACTGATAAAATAAGACACCTATCAACCACCACCCACTTAAGCTGTCCAGACTATTGGTTGGCCTGGGCCGAAGTAATCCTCCCTGTAACAGAAAGACTAATGAAGTCCTCCACCCTCTACTTCGAACCAGGCACCCTACTAGTCTGGACCCATAACTAAATGTATGCACATATAGAAATAAATATACCAATAAATAGGCCAAGGTTGCGGCTCTACAAACACTATGAAAAAACAATAAAATAGGAAGGGACACACAAGCCACACACATGCCCTTAGAATCCGTCTGAGTTACGTTAAAATACAAATGAATAAACAAAGAAGTAAATGACAATAAATAAATAATAGAGAAGCAAGAGATAGGTGTTTCTCTTCTGAAAGTTAAATGCGGACCGACTCGTGTCTAGGTGGTACATGCTAACCAGAGAGTGTGTATAGGAGAGAGGAGTCTTCCTATGTATTCTATTAATAAAAAGGTGCCTCTAAACGTTGCCAGTTACCTTTTTCGAAATTTATTTTCAGCTCCATCTATTGCAGGGTTCCAGAACTACTCACCTGATTAAATCTACGGATGTATCCTCCATTCTGTGTTTTGTTTTTATTATATGTACACTACTTTTTTTTTCTCTCTCTCTCTCTCTCTCTCTCTCTCTCTCTCTATATATATATATATATATATATATATATATATATATATATATATATATATATATATATATATATTATTTATGTTTGACCAAAGTTTGAGTGTGCCTGTGTGTACTTCCAAGTTAGTAACTTATATTACATTGTAAATACTTTTCTTCAATTGAGATTATTGCTATTCATATACATTAATTGTTAATAAATGTACAGTCAATATAAAAAATCATCAACAGCCTTCCTGATCCATTGCAAACCATATCCTTATTCTCAAGGTCAACCACAGCTTCCTTACATAATCACGGAGGCTTGGTTCAGCTTGGTAAGCTATGTAATTAACCCCTTCTATACCGACGACGTCTTTTGATTTTATTCTGGCTCCTACTAATCGATTGTATTCACTTTAGGAAGGATCTTTAACAATTATAAGGCTTCGAACTATCTCAATCAACCCTTTTAACTACCACAGATCCTTTCTAAGCTGTATAAAATTATCTACATATTGCTAGAATAAAATATAACATTCGTCGACGGTACAGAAGGGGTTAATGGAGTATTGTTCACATTTCAGTGTAGGCAATACTTTGGAGTGCTTTTGCATATCAGTGTACTCTTAAATCATTGTATTCATAATGACTATGAGTGATATGGTGATAGCAAACAAGTTACATGTGTGTCTACAGACTCTACACGAGACACGTGTACACCATTGCAGCCAAGGGAAAGGAACTGTCAATAAACAGACGACAGAAGTACTTTCCCGCGATGCATGCGATAGGGAGGAGCTATGTGCTACTGCCATCTAGTGCAGGGTTCCAGCCAAATCTGTAAATAATGGCCAACTACTATTAACACGGCTGATTTTCCCAGCACACCCCTCTAGGGTATTCTTATTCTATGATACTAACGCCGCCAGATGGCTCCATCTGAAGAAGCTTGATGGTTCCTTTTTACAATGTAATAATACAAGTATGACTAAACAACTAAATAAAACATACTTATACAACGCATAATATAATATGCGTACTATATTAATATACCGGAAAAACCCATTAACAATAAATTGGTTACATAATTTCGCCACCGTCTAGACTCTGTAGAGCATAGGAAAATCAAAGAGACCACGTCATTGAACGAAATAATATGAACAAAACAATATGAATTCAAATCAGGCGATAATATACGGATATATATCGCCGTATAATATGAAGCAGGGTTGATCACTGCTTCACGCACTATTGGAATTACTGCCAGACGGTATGATATATTCATCATGTCAATATATGACCAATGCTTATAGTAAGCTATGAACATAAATGAACTAAATTAAACTTACGATGGTGGAGCATCGTAACACCCTCACCGGGGGGGGGGGGGGGGGGGGGGATGATTTTCAAGGCAATGACAATTTTGCATCATAATACAAGCTCACTATAGCCAATAAACATACATAATAAGTATACAGTTTTTTCTTGAGTTTTGATACTATACAGTATATAATTATTTTGTAAAGTTTTCTAATTTGCTTACAACTAACTTATAATTACAACATTCCATCTCATCACCACCCCAATCCATCTCAGTCGGCCACACAAGGAATCAATGCATGCTATGGTAGGCTACCCTGCTCGGCCCTTGACTTGCGCAATGGCTGGCGCACACGGCCGTCACTATCACACCCCATCTCCTCATGACCCCGTGACAGGCAATCCACTAGGACATTATTCACTCCCTTTATATGCTTAACTGTAAGGGAATATTCCTGTAGCATAAGGCTCCACCGAGTCAATCGCTGATTCTTGTTCCTAAACCGACTGAGAGATTGTAAAGGGTGATGATCAGAATAAATTACAATATTGGGACCGAAGGAAGGCAAATACACTGAACAAAATTCCAAAGCCAGAATCAAAGACAACAACTCCCTCTCAATCACAGAATAATTGAGTTGGGCCTTATTAAATTTCTTAGAAATATATGAGACCGGATGTTCAACACCATCCTTGGAGTCTTGAAGCAAGACAGCCCCAGCGCCAACGTCGCTCGCATCAACAGCTAACTTGAAAGGCTTGGAAAAGTCTGGTGCACGCAATATTGGATAACATCAAAGGAGTGCCTTCATATCCTTGAATGCTAGCTCACATTTATCAGTCCAACAAAACTATACCTCTTTCTTGAGGAGATCAGTGATGGGGGCCAGTACAGTTGAATAATTACGTATGAAGCGATGCTAGTACCCTATCATACCGAGAAAGCGTTGCACTCCCCGCTTATTACTGGGCACCTCAAAAACCCGTATCGCCTCAACCTTGGCGTTCGTGGGAGCAACTCTACCCTGCCCCACGATGTAACCGAGGTACTGCACTTGTCCCTTGACGAATTCACACTTGTCCAAATTCACCACAAGACCCGCCCCACTGAGTCGTCGAAATAAAGTAATGACATTATTCAGGTGGGCTTCCTATGATGTGTCATATGCTACCACATCGTCTATATAGACTGTGCAATTTGGCACCCAATCCACAACCTGATCCATTAGATTCTGAAAAGTGGCTGGGGCGTTTTTCAGTCCATATGGCATTACCTTACACTGGTACACACCACCTGCCACGACAAAACTGGCAATTTTCTGTGCGTGAGGTGTCAAGGGGACCTGCCAATAGCCCTTCTGTAGGTCCACCTTAGTGATGTACTGGGCAGCCCCTATAGAGTCAACGGAATCATCTACCCTAGGGAGAGGGTATGAGTCAGTGCGGGAGAGGTCGTTCACGCGCCTGAAGTCAATACAAAAATGCACTTTGCCACCCGGCTTAGGCTGCAGGGTGACAGGAGACGCCCACTCACTCCACACACGCTCAATCAAACCCTTCTCCAACATATAATCTAGTTCGGCCTGAAGGGTTTGAGCTCGGGCAGGATTCAGATGATAGGGAGCTAGCTTTATCGGTTTATTATCCTCCACATCAATGTCGTGGACCGCCAAAGTGGTCAGCCCAGGCGTATCCCTAAACACCAAAGGATGCTGTGACAACCGGCTAAACAAAGCCTGGCTACGGGACTCGTTGAGATGCACCAGCTTAGCCCACAAAGCCTCTGAATTGTTCTTACACCAGGTTCCAGCCGACACCACATCGGGTAAATTCCCATGATTCATATCTCCCTCCTCCTCCTCCTTCGTGTCTAATACAGCCAGGACCTGCACACCAACACCCTGAGACTTGTTGACTGCAACTCCAACGTTCCCTTTCCCTATCCACTGCTCCTTTGAATGTGCCTGTCCAGCCCAAGAATCGGCAAGCTCGAGGGTCCTCTGCACATCAACAGAAGAGTCGCGCCCCCCTACATTGGCGCTGCTCGACGCGCACACTGCCTGCACAGAGCCAGTGTTATCTACATCCCCAGAACCACGGTTTAATGACAACAAACATGCATCAGAACCAGGGGGAGGCACAGTCGGGGGACGATAACAGGGTTTTAACATGTTGACATGACATAACTGGTGTGCTTTCTTGCGGTCAGGGGTAGCTACAAGGTAATCCAGATCTCCCACTTTTATTATTATCTTGTAGGGCCCACTAAACTTCGCTCTCAACGGCTGACCAACCAAGAGGAGGAGTACATGCACCTCCTCACCCGGCGCAAACTCCCTCAGCTTACCTATCTGGCCATACCGTGCTTTCATCTTACGCTGCGTCCCAACAAGATTAACCTGTGCAAACTGGAGAGCCGTGACCAACCGTTCCCGAGTCTTCATAGCAAAATCCAACAAACCAACCTCTGGGACTTGCACATCTCCTTCCCAGGCCTCCCTCACAACTGCCAGAGGACCTCGAACCCTATGCCCAAACACCAACTCATTAGGCGAAAACCCTAGGGATTCCGAAGGGACCTCCCGGATGGCAAAAAGGACTAAGGGAATTGCCTGGTCCCAATCACGGTCATGGTCGAAGCAGAACTTGCGCAGTGCCGAATTGAGAGTTTGATGGGCTCTCTCAAATGCTCCCTGAGTCTGCTAATGATAGGCAGATGATAGGACCTGCTCGACCCCAAGTTCCTGCAACAATTGTTTGAACATGTTAGAGGTGAAATTTGACCCACGGTCAGACTGGATCTCTTTGGGGAGTCCAAAACGGGTGAAAAAATCTAGCAATTTACGACTGATTACTTTAGTATGTGAGCTAGGCACTGGAATAGCCTCTGGATACCTAGTTGCAACATCCAGAATGGTCAACAAGTACTGGTTTCCGGCTGAGGTGCGGGGCAAGAGTCCCACCATATCAATGATGACACGGTGAAAAGGGATACCTACAGCGGGTATAGGCTGTAAAGGGGCAACAGGAATACTCTGGTTAGGTTTCTCCACCAGCTGACACACATGACACGACTGTAGGAAATCTGCTACCGCTGCAGACATTCGGGGCCACCAAAAATATTGAGACAGCCTGTCAAGCGTTTTCCTGACTCCAAGGTGGCCTGCCAGAGGAGCTGCGTGGGCCAGGTGTATCAGCTCTTGTTGAAACACCTTCGGCACCACCAGTTGGTCAAACAACTCCTCTCCACCCCTACATCCAGAACCCCTACGTCTGAACAACTACCCTTCACGTATGAAAATTTCCCCTGCACCATCAGAACGGTTACACACCTTGCCCACCTGGCTAAAGAGAGGTACCAACTCCTCATCTGCCTGCTGGCACCGCTTTAAGTCAGCTGAAGCCACCGCGGCAAATCCATCATGCGACATATAATGGGGCAAGGTTGGTGGCGAAGCGATAACTGTGCCGCCCGTAGAGCCCCCTTTATTGCCTTCCTCACCACCTCTGGCACCAGAGTCTACTAAAGGTTCTAAGTCAACAAGCATCCCAGTATCACACAAATCACTCTGGGCACCAACACAGTTCGTGGGAGATATTGGTAGTGTGCACTCATGGCTGTCCACTCCCTCCACTGAATTATTTATCACGTCACCCATTCTGTCTTCCTCCTCAACAAAGTCATCCTGACTCGCGACCTTAGCCATTGACCGCGTTACAGCACATACAGGATAAATCTCAGAGTCGTGGCCCTCGGGAACATCAGGCAGAATAACACTGGAGACACACACTGATGGTGGGAAAACCTGGTCACCCGCCATATCAGCACCAAGCAAAAAGTGCACTCCTTCCATGGGCAAAGTCTCCATGACTGCCACAGGTGCAGAAGAAGTCACTACAGGGCACCTCAATGACATCTGAACCAGGGGGTGACATTCTTCAGAATTAACCCCACGCACCAGCACAAAGTCGTCCCCTTTAGTGTCCATCCCAGGCAACCGGACACACAAAGACTGTCGGGCCCTTGAGTCCCTGAACACTTTAACAGGGAAGACTTGTCCATTCTCCAGCTCTACCTCCCCATCATGCAAAAAGGCACGCCCCCAAACCTGCGGGTCCTCCGAACTACTACCAGCGATACCCGGGGAGTCCCCAACTGGGCTCATAGTCGTCTGGCCTGCAAGGGTTCCCTTAATGGACTCCTTCCCAGACTTACCACAGACAACGCCCTGCAACTCCCCCCGTAGCCCGGATCCCCCATCAGCTGGGACGCCCACCATGAATGATACGGATTTGCTCACCAACTGCTTTGATTTTTGGCAGTTAGGCTTTATGTGCCCCTTCTGCCGACAAAAATAGCATACCACTTGCCGTGAATCATAAGTACTAGACTTACTAGCATTTGTATTATCCGCACTCGTCTTCTCCCCACCTGCCTTGGGAGCGGACGGTGTACTGGCGGGCACAACACCACCTGCATGCTGCCGATGCACACCAGCTGATGTACCTGAACCCCTGCCCCCAGTACTGCGCAAGGCCATCATCCTGTCATCTGCCCATAATGCTGCCTCCCGAGTCCGCTTAATTCGCTTCTCTCGGATTTTTGCACAAATGTCTTTATCCACCCCATTGCAGAAGTGTTCAAGGAGGAGCAGTTCCCGAAATTCAACATATTTGGTAATGTTTTCACTTAGCAACCAGCGATCTAGTGCGTCTCTTAAGTACTTCTCAAACTCGACGTGACTGTCATGTGGTCTTTTACGAGCATTTCTAAACAAAAGACGGTAAGCCTCGGGTCTTAACTCGTATGCCTGTAGCATGCATCTTTTAAAAAACTCATAGTCTGCCAATTCCTCTGCATTGAGTCTGTCATACGCCTCTAGGCCCTTGCATTTTAATACGCTGGCTGCTAGTGTGACCCACCGACCATGATCCCACCCAAACTCGTGCGCCTTTTTTTCGAAGCGAAGGAATCACTCTGACACCTTCGCTTCGTCAAAAGCGGGCACGAGCTTGATACTGCGGGACCATACGTGTCTCCACCGACTCAACCCGCCCATCACCACCCTGTGTACCTCCCTCCTCTCGCTGAAACTGCCAGTGCTCTCCAGTGGCGTAGCCAGGGTTTTCTCAGCAGGGGGGCACATGGGGGGGCACCACTATCATGGTAGAGACTTCATTGGGCCCTGGTGCTGTGGGCCCCTATAAATTGATAGGTGAGTGAAGTGAGCCAATCCAGCTGGAGGGTTTGGGGAGGGGGGGGGGGGGGGGGGGGTGCTGTAAGCCCCCACCCCCGAGATTTATTTTAAATTTCACTACTTAATAGACTCAATCTGAAGCCATATCTTTTTTTATTAATAGCACATCATCAAACAAATGATTCTAAGGAACTACTCTTTGATTTCACTTTAGCTTTGTCAATATGGTTAATCAATAGCCTATATTGTATTAAACTCAACTAACACTAACTCAATTTACATAACCAATTTGTTATATAAATACTGAAAACACACAATCCTCTCAGAGTTTTATTAAACACTTGTACTGTATATTTGTGGACAGAAATTTTGGAAATTAGAAGCTAATTCGCATAATTGAAACTGAACCAAAGAAAATTTGTGAGACATAATCAGAGGAATATCCTTTACATAACAAAATTATTACTGCATAATCTAAGGATTATGCAGATTTCATTATTTAATAAAGATTGACTGAAGTTAATATAACAACAAAAAACGCAAATCAAGGATGGAAAACAAAAGAAAATGAGCCTCCATCCGATGATTAACCCTTAACTGGTGGGACCGGACTTAAGTCGGTCTAGAGAAGAAAGGACTATGTGGCGGGGACCGACTTAAGGCGGTGTGCAATTTTGGGCAATAATTGGCTCTGAGAGAGAGACGAGCGGTGGGAGGAGCGTAGGTCGGCTCTGACTGTTCGGCACGGGTCCTGCGCGGCAACTGACGTCCCCTCCACACACATCCACACTCACTACCTCGCTACACAGGGAATTATGTAAGGAAATTACCGTATTTTAGGCATTTTCCCTTCGTCTTGCATGATCGTTGCAAGAGAACGCGTGGTCGTAGAAGAATGGTTCTGGTGTCATTGGAAAGCTCAATTATCACCCTTTCAGGGATACATAATTGTATTACACTCTGGCTCTTGTTTATGCATGAAAAAGAGCACGGAAATAAGCTTGTTTAGGGTAAAACCACCCGCTTGGCAGGTAGTAGAAGTTACTGACGGGCCCGCTCGTAAGGCGTTAAGGCGGTAACTATCATAATTTTATACTCCTTTACAAATGTTCACTGTTACTGCTGTTGGTGAAGTGATAATTTTAAATGGAGATACTTACGATCTTTAATAAATGTAATTGTTGTTTTAGGTGGTAGTGCCTTCTATCCAGAAGTTTCTAGCTTCCCATTGAATAAAAATTAACAATAACAAATTAGGTATACATGTAGTGCTGTGGTGTCTGGTGGGGGGGCACCTGGGGGGTCACAGGTTTCTCATGGGGGGGGGGGGGGGCATGTGCCCCCCAATGCCCCCCTTGGCTACGCCACTGGTGCTCTCTCTCTAACTTTGCTTCTCTCTCCCTCTGTCTTTCCTCATGCTGTCTGTCTCTCTCCCTTTCTTCTCTTTCTCTCACTTTCTCTTCAGCCTGATGCCTCATTCTCTCTCTCCCCAACTCTATCTCCAGCATGTGCACAGAAAGGTCAAGATTAACAAAAGCAGGGGGGTTAGAAGGTACCGCCGGGCGAATTATCTGAGTGGGGTGAGCTGGGGTAAACCTAGGACGGTGGGCACTTCCGGGCAAAAAGCGGAGTGGGGAATGATAATCTATTTCTGGTGTTGTTGTTGCTGGTGTTGTTACTGGTGTAGAGTATGTGAGGGCATGGGTCACTTGAGTGGGGAACCTTCCCGCGAGTGTGACAACAGCAGCAGGCAAGCCAGGGGTCCCCGAACCAGGCGAGTCCTCTGACAAACGGCTCATGCCGCTTGGGGGACTTATGATGCCGGCTACGTTGGACACACTCACGGGTGGCGATCACCTGTCACCCAACCCTTGGGACATCACCCACTCAACCACCATAGCCTCACACACCTCTTTTCGGAGCTCAATGCAACTCCGACCAGTCAACAGAGCTGCCACCAGCAATAGCTCATCTCGTCCACGGCGAGCAATCTCGGACCGATCAGGCTGGGCGAGGAGGAATGCCCTAGCGTCTGACTCGGTCAAAAGATGCAATGGAACACTCGCCATGGTTGAGTAGTCGAGTAAAAAAAATGAAATATAAGAAGGACTGTGTGGGCAACCCTCAAAATCACATGATAAAAATGCACAGTATAAAAAAATTTAAGTGGTGGTTGATATATATATATAAAGAAGATAATTAGCTTAAAAAAGATCCCGGCGAGGTCGCTACTGTTACGACTGACAGTAGAGGCTTCTAGTCCTTGGACTAACACAGACCATTTAATACACAGCACCTCCGTAGCCTCAACTCATAACACAGCCTATCGCAACAGAATAGAGCTCATTCACAACTTCCAGGTTCTCTGGGGACCAAAGGTGCACACAATCCCCGAACTGGTTCCGTTACACAAACAATGCAAATAACTGAAACCCCCAGTTGTGGTGAAAAGATATCTTGAGCCATAACTATCAACAACACTTGTTAGTAGGGCATTGCCCTGGAAGCTGTTTGTAGGAACCAGTGTCAAGTTTTACAGTGAATGGATAACTTTGTATATAATGACCATCTCTTACTTAGTATTTAATTATCAACTATCATTATTATTTTTATTATTGTAGTATATAGGCCTATTTGTTTTTACATACTGCTCTACTTAGTAGAGAGGCAGATTTGAAAAAGAGGCTTATTTAAGGAATCAAAATCATTTTTGGTTACAAACTGGCATCCACCTTAAATCATTGGCCCATAGGGGGGTGCATCTTCCCAGGGTGGATGCCACCTGAGATTTTGCCTTATGGCCCTGTATTAACCCTTTTTGTGAGAAATCGGTCATTTCCATAATATGGGGGTAGGTGGAATGAAAAGGCCCGTAACTTGGTGAAAAAATGTAATTGATAATCAAGCTAACCACCAAAATGAAGCTTATTATGTGCACTAACAAATACATTTACCGAAAATTACAATATGCAGCTATCAATGAAATGACGGGGGTCAAACCCTACTTTGACCCCTTACCTCCCCCAAATTTCCCTTTTTACCTAATGATGTCCCCCAAATACGAGAATTTGAAGAATTAGTATACCTAGCATAATTATGAAATCTCTAGAAGACATATTCTGACAGTTTGTCACCAAGTTTCATCGTCCTGGGTGAATTAGGGGCGAAACGTTAGGGGGGGGGGGGGGGGGGGGGGATTCCGGCCATTTTCTCACGAAAATCCGCCAAACAGAAAAGTCAAACAGAGTAGGTGGATACTTTATACTTTGTAAAGCCATTTCAGAGAAGATTGGGCAGACATATACAGTTACCATGTTTGATCACGCATTGATTGTATTGCAGGACCAAGGAAGTTGTCTGGAGTAAAAAAGAAAATTTTGATAATGTCATCATCAGGCTAGGGGTATTCCACACTGCAATGAATTTCATGAAAGCTATTGGTCAACATATGGTGTCTTCTGGGTTAAGGGATGTGTGGGTTGAGAGTGGTGTATATGGTGAAAGCACAACTTTGCACATGCTAAATGGCCATGCGTACAATAAACCAATCCGGGCACATAAATTAACTTTTAAAGCAATTTGGAGAATACTCTGGCCTAAGATTCAAGAATGTGCTGCGCAAAATGGAAAGGTACTAGATGAAAACTTATCTGTGTATGTCGAAGAGGTTATTGATAAATTAACTGGCAAGGATGAAGATATAATTGATTCTTTTTCGAAGTCAGGTAAGACTTACATCAAATGTACTTGGTCTACTCAAGTAGTTTGATAAATCAGAGTCAGCTCACCCAACTTTCAAATATTGGCGGCAGTACATGGAAATGGTTTCCATTTTGATGGGATTCATCACAGCAGACCGGGAAGGCATCTGGGCTCTTCATTTAGAACTTTTCTCAAATATGTTGCCTTGGTTTGCCATTTATGACCACGCTAATTATTCTCGTTTGGGGTCCAGTGTACCTGGCTGACATGAGGGCACTCCCCACTACAGCACCAGAGGTCTTCAGTGAATTTGCTGTCGGTCGGTTTTTGATCAAACGAATTGAGGGCAAATTCAAACAAGTGGCCACTGACCAGCCACTAGAATATGTCAACAGGATTGCCAAAGTGAGTGGAGGCATTGTAGCGATCACACACATAGATTCTGCCAGAGATGGGTGTTTTTTTGACATACAATGAGTGGGCCAGGATTTCAGATGATCCCATAGGTCTCTTTGGTAAACAGCATGATCATACAAATGACGACTGGTCTCATAGGGATGCTGGTAAAGCCGGTATAAAGAAAGATGAGGAAGATGTAAGAAAGCTGATTAATGAATTTGAGAGGCTCCAAGTCTTCTAAAACTACACATCAGAACTGATGAACCTGTCTACCAATGACAATGTACCTGATGAAATCACCACAGAGATGCTATCTGCTGAGAACAAAGGGCACAGATTGGTGAATTAATTTGGGACATCTCGTTTTGTTAAACAGGACACTGAATTTTACTCCAGAATTGCGCAGGTGAGGCCAAAACTATTGCAACTATATACAAGGCAAGTGTACAAGTGAACAAAGACACCATCACTGTGGTCAAGGCAGCACATGACATATTCAGGAGGCTGCTAATTGTGGGGACAGTGGAAGGGATGTTGACCTTGGAAGCATCCTCGAATATGAGCTGATCCCCTGTACCGTTGGGACTGGCAAACACAAATCAGAAACTGAATATCTCAAACAAGCATGATCTGGCTGATATCCTAACTGAAACTATTGAAGTGAAACAAAAGCTTCCCACGTGCAGCAGTCCAACTTGCCTTCTAATTGACTGGATAATAATAGGGCTAATAGAGCTGGACCAGCCCTAATTCAAGCAATTGGTTGACTAGAGCATGCAAGAACATTTCAAGATCTAGGCGATGTATTCGTAAAGAATATTTTGTCCCAGTATAAGTCAGGTTACTCAAGAGTTGATGTTTTGTTTGACCGCTATCAGGAGACCTCACCAAAGGATGGGACTAGTGCTAACTGAGGTGGAAGTTCTCAGCCGATTAGAAGGAAAATAGACTTTGGCAGTGTCAAATTGCCTCAGAGCTGGACCAAGTTCATAAGCCACCAATCCAACAAGTCAGAATTGGCAGCCTTCCTATCCAATGAATTGATGAGTTGTTCTCAGCTTCCCACAGATTGTGAGTTAGTGCTTGGAGGGGGCTTCAATAACGTTGAAATGCTGTGGTCATCAGGCATCACGACACCTTTCCCATTTGAGCAGCACCACTGAAGAGGCTGATACTCAGATTTTTCTGCACGCTAAGGATGCATTTGCTCGTGGGTATCAGCATGTGGTCATCAGTTCCCGGGACACAGATGTCTTAGTCCTTGTACTTGGCCACAGATCCGAACTGTCTCCAGAGATTTGGATTCTTTCTGGTACTTCAAAAGATCCAAAATACATACTTGTTCATGTGATAAATCTAGCACCATCAGTGGTTGACAGTTTAATTGCATTCCATGCTGTCACTGGTTGTGACACAACCAGTCAGTTTGCAGTTAAGGGAAGCGTACCTGTTGGAAAATGTTTTCAATGGAACCTAGAATGTTATAAGCAATTGGTGGGTCTGCAGAATGCAGTAAAAATGCCAGAAAGGGGGCAGCCAAGTTTGTGTGCCACCTGTTTGGATATGGTAATTGTGAGTCTGTGAATGAAGGGAAAGTCCTCGATAGAAGCCCTACCGCCAACCCAAGACGCCTTCTCCTTTAATTTTCATCGTAGTATAGATCAAGCCTTTATCTGGAAGACAGCACTGACAATTGACACACACCTACCCTCTCCAGATGGACATGGATGGACCTTTGAATCTGGGAAACTTAGACCTGTGCTAATGTCCCTGCAATCTGTGCCAAAATCATGTCAGGCGTTGGTCAGTTGCTCTCGTAAGAAGGGGTGTAGTCCAAAACGATGCAGTTGTCTAAAGGCTTGCTTCAGCACCTGTACTAGCGCATGCAACTGGGATGGTCTGTATCAAATTGATGTAGATGATTGATAAACAGTGAAATGACGATGGAGACAACAATGTCTTAAGTCAATAATTAGGTTTCTGAAAGTTCATTGTTTCCCTTCCCAACTGTCCCGATCCTCTAACCCCCCCCCCCCCCCATTCCAGACAACTTGCTTGCCTGCAACTCCTTTTTTATATTAAAGGTAATAAAAGAGATTACATTATACTACAGAGGCAATTAAAATGAGTTTGGGAATTGTTATTTATGGTTTTTATTCACTGAACTTCAGTGTTTCGGGGAGAGTTGATTTTTGTGAAAATAGAGCTATATACATACCCCCAGAACTTCACTAAAATCTGCACAAATATGCCTTTTACACATTCCATACACTCAATGTATCCATTCTGCAAAATTTGGTATTTTCTTGGGTATGATTTGATAAAAGGCTCATTTTTTGGGAGGTAAGGTGTCAAAGTAGAGTCTGACCCTTGTCACGCCCAGGTGAATGGCATATTTCTTATCAATACATTTTTTAGTGCACATAATAAGCTTCATTTTGGTGGTTAGTTTGTTTATCTACTACACTGTTTCTCCAAGCTACGGGCATTTGTATTCCAATTCCCCTCAAAATATGGTCCATTTCGGAAATTATCGATTTCACACAACAAGGGTTAATACGCCCATAAGGCAAAATCTCAGGTGGAATCCACCCTGGGAAGATGCACCCCCCTATGGGCCAATGATCTAAGGTGGATGCCAGTTTGTAACCAAAAAATATTTTGATTTTGTAATTTGGGGTCTCTGCCTCTACTAACTAGGGTAGGAATAATTCGACAATTGTTTGGAAGTTTGTATATTATTTAGTAAACTTAACTTCTGATTGGGGATATGAATGGTAAGGTGGGTGACAGGAAAGTTGAGGGAGTGGTGGGAGGGTGGGGGGTACCATCAGAGGTGAATGGGAATGGTAGGGCACTTGTGGACGTATGTGTGGGGAGGAGGCTGTGGATAGCTAACACCTTCTTACGACACAGAATGATCCACAGGTACACGTGGACACGGGTGTGGACGATGGAGGATGAGACAGTGGTGGAACGAAAGTCATTGATTGATTATGTATGTGTGGATGAACGAATGAAGAAATCTGTGATGGATGCTAGGGTGTATAGGGGTATTGGAGGGGGTCTGTCTGATCTTTATGTAGTGGTAGCTAAGGTTAGGATACAAAAGAAGGGGGTGAGGAGAGCTGGAGGGAGGCGAGAGGAGGGTGGAATGGTGAGGAGGGTGGAGAGGTTGTAGGAGTAGGAAGTCAGGGAAGAGTACAGGAGAGCAGTGGAAAGACGACTAGGTGGGTTCGACCTGGAAGTTATGGAGGAAGTGGAGGAGATGAGCAAGGTGTTTAAGGATGAGATCTGTGCAGCATGTGAGGAGGTGTGTGGAGTGAGGAAATGAGGGAGGGGAGTGAAAGGTACAGCATGGTGGACAGAAGAGGTAAGAATAGCTGTGGAAGAAAAGAAGAAACCATATAGAGAGTGGTTGGGTAGTAGAGGGAATGAAGATTTCGAGAGACAGAAACGAGTGAGGTACGTGGAGAGTAAGAGGGTGGTGAAGAGAGTAGTGAAGGAAAGTAAGAGAAGAGTAGATGAGGAATTTGGAAGGAATCTGATTGTAAAATGGAGAGAGAGGAAGAAACTGTTCTGGAAAGAAGTCAAGAAAGTTAGGGAAGGTAGCAAGGAAAGCAGTAAGGGTGTGAAAGATAAGAATGGGAGATTGCTAGCCGAGAGGCAAGAGAGAGTCGAAAGATGGAGGGAGTACTTCAATGAGTTGCTAAATGTAAGGAATGAAGAGCCAGCAAACATAGCTGGATATGGTATGGGAGGGAGAAGAAGAGAAGTAGTGAAGGAGGAGGCGGGGATCAGGAGGTCAGAAGTGTGGGAAGCCATGAAAAGAGTGAAGTTGGGGAAAGCACCAGGAACAGATGGAGTGTGTGGGGAAATGTTGAGGTATGGTGGTGAGATAGTGATAGAATGGGTATGGAAAATGTGCAAACTAGCGTGGGAGAAGGGGAGTGCACCCGATGACTGGAAGACTGGCATAATAGTCCCCCTATATAAGGGCAAAGGGGAAAGAGGAGTGTGTGGTAACCACCGAGGAATATGTCTTCTAAGCGTAGTAGGGAAGGTATACAGTAGGGTAGTGATTGAGAGAGTGAGAGTGAGAACGGAGAAATGGATAGGCGACGAGCAGGGAGGTTTTAGGAAGGGAAGAGGATATGTAGATCAGATTTTTACCCTGAATTGTGTTGTGGAGAAATATCTGCAGAAGAAACAAAGGGTGTATGTTGCCTTTATGGACTTGGAGAAGGCCTATGACAGAGTGGATAGAGAAGGTTTGTGGAAAGTACTTAGAATATACGGAGTAGATGGCAAGTTGCTGAAAGCAGTGAAGAGCATGTATGAGGGTGCAAAGGCGGCAGTACGTGTGGAGAGTGAGCAGAGCGAGGTCTTTGACCTGAATGTTGGTTTGAAACAGGGGTGTGTGATGTCCCCGTGGTTGTTTACTGTATATATGGATGGAGTCATGAAAGAAATACTATCAAGAGCAGTGGATGTTGGTGTATCGCTGAAAAGGGAGGGAATTGAGTGGAAGCTACCTATACTGCTGTTTGCGGATGATACAGTTCTGATGAGTGATAATGAATGGGAGTTGCAGGGTCTGGTAAATGAGTTTGGAACAGTGTGCGAAAAACGGAATTTGAAGGTAAATGCGGGGAAGAGCAAGGTTATGGTCTTCGAAAGGGGTGAAGTCACAGAGTGTGAGGTGAAGCTGAACGGTCAGGCTATGGAGATCGTCAACTCTTTTAAGTATCTGGGCAGTGTGTTGAGTAAAGATGGGACTATGGATAAAGAAGTGCGGGAGAGGGTACAACAGGGGAAGAGGGTTGTAGGAACGCTGAAAGCAGTAGCAAGAAATAGGGTGGTCAGTATGGAAGTGAAGAAGTCCTTGCATGACAGTGTGGTAATCCCGACACTGACTTACGGAAGCGAAGCATGGACGTTGGTTGAGAGACTCAGACCAAGAGTGAGAGCAGTGGAAATGAATTACTTAAGAAGTGCGTGCGGAGTTACATGGAGGGATAGACAGACTAATGAGGAAGTAAGAAGGAGGTGTGGTGTGGAGGTAGATGTGGTGGAAAGTGTGAAAAGGAACAACTTGAGATGGTTCGGCCATATGGAACGTATGGAAAGCGAGAGAATGACTAAGAGGGTGTATGAGAGCGAGGTGGAGGGACAGAGAGGGAGAGGTAGACCGATAGAGAGGTGGAAGGATGGAGTGAGGAAGTATATGAACGAAGATGGTGCTGGTTGGGGGGAGGGGCGTCGACTGACTGGGGACAGAGGTGCATGGGGGCGGTTCATTCGTGGCCACCCCTTCGGGGATCACGGCGTCAGGCAATAGAAAGATAGATACAATAGGCAATCATAATCCTCATAGCGATTGATTCTCTGTCCGGGTCAAAATATGTTCAAACTGACGAGTTGAATACCTATGACAGCACAGTATACCTTGTACTTTGGAATAATTATGTTCCCATTACAACCTATCTGTACGATCGCTATTCAGAGTTTGACCTACTTCGACTCCGAGCCACGAGGCTTAACAACTCTAGACACAATTAATGGCGATAAAGAAACTATTCAAGAACAATAGAACCATTTATCCTTTGATTACTTTAATAGATAACACGTGTGACCGATAGCATGCTTTCTACGTGGTGAAATCTAAATTTAAATTTAGTTTCCATTTAACAAAAAGGTTTCCAAATGATTGAGCTTGATTGCCCTTCCTAACGATATATCAAGCTACGTCTATCCTGTCACAAATCCTATATTTCTAACCCACATAATTTGTGGGTATCATTACGTTAATACCTATTTACATTCAACACCAAGATTCTTGTAGAGTTGGGTTCTTCTATCCCTTTTTCTCCTTTATGTAACTCTGTCAAACTAGACTTCTATAATATAATTATAAACTCTTAGGTATTCTCACTCTATATTTAACTATCTCTTTATACAAGATCCTAGAAGTTCCTATGCTATTTCTAGCTTATTGACTTGTGCCATACTATTAATAGAAAGTTATCTCTCTCAACAAATCAAAGTTTATTCCATCATTTGTTTAATAATTTTTCTCTCTGGTTGCCCTATAAGGACACATATTTTATTGGTGGGATACCAGGTCTCTGTCTATAATCTCTCTCTTCCTTTATTATCTTCGGGCCTGAAAGGGTCGCTTAATAAATTGCTGCCTTCTGCTGCTTCTTCTCTTCACCATCTATGGGCCGGCCAGTATACCTGTTCCATTTGCTCCGTATCATCAACCACCTTATTACGAATCTGCACTGCTTGACTTTTGGTGTGCAGGCTGGCGATGTAAGCAGTGTAGCCGGTTTTTGCTTCCCTTATATTCTGCCTCGCTCTGTTGTTGGAGGTCAGGAACTAGTTCTTCTTTATTTTCCCATAGTGGTTGGGAAGAATAAGGGGCGAGACTTGTATTGATAGAGGGCAAGTGTTGCTCAGGCTTCAGCCTGTATCCGTGTGACTCCGCTGGCTCCACCCACCTCCCTTTATACCCGCCTCCGGCACAACACAGGCCTGTGATTGGCTAAGGCGTGCGCAGATGCACAGGTTCCTTGAACTGTATGCCCTCCCTCCTGCCAGTATACATCCTCGTAATAACTTCCCGGAAGCGTGTTTGTGATGTTGTTTAGTAATAACTTCCCAGAAGCATGTGTGTGATGTTGTTTAGTGGCTGACGGGATTAGGAGGGTGGCACCATTACATCAGAACGGTAAAGGATAGAGAATACATAAGAACATAAGAACATAAGAAAATGGGAGTCTGCAGAAAGCCGATTGGCCCAAGCATGGCAGATCCCTGTCCCACACAACCCCAATTACAAAGCCCAATTATAGGCTCAATACTCTAATACCCTGAGGAACATCTTACCAAAACGGTTAGAGATTAACGCAGGATTACGGGGGTCTGCAGAGCGCTGATTGGCCCAACCCGGCTGATCCCCCTTCACACCCAACCCTTCTCGTCCATATGCTTATCCAATTTTATCTTAAAGCTCCCTATCGTTCTTGATCCCACTATATCACTTGGTAGCCTATTCCACCCATCTACAACTCTGTTACCAAACCAATATTTGCCTATATCTATTCTGAAACAAACTGTGTCTAATTTGAAACCATTGGTACGAGTTCTTTCGCTATCACTGAGCTTTAGTACATTTGTCATGTCCCCTTTGTTAATCCCACTAACCCACTTGAACACCTCTATCATATCCCCTCTAACTCTGCGTCTCTCTAACGAATGTAAACCTAATTTCTTCAACTTTTCTTCATACGGAAAATTTCTAATATTATGGATCATTTTTGTAATTCTACGCTGAACTCTCTCCAATGAATCTATGTCCATTCTGTAATAAGGACACCAAAATTGGACAGCATAATCCATATGGGGTCTCACTAATGACAAGTAAAGTTTTAAGATAACATCAGCAGTTCTGTTACTCATACGGGTGTGAACAGAGTGTAAGTTATGAGCCGGACGTCTGGAAGCCGAGGTGAGATGAGAAGTATGATGAGTCATAGGTGGCCTGTGATTGATTGAGAGCTCCGAGGTGCCAGAGTGTTACCAAGGGTAGGTAGCAGGGTGCAAAGTTGGCTGGTACACCTGAGTAAATCCCGCCTTTTGATTGGCTGACGGGATTACTCCTTTAATTATTATTAATATTATTATTTTTACTTTTGGCCCACAGTACGTTCAATATATATATTATTGTGTATTTATGTATGTATATATATTTTTGTATTTGTTAATTTATTTGTATTAATTATTTTGTTTAAATAAATTATTTGAGTATGTATATAAGCACTTTCTATTATCACTATTGGTACTATTGTGATTATTATTAATATTAATATTATTACTATTATTATGCCCTGATTTTATTCAGGTTTAACGATTAGTTAAGGTGAGTTCTTTCGAAACTGGGATATCTGAGTACAAGCAAGTACATACAGTATATATAACACAATAGAGAATATGTATACTATTGAAATATAATTTGTAGTACAGCTTTATTCACTTAATCACTAGTTACACAGATATAATCACAAACACTAAATATGGAAAATAGTAAGTGGTACAACTCTATTTAATTTCTCCCAGCACGATCGGGGATCTAGATGGAGATCAGGTATATTCAATTAAACTTGGATAGGTAATCTTCTTCTGGAGAATTATATGCACTATTCTCTTCTCGAAAGGTTATAATAAAGTTACTAAAATCAGGTTCTATTTATAGTCACGATATCTCTTGACTTAACTTCTATTCGTGGATAATAGTGGACAATGTGATACACGTTCCTATATTTCTTGGCACGAAATATGGAAGCTTAAGCATTGATGAACTTTTTCAGTTTGAGTTCAAGTAAGTGGACTCTGAAATATTATGGCACTTACTGAGATTATTTTTCAGAGTTCCTGAAGGTGTGGAAATCCTCTTATTTTGTATAAGTTCACTAGTTTCGTAGTATAAGTACTCAGGACGTATTTATTGGTGAACACGTAGATTATTAGTATTGTTATATTCACTGAATTACTGTAACACTTATTTTCTTTAACTCAAGGTTTAAGTTTGACAGACTATGTTTATTTTTCACTTGGCGGAAATATGGCAGAGTTGATGGATGTTTAAAACCCGTCTTATTTTGGTATATTTGTTATTTATTGAGTTAGAACGTCGTGCTAAAGAGGGTTATTTCTAGTGCGTCTTAACCCCCTGGACCCCAGCGCCGCAGCATATGCGTCGGCAATGTATGTAACGCTAAACCCCAGCGCCGCATACGTTGCGTCTGCTACTTCAAAATGAGATACTCTTGTCCTATGGTAGCTAGAGGCATGAGGATGGTATGGGAAACTACTGTATGATGTTGCCGAACAGTGGCGGTATGCGGCAACCCCCTAGTCCATCCGCGCGGGTGAGTATGGGCGGAGGGAGAAAGCCAGTTTACCCACTTATCCCACCGCCACTTTTGAGCTAATTTATTCTTGTCCTATGGTAGCTAGATGGTTCAAATTCATATGGGCTATACCTTATGATGTTGCCCAACAGTGGCAATACTTATCAATTGGCAATACCCAAGTCCCGACGCGGTGGGGAGTGGAGAGACAGAGCGCGGGAGTGGAAGGACTAGGCTGCCTCCCACCTCCCGCCTGGCTCAGTTGCCTTGTTTACATCATGAGGTTGGAGGTACCTTGTCGCCTCGCTATATTTATCGCTCCCCTAACGCTTCCCATTACATAGTTGACTCCCAACCAAGTGGGGAAGAGGAGGAGGAGGATGACCCAGACCCCACGGCATTCCTCAAAAATTCCGCCAGGTCATGGTAGGGGTAAGAAGAGACGAGATAATGTGTCATGTTGATATGAACACAAGAAGCTAGGCTTGTGCACACTGGTCCTCCCCCACTCCCCCTGCCTTCACCACCACCTCCCCTGTCTCCCCACTAAGAATACGTCAAAACCCATACTTCTATGTCAAAAGTGCCTAAAACAATGTGTAACATTCATATTCTAACTATAAAATATATGGTAAAGTATAAAATCAATAAACAGAGTACGTGAGAGAGGCATAATAAAAGTGAGAGTAAGTAAAGGGGAAGTCGGGTGTCATTCAGCTGGCAGTGTGTACGTGCGTGAGTCCATGAACAAGGTGGCCGCCAGCCCGCCAGTCATCATGGTAACCAGGTTACGCGCGCGAGGCTTGCCACACTTCGACACATATAAAACTTGAATCTATGCACTTATCACACTGTAACTTCACTTACAATGACAATATGTGATACATGTTGCTAATATCTGAACTATGAAGGCACACATGATGCTCGGGTGGTGTAAATAACCGTCACTCGAAAACTGGACGTATCGTACATCTGCCATGCTGCTGCGCTCAGCTGTGCCTTGAAGGCCGGGAAGCTTGAAGGCCGCCCGGCATCAGCTGATAACTGAGGCTGCTCCCCCCCCCCCCACCATAAGACCCCAAAATGACCGAGGTGAGTGTTTGTTTGTGTTATTCTTCATTTCTCACTTATTTAAGCTATTACAAAAAAAAAAAAAAAAAGGCCAAATCTGCTGGTCTCTCAGTGTACTTTTAACCCTCCGGATCCGGGGGCCATCATATGAGACCAATCGCCGTGTCCGGGGGTATTTCTGAAAAATGGCTATCTTCATAAATCGATATCTACTGATTGAGACCACCTAGAGCAATCAACTAAATTGTATAGTGTAGAACCAACCTTCGTCTGTAGACTGGCGTTAAGTCGACATCGCTACAACAAGTGGTTGTCGAGATATGATGATGGGAATGGAGGTGTTTTTCCGCGTATTTTTGCCTGCGTCCGAACACTTCGCCGCGACCCTGGCTAGCACGCACTAAGTCACTCGTCGCTTCGGTGGCTTTGGTACCGGTAGACGATATTATGTTTCTATGGAGATGATGTCATCGTTATTGTGTCATTTATTACTTTTACAACCATTATTGAGTTATGTGAAACTTTATATAACATATTGTCGGCACTTTCACTGTTATTGGATATTTTTGTGTCACTTTCACTCTTATTACTCTTCTTGTTATGAATTATTGTTACTCTCACTGTTATTATTGAGTTATTATTACTTGTTATACATTTGTGTGTCACTTTCACTTACTAGGCTAGGCTAGGCTAGGCTAGGCTAGGATAGGCTAGACAAGACAAGCGTACGGTACTGTACGGTAGCGTAATTTACATTTGTAATTATTTCAATAAAAGTTAGTTATTATTACATATTTTTCTGTCTCTTTCACTTGCCCATATTGTTATGTTGTTACTGGAAGGAGAAGGCGTGCCGACAGCCGACGCCGGGGTCGCCCGCATCTTCACTAACCACTTCTCCATCGTCAAAGTCACTCCCAAGTTCACTCAGTTCACTATATTTACGAGCACCGCATTCACCATCGTCATCATCCTCGTCATGATCGTCCTCATCGGTACTAATAAAGCCCAGAAACTCTAATCCATCCGCCACTTCACCCTCATCCTCACTAACCACTTGTTCTTCGTCAAAGTCACTCCCAAGTTCACTCAGTTCACTATATTCACTCAGTTCACTATATTCGCTTAGCTCTTCCAGAGTGTGTGCAACACCACCGGGAATAAGCACTCTGTGACGCTCACCGCTTCCCCCAGAACCGCATGGCTTACTCGGTAGGACTCGCCAGGGCAGAGAATGTAGCTACAGTCTACCTATCATTGTGTACTTTCCTTCTCGAGAAAGCTTGTGTTGCAGACAGTTCAGAACTGTTCTTTGTTTTCGTCTGTCACAATCCTTTCTATTTTATTTAGTCAATTGAAAGTTTTGTGTTAAGTAGTTGAATGATGGGAAGGCGAGCGGGAGAGAGAGAGAGAGAGAGACTAGGTGGTGTGACTTGGTGGTGAGTGTGGCGCGTGGCTGGCCCCCTTACATAGGCCTCGCGGGATTCGTTGCCTCCCGCCTAACACGGCCAACTAGGCGGCTGCTTACTGGGCGACTGTCGCGCGCCCTCGTGCCATTCCTGCGAACTGGGACTCCAGCCATGCGGTCCCTGGGAATATCCTTGTCAGATCCGTCCCAGACAGCATACTCTAAGCATCTCCCATGAACTGTTCCACACTCTTGTCTTAGAACCTTTCTCTCCTACTGCCTCTATCATTTCCACTACTTCCTCACCTTTTATTAATATCAATCCCCCTCTGGTTCCCTGCATCCACACCTTGAATTGGTGGCCAGACTGTATTATATGCTGGATCTCACATTTCTTATGTACTAGGCTAAGGTTGAAGATAGTCATTGTCTTTTTGGGAGATTGTATTGCTCGGACTGTCTCCATCAATCACTAATGTTTCTACAGGGTTAAATAATGCTAGACTAGGGATCAGGTACCTTGCTGTTGGTGTTTTCACTGTGTGTAGGCTACTTTTGAGCTGCACGACACTACGGATTCTGTGGGTTACCAGGGTGGCTCTTTTGTCTGTGTACCTTGGAGTTTAGACTGTGTAGTGCGTGAGGGCTGCTTGCCTAATCCACCCAACACTGTTCTAACTCTATTTGCTTTTACTTTTGAGGGTCGCCAGGAGGATACTCGATACTTGTGATCGAGAATCCTCAAGAGAGCACCCCTTCATATTAACGTAATCAGGCCACACAGACCCAAGGTCCACACTAGGCTAGGAGCTGCCTTGCTCCACCAGAATTCTGTACCTTTGCGCATCCCAGCTAGACTTTATTAACCCGGGTAGACATTAGCTGGATTAGATCATATACTCTTTTATGCATACCCATTATTTCTACACAAGCATTTTGAGGTCTAGGTTGCTGTAGAGAGACACAACCAGCATAGACCGGTTTTGTTAATAGGAGTACTACTTTTTCGTGGCAAGCATTATTACTGTTGCACCGCTTATAATATTCTTGTGTCCAATAACAATATAGGTCCAGCCTTTTTGTGTATTTAGCCTACACGTGCATTGTCCTGCCTCCTGCTATTTTGTGGTTCCATTTCCGATACGTTCTTCTTAGTAGCATCCGACATTATTCAGAAGATTCCTTGTTCGGTGCTTGAGGACTTTACAACACTTTCTTTCATAAAGGAGTGACAGATATTATTGATTAAAGTAACGTTAAGTAAACCTTCTTCTTGTTTGCATTAGATCACTCTTGTGATTTAATTAAGTTAACTATCTTTTCCTTGTGTACCATAACTAAGCAACCATATGCTATAGGTAATAGGCTGTTTCAGTGAACATCAGCCTATAGTAGAAGCACATAGATACTGAGAGTTAAGATACCCCGCTATCGCAGATATAACTCTGGAGGGTATATGTGTTCTTTGTTCGACGGGATTATATATCAGGGGTTGGATCTAGCGTTTCCGTTGTTGCATTTATACCAGTCTAGTCCAATGTATAAGAGCCACTGATTTATACGAGACCCGATCGTAACAAATGGCGACCTAGCTCAGGATTTGGTGAACTGACATATAATTGCAGGTTATTGTGCAGATTTTTCTCACAATTTAGGCAGTGAACATTTGTTGATTTTGTGGAATATTTTTTGAGGACATGCAAGAATTATTTTTTTAGCAAAGTAATATAGCACTTAAGCGGTCTCCGAGAATTTTGTATTGTGAATATTGTGGTATAAGAGTTTGGGGTACTTCTTTTTTGTGTATCAAAGTGAAAAATCTTCAGTGAGCATCATGTCTTATAGCGGATCAGTGCAGGATGAGGACACAGTACGTGATGTAGAAGCTGAGGAGCAGCAGCATGGGCAGGTTGTTAACTTGGTGAACAGTGAGGAGGATGCAAGGAATTTTTTACAATGGCCTGTTACTTCCGACCGGTTGGTGGGTATGAATCGGTACGGTCTCCAGTGCTTAGCCGCAGCTCTCGGTCATGTATGTACTAGTGGCATGACCAAGGATGACCTGATGACGTGTGTGCTGGGTGGGGTGACTGGCGTACGAGGTAGGGTGAGTGCTCAGAGCCCTTTGGCCGAGCCTCCCCTTCACTCGACTCCCAATCCTCCTATTGGAGTACCGACCCTGAGCACGCTTCCGCAGGTGGGTAGTGACTGGCAGGGTGGTTTGCCCCTGGGGGGATCACCGGGTATTTCTAACATCATTGCATCTCCTCCTCCTCCTCAAGGTTTGACCCCGGAGATGCTCTTTCAGCTCGAGATGGCAAAACAGCAGATAGAGCTAGCTAAGATAGAAGAGAGAAAAGAGCTGGCTAGGATGCAGCAACAGACGAGGGAAGCTGAGCTTAGGACTGAACTAGAATCTACAAGATACCGTGCCGACATGGATTTAGAGAAGTCTCGTGTTGAGATGACGGGACAGCGACTCGGTACTGGAAACCGTGCGCATGATCAGTCTCTGTCGCACCTTCTCAAACTGGACCCTGTATTTGACGAGTCTGGTGTCACAGAGTTTTTCAATAAATTTGAGAAGAAGTGCCGGGAGCATCAGTGGCCTGAAGTTAAGTGGGCGGCCCTTGTGTCCTCTAGACTCGTAGGTAAGGGGCTCAAGGCTTACGATGCACTGCCTTTGGAGTCCTGCGTTGTTTATGAGGAGCTCAAGGAGGCTGTCCTGCGGACATACGAGCTACAACCCGAGACATATAGGTTAAAGTTCCGGGGTGTGACTAAGGGGCGAGACAGTACCTTCTTGGAGCACGCCCGGGACCTGTCCGACGCTATGGGAAACTGGCTCAGATCAGAGAAGACAACTACGTTTGATGAGATGAAACAGTTGATGCTTCTAGAGCAGTTTTATAAGTGTACGGGCGGCGACTTGACTTTAAACCTTAAAGAGAAGAACCCAAGAACTCTCGTAGAAGCAGCAGAGATGGCTGATCGTCGGTTGTCACTAATTCAGGGGTGCGGCTCTGCACAAAGAAACGATGTAGACGTTAAGGAGCGTTACCCTCCCCCTCCCCGGAATATGGACACACATAAATTTAAAAGCAATGACACCAAGGCTGATCACAAACCTAGTACCGCCCCATTTAAGAAGGGTCAGGGGACTTTTACACTTCAGTATAAGTCCAAGGGGAAATTTGAGTGTTATCACCGTCACAAAGAGGGGCACATGGCAAAAGCTTGTCCGAGCAGACCTCCCACGGCGGCTGTGTCATTGGCTCGCAGCATTGGGGTGTTCCAGAAGTCTTCTGTGTTTGCTGGAGGCATAAGATCAGAGGATGGAGCACCGCCAGTGAAGAAGGATCCGGAAGGCTCGAACCCTGTCTGCGATGCCTTTTGCGACCATAGAGGGCATGGCTGCGTGAAGTGGGGGGGCAAGAAGCACGGGGTACAGCTTTTGCGTGACACAGGTGCCTCTCAGACACTCTTGAAGAATTTTACTGGTAGACCCATAAACGCGGCGCGGGTAGTTGTGGTGCAGGGAGTTAATGCAACTAGGTCATACCCGCTTGTTAGAATGGAGCTTGAAGTTGACGGTGTGACTCGTGAACTGGATGTGGGAATCGTGGAGAAATTGCCTGTTGGGGGCGTCGACCTCCTTCTCGGCAATGACTTTGCGGTGCCTGCTTCTAAGGTTTCATCCTTAGTCGATGCCGAGGAGCCGGCCGACGTGAGTAGGGAGGAACAGGAGTGGGTTGAGAAGTGTCAGGTGCAACCAATGGCGTGTGTTGTAACCAGATCTCTCGCATTCAGGGAGTCACAGCCTAACCAACAGTCTTCAAATAAGCGGAGGAACGGTCACGAGAAGGTGCTGAAAGCTGATACGGTGGAGAGTCTAGTACCAGCAGCACTTCTCGGGGACTCAGTATTAGCACCGTTATTAGAGTCTGGAGAAGCACCACCACCTGTCACTGAGAGTGTAGAGGCAGGGCTTAAAGAGACTCAGAGGCAGCAACGGTATACACGGAGAGAGCAACGGGATGCAAAGTTCGATGTTGGGGGAGGGCATGTGTTGTTTCGCAAACACTTAGACAGGCTAGCTCCCTCAGATATTCGCAAATTGCAGCTAGAAGACCCGGAGGTTCTAAAGTGTAGTGACGGTGCTGTCGAACTTGAGAGTAGAGAACGAATGTTGCGTAGTCTGGAGTTGGCTGGCCGCAATTTGGTAGGCTCTCAGGCCCTCATGTAGGACAGGTACGACCACAAGGTGAAACTCAGGGAGTTTCACGTGGGTCAGGAGGTGTTGATACTACTCCCTCTTGTAGGTCACCCCTTATCCGCAAAGTACGCTGGTCCTTATAGGGTTGCAGAGAAGCTCTCGGACTTAGATTACCTGGTGGCCACTCCAGACAGGCGTAAGAGGAATCAGTTTTGTCATGTCAACCTGATGAAGGAGTATGTGAGGCGCCCACCTGAGCCTCTCACTGTCCCCGTGATAACTTTCAGCAGTCAAGGTGGAGAAGGAGAACGGGACAGTCATGCGCAGGTGGATGACAACTTGGATTATCATGTTTCTGCAGATCAGTGGACGGGAAACACGAGACAGGCGGCTCATGAGGCTTTGCAACACCTACCTGAGCAACAGCATGTGGCTGTCGAGCGCCTATTTTGTTTATACCCTACTGTATTTGCGGAACACCCAGGCCTCACTACTCAGGAGGTGCACGACGTTGACGTCGGAGACCACCCACCCTTCAAATCAGTGCCCTATAGGGTGCCCCCTATTAAACTTCCGGCCCTCCGGGCGGAGTTGGAGTATATGTTGCAACAGGGACTGATCGAGAAGGGGGCGGTAAAGTGGACATCTCCCGTAACGCTGCAACCTTAGGCGGATGGCAAGCTGCGCTTCTGTGTTGATTACCGCAGGCTAAACGGCTTGACTCCCACCAACCCATATCCTCTTCCCCGGGTCGATGACTGTGTAGACAAGATTGGCAGGGCCAAGTTCTTGATCAAGGTGGACCTGGTAAAAGGTTACTGGCAGGTGCCTTTGTCTGAACGGGCGAAAGAGGTGTGTGGTTTTGTGGTGGATGGTGCTACATATCGTTGTAATGTCATGCCGTACGGTCTAAAGAACGCACCAGCGACCTTCCAAAGCTTGATGAACGAGTTGGTGGCTGACATTCCGAACTGTACCGTGTACCTGGACGACGTCATTATCTACGATGACGATTTCAAGAGCCACTGTGAACATGTAGAATCCCTATTTAAGAAATTAAGCGAAGCAAACTTGGTGGTCAACCTGGGAAAGTGTGATTTTGTGCGGGCTACCGTGCAGTATCTGGGGTTCATGGTGGGTTTGGGCCAGGTGTGCCCCCCACAGAACAAGATATTGGCTATTAACCACTTCCCCAGGCCGTCCACCAAGAAGCAGATCATGAGGTTTTTGGGCATGATTGGTTACTACCGCCGCTTTATAAAGGGCTATTCTACTGTGCTGGCTCCTCTGACGGACCTATTGGCCAAAGATAGAATGTTTAAGTGGGCGCCTGAGTGTGAGAGGGCTTTTTTGCTAGTAAAACACCTGTTGTGTACTCACCCAATCCTCAGGGCCCCGGACGTTAGCCGACCATTCCAGCTGGCAACTGATGCCAGTGGTGTGGGGGCTGGTGCCGTTCTGATGCAATCAAACGAAGATGGGCTGGAGCACCCAGTCAGTTTCTTCTCAAAAAAAGTTCAACTCGGTGCAGAAGAACTATTCAGTAGTTGAGAAGGAACTGCTGGCGATTGTGCTAGAGCTCAGGCACTTTGAGGTGTATGTTCCACCCTATGGACCAGTTGTGGTGATCTACACCGACCATCACCCCCTCAAGTTCCTGAATCAATTCCATAACCGGAATATGAGGCTGACCAGGTGGTCATTAATGTTGCAGGAATACAACCTAGACATACGCCATATTGCCGGTTCTGAGAATGTGATTGCAGATTGCTTATCGAGGGTGGAAGACCCGGGGTAGATCATCACAAGGGTAGCCTCCTACTTTGGTTTGATTAGTATGTTTACGTCTGGTGCTTGTTGGCTCGCGTGGGTAGCCCAGCGTATTGGGTCGTAAAGTAGGAGTTGCTGTGTTGGTATTGAAGAAAAAACTAGGCTGCCCCTGTAGTGCAGCCGCCATAAACATATTAAAAATATAAAAATCCTATAAAAACTCTTTCTTTGATAGTTAAATTTTGTTTTAAGTATGTTATAGCAGAAATTCTGAGTTGCACTCCTCTCAGAAGGCTGGGCTAGTGAAGCTCGCTCTTATGAGCATAACTATGTAATTTAATCTATTGTGTTGGGAGGGGTTGTTCATTTTTATAATGTGTTATTTTGAAGAGAACTGTGCTTTACATTTCATTGTCGCTGGGTGACTAGGAGTGGCGAATTTTGTATGGGTTCTGCGTGTCAGATTTAGAGCTCATAGTTGGAGCCTCTTAAAAATCTTGGGTGGGGTGTGACGCTCACCGCTTCCCCCAGAACCACATGGCTTACTCGCTAGGACTCGCCAGGGCAGATAATGTAGCTACACTCTACCTATCATTGTGTACTTTCCTTCTCGAGAAAGCTTGTGTTGCAGACAGTTCAGAACTGTTCTTTATTTTCGTCTGTCATGAACTGTTCCACACTCTTGTCTTAGAATCTTTTTCTCCTACTGCCTCTATCATTTCCACTACTTCCTCACCTTTTATTAATATCAATCCCCCTCTGGTTCTCTGCATCCACACCTTGAATTGGTGGCCAGACTGTATTATATGCTGGATCTCACATTTCTTATGTACTAGGCTATGGTTGAAGATAGTCATTGTCTTTTTGGGAGATTGTATTGCTCGGACTGTCTCCATCAATCACTAATGTTTCTACAGGGTTAAATAATGCTAGACTAGGGATCAGGTACCTTGCTGTTGGTGTTTTCACTGTGTGTAGGCTACTTTTGAGCTGCACGACACTACGGATTCTGTGGGTTACCTGGGTGGATCTTTTGTCTGTGTACCTTGGAGTTTAGACTGTGTAGTGCGTGAGGGCTGCTTGCCTAATCCACCCAACACTGTTCTAACTCTATTTGCTTTTACTTTAGAGGGTCGCCAGGAGGATACTCGATACTTGTGATCGAGAATCCTCAAGAGAGCACCCCTTCATATTAACGTAATCAGGCCGCACAGACCCAAGGTCCACACTAGGCTAGGAGCTGCCTTGCTCCACCAGAATTCTGTACCTTTGCGCATCCCAGCTAGACTTTATTAACCCGGGTAGACATTAGCTGGATTAGATCATATACTCTTTTATGCATACCCATTATTTCTACACAAGCATTTTGAGGTCTAGGTTGCTGTAGAGAGACACAACCAGCATAGACCGGTTTTGTTAATAGGAGTACTACTTTTTCGTGGCGAGCATTATTACTGTTGCACCGCTTATAATATTCTTGTGTCCAATAACATTATAGGTCCAGCCTTTTTGTGTATTTAGCCTACACGTGCATTGTCCTGCCTCCTGCTATTTTGTGGTTCCATTTCCGATACGTTCTTCTTAGTAGCATCCGACATTATTCAGAAGATTCCTTGTTCGGTGCTTGAGGACTTTACAACACTTTCTTTCATAAAGGAGTGACAGATATTATTGATTAAAGTAACGTTAAGTAAACCTTCTTCTTGTTTGCATTAGATCACTCTTGTGATTTAATTAAGTTAACTATCTTTTCCTTGTGTACCATAACTAAGCAACCATATGTTATAGGTAATAGGCTGTTTCAGAGAACATCAGCCTATAGTAGAAGCACATAGATACTGAGAGTTAAGATACCCCGCTATCGCAGATATAACTCTGGAGGGTATATGTGTTCTTTGTTCGACGGGATTATATATCAGGGGTTGGATCTAGCGTTTCCGTTGTTGCATTTAAGCCAGTCTAGTCCAATGTATAAGAGCCACTGATTTATACGAGACCCGATCGTAACAACTGTTTTCTTGGTCGTTTTAGCCTTGCTTTTGTTAGGCGTATGGGACGCGGCGGCGGGAGGCGATTCAGACACAGCTATTTTTTTGGGATTACCTCCATCCATCTTGGATGCGCGATAAGAACTGATGCTGCCTGTTAGTTTGTGCTTGGTGGCGCTGCAGTATCCCACGCACAAAAAAAAATCCGCCCGCGCGATTTAAACCCTTTTATTTTTATTTTGCCTAATATGAAGCCTCCCGGATTCCTAACCAAAGTTTGTTTTGCCTCATATGAGGTCACCCGGATTCCTAAACTAGCTGGGGTTCAGTGGGTTGATATTAATCTTTTTCTATAGATTAACATAGTGGAACACTTATACAAACTTTTCACGTATTTCGAGGTATTAAGAACTCTGTTAATTTCGGTCACTTTGAACTCTAACTTTTATTGTATCTCGTCAGTGATACTGAATTTTGGTAGTTTCTATACTATTTCTTTTCTTAGAAGAGAGGTGCATTTAGTTGAGGATTTCTTGTGATGCTCCGTGGGCCGTCCAGGTTGGCCGGTCGTGTGAAGATTAGTTACAGTTGGGTTAATGGGCGTGGGGTCTTGAATATGGTTCCGTAACTAGTAATGAAACAGTTGGTCACCATATCGGACTAACGCGAGTATTCTAGGCATATAGCTTCAAACAAATACTCGACTATCCTGACCATTATATTAACTGTGGATGAAGTTCTGTTAAGGTTCTCTTGAAATAAGGTTTTAAATAATTTGTCTCAGGGTTGCCGGATTAACACAATATCAGACTAACGCAAGAAGAGTAGAGGTATTGCTCTTCTTGACTGTCTTAACCGTTGTAGGAGGTTCAAAGAACTCAGGGCGGTGTTAACCTTTTAGTCACAAATCCCGGTGGGGTGCCACAGACAATTTGTGCCTAGGATTTATATATGCAGAGTGTCCGTGAAGGTGTCTCGCTAAACCCTTAAAACACAAAAGATCGTTTTAGAACTGGGATCTTCTGTGAGTAATGGTAGTGTATTCTCCAATAGTAAATTGTTGAAAGGTAGGGTTGCCTGTGTCTTTCAACGTTTAACTATAAAGAAATATAACTAGATGAAAGTAATTAAATTAATTCCTGGGTTGCCAGAAACAATAAATTTACTTTTATATAGGTCACTGTTGTTGTATTAACAATCAAAGAGCGGGTGGTGGAGTATATTTGACTGTGCCGCCCAGCGGGAGGTTTTACCGTAAATGAGCTTGTTTCCGTGCTCGTTTTCATGCATAAACAAGAGCCAGAGCATAATACATGTATCCCTGAAAGGGCGTTAATTCAGCTTTCCAATGACACCAGAACCATCCTTCTACGATCACTGGTTGTCTTGCAACGATCGTGCAACCGAAGGGCAATATCGGTAATATACGGTCATTTCCTTACATTATTACGTGTGAAACGAGTGAGAGAGGGTGGAGTAGGCTGCAGTACATCTCAATAGCTCCACGGCCACCGTGGCGAGCGGTCATGAGGTAACCTACGCTCCTCCCACCGCTCCGCTCTCTCTCAGAGCACATTACGTGCTCAAAATTGCATGCTACTATAGCCGGGCCCCGCCACATAGTCCTTGGTTCTCTTGCCCGGCTATTGCCGGGCGCCGCCAGTTAAGGGTTAAAGATATTAAGATATAAGTGAAGGGTTGCCTGCTAACTTATTATATGAATATAAAAGATACAAACTATTAGAGGTTTGTATGTTAAATGATTGAGTTGCCACAAGTAACAAAGATCCTAGAATAGGGTTTTTATATTCATAGATAGTATAAAGACTTCGGGTTGCCGTTATCAATAACTATTTATGAAGGGTCAAAATAATATTTCCTCAGAGCGGGGTGCCGATCTCAAGCAAGCTTATATTCACTTAATTTCCATCAAACTTCCCTGGCCTAATGTGCACCTGTACTGGAGGGTACCCATTCTCTGTCGAAGGGTAGTAAGGACTTGTGTTTGCACTATTTAGTAAGACAAGAAGTCCTTCTTGTCCTATGGGAGGTGAATCTTAATTGTCGTATGACAATACTCTACTATCCTTGAGAGGTCATTCGAAACAATATAATGGGCAGGTGTTATGCAAATCAAAGTCTTACTTGTCTGTCTAAGTTATTGACAGAACTCAAAGGGCACGATGATATTAGAGCTTTAATACAGAGTGTTGAGGGTGATTTCTAGGTGATCTCTGAGCGTGAGAGTTCAAGGGGGGGAAGGGGTTATTATACTGGATGTTGCCCACAGCATGAAGGTGCTATTTATTTCTATAGGAGTTAGGCACTGTTATTGTTGGAGAGAGGTATATGAGAAGGTTAGCTTTTACTTATGGAGTTATTGCTAATTGTTATTTTAGGTGTTGGGTATAGAGAACATACATTTTATATAAACATACAGTCTGGTCGGCAATACGATTAAGTTGGTATTCTTAGGGGTCATGGTAGGGTCGCGTGGATCCTAGCCTCGTACGCTTGGTTTTCCTACTGAGTTTTAAATGAGGCCTGTAGCCTTCCTAGTAATCTTTAGAGTATCTAGCAATGTTAGGTTTACTTTAGCAGAGTGAACCTGGATAGTTTCTAGCTTAAAATATATAGAAAACATGTTTATAATAGTTTATAAGATTCGCAAGGTTGGAGTCTGAATTGGCAATAGTGTGTTTCCACTGGGTCACGTGTCCAGCTTCCCTTGTGTTAGGAAGTGGTAGGTTTGCAGACAAAAGGGTCTACATCGATTAATATGGGGCATCATAATCTCTAATCATGCTAGAGTTAATTAATACAAAAAAGGCTGATATCTCTTATATAGAAAACCTACGTAAGAACAATTCTATTATGTTACTAGGGGTTGTAGCTGGTGACCTTTTGGGTTGGCATTTCTGGTGGTCAGTTTGCTTATCTGAAAAAGGCAAAAGTTCGTTGGCCCAAACCGGGAAGGAAGCATATATGTTTTGTTTGAAATTAAAATAGAGAAACTGGATTGCTAGGGAAGGAGTGTACATAGGTGTTTATTATTTCTTCGAAAGATAGAAGCATCTCTGCAAGATGATTTTTAGAACTCTTGTATTCTGAGGAGATCCTTCAACATTGCTTATATTCTGTTCACTATCTGGTTACCTAGTGAATCTGTCTTGCGACATGTTATATCTAATATTAATCACACTCTTTACATAATGTTTTTTAAATGTTTTATTTCTTTCCTTAATATTAGACATAGTATATTTACAAGATTGTATTATACAAATGTTGGGGGATTATAACCCTCCTTGTCGTGGCTGGTTGTACCTCCAGGCGAATTTTCTTTCCTGGTGTGATGGGGCAAGTCTCCCTCATGATAGCGAGTCGGGCCAAGGCCACCTAGAGTACCAGGCCGTGTCGACCATTATGTGACGTAGGCAATGGGGTGCTACATCCACTGCCCGCGCTCTGTCCCCATTTTATAAATACTCTCTTTTATTCTTTTCTCTGTTAAATTTTAGATTAACGTACAAACAAATAATATATTTTACATTTAAGGTGTACGCAAAACCACTATCTACCTATATCTTACTTTATTATACTCTATATTATGACACCGATATCATAACAACATGTTTTAGTTATTTCTTGCATATGACTTATACCTTGAACAAGTAGTTGTACAAGATTAAAACTTATTATAAGTATATCTCATTACTTTGTTATATTGGAGTAAAATAAAACACAATGATATATACATTACTATATTATATACAAAGACATAAACAACCTTACTGAAGAGACAATGATATATACATTACTATATTATATACAAAGACATTAACAACCTTACTGAAGAGCCAATGATATATACATTACTATATTATATACAAAGACATAAACAACCTTACTGAAGAGCCAATGATATATACATTACTATATTATATACAAAGACATAAACAACCTTACTGAAGAGCCAATGATATATACATTACTATATTATATACAAAGACATAAACAACCTTACTGAAGAGCCAATGATATATACATTACTATATTATATACAAAGACATAAACAACCTTACTGAAGAGACAATGATATATACATTACTATATTATACAAAGACATAAACAACCTTACTGAAGAGACAATGATATATACATTACTATATTATATACAAAGACATAAACAACCTTACTGAAGAGACAATTTACGTGACATCCAATATTATTCCTGAACAAATATATATAAGTAACTTAATTATATACTATATGTATGAAGATGAACAATATATTTACTGTAGCACACACACACACATACACACACATACACACACACGATATCATATTATATACTATGCAATACAGTACACATTATCTATTTCTCTAGGGTTTGAAGCTTTCTCTTCACGCCTACATTCTTATTAGCTCTGTTAGCTGTTGGGATGTTATTTTCTTTAGCACAGTAATTATTTAAAATTGCATTTGTTGAAGCATATACCACCATACTTTCTATTTTTTCGGTGCTATGACCATTTTCACAGATATCACTAGGGAACAGGAGATCAGCATCTGCTAAAGCCGTAACAGTGAGGTGTGTTGCTATATTTCTTTGGCTAGCAGCATTGCGAAAGGCAGGAAGCTTAGCAAGTTTGTTAATTACAATATAGTTATACATGACCATGTTCGCAGTCACACTATCTGGGTATATAAGAGAACCTCTGCTAATTCCAGCAATGTAACTTAGATTTTCTGGGATTTCTTCAGCACTATCTGAACACGTAATCATTTCTTTACAAGCATTACATTTCATTTTCTTTATCACGGAGTAACAACAATAGCCAGCTAAATAAACTATAACGGGGATGATGTCTTTACACCTGTCAATATCCTCCTTACAAACTTCAACATTCGTATGACATAAACCAAAATCAATTTCCTCATCTGTTTTTACTTGCTCATAGTCAATTTCTTCAAAATCCTTTAAAATGACCTTCTTGTCGAGTATGGGTAAACTAAGTTTTAACACTGACATCATCCGTATCTTTTTTCTCACACTCATATATTTGGCGTACAGAAATATTGTAATTTCCTCCTGCTAACTGTCGATACTGACCAAATCTTGCTTCCAAATTGTCTGTTTGAAATTTTCCTGTTAGTATGTAGGTCATATTCAGTTCTGTTATGCAATAATTTGTTATTTCTAATATTGCATGGGTCGTATGTTTCAGAGCTCTAATTGTTTCCCTAGTCAGTTTCCCCCCACATCCTGGAAGACTATCCCACGCATCTAACCACTTAAGGAAACTATCCAAGAACTGATATCGGTCATCATCTGTACTATTTGTTAATGGACAAGATAACTTGTTATTGTGCCTAAGACCTTTAAATGGGGATTTCACATTCATTATATTCCACCAATTAAGAAACACTTCGATGTACCTAGCAACATCTGAAAATAACGTTAGGCCATTATGTTTTCCAATATTGATTTGATTTTGATTTTGCCCCGAGGGGCGAGTTTATTGAGCAGCGCCCCCCATCCAGTGAGGGGACAACCACTAGTAAGGCGATACATACTGCTCAAAGAGCCATTATTCCACTGAAACAACAGCATCGTCGTCTGGTTACATTCATATTTGTGTTTATAAGTCAGGTTGGCATTATTCAGATGTGTTATTATAGTTTCCTCATTTAATTGTCACATGGTCTGTATATACGTATTTCATTAAAAAAAAAAAAAAAAAAAAAAAAAAAAAAAAAAAAAAAAAATTGTAGTGACTGAATTATTAATTGACAGGTTGTAAATAATAGCACTACAGAACTAGTGCAATCGTATGAGGAGACTATTCATATTTTCATTACATCAATGATTATTGAGATCATAGTTAGCTGAATACAATTATTACAAAAATAGGCAATGGTATAAATCAACATAATACATAATTTAATACAGGCGGACATAATCATGATCCGGTTCGTTGTGCACTGGGAGCTAAGGTGTCTTGAGATCGCCTCGTACCCATACACAACGAACGTATTATAGTCTGCATGGTTGGTATCTAATTGAATATACTTAGTGGGTATTTCAAGAATGTCAGGGGGTAAGGAAATGTGATTTGTATATTAGAAGACTGTGATTAACGAGACGTGTAACATGTGGAGGGAGGTGGTAGAAAGAGAGGGATCTCGTTGGGGGTGGAAGTTTCGCTCCCAGGAATTTTCGTTCCTGTGGTATTTCAATAATAATAATAAAATAATAATAATAATAAGGGGACAACCACTGGTAAGGGAATACATACTGCTCAAAGAGCATCATTCTACTGTAACAACAGTATCGTCGTCTGGTGTTATTATAGTTTCCTCATTTGATTGCCACATATGCTGTATATACGTGCTCATGGGAAAAAAAAAAAAAAAAAAAAGTGACTGAATTATTAATTGACAGGTAAATAATAGCACTACAAAACTAGTGCAATCATATGAGGAGGCTATTCATGTTTTCTTACATCAATGGTTATTGAGATCATAGGTAGCTGAATACAATTATTACATACAAGATGTGACTAATATTTCGAACTACATTAATTATTATGCAATAATAGTACCACAAATATATTACAATCATATGAGGGACACTTCACATTCTTCATTACATCAACGGTTATTGAGGTCATAGTTAGCTGAATACAAGAGTCACATACATAATGTGACTAATATTACCAACTACCGAAGTTATAATGGAATTATAGTAATACAAATATTTTACAAAGATGAGTTACATGGTTCAAATTCTTATTACAATAATGGTTATTGAGGGGATAGTTAGCGCAATATGACCAGTGGAGAAGTTTACATGCCGATAGTAATATAATATTTAGTAGGGTGTGTGGTTATGGGAGAGAGGGAGGGGGGTTGTAGGAGGTAGAGGAATGGGTGGGAGAGGAGGAGGAGGAGGTAAGGTACTCCAGGGAGGAGGAAAGTGTGAGAGGGGAGGTGTGTGTGTGTATGTCTTAAACATCCTAGAGGGACCCTACCCGTCGTGACCCAGTCACCAGACCCCAGCCAATGCCTTCTCTATACATAATTATGTATAGAGAAGGCATTGCCCCAGCACCCAAAACACACAGCCACACAGATTCAGATTCATATTCAAATTATTTTATTTCCATAAAATAATATTCGGAGGGAAGGTGCAAGTGGTCCTCCGGGAGGGACAGTGCCGCATATCCGGAGGTACTTGTACATCAAGCCATTAGCCGAGAATATTGAGGACAATACAGCAGTATGGTTAGGGGTTTTGTAGGAGGTAGAGGAATGGGTGGGAGAGGAGTACAAAGGAGTACAAAGGAAATCAAGCAACAACAGATCTAGTAACCCTTCTAGGTTGCTTGTCCTCCAAAACACTGAGGATCAAGTGTCCAAACAGTGGTTTAGAGTGGGTAAGGGAACATTGGAAAGGGAAATACTGCCAAGGAACTAATGTCCGTGGCAGGATTAGGAAGTTAGTAGGGGACAGATGGGTTAGTAACTGAGGGGGGGATAAAATAAAGTTATTCATTTACAAACGCAGTCAGTCGCGGGTTTGATGCGAGATATTTGTCTAGGCGGAGTTTAAATGAATCAACGGTGATGCAGTCTATAACGTTCGGGGAAGCCCATTCCACAAGTTGACAACTCGATTGAAGAAGAAATTCTTAGATTCGTGTGAGTTAAAAGATTTACCAATAATTTTGCAACCGTTTCCCCGCGTGTAATTAGATTGGTCGATAGTGAAGTACTTACTACAGTTCATATTGTCGATGCCTTTGATGATTTTGAACACTTGAATTAAGTCACCTCTTAATCTGCGCTGGGTTAAAGGAAATAGATTTAATTCTCTAAGACGCTCTTCGTATGGTTTGTTCTTTAGGCTAGGTATCATTTTGGTAACTCTACGTTGAACTCGTTCTAGCTTGTTTATATCTTTTTGGTAATAAGGGCACCAGGATTGAACGCAGTATTCCAGAAGAGGGCGGACTAATGAATTGTAAAGGGTTAGGATAACTTCTTTGGATTTATGCTCAAATGACCTGCCTATAAAGCCAATTATTTTGTTTGCCTTCTTAACAACTTCTGAACATTGTTGACTCGGTTTTAGGTTACTCGATATTGTTACTCCCAGATCGGTTTCTCTGTTTACATTCTTAAGCTGAGTGCCATTCATCGAATAGTTTGCTTTCTCATTTAGGTATCCGATATGTAGTACTTTACATTTATCCGCATTGAAACTCATTTGCCAAATTTGGGCCCAACATGACAATTTATCTAGATTGTGTTGCATATCGTCAACTTGTTCTTTTGAGAGTACGCTATTTGCAATTTTTGTATCGTCAGCAAATTTTGAGATTGTACAGGTGAGACCCTCATCTATGTCGTTGATGTAAATTAGAAAGAGAATTGGTCCTAGTACCGATCCCTGGGGTACCCCGCTACTTACATTGGTCCATTTTGATGCCTTACAGTTTATGACTACTCTTTGCTTTCTGTCGCTGAGCCAATTTTCTATCCATTTCAACACACCGTCTTGTATTCCATGCGCTTTTAGTTTTAGCAGTAAACGTTTGTGGGGAACTTTGTCAAAGGCCTTTTGAAAATCAAGGTATATAATATCTACAGCTTTACTCTCATCGTAGAGGTTGAGGATATCGTGGAAGAAGTCTAAGAGGTTTGTTAAACAGGAACGTTTTTTACGAAAGCCGTGTTGAGTATCTTTAAGTATGTTATTTTCCTCTAAGTGATTTACGAGTCTGTCTCGTATGACCGTTTCTAGCATTTTACATACAACTGAGGTTAAGCTAATTGGACGATAGTTACTGGGTAGGGATTTGCTGCCTTTTTTGAATATCGGTGTTACGTTGGCTAGCTTCCACTGATCGGGCATAGTTCCAGACTGCAAGGATTTATTGAATAGTAATGTCAGTGGTTTAGAGAGCTCATCCTTAGCTTCCTTTAGAACTCTAGGCGAGATTGTATCAGGTCCAGGCGTTTTATTTACCTTGAGTTTATCTAAACAATTCAATACTTCTCTCTCTGTAACGGTGATATTGCTTAGAACATCTGAATTATCAATCTGAATCGGCGATGGTGTAGGGATATCACTGAGGTCTTCTGTTGTAAAAACTGATGCAAAGAAGGTATTGAGGGCATTACTCATTTGTTCTTCGTCTTTGGTGTATTCTCCATTTTCATCGACTAACGGTCCAACAGTTGAAGTAACGACTTTTTTCTTTCTGATATAACTATAGAATTCTTTCGGGTTTGTTTTACTTTGATTCGCAATATGTAACTCTAAGGTCTTTTTACTTTGCTTAATTAACTTTTTGGCTTTGCGTCGTAGCTCTACAAATTTCAGCCGTTCTTCGTCATTTTGTGAGGATTTTAATCTATCATTAGCAAATTTTTTAGCAAGCAGGCAGTTTGAAATATCTTATTCCACCATTTGGGCTTATTATTATGGCCTGGACGCCGAGTTTTTGATGGTATGCAGTCTTGCACTGCTTTTAGGTAAGTGGCTTCGAATAACTTCCAAGATGTATTTATGTCGTTATTGTGAATTAAAAAGCTCCAGTCAGTTTCTTTAAACATAGCTCTAAGTTTATGGAAGTTTGCTTTCTTGAAATTAGGGACTTTTTCGATGCTACTATTTGGTTCGTTACTAGTAAACTTTAAAGTGAAAGTTATCGTACGATGGTCGCTGTTACTGAATTCATCACCAACATTCAAATTCTCTATTAATTCTTCTTTGTTGCAAGTACAATGTCAAGAACGTTATTACCACGGGTCGGCGTTCCAACAAATTGATAAAGCGAACTCTCTTGCAAGTTCGTATACAAGTCATGTCCGGAGTGTGAAGTAAGAGTATCGCCCCACTTGGTCACAGGTAAATTAAAGTCACCAAAAATTACGGTATCTTGTGAGTTACTTACATCTGCAATTTGTTCGTAAATTTCTCGGTCAGTTTGCACTGATTGAGCTGGAGGTCTGTATATTAATGCAAGTATTATTTTTGTACCTTTATTATTCTTTATTAGCACAAAAGATGCGTCGACGTTCACAATTTGAGGTTTTGACAAGAGGGTAGGGTTAAGACTTTCTTTGATATAAAGTAAAACGCCACCTCCATTTCGATTTATTCGGCTTTTCTCAAACATTACATAACCGGGAAGTGAATACTCTGCTAAAAAGTCTCTATCTTCTGTATTGAGCCAAGATTCTGTTATGCCAATCACATCATAATTTTCTGTAAACACTAGCTCCTCTAAATCTGAAAATTTATTGCGTATGCTACGAGCGTTTGCATAGAAACCTTTAAATTTGTTATTTTAGAACTCACGGAACGCTCTTTAATAATATTTTTGGTTCTTGTCGGATCTACATTTATGTTCATGGCTGTCCTCGGTCCTCGCTGTCTTCGGTCCTTATCGCTGGTGGTCCTCGGTTGCCTCTGTTTTTTTCTTGGCGTTGGATGATTTATGTCACTGCTGCTTCTTCTCGGATGGCGTTTTTTGATCCATGGCTGCGGACTGCTTCGTGTAGGAGACGACCCATGCGTGCTGAACCCACAGGGTTTAGATGAGTGCCATCCTTGCGGAACAGAGTAGGCTGGTTGTAGAAGGAGGAGGAGGTAAGGTACTCCAGGGAGGAGGAAAGTGTGAGAGGGGAGGTGTGTGTGTGTGTATGTGTTGGGGAGGGTGGGACATACTACATATAAATAAGTTGTTTAAGGCCAGCGATAGTACTGAAGATAAATATGGTAGTACAAAAAAAAAAAAAAAATCTTAAAAGGGAAAGTTTGAATTTCAACGCAAGTCTACAGATATCGGCAGTATCGCTTCATCGTACCTGACACAACATATCAATAAGTAGGGAAGGAAACTGTATACGTGCAAAGATCAAGATTCAATTAAGTTTAGTAGCAAAACAATATTCAGAAGGATGATACTAGTAGTCCTCCGGGATGGATATGCCACATATCCGAAGGTACTTAATTGTAGATCAAACCATTAGCAAAGAATATTGAGGACAATTATGTTGCTTACATATGCAAGGGTCATGTATATTGGCTTGCAAAAGGATATGAATTGGCACTTAACAGATTATTTAAATAAAAGCTGTATTAGAGGCTCAGAGGGATATGTATATACTGTACATTGGCAATCTATTAAATGAGAATAGCAGTGATAAGGAAAGAAATACTGACTGATATTATAAGTGTGACATGATCAATGAAAATATGAAATCGTGTAGAGGGCGTTACAAAGGGTTTAAGTGTGACCTTGTAAGAAAGAAGAGATGTGTGGAGGGCAAGGGGTGCATACTTATAAGGTTCATGTTTCATGTTTACAGTACATATTATTGTGGGGGGGCAAAGTTCTTGTGTTTTTTTAGTATGTTATTGATTACGTTATTCTTTAGCATGTATATTGCTTGATCCTCAATTGTGATTAACTGATTATTCCTGTATTCCCTAATCATTGGGCATTCCAAGATATAGTGCTCGAGAGAGTGTTTGTTGGGAGCTCTGCAAACCCTACATTGCCTGTGCTCTTCTTCTACCTGCCAATCCAGCTGCCATGGATAACAATAGCCAAGCCTTATTCTTGCATGTACTGAGTCTACCCACCAGCAAGGCTTGAATTATATACTCATTAAAAATTTGGAGAACTAATTTGACATTTTGTCTCTCTAGGTTGGAGGGGGATAATGCTTTCAGGCTTAGCCTATAGGCCTGCTTTAGGAGTAAATTTTCCTCTAAGAAATACAGTTTTTTGAGAGTACTGAAAGGGGCATACATTATCTTATTAGATTCATTACAGCCATTTGCTGGAAAGGTCAGCATTCCTTGGGAACCTAAACACGTGCACTTTCGGTCCCGATCTGTAATTCCCCTTGCAATTTGGCACTGAACACGTGTAAGGCATTGTTGATGATCATGGAGAAGCTATCACAGGGAATAATGTACTTATAAAGTATATATGAGGGGGAAATAGTTTGGAAACACAGCGACAACCTCCCCCTACCTCACTAAAATGTATACTGACCTGCGAGGGTAGTGACCGTTTCAGCACTCCTTTTGTCGACGTCACAGAATTTAAAGGTCCCATCCGTGCGGCCTGGTACTCTAGGTGGCCTTGGTCGGGCATCCCTGCGGGTCGCGGGCCGAGGGGAGTGACCTTGACATTCCCGTCCTGGGCGGGGTCATGTTGTCATTCGTTGTTCCCTTCTGTTCTGTTTTTTTTCTTCTTCCCATCCTCGTTTTGTTTGTTTCTGCTTCTCTCACTCTTTACACGTTTTCCTTTTTCTCTGTATTTTAACCATCATTATTAGTATTAGTAGTAGCAGTATTATTAATTATTAGAAGGACACTATTAGTCGTCATATGCCTGTCATATAATTTTCTAAAAATACAGTATATTTCCCCTTCAGTTAATGCTGAAATTGAATATATATAGTATATTATATCGCATAATTGATGCTCTCGCCCATTTGTGGGTAAAAATATACTTTCAATCAATCAATCAGTCAATCAATCATCCAATTAGTTATTATTATTATTATTATTATTATTATTGATAACATAAGAAATAAATATTGAGTTATATATAAGTTCATTGATGTAAACAGCAACATGACAATGTTTCTCCAACAATATTGAAGCGTTGCTAATAAGGTGATCCAAAGCATTTGTTTTAAATGTCCTGATTGCGTCAGCTAGAGAAGGTAATCTGGAACCAAAGCCCAAACAGAACTTTACTTTAGAATCATAAACCAGAATGCAACTACAGATAATTAATTCTCAGAGTGAACAACAGGGTATGAAATCGATAACTAGAAACCCACGCGGGAAATGATAAGGGAAGTTAGTTGCCGTCAACAATGCGGGAGAAGAGCAAGTCTATGGTCTTCGAAAGGGGTGAAGCCACAGAGTGTGAGGTGAAGTTGAACAGTCAAAGTATGGAGATTATCAGCTCATTTAAGTATCTGAGCAGTGTGCTGAGTAAAGATGGGAGTATGGATGAAGAAGTGCGGGAGAGGGTGGAACAGGGTAAGAGGGTTGTAGGAACGCTGAAAGCAGTAACAAGAAATAGGGTGGTCAGGATGGAAGTGAAAAAGTCCTTGCATGACAGTGTAGTAATCCCGACACTGACTTACGGAAGCGAAGCATGGACGTTGGTGGAGAAACTCAGACCAAGAGTGAGAGGGGTGGAAATGAGTTACTTGAACAGTGCGTGTGGAGTTACATGGAGAGACAGACAGACAAATGAGGAATTAACCCTCTCACGTCCTGACGCAATTTTTGAGCCTATTAGGGATACTTTAAAGCCTTTGTTACCGTCAGGGGTATTTATAAGCCTTTAGTTTATTTACTTCAACCTCTGCAGTTGTCTTTGAGTTAGCTGTGGGCAGAAAACTAATTTTGGAGAGGTAATTATAAGAGGGAGAGTAATCTATTTCTTATTGCTAATCTGGCAACCTCTGCGTCATAAGGATGTGAGAGGGTTAAGAGGGAGGTGTGGTGTGGAGGTAGTGTGCTGGAGTGTGAAAAGGAACACCTAGGCATGGTTCGGCCACATGGAACATATGGGAAGCGAGAGAATGACTAAGAGGATGTACGAGAGCGAGGTGGAAGGACAGAGAGGGTGAAGTAAACTGAAAGAGAGGTGGAAGTATGGAGTGAAGAAGTACATGGATGAATGCGGTGCTGGTTGGGAGGGGCGTCGGCTGACTGGGGACAGAGGTGCATGGGTTGTTTCATTCGTGGCCACCCCTTCGGGGATCACGGCATCAGGCAATAGATAGATAGATAGATAGATAGAAAAAATCAGGTGAGAAACTGGAAATTAAGGTCATAGGGTTGGCTTAAAGGAAAATTGCGCAATATCAAGTACAAATGTTGCGTGCAAGGAAAACGTTTAACTATTTCAATTGATGACATGTATTGTTTTCTGAAGAATACAGGCATAACTGGAATCTCAATTAGTAGACAATTTTAACAAGTAGATCTCAACGATTGAAACTCAAGCAATAATGCTAAGTTAGGCTAGGCTTAGCTGCATTAGGTTACAACTTTAAGTTGACACTAATTTAGGCAGCTATGGTTGAGCTAACACTGGTTGAGGTTAACCGGCTAGGATGGTCAACTGGTGTAAATGCCATGTGTTTACGGCATTATCAATAAGGAAAGTAATTCCTGGTAATGCTTATTGGATATTTTTGTATTGGTAATGGCTACCAAACTACAGTTAGACTATTTCAATTTACTGAATTCTTATATATCTTTGATTTAGAAGCAGGTAGACCTAAAATGTCGATATAATTGCCGGAGCGAGTGACGCTTATGCACATCTAGATATGAGACACATATAGAAATTCAGCTTTGAGAGAGAGAGAGAGAGAGAGAGAGTGTGAGAGTGAGAGTGAGAGTGGGGGCGAGTGAGTGCATTAGTGGCTGCTACAATATCGGACCAGTGAGTGGAATGGGGTTGCTCGGAATCTCAGCTTCCGTGTCCGGACACCTCATCACTCACCCCAACACTCACCAGGTCTTGGTTTTCACACGGTATTCTGGTCTTACGTATCAGTAGGTATCACCTCTTATCAGATCTTAGCTTCAGCATATCAACTCTTAGCAGGGGTGTGTCTAGGTAACACCAGTAAATAGTTAAATAGTTAACGGCTTGTAAAGCTAATGTTAAGTTTACATCACTGGTAGATGATTTCTCGAATTTAGTTCCTTCCCAGCCTATTACAAATGTTGTGCAAGTTCTAATATAATGTGGTATGCACAACATACTAAGGCAATTATTGTGCATTAATATACTCGACATATAAAAAAGTCGGGATAGTATCTGGACATTGGAGGCTCTTGAAAGAAACACGTGACTATTATCGCAATGGTATTCATCGTCATTAATAAAACTATAGTACATATTTAATTATATAGCGTATAACGGGTAATAGATAGATAGATAGATAACGGGTAAACCATTTTTTTTTTTTTTTTTTTAAAGAGACAATGAACTGAGGAAGGAAAAACACAGATAAAACAAAAAGGTCCATGTGCCTAAAGGCATCCTCCATTCATAAAATGTTTGTAACAACTGGATTTAAACTGTTGTAGATTGTAAGTTTGTGGAAAGCAACTCGAGGGAAGTGAATTCCAAAGAGTAGTAGTTCTGGGGATAAATGAATTTTGATAAGCAGAAGTTCTGCATTGTGGAGGAGAAAGTGTAAATTCATGGGCGCTCTCAGCTGCCCTAGTTCTACGGGGAAAGATGTGGAGAGGAGGCACAATTGAATCAAGTTCTTCGGAACAATTGCTGTGAAAATATCTGTAGATGCAAGGGATGCAACGTTTCTTCATATGGATAATGTAGGAAGGTCCTGTGTGATTGCAGGGTTACTGATTAATCTAATAGCTTTATTTTGAATGTTATCCAACTGCCTCAATGCAACCACTCCACTTCCACTCCACTGAGGTGAACAGTAATCCATCTGAGAACGCACATGACTTTTAAATATTACGGCCAACTGCTCGTCAGTGAAGAATTCTCGAACTCTGTACAGGAGTCCCAGTTTTTTAGAGGCATTCTTAGCAATGCTTCTAACATAATGTGTCCAGCTCAAGTTAGTAGTTAATGTTACACCGAAAATGTCAATACTAGGGGAAGTGGGAATATTTACATCATTAAAAAATATATGGGAGTCAGTGAGATTCTGTCGGTTAGAAAATTGAATGTACTTGGTTTTCTGTGCATTAAAGGAAACTAGATTCTTTTGTCCCCATTCCTTAATTCTAGAAAGGTCCTGGTTCAGAGAAATTGCAGTGTTTATTTTTGAATTTATAAGATCGGGTTGGGTGAAAGAATTGGTAAATGTGAAGGAACTGTGGAGTGTTGAGTCATCTGCGTAGGAATGTATTGGATTATGAGTGGTAGATATGAGATCATTGATATGAATGAGGAACAGAGTTGGGGCCAAAACTAATCCCTGGGGAACACCAGCATTTATTGAGTGAAATTGAGAATAAAGGCCATCTACCATTACACGTATTTTTCTGTTATGAAGATAAGAAGCAATTAGTGGAACTAATGATGCAAGGCCGTAGTGTGACATCTTCGACAATAAGGATTGATGCCAGACTCTATCAACTGCCTTTGATATATCCAGTGCTATTGTATGTGTTTCACCATGTTGGTCTGTAGCTTGGTTGATTTGATGCGTAAGAAGGCAAAGAATGTCTGCAGTTGATCGACATCGTCTAAAACCATATTGCCTATCACTGATTAATTGATTATTCTCAAGATGCTTAATTATGTGATTATTTAATATAATTTCAAAGACTTTACCAAGAGTGGAATTTATAGCTATTGGTAGTTTGATGGATCTGAAGAGGCACCTTTTTTAGGAACTGGATGGATGTTTGCTTCTTTCCAGGATACTGGGAAGCATGAGGTATGAGTACACAGACGGAAACATTTTGCCAATACAGGAGCGAGCACCAAGGAGCAATTTTTAAGTACTATTGGAGGAATTTCATCTGGACCAGGAGCCTTATCTACTGAGAGATTCTGCAAAATAGTTTTGACATGTCTGGTGTGGATCTTAAGTGAGGGAATTTCAGGCGAATTAAAATTAAGTACAGGGACATCTTGATTTATTTCATCTAAGGTTGAGTTGGTGGAAAACATATCCGCAAGAAGGTTAGCTTTACCTCGTGGATCACTTACAAGATTGCCAGTCGGAGATTTTAATGGTGGAATGGATGAAGCAGTAGTGAAGTTAGATTTGAATGAGTTAAGTGTAGACCAAAATATTTTGTTATTATTTGGATTATTTAGAAGTTTATTTGCCTGCTTGTGGAGAAAGTTTGATTTAGTTAGATTTAAAACAACTTTGGCATGATTTCTGATGTTTCTAAAGTAATTAAAGGCTTCATGTGTTTTTGATCTTGTGTATGCATTGTAGGCTATTGCTTTTTGTTCAGTTACTCTAGCACAATATTATGGTCGAACCATTTAGGTGAATTAGATCTTTTACTGTACTTTTGATGAGGAATAAAAGTTTCCATTCCAATTTTTATAAAATTTTGTATGTGGCTCGGGAGAGCAGCAAAGCGTCAACAACTGATCCTATCATTTCATCAAATCTGCAAAAAGCTATCATTACATCAAATTTTCCAGATGTGTTCATTTTGTAAAAAAAAAAGTTTTTCCCCAGATCATATCAATGTGTAAAAAAGTGTATATCACTTCAATGCATCAAAAGTTAGTTAGGTTAGGTTAGGTTAGGTTAGGCTAGGTTAGGTTATCATCCAGTCAGTTTCAGACTTTTGTCAAATTGAAAAGGTCCAACTTTTGTTATACTTTGAAAAGATTGAGTTTTTGATGTATTGATAGGGCTGACACCCTTGGAATAGTTTTGACGCTTTGCAGGCGCCCCTGTGGCTCAAGGTGGAGTGTGCATCATTAGAAAAGAAAGAGGTCCAGGGAATATCAATAAAGAAATCTTGAAGACCCTCCCAGTCTTTTGTTATATTATTACCACATACGTGTAATGGGTTTATGTAAGTCGCAGTAACTATTAAGCATAAGTAAAATGTTTGTTCCAATGGTTTGTGAAACAAAAATCGGTATTTGATATGCTACTTGATGCCTGTAGTATAATCCTACGGCTAAGCAACATTGGTATTTGATATGCTACTTGATGCCTGTAGTATAATCCTACGGCTAAGCAACATTGAATACCTTAATTTAGATACACCAAGTAAGTATTTCTTGAGAATATAATTTGTATTTTAGCATTGTGCGTCTTTGACTAGTCGACAAAAGTATTAGAAATGAAAGCCATGAACGTACAAGAAATAAACACTATTATTAATTGAACCTCTAAATTATAGTGCAAATATGTTGCTGCAGCATATATTATAGTAGCCTACAGCGATCTCATTAATGTGAACTTATATATTTAATCAAATACCGAAAGACAATACAATAGGAACAAATAATTATTGTTTCGTAGTTTATCCTACTGCTTTGTCCTCTTTGTATTATGTTCATATTACGTAAATCACCTACATATTATGATTGATCTGTAACTAGCTATTAACACTAAAGTTAATATGTGTTATTATTACGAGTACAGCTCGGGTTAGGCTTCCTCTTGGCTGTTGTAGGTTTTTCACTTAGAGGTTCCTAACCTAGGATAATATTTGCGTTGATTATATCACTGCTATCAGTGTTCAGTAATTGTCCTTTTTGCCACTGTTTAAAACATGGATTATTCAAAACTAAGTAGTTTCATAAGAGGAAGGTGTATGCACCAGCCTAAAGGGCGATATCCCTGGGAGTCTGCATGTTGCTGATAAGGACAGCTGGAACTCATGTTTCACCACCTTAACTCCCTTGCTGACCCTTTCCGTGTCTCACTAATGTTGAAGGCAACCTCCAAATCACCTTCTCTTTCAAGCGATACATTATACCACACACACATTGCATACTACACGATCTTTGTAAAATTGCTTAAACAAAAAGGCAAAGCTAAGACGACCTGTCTCGGAGTCCCCAGGTAGGAGGGGGGAAACCAAAAATGCTCCATTAGCCTGACCCCTGGCACAGACGATTCTATGTGCCCTGGACCACTACCTACCACTCTATCTATCAATTTATGCAAAATTCATGACCTTTCCTCTAACTACCTTTCTGTGGAACACTATCTCTCTTCTACCAAGCCTAACCTTCTTCTCCTCACCGAAACCCAGTTGTCTGAGGCAACAGACAACGCACCCATCTCTGTATCCTCCTACTATATAGCTATCCTGAATTCAAAGCAAAAGGTGAATGTTGTGAGTATGTACGCAACAATCTTACTTTCTCTGGGTCAAGAAACTAGCACTGCAAAAAGTAGAGCCTATTCTTTTAATGCGGAAATTTAAATTGATTTATGTATACAGTATGTATTTTCTATTTGTATGAAGGAGACAAACGGCAAAGCTACCTGTAAGAAGTATCTCCCCAAAGTTAAAAGAGTGATAGAGAGCCATATTCAAGGTATATTAGAGTCAAAATGTCTGGACACATAGAGTTTGAAGCAGTTTAAGACAGGGACAGACTGACTTAGTGAGAGAGTTCCAAACATACCTTGTTGAATGAATTTAACACTGGGAAAATTGGACGGAATTGGGTTGGTAGTGTGTTGAAAGATGGGTGACCCCCACTCTATGTAAGGGAGGGGGTATATACTGAGAAATCTCTCAAGAACACTGCTTTTTTTTAATAGTGGTAGAAGAATGAGATAGAGAGATAAAATGCTTTTGACTCTAACGTTTCGAGAAGTGAAGTATGAGTGGAACCTCCCCAGACATGCGAACAATGCTTGATACATGGGCTCACTGTGCCCCTTTACAGAGTAATAAGTTGTGCGAGGGTGAAAAACCCACAGAGATGGTTGGTCACACCTAACTTTTGGAAAGCTGTTTTAGCTAGAGTGGTAATATGACCTTTCCAAGAAAGGTTAGGAGAAAAAGAAACGCCAAGGATATTAATCCATTGAGCACCAGCTGATTTAACCCCTACTTTACCAGAGGGTATTACTATAAATGTATCCTCCAGTACCACGCATTGTGGCCAAAATGGCTTCAGAGTCGAGAGAGAGAGAGCAACCTCTCACCCCGAAAATTGAACGAGTACTGAGCGAGCTCGCCTGTGGGACCTTATGTACACTCTGAGAAGTGTTGCCTAGGACTCAAAGCAGTGTTTACAAGTCATGGTGTCAGGTACCGCTCGGTACAAGGACCGCATATTACAGACGTACGTCATACATCACTGGTACTGGCGAGAGACTTTTTTACTGTCGGCCAACGTACTTTGCTGGTACAGTTGTAAGGGTTAATGAAAAAAAAATCTCCATACCCAGCCACTTGTCAATTTTGTGTTTTTTCCTGAAAACACATGGGATGGGTTAGTAATGAAGGAAAAACAACATAAACCGCTCACCTAGGTCATTGAGGGGTCCTGGAGGGCATCGGAAAGTCGCAACTAACATGGGGTGATGGGTAGGCAATATACTGGAAAATCAAGCCTGCGCGCACCCATACGCGCGCGGCTGGACTTAGGACTTAGGGACTTACCGCCAAGCAGCGGTATTGTTCCGTGCGATCCTAAAGCAGTTCCCATACAAATCTGAACCCTCTACGAGCCTTATATCAATGGTCAATAAGGGCCGTCGACTATAGCCGACGCTCCTAGCGGCAGCGGTTTACAATGCCGTTAGACGTAAATCGACGCTGGTGCTTAAGGGATTAAGAGAAGATGAAGCATTGATTTTTGTACTGTTGAAGAGTAAGTGATTATTGTGTGGAAGACTGACAGTAAGATAGATGGATAAATTAGGTTTTGGAATCATTAAAAGTTACAAGATGCTATCTGCTACAATCGGAAATAGTTGATAGATCAGAAAATAGGTGTGTTATGGCCTAATCATGTGAGTTTTGGAGTAATTGCATGCGGGGTCGTTGTGGAAAACTAGTTAATAGTGTAAAGTAGAGTCATCAGCATACAAGTGGATAGGACTAGAGATACAGTTGATAATATAATTAATTATTATTATAAACAGTACTGGAAACAGGACAGAACCTTGAATAAGACTGGAGTTGATAGGATGAGGAAGTGAGCGATGGCCTAACACAACCGCAGCTATGAAATTACCAGAATAGAAACTTGAAAAAAAGGCACAGATGGAGGGATAGAAACTAAAGGGGGATAGTTTATAAATTAGAAATTTGTGCCAGACTCTATCAAAGGCTTTCGATAAGTCTAGTGATATAGAAAAGGTTTCACCGAAGTCCCAAAAGGAGGATAACCAAGAGTTAGTAATACAAGAAAGGAGATCAGAGAGTCCCTTAAAGAAACAATATTTGAGATCTGAAAGTAGATTGTGGGAAATCAAATGCTTAAGAAATTTTGAATTAAGAATAAATTAAAAAACTTTAAAGATACAAGATATGAGACCAATTGGACGATAGTTGGAGGGTTGAGAGCGGTCATCCTTCTTTGGGACAGGTTGAATGAGACCAAGTTTCGAGCAAGAAGGGAAAACGTTAGAAGAATGACAGATACAATAAAGTTTGGTTAGCTAGGGAAGAACAGTATTTTTAGTACAACAGGAGGAACATTCTTAGTATTAATCCCAGATAGGTGAGAAAGTACATCCATAGACAACATTGGGATATTAGGCATAAGCAAGGCAGAGGGGGGTGGAGAGGGAGGAAGACACCGGAATCATCCAAGGTGGAGTTTTTGCCAAAAATTCAGATTTGACAGAGGAAGAAGTGATGGTGATGCTGTTGCAGTTAAACTTCCTCCTTGTTGTGGACAGCAGTAGAACAAGCGTGTGTAAACCCGGCCAAGGAAGCAAAATTCATTCCATGGGAAATGAAAACAGTACTGCTGAAGAGCCTCCCAGTCGGCAGCACCAAAGTACCACAAGCGCCGACAGTTGGGAGGATCAGATGGCTGTACTGAAGAGATGGGGCAGATGCCGAAGATAAGGCTATGATCGGAGGAGTCTAACGGAGAGAGAAGGCTAACAGCGAAAGCAGAAATATTGTAGGTAGGATGATGGGCTGATCTCCAAGGCGGTCATGGATATGAGTACGGTGCTGGACTAACTGCTCTAGGTCATTCAGGATTCAAAAGATGTAAGCTTGTTCACCAAGTTGGTCAGTGAAAATTTGAAAGGAGAGCCATTGGCGGTGGAAAACATTGAAATCTCCTAAGATGGAGAATTCAGAGAAAAGTGAGATTGATAGGATATATTCCACTTTAGAGTATAAACAGTCAAAACTGAAGTGCTGGGGCCCAAAAAGCAAGCACCAAAAGACGACTAGAACGCGCTCCCGTATTAAGACCACCATCAAGTAATCCAGTGCCGCATCGCCAAAATATCCAGCCGACCTAGGACCACCGAAAGACCTTCCATCACAGATACCGCTCCAATCAGGACAGGTCATAAAGCACGCGACAACCCCCTTCGCGTGTAAGAAAACGCGGAAGACCCCCTCTCCAGAAAAAGGGTGACTGGCATACCAACCCCCGCACCAGGTATACCAACCCCCACATCAGGTGTACCAACCGACGCACCCATAAAACACTACCCCCGTCAAGACCTGCAGCCCGACCTACAATACTAAGAGGAAATATTTATGCAAGTTCACCACCAACAGCCGCAATATTCATCAATATGTTACTACCAAAGCGAGCATAATAATAACTAGGAAAGGATCAAACAATCAGAAATCAAAGACCACACAAACTATAAAGTTACCGGCATCCGACAGAGAAAATAGGTAATTAACCCACCATCAGAAATCCTTTTATCATTATTCTAATAGACCATCTCCAGGGTTAAAGTGTTAAACAATAATTTCAAGATGTATAAGCCATTCCGAGGAAATAGCTCTGGTATTTTTAGTACTAATAACAAGTGAATGATAAATCGAAAACCTCTTATTACCAGACCCGTTCTGCCCTGAAACGCCAGCCCCTCAACCCTATCTGAAAAATACATAGGACCTCAACCAAATCAGAGAGAGTCAGGCAAAACTTACTTGGTTATAAGGTCGAGTGCTTCTCCTCAGAGGGATACCATTCAGCCCGTAGCTAAATAAGTTTGGTGCAAGATTCCGTAGGGGTTAGCCATTATCCCCTTAAAACTTGCCATTGTGGTAATTAGACAGTCGACCACTTCCTGAAGTACGCTTTCGGCCTATAATTAAATTAGATAGCGATCAGACACCTGCCAAGTAGACTTTGTATACTTGGAGGCTCTGAATCGAAAAGTGCAGTTACTTAGTTAGCAATCAGACACCTGCCAAGTAGACTGTGTATCCTTGGAGGCTCTGAATCGAACAGTGCAAATACAGTAAGTGTTGTATTGTGATCCCGAAAAAAGGACGTAGGAGAGAGCGTGTCGGTTACCTAAGATGTGGCGACCTTGACCTTGCCCCTTGGTCAAACCGGAAAGGACAACTGATCCCCCGACCATGTGTATACCAGACTCTACGGCTCCTTCCCTCTCTACTCAAAATCCTTTAAGTGACTATTTGTTTGGTAAAGTGTTTTGAAGATTGCAATAAGGGTCAACAAGATATATTAAGATTCACCTCAAAGTAAACTCTGAAGATTTTCCATTCTTCACTTCACCTAGATGTTCTTAGCTCGATTTAGAGAGACCATTTACACTTCTATCTACGGGATAAATATATATATAATTCTTCGAATACGGGCTCCTGTATTCTTAAGAGGAATAATATAATTATTTGTTCGGGAATATATATACATGCATCTTACACGTAAAGCTTACTGAACTCTTACTTATCTCTTATCTCTATGCTAAATCATCGGCAGGGTATGTAAGAAATAGATGAGTGTTCACAGAGAGTTTTACCCCTCAGTCTCTATTTGACTACTATAAATCATCACACTACATTTGCGTATTATCCTATTTTGAGTTATTTAGAGTTTCTATCTTTAACATCGAATCAAATCATCTGCCTGGCGAGGATATTGTCAGTCGCTCCCATATGACTATTGTATTCATTAAATTATTTATGAACATAGATTCATTCTTTGACTCTTAGAGTATTTGAGTTAATTCTCTTATTTATATTGCCTTAACGTAGAAGTTAATCGCAGATCAAATAGCACTCTAATTTCCATAATCTCAGTACTGACTGTATGACAACGCAGTAACTAATATTTACCTTAAAGTGCGCAGCTACCTCGCCTACGCCAAACCCCTTCACTGTGCTATTGATTGTTTGAGACTAGACCTCTCTGTGTACTCTGTTCTATATTTACTATAGGACATTCTATCAGTACTTCTTTGTTCTATTATATCTACTAACCTAATTCTCTGCAGGACATTGAATATCCTAGGATTAATCATTATTACTTATTCTTTTATGTCCAAATTAATGTTATTATAGTGATTCCTTACCTTAAAGGTCTCACATTCTTAAGTTGATTCTTAATTGTACCCTAGCCATTTAAGGAATAAATCGTGTGAAACTAAACTGAGTATTCTGTGTCATTGATTATTCTTGTGCATGATTTATAAAATTTGAAGCTCTGGACGCTCCAGTGAGAGTGTTAAGATTCCCCATTCTTTCCTATAAGTGGAAAAAGTGGAATCACTATAAAGCGCGTAAAATTATAACGTCGCATACCAAAAACATTTAGGAAAACCAGTTGAGTTAGAGGATAGATAGATAGCATAGAAGTATTTAGTCTGAGAGTGACAGGAAAGTTTGAACCAAAAAGTTGAGGATTCAGAAGAGTCTAAGTTGGGAACACGAGAGCAAGTAAGTTTGTTGTGCACATACTCACTAAAATCACTATACACAATATCCACATTTAGCTTGGAAACTAGGATATTGAAAGTAGGAGGAGACATTGACAAGGTTGCTGGTGGTTGCTTCAGATACCCGAGTTTCGACGAGAAAAAGAATATCAGGTTTCTAGGGGGAGAAGTGGTGTTCAGCAGAGGCAAAATTAAAGGAAAGACAGTGAATATTGCAAAAGTTGATAATAAGAGTTACAGTCCGTTGTTCAGAGCATTTTGGGGGGTCGTTCAGGGAAAGACAGGCGAGTATGGGGGAATTTATTGCTTTGTCAGAGGAAGAAGTGACGGTGGTGCCGTCAGAGTGGAAAAGACGAAGAAGAAAAATTGTTGGAGAGGTTTTTGGCTAGATACCAGAAAGCTTGGGAAGAGCTAGAGTTGGATAGTTCAGTGCATTTATTATTGATTTAAGAATGTTTGGCGAGTTGAAGAACAGATTTGGCTTGATTCTGAGTATAAACATAGGAAGAATGAGATTCTTGAATTTGAAGGCGACAGTACTGTTTGAATGCTTCCTCCTTGTTGTGGACAGCAGTAGAACAAGCGTGAGTAAACCAAGATTTGTTTGCATTAGACTGAGAAAGAGAAAATGGTATGTATGCCTCCATGCTCAAGAGGATTACCTCGGTAATGAATTCACCACTCTCTGAGCTGAGAGGTGATATGCTGGTCTATCAGAGTGAGAACTGAGCGATCAATGCCATACCCATAGCTTACTCTGACTGTTCCTTTTACTTATATATTTTCTAGATCTCAAGTGACGGCGTCTCTTCCGTGGATTGACCTCCCAATCTGCCAAGCTAGAGGTTGGCAGATTGGAAGCCAAAGCGTCACATTTTTCCTTTGCCCCTCAACTTTCTCTTCATAATTGCCGAGGGGCACAGGATCCTGGGTGGAGCTTTGGTTTCCCAGGCATCTCCGCACCCTCTCCAGCTCCCTGCCATGGAGTGGCTTCGGTCACCCAGGCTTTATTGTGGTAGGCAGGGAGGGTTCTGTGGGGGCACTCGGTTATGGCTTTGGCCTTGCTCGGAGCCTTGGGGCTGTTCGGCCAAGCAGCCTAGGGAACAGCAACAACAACAACAACACTCTCTGAGGATCCCTGGCCACGGAAGCAAAAATAATTCCATGGGAAATAAAACAAAAATACTGCCCTCCTCGATTGTGCACCTACAATCAGCCCAGAGTAATTTGATATACCATAATCAAACCTCTTACCCAATTGGACAAGTTATAAAGACAGGAGTTATCTTATTAATATATTATCTAGAGATATTTACATGTACAGTATACAGTATATACATTGACTACACTCATGTCTAATTCGCACCATTCAGTATGACAGCTCGTAATCCACAGTACTCATTTTATGACAAATACAAAAGTTGGTTCACAAATACAAAGATAATCATTTATTCAAAGATGGATTCTTGAATCTGCCTAAAATACAGGCTCGGGTGTTAGACCCAGCAATGTGAAGACTGGAAACCGGTAAACAGGACAATGCAGCAGGAGATAGGCAGGATGTCACCCCACAATACTGCATGCCAGGTCACACCAGGTCAAAGCTCAATCCATCATGGATCACCACGGGTTCAGTAAACCACCATCCTCGACAACAGGCGGCAGTACCTTGATGGCCACAGCTATGTTGCAAAACTCTCTTGACCCGAATACTCAGCATCCGCGTCGGCAACCTAGTACTGTAGACATACTTCTATTAGATAAAATATAAGCATCCACATATCTCACACAACATGTATAAATAATGCTAGCATTAAGAGTTATTCACAAACATAATTATGAATAATGAATCAACAAGGAACTAATTTTACTGACTGTATGGTACCACGACACATACAAATCAACTCAAGCAAATCAAGCTGATTTAGCTGACTGTGCGTTACAACAATACAGTTGCAATAATTCAAGTACTATTACCAACGAGTCTTTGGTAGTTCACAAGTAACAATTATAACATAACAACTAAGAACCCAAACATGTAGCTCAACGCTGGGAGACTTAGCTGTTGACTGCTGAGGAGCTGGGGGCCAAAAACACCCTGATAAAGGGTTTACCTACGATGATACTTACCTTCATGCTCCAAACCACTCATTCATCTACTTCACCCATCTCAAATCACTCAGATCTTTCACCAACACAAATAATTCACATTCCCGAAGCACCAATCTTCCGAATTACTCACCTTCTTGAATCGCTCATATTCCCGAAGCACCAATTTACTCGAAGCTCATACAAATTCCCAGGTATAGTACGTAATAAAAATACACCACCATCATCAATACAAATAGATGGATGCCTAGAAGTATGGTCGGATAAATACTAATTCCTGACACTTTTGTGTTCGGCTTCCCCGAAACGTTATAGACTGCATCACCGTTGATTCATTTAAACTCCGCCTAGACAAATATCTCGCATCAAACCCGCGACTGACTGCGTTTGTAAATGAATAACTTTATGTTATCCCCCCTCAGTTACTAACCCATCTGTCCCCTACTAACTTCCTAATCCTGCCACGGACATTAGTTCCAGGGCAGTAATTCCCTTTCCAATGTTCCCTTACCCACTCTAAACCACTGTTTGGACACTTGATCCTCAGTGTTTTGGAGGACAAGCAACCTAGAAGGGTCACTAGATATGTTGTTGCTTGATTTCCTTTGTACTCCTTTGTACAACTTGAATTTGCTGAAATTTGTTAACCTCTGGCCTGTTATCTTGTCTCTCTCTAACTAAATATATCAGTGCTGCTTTTATCTCCCCGAATTCTACTAATTATCCAAAATTCTTTGACTATCTTACTTTGAATTCGGATAACATTTTATCCATCTCTCCCTTATCTGAAATCTCTATCTTGGATGTGGTCAATGTTAACCACCACCAATGGCTCTCCTTTCATTTCACTGAAACACTGGTGAACAAGCCTACATCTTTTGTATCCTAAATTACTTCGAACCTACTCAAATCCTTGACTACCTTGGTGATTGGCCCAACATCCTTGACTTATTTCTAACCTACATCCCTTCTTACACTGTAAATCTGTTCTCTCGTTTGGGCTCCTCCAATCATAACTTTATCTCTCTTACCTGTTCTACCTCTCCAGTACAACCTTTGTTCATTTTTTTGCTAAAAACTCCACTTTCCTGCGCTACTCCTCTCCACCCCTATTTATCTCACCTATTTATGCCTAAGATCATAATCTTCTAAGAATGTATTTTCTGCCCTTTCTGGGCTTATTAAGAAGGCGTACGGACCGGATGGTGTTGCTCCTGTTGTACTAAAAAAACTGTGCTTCCGTGCTGACTCCCTGCCTAGGCAAACTCTCTCGTCTCTGTCTTTCCTCTAACGTCTTTCCTTCTTGCTGGAAGTTTGCTCTTATTCAACCTGTCCCAAAGAAGGGTGACCGCTCTCCACTCTCCAAATATTGTCCAATTGCTCTCATTTTTTGCATCTCTAAAGTTTTTTAATCTATTCTTACTTCAAAATGTCTTAAGCATTTATCTTCCCATAATCTACTTTCAGATCGCCAGTACGGTTTCCTTAAGGGCCACTCTAGAGGTGATCTTCTTTCTTCTCTCACTAACTACAGGTCATCCTCCTTTTTTGGACTTTGGTGAAACTTTGTCTATTGTGCTAGACGTATCACAAACCTTCAATAGAGTCTGGCACAAATCTCTAATTTTCCAAACTACCCTCCTTCGGTTTATATCCCTCTATCTGTGCCTTTGCCTCTAATTTCCTTTCAGACCGCTCCATAGCTGCAGTTGTGGACGGCCATCGCTCACTTCCTCAACCTATCAATTCCGGTATTTTTCAGGGTTCTGTCCTGTCTTTAATTTTCTATCAATCCATTAAATTTTCTTCTTTTGTTGAAGTACCTTTTGTCCTATTCACACATACTTTATGCTGATGATTCTACCTCGCACTATTCAACTAGTTTTTCACATCAACCCAGCATGCAATCACTCCAAAACACATGTGATGAGGCCATAGAACGCATATCTTCTGATCTATCAATTATTTATAATAGGGGCAGAGAAAATCTTGTTGCTTTCAACGCCTCCAAAACTCAATTTCTCCCTCTATTTCTCCATTACCATCTTCCACATGATTATCAATTATTATTATTCAACAATACACAAATCAACTATTCATCTTGTCTCAATATTCTAGGTGTATCTTTTTCATCCGACCTTTCTTGGAAATATCTTATTACCACTCCTGCTGATACAGCTTCCCAAAAGTTAGGTGTCCTCAACCGTCTCTGTTGGTTTTTCTCCACCGCACAGCTTCTTGCTCTGTATCGGGGCACAGTGTGCCCCTGAATCGGGTATTGTTCGCATGTGTAGAGAGGCTCTACCCATACCGCACTTCTTGAACGAGTAGATTCAAAAGCATTTCGCCTCATCAACTCACCTCCTCTTACTAGTTCCCTACAATCTCTTTCCACACTCCACAATGTTGCATCTATTTCACTCTTCTATTGCTATTACAGCAATCAGTATTCCTCAGAGCTCTCTCAGTGGATACCCCCTCCCTTGGGGCGAATGCGAGGCACCCGCCTTTCAAAACAGTCCCACTCCTAGTATGCTCATCTCTCCAACCCAAGAATTGGTAAATTTTCTCAATCTTTCTTCTACTCAACAAGTGAACTCTGGAACTCTCTCCCTCAATTAATTTGTCCTTCATCCTATGACTTAAACTGCTTTAAACTTCGTGTTTCAAGGCATTTTGACCCCAACATTCATTGAATTTGGCTCTGCCACTCTTTTGGCTTTGGGAGAGACACTCGTTACAGGCAGCCTGCTGTTTGTCTCCTTCATACATATAGAACGCAAATGGAAAATGCAGTCAATTTTGAAGGAATTGTGTGTGACAGAGGATTTATTATAACTATGGTTACCCATTTGATTCCAGGAGACCCTATACACACTTATTAGCATTGTATAATAGTTAGGAAATACACGTGAAATATTCAACGCATTGATTGGAGTAAATAATTAACATCGGGAGTAGGTTATCGTAAGTTTGCATATGATGGACAGTTACGCTCTCCCGTTAATAGGGTCATGAACCTGCCACTACTGAGCTAATTGACTCTCATTAAATCTTTATTAACAAGCGGCTCGCTTGGTGTAGTGACTAGCGTTTGGACTTCCACCCAGAAGGCCCGGGATCGCGCCCACGCTCGGCGCATTAAAGATTTTTCACAAGCACTGAGTCGTTACCATCCCTCATGAGCAATTGGATGGGATAGTAGTACAGGACCCCAATGGAAATACGCCTAATCGGCCTCATTGGGCTAGCTTTAGCTGGCTTAGCATGCGCTAGCTTTAAGAACTATTATTATTATTATTATTATTATAAATAGCGCTGATTTCTGACGGAATTTTAAAATTTGTTGGCCTCATTTCATCATTAATTCCACACATTTTTTATTTGGGGTACACACTGATCGACACTTTCCGTTACATCTTTACATTGCCTGACATTATAGCTTAACTTCACAACACTAACTGATGTGCAGTACTTGAGGACTACTTTAACCCTTAATTAGCGGCTCACCACATAAGTCGTATTTAATAAAGCTGGACTATGTGGCGGCGCTCGACATAGGTCGAGTGGCAATTTCAGCACGTAATGTTGCTGAGAGAGAGAGACAAGTGGTGGCAGGAGAGTAGCGAGCGTATGACTGCTCCAGACCACCGCGGCGAACATACTGACACGAATCCCAGCTCCCTCCTCCCTCTCTCACTCGCTATATAAGGAATTGTATCGGGAAAGTGGCTAATTACATGCTTTTTGCACTCGCGTTGCACGGTTATTGCAAGAAAACTAGCCATCATAAAAGGATCGTTATGGTGTCATTCGAAAGCTCTGTTTATGCCCTTTCAGGGATAGGTACTTGTTTTACGTTCTGGGTCTTATTTAGGCATGAAAATGATCACGTAAACAGCCCTATTTTGGCTAAAAACACCCCGCTGGGCGGTACATATAAATAAACCGCATAGGCCGCTCGTAAGGTGTTAAAGGACACTTTTTTAATTTTTATTTTTTTAACATATCACGCTTAATGTTTGGCGAGAACATTAACCAACATTTTCCTCATTAACATGATATGACTTAACATACTAATATAACATAACATTATATAGCTTTTGTACCCACTCCCTGACCTTCTCCTCTATGTACTGTATTGGTTCTTGAACTCTTCAGTGCCGATCACCGCCCCAAGGTGACGCTGTCTGTCGTTTGTTACGACCACTTCACTACCGCTGAAAGCTTCTACAGCATTTTCATAATGTTCTGGTTTTACTATTAGTATTGACTTGCTGGCATTGGGATGGTACCCTATTTCTGGGCCTACACTTGATACTTGCTCCCACCAGTGCCTGAGATCGTTGACTTTTCCCACTCCAGTGAGATCGTCTGCATAGGCCACCTGCTTGAATTGTGCCACCTCATGGCTTGTTAAGGTTAGCAACACTGAGAGACCTAATGCGTTACATTTCCATTGCTACGGGGTCACCTTGTGTGGTTCCTTCCATTGATTTCAGAGCTGATCCACGTTGTGTGTTCTGGTTGTTTACTATGAAGAGGTCGGCAGGCTGTTTATAGGTGTTCTCTACATAGGTGGCAGAGCTGGGGCATTTTACCTTGATGTTACGTATTGCTGTCTTTCTGTTGAAGTTGTTAAAGGCATTTGTTGCATCCACTAGCAGTACAGCTTCACAGGGCACTCGCTCATATATTTTTCTTATTGCATGAATTGCTGCCTCTCCCCCTGCTTGGTGGCCGGCACACACTTGGAGATTTCCGGCCGCTGACCGCACATCGTCCTTCACCACATCCATTATGCATTTTCTAATGATTCTTCTCAGCACTTCGCCCACTCCTACTGGTCTGCACCCTAGATTCTTGTCCAATGGTATTAGGCGATAAGCTGTGAAAGCCTCCAAATGTTACAAATTTTGGGTGGCCATCTTTCTTGCAAGAGCTGCCAGAGCCCTACATAAGTCTGTTGCTGCAGGTCCGAGAACTGCGCTGCTCAGGATTGTTCTCCAGCCATTTGCATCCAGCCCTGATGGGCCTGCACTGCCTTGTGTCCTGAGAGCCTTTTTACAAATCATACCGCCTGTGATTTGTTTGTAATATGACGGGGTTTGGTGGTATATAAGCCCCGTCTAGCTTCTGACTCTCGTGGATACTAGGTTGTGGATGTTTCTTTTCCAACATTTGGATGGTGTCTCTTGTGATAGGCAACAACCTACCAGCTGCCTCCTTTGTCAGGGACCGTATTGCAGGTGCCACTTTTCCTTGTCTTCTCTGGTCGCCGAATCTCCTGGCCTCGTCTTCAGTGTTTTCCCTTTTTTTCCGCCACCTGCCTTGTCTCTCTTGTAATGCTCTGGCTTCACTGAGTAAGTCATCCATCTTGTTATCATTCCATAGTTTCATTCTTCTTGTTAGCACAGTCACATTTTCACCTTGTTTAGATTTGCGATGAGTTTTTTGCAAGAAGAGATGTGGAATGCTGAAAAGTATCTTGAGAGCATTCGGGGATAAAGATGTGTCATATACATAATTATAAATGAACATTTTCATCTCTTTCAGCAGTTTGGTGGTGGCATCACATTTTGGTGGGTTGAAAAAGTTGTGTGCAGCCCAATATACAATTGCTGAGTAAGCTGCGTCTGTCCAAGTTATAACTTCCTCTTCCCGTAATCCTTTCCAGAGTAAGTTTCCACCTCTGCCAGCTTCTTCTGCGGGTCTCCCCTTGTGGTTCCGCCTCCGTTTGTGCACCCAAAGGCTCTTCATTGTCTGGCATGTCATCATCGTGTCCATCTGCTTCATTTGGCCCCGTCGGAGGCCTGTCATCCTCTATTTCAGCTCAGTCGTCATCTCCCTCCCTTGGGTCTCTTGCGGGCTCCCCATTACCCTCCGCTTCTTGGGGTTCTCCTACCTCTCTTGGAACCCTTGAGGCTCTTGCTTCGTCCCGTACTTTTTCGGATTCCCTGCCACCGTGACGGCGTCCCACAGCTGCGTCCCGTCGCTCATTTTGGGAATTTGCAGCCGTCTCTCCCCTCGTTCCTGCTCTACCTAATGGGTTACGACACTGGGAACCCTTATTACAGTCTATTCATCTTTGTCCATTCTGCACACATTTGCATCGAGTACAATTGTGTTCATGTTTGGTACACATGCATATTTTTTTTTTTTTTTTTACCTTTGTGATAGAGCTTCGTCTGAGCTTTCCTCGTCCTCCATCTTATCCATATACCATTAATATATACACATTTCTGTCCGTTCCCCTCCTAAGTCCTTAAAGAGTAGGTCTAGGATAACTGTAGGCAGGTTCATAGACCCTAACGAATATTCTAGGAAACTTTTAAGCAGTACCTAATTCTTGTGACTAAGAAGACGATTTCGTGCCCAAAAATCTGAAAATCATCAAAGTAAACCTGGGTTAACCATGGATGGAGGAGCTAATATCTCCTATTATCGATTTGCATAGTAAACAGTTATCTAGTCGATTTAGATCATCCGTGAGTTTTGGTTTAATAGCCTGCATTTTTTTTTTTTTTTTTTTTAATTCCTACGCACATCTTACACAAGCACTAAGTTATAAGTATTACTTAAATAATTATAAATTTACCTTATCGTCCGTACTTAACCTGTGTAGCAACAACCAAATATTTGTTGGTATGTGTGTCTACATATATTGTTGTACTACAGTGTTTATTACCTATCAGTATAATTGTTTGTCATATTTGATATTCCCCCTGACAGACCAGTGGGATGTATGTGTAAGATTGTTGTGTTGTGTGTGTATAATTCGGTGTTACTACGTGACATAAACAACATAAGTAAACGACTAAACAGGACAACAAGATAGAGAGAAAGAGCGTGAGTGAGTGTGAGTCAGTGTGAAAGATAGAAAGAGAGAGAGAGAGTGTGTGTGTGTGTATGAGGGACAGTAATCCTTAGAGCAGGTTTTACATAGAGTTGGAAATGCTTTGAGGGAAGCTTATAGACCTATAGCATAACATAAAGGTTGAAATGGTTGTCCTATATAATCGCCACACTCATCTAGTGCATTTCCAATTTACAAGACCACACAGACCTTGCGGTCCCAGCTAGGTGGTCCGGCCTTAATACTACTAGATAGGGACCGTTTATAGTGGAAGAATAGGGAAGTAAAGTAAAGAGAGATACACTGAAAGGTCTGTTATATGGACATACTGACATCCAGAATCTGGAGGGTACAGAGGTATGAGCATAGGCGAGGGCCATGCTATTTTTATGTTATTTTAAGTTATTTTCTTAGGATTACTTTTTTTGGTAGGGAATTGTATTTGGTTAACACCGATTAATTAATTACGAGTGAGCAGTACACATATATATCTTTATCAATGTTTCTGTTTTGTTTTTCATCTGGTCTGGTCTAGTTAATTTTGCATGTGTGTATTACAGTGAATCCTAGATTATTAATTCAAATTATGTAATGTATATACAGTATATACTGTAGGTGTAATGTATATACAGTATATACTGTAGGTGTAATGTATATACAGTATATACTGTAGGTGTAATGTGTATACAGTATATACTGTAGGTGTAATGTGTATACAGTATATACTGTAGGTGTAATGTGTATACAGTATATACTGTAGGTGTAATGTGTATACAGTATATACTGTAGGTGTAATGTGTATACAGTATATACTGTAGGTGTAATGTGTATACAGTATATACTGTAGGTGTAATGTATATACAGTATATACTGTAGGTGTAATGTATATACAGTATATACTGTAGGTGTAATGTGTATACAGTATATACTGTAGGTGTAATGTGTATACAGTATATACTGTAGGTGTAATGTGTATACAGTATATACTGTAGGTGTAATGTATATACAGTATATACTGTAGGTGTAATGTATATACAAGTATATACTGTAGGTGTAATGTGTATACAGTATATACTGTAGGTGTAATGTGTATACAGTATATACTGTAGGTGTAATGTATATACAGTATATACTGTAGGTGTAATGTATATACAGTATATACTGTAGGTGTAATGTATATACAGTATATACTGTAGGTGTAATGTATATACAGTATATACTGTAGGTGTAATGTATATACAGTATATACTGTAGGTGTAATGTGTATACAGTATATACTGTAGGTGTAATGTGTATACAGTATATACTGTAGGTGTAATGTATATACAGTATATACTGTAGGTGTAATGTATATACAGTATATACTGTAGGTGTAATGTGTATATCTGTATGTTATGAAATATATGAATTCAATTGAAAACATTTAACTACTACTACTACTGCTACTAATAATAATAATAATAATTGCACTGGTATTGGTAACTAGACTGGAGGTAGATTATCATAGGTGATAGAATTTGTATAGCCGTTTTATTTCAATAGTTGCTAGATCAGAGTTGCAGAAATTTGTTGAGGGAAAAATACTTGGGTTTTACCGTTCTAAGAGAGGGCATTATGACATGGCAATTGACCACTTACTGGTTTCTTTCTATAGGAATGTTGGAGCTGCAGACACGGATAGTTAACAGAATTACCAGCTAAAATATGGTTGTAGTACATTCATATATACATAAAAACCATTGCATCATATTTTTTATTCATAAGAAACCTACATAATTATTGTATTAAATTTCATATTGATGTTTACGGTTCCATCTTCCTTATAGCCATCAACTTGCAAATGGACAATTCGGCAAGCAGTAACCACCTAACTTATTTATAGTAGCTCCATAATCTATTTTGTTTTCATCTCTTGAAGGCTCATCGTATGGCTGGCGAAAGCGTCTAGCACTGTGCGGTGGTGCCAACATTCTGAGTGTACAGTGTTGCTGTGTGGCCGCTCTGCCTGCATTGACGACAAAACAAAATTTTGCGGTTATGCCAGGTTTTCTACTAATCCCTTTAAAGATAAGATTCATTAACTCTCTGTATATATCGAATTCCTTATTCCTTGGCCAACAGGGTATGTCCCTTTATTCCAAATATTTGTTTAGGCAATATCAATGCATCGGTAGTTATTTATATTGCTATTTGTATAACTTCAGAAATCATTATTGACGGAATAGTTGAGTTGTCCCCCATTGTATGCATTGATGAAGTAAAACATTATGGTGAATTGTTTTCCTATTGTGGTTTATGTTCTCTCTCATTATGGTTAACTCCTGCTGAAGCCATAACTTTGTTTGTACACTTAATGATATTTGCACAAAATATAATTATATACAGGTATATATATATGATAACAACATAATTCCAACATTCACTACATATTGTATGTATGTTAGATACGCTTACCAGTTTTAGCCCATCATCAAGGCACAATTTCGGCAATGTTTAAATAAAGTCCCTGCATACCATAGCTCATTGCTTGACTCACAGAAAGATACTGAGGAGCTAGGCTCTCCTGAGCTACCGTGATAAAGGAGGTTGACTCAAACCAAGGTTTAAATTTGCTCTACTACAAGCAAAGCTTACTGTAGCCCAATGTTAACGAAACTAGAATGTACAGATTTTTATTTCTTAGCATACAATTTTTAAAGTATCGAATACGCGAATTGTGAATACATGCATTTAGGGACACCCTTCCTGAATACACAAGTTGTGTATCCATGCGAGAGAGAATTAACATTGAATTGTGTCTGATTCTGGTATACATTATATGTTACCATGTAAATTGTGTAAATTCGTATTATTCTTTTTGCATTAAATTACTGTTGAAGCAAAGGGGCTTAATTAAATATTCAAAATACCGTCACAGTGGAAACAAAAATTATCTAAAAACAAACATAAAATAGATAATTTTATTAGTATTTGCAATATGCGACTCTAAAATAATCCACCAATAATGGTTATCATGTGTCACCAGTTTTTACCCTTTAGCTAAGATGAAACTCACCTTCCTTCACTCCAGGCTATCGTGTAGCATTCCATTATGCTTTGGAAGGATTTGTTTGAGGCCGGGGATTAAATGGTATGAACTTTTATTCTTTTGATCCCAGAGGACCATTTTAAGTTATCCAGAATACATTAAATTAATAATATCAAATTAAAGTGAATCATTATCAAACATCAGAAGTATGGGTGGGGACTAAATTGGTGTGTCATTAGTAGAGGATATCATGGACAGCTGTTCACTCCCGTTAATAGGGTCATGAACCTGTCATTACTGCGCTGATTGGTTCACATTGATTCTTTATTAACGAGGGAATGACGCTGATCACTGACGGAATATTATCATTTGTGAGCCATGTTTGTATTTGGTGGAGAACACTAAGCGTCACTTTCTGCAACATAACACAACATTGTAATACAAGTTCACAACATAGCAACATTAATATATTGTATATGATGAATACTTTGTGCAATAGTTTACTCGTAACAAAACAGACAATGTTTTGAGAACTCATTGGTACTTCCAGTATAATATGATATGAGTCAACATATTAATAATATACATAATTTAGATGACACATCCACTGGTGACTATCTGGGTCATCCAATAATCAGTACGTTTATGTTGTCAGAGATAACACAGAATCTTGCTTACCATGAATAATGAGTTATTATACAAAGTGATTACAAAACTCCGTTACTCAGACTGTATTTTGTGTTTTTAACAAATAGCTAGTTGTATGTTGTTGTATTCACATTTATTTTACGGATTACAGAATACATACTACACAACACAGTTTTCTCAACAAAAGCAGCTGATGTTCACAAGGTATTCTCAAAGAGTGACCCGTGATGGTTATTCACTCATGTACTGTATAACTACATTCTCACGAAATCGGACAACCAAGTGTGAACCACATGTAATCCGTCGTTTTGGGGGTGTCATTGAAGTGATTTTATATTAATGCTGGAAGATCTGATTATTGATGGACATGTTGGTTCTTCTTTTTAGTTTGTCCCTCAAGAAACTCTTCAAGTTAATAAAATGCCACAACATATATTTTTCAAGATAAAATTATAGTATTTATGTAAGGGGAGTTGTGGTGAAGTGGTCTTGTTACTGAACTGGAAACCTAAAGGTCCCGGGTTCAAATACCAATGTGTCTATGTGAAGATATTGGGATGGAAGTTGTTCTGTATTTACAGTAGTTTCAGTGCATCACTACAAAGCCCACTGACACGCCATAAAAAATTACCCTCGCTGCTCCCAATAAATTACCCTCGCTGCTCCCAATAAATTACCCTCGCTGCTCCCAATAAATTAGCAATGTAGGAATATTACCATATTCAAATTAGGTTATAGGGGCAGTGCCTTGTGAGTAAGCTGCTCAATAGGTGGCATTAAATAATTTTGAGAGAGAGAGGGTTTGAGACTATGACAGGGGACAGTTGGAGAGTGGCGATGCAGCTTCGAGGATCCGGAGCTTGCACCGGGCGATGAGGAGACAACCAGGTGGGACCACGAACAAGTTGGATTCAACACTCAAACTGTCTCAACATCTTACTCACAGTCTGGAATGAGACTTCCTAGTATTTATTTTTTATTTCATTAATCAGGTTTAGAAGTAAAATTGGTTGGTGAAAAATATGAATTTACCATGTTGAGTGTTTCAGTCTACAAGGCTTGAAGCCTATGTCTGGAGGTAGAAGTTGGAATATAGAAAAATGAAATATATAAATGACACTGCCAAAAGCTGGTTCTCTCCATTAATTATGGGTTCACTGTCGCTCTCGTAGATGGAATTAAACGACTAATGGGGTAAACAGGGATCCAAAGAAATCACTCATGGATTAAATACAGATACATTTTAGCCAGCGATATGGTTATCTTAACTAACTTTGAATATCCATTTGTGCTTATACTTTGCTCAGACATGAAAAGAAGTAACTAATGGCGAATAATAAACCTTAAGAATAATCTTAACTCTCACGCTCGGTTCAATTTCTTGGAAACTTATTACCAATCGGTTCTCTCTCAAGCACCAATGGCACTACTACGAGACACTACACATAATTTATAACTCTATTAACCCACAATAATTGCCTCTACCTGCAATGTATTATACGTTATAATTTATAGCAACACCTATATGATTATAAAACTGGAAAAAATCCTCCCAAATTGTATTATCACATTGAAATTCGATACATAAGAACTATTTTAACATTTTTCTGAGTTTAACCCATTGGCTGCAGGGAACGTTCTGGAACACCATGGCAATTTACAGGCTCTTAATGCCTGTGGAGATGAGTGCGAGAGAGAGGGAGTGTGGCAGGCACCTATCCACTCTCCAGCCCAGCGGCCGGGGCACTGAGGGATCTCAGCCATGTCTCGCTAGACATATGCAGCGCTGCCAAAGGCAAATGTAGCGCAACATTAACGATATTCTCTCATTATTAGTGAATATTTGCTGATGTCTATGGTAGCGCTGCGGATGAACCCAGCACGCTACTCGCTGTTCCAATGTCATTTTGAAGCTATTTTCTTCAAGTTTTTGGCTGAATACATTTCATTTCATTCAGACACTTGGTTAATAACTCAGGAGTGCCTGAATGAGCCCTAATATAGCGGAAATATGCATGCACCGTAAGTGTTAAACCATCATAATTTAGTTATAAGCTAAGTAATACAAAAAATTGTGTGAAATTAGGAGCATTTCTCACGCTTACTCCAAATGTGTCATGAGAATTTATCTTCACTAGTTGTCTTACATGAATACACCAAAAAATTGTATTTGGTGAATGAAAACTATACATGTGTAACCAAAATATTAATTCTACATAGATTTTTAGCAATAAGAAATATTATGTTTACTACAATCTCTTATATCTCAATAGGAAGAGGAAAGATCAATCTACAATATTACAATAGCAAAATCCACAAAAAACCCACAAAAATATTGATAAAACTTATGCCAACTAAATTGTTATTATGTTTTTCCAACATCTTTCAACTTCCCACCGTCGTAGACAAAATATTTCCGAAATGGCGATAGACATTTATGTATGAAATGACAAGTAATTTCCACGCATTTTCCAAAAATGTATCCATATTTGTTATATCGTCAATAGTTTTTGTTTATGAATATAATAGCACAAGCATATACGGTCGCTGTTCTTGGACTTGCACTCGTATGCATTAGCATATATTATTCTCATTATATTTTGTTGTAAGGTGTTTTAAAGATATAAATTATTATGGCTCATGGTATGAGGAGGAGAATCAAGCAAACCCTAAGACCCTACTCTTAATATTTGATTTAATATGAATATATATAAATAGGTATTCGTCGGACATGAATCATAACACTCATAATGGCCTAATATTCAAATGAGTTATACGGTACACATAATATTATATTAGATAACAATATATACTATAATAACAAAACTATTATATGATATATACATACACTACACTATACATACACTATCCAACTCTAGCTCTTCCCAAGCTTTCTGGCATCTAGCCAAAAACCTCTCCAACAATTTCTCTTCCTCCTCTTTCCCTCCCTTTTCCCATTCTGATGGCACAACCATCACTTCTTCCTCTGACAAAGCTAAACTCTTCACTCAAACTTTTGCTAGAAATTCCACCTTGGATGATTCTGGTGCTATTCCTCCCTCTCCACCCTCCTCTCTCTTACTTATGCCTAATATCCTAATCTCTTCTAAAGATGTACTTTCTACCCTCTCTGGGCTTAATACTAATAAGGCGTACGGTCCGGACGGTGTTCCTCCTGTTGTTCTCAAAAACTGTGCTTCCGTGCTGACTCCCTGCCTAGGCAAACTCTTTCGTCTCTGTCTATCCTCTAACGTCTTCCCTTCATGCTGGAAGTTTGCTCACATTCAACCTGTCCCAAAGAAGGGTGACCGCTCTCAACCCTCCAATTATCGTCCAATTGATCTCATCTCATGTCTTTCTAAAGTTTTTGAAACTATTCTTGCTTCCAAATTTCTTAAGCATTTCTCTTCTCAAAATCTGCTCTCAGATCGCCAGTATGGCTTCCTTAAGGGTCGCTCTACTGGTGATCTTCTTTCATATCTTACTAACTCTTGGTCATCCTCCTTTCGGGACTTCGGTGAGACTTTTTCTATTGCACTAGACATATCGAAGGCCTTCGATAGAGTCTGACACAAATCTTTAATTTCTAAACTACCCTCCTTCGGTTTCTATCCCTCCATCTGTGCCTTTGTCTCTAATTTCCTTTCTGGCCGTTCCATAGCCGCGGTTGTGGACGGCCATTGTTCACTTCCTCACCCTATAAACACCGGTGTTCCTAAGGGCTCTGTCCTATCTCCTATTTTCTTTCTAATTTTTATAAATGATCTCCTCAACTGTACCTCAATTCCCATCCATTCATACGCAGACGACTCAACCTTACACTACTCCATTAGTTTTTCAGAACGCCCCAGCCAGCAATCCATCAACGACAAACGTAATGAAGCCATAGAACTCTTAAATTATGATCTAAATACTATCTCCAATTGGGGCAGAGAAAACTTTGTTACCTTTTATGCTTCCAAAACCCAATTTCTCCATCTATCTACCCGTAAGGAACTCCCAGCGGACTATCACTTATTCTTGAACAATACAAAAATCAATCCTTCATCTTCTCTCAATATTCTTGGTGTCTCTTTTTCTTCTGCTCTCAGTTGGAAGGACCATATTACCAGTCTTGCTAAGGCAGCCTCCCAGAAGCTGGGTGTGCTCAACCGCCTTAGGGGGTTCTTTTCCCATGCACAGCTTCTTGCTCTGTACAGGGGCATAGTGCGTCCTTGTATTGAGTATTGTTCACATGTGTGGGGAGGTTCCTCTCACACCGCTCTCCTAGACAAAGTTGAAAGGAAGGCCTTTCGTATCATTAACTCCCGTCCACTCATCAACTCTCTGCAATCTCTCTCTCTCCGCCGCAATGTTGCATCTCTCTCTCTATTATATCGCTACTATAATAATCAGTGTTCCTCAGAGTTTTCCCAGTGTATACCACCTCCTTTACGTAGGGCACGTGGTACCCGACTTGCAACTCACTCCCACCCCTCTCCAACCCGAGAGTGAAATGTTTCTCTCAGTCTTTCTTCTACTCAACAGCTGAGCTCTGGAACTCTCTCCCAGAATCAGTCTTTCCCTCTTCCTATGACTTAAATTGCTTCAAACTCCATGTGTCCAGGCATTTTGGCTCGAACGTCCCTTGATTTTGTCTCTGTCACTCTTTCAACTATGGGGGAGGCACTCGCTATAGGCAGTTCTGCCTTTTGCCTCCCTCAATCACATAGAAAAAACAAAAAACACAAAAAATACACTTACCTGTACACTAACGATTCTTGCTCTCTAGATCTAGTGGTAGGGTAGAGGTTGACTGAGAGCAGTGGTGCTAATGGTTTCATCCGGCGTGCCACTACCAAAACTTATTGTAGCCCAATTTATAAACAAAATTCGAGTGTTCAGTTTTCATTCAATTGATTTTGAAAGTATCCATTATGCATATCACGTATCTGTGCATTTAGGGACACCCCTACTGAATACACAATAATTCAAGTATCCAAGCGTGAGAGGGAACCCACCAAATTGTTTGGTCAGTATTGAAAGTTTTCCTAAAAGCAGGGAGTAAAGCACAGTTTTCATTTTATGAAATGCAGTGTTAGTAATATACGGCTTAACATATGTTTTCTTAAAATATAATGATGGCGTGAATAAGGAGTCGGCGTGTTCTGCCAGTATATGATAATATTGTCTATACATTTGCTTAATAGGTGAATTCCAAGATTTTTTATTTTGCATTTACAAATGTTCTTGCTTATCTTAATGGCCTAGTGAAACTGTTTTTGTGGATTCTACAGCATATATTCATCTTATAGGTGACTAAGTGTTATACAGTATAACTAGTATATATATGATACATCAAAATATATAAATGTAGTTGAGATAACAACACCATTATGATGTTATAAATGAATCAGTAACGAGGATGCAAATCAAGTTTGTTCTCCTAAAAAAAAGGTTATAACTTAAAATCTGATCACTAAAACCTAATAAATATAGGCAAGGCTCAATGTTATTGGCTATATGACAATCTAAAGACACGGTTAATTCTTCCAATGATAATGAGAATCGGCGAGACAGGCATTCACGGACGTAAACAAACCCACCCCCATCCGTCTCCTCCAGCGACAATAAAGTTCATAAAGTTCATAAAAGTGTATTGCCATAGATATAGGTTTACATGTTTACAAAAAAATTGCAATTATACAAAGTTAAGGTATATCCATGACAAAGAGGATTTGATGCCATCAGGCATATATATCCTCATATAACCATATGCATGTCAAGCGTAACAAGACAACAAGAGAAAGAAATGAACACAAGTGCAATAACAAAAAAAATACAGAAATGAAAATATAATGATATACATAGGGCTATACTCATTTTACATTCAAAGACACATTCACTGTTCACAATAGACAACACATAAATTAACAAGTAAAACAATTCCCAGAATTCAGAGCAAAATTTTTAATTTAAAAGGAGAGTGAAAAACACTACCAACATCATGTATCGTAAGAGAATGGGTCAACGGAAAACGGGAAAACTCGAAGGTAAACTATTTCGCAAAAGCATCGGTACCAACACATACTATACAGACGAAAAAATTTAAATTTTAGATAATGGGTAAACACTAATTTCCAAGGGAAAGATTGGAGACAAGGGAAAGATTGTGTAGACTGCTGGATGTGAATGTGATGAGAGGTGAGGCGGAAGGTATGTCAGATCATTACCTGGTGGAGGGAAAGCTGAGAGTTAAGAGTTCCAGGAGAATAAGAGACAAGCGTGAAGTAAGAGAGGTAATAAAAGTTAGTGAGTTAGAGAAGAGTGCAAAAGAGAGGGAGTACAAGGAAAGACTAAATGAAAAGTGGATGGAAGTGAGAGAGATGGAAGAGAGAGAAGTAGAGGTTGAATGGCAACAGTTTAAGGAAGGAGTGAAAGCAAGTGCAGAGGTAGTATGCGGCAAAAGGAAAGTAGGAGGCAGAGGTATCAGGAAGGGAAGCGAGTGGTGGAATGATACGGTGAGAAAGGCAGTTGAGGAGAAGAGACAGTGTTTTGAGAGGGTTTTACAGTATGGTAGTGTTGAGGTATGGGAGAGGTACAAGGAGAAAAGGAGAGAGGCAAAACGAAAAATTAGAGAAGCGAAAAAAGATGCAAACGAAAGGTGGGGTCAAAGGTTGAGTGAGAATTTTGAACAACGAAAGAAGATGTTCTGGAAGGAGGTAAATAAAGTAAGGAAAGGAGGACAAAAGAGGGAAGAGTCAGTGAAAGATGCAAATGGAGAATTACTAGTGGAACCAGTTGAAGTGAGGAAAAGATATGCGGAGTATTTTGAATCTTTGTTAAATACAAGAGATGGAAGAGAAGCAGTGATTGAAGCAGAGGTGGATGGAGATAGGTTACCCAGGCCACCCAGGTGGCAGGGAATGAATGAAAGGATTGAGGAAAATGAGGTGAAAGAAGCAGTGAAACAAATGAGAGCGGGAAAAGCAGAAGGTTTGGATGGTGTTGCTGTGGAGTGTATAAAGAAGGGTGGAAATGTGATAATAGATTGGTTGGTGAGACTTTTCAATGTGTGCTTTGCTGTGTCAATGGTACCAATAGACTGGAAGAGTGCATGTATTGTGCCGTTGTACAAGGGGAAGGGAGATCAGCAGGAGTGTTCAAGTTATAGATGTATTAGTTTATTGTCAGTGGTTGGAAAGCTGTATGGCAGGGTGTTGATAGAGAGGATAATAAAGTGTACGGAAGTTGCAATAGGAGAAGAACAGTGCGGTTTTAGGAGGGGAAGAGGGTGCGTGGATCAGATGTTTGCAGTAAGACAGTTATGCGAGAAGTATTTAGAGAAGCATAAGGAGATATTTTGGGCTTTTATGGACTTGGAAAAAGCGTATGATCGTGTGGACCGTCAAGCAATGTGGAAGGTGTTAAGGATTTATGAAATAGGAGGAAATTTGTTAGAAGCAGTTAAGAGTTTTTATGAAGGGAGCAGAGAATGTGTGAGAGTAGGAAATGGTGAGTTGAGTGAATGGTTTGAGGTAAAGGTAGGTTTGCGACAGGGTTGTGTAATGTCACCATGGCTGTTTAATATGTTTATGGATGGTGTGGTGAGGGAGGTGAAAAGGAGAACTAAGGGAAGAGGATTGGGTTTAGTAGGAAAGAATGGTAGAGATTGGGAGTTGAATCAGTTGCTGTTCGCTGATGACACAGCATTGGTGGCAGATTCTGATGAGAAACTCCAGCGGGTAGTCAAAGAGTTTGGTGTGGTTTGTGGAAGGAGGAAACTGAAGGTGAATGTCAATAAAAGTAAAGTAATGGTGTGTAATAGGGGAGAGCATAGGGTGAATCTAGATGTGAGGCTGGATGGGGAAATATTGGAACAAGTAGAGTGTTTTAAATATCTAGGAGGAACGATAAGTAGGAGTGGAGGTATGGAAATGGAGGTAAAACAGAGAGTGTGTGAAGGAAGGAAGGTTTTCGGAGCAATGGGAAGTATGTGGAAGACGAGATATCTCGGAGTGAAAGTAAAAAGTGCACTGTATCAAGCAATTGTTGTGCCAACAGTGATGTATGGGGCTGAGACATGGGCTCTGAAGAAAAAGGAGAAAAGAGGGCTGGATGTGATGGAGATGAGCTGCTTGAGGAGTATGTGTGGCGTTACTCGTAGAGACAGATTGAGGAATGAAGAGATACGTAGGAGAGTGGTGCAGCAGGAACATTTGTCAGCCAGAGTGGACAGAAGGGTGCTGAGCTGGTATGGTCATGTTGAACAAATGGGAGATGAAAGGCTTACAAAGAGAATATGTGAGTCAGGTACAAGGGGAGATAGAAGGGCAGGAAGACCCCCATTGAGATGGAGAGACTGTGTAAGAAAAGCTTTGGATGATAGAGGAATGACTATAGATTAGGCAGGGGAAGTGGTGGTGGACAGGAGTGAATGGAGAATGCTTGTGAATAGTTGAGTGAACACGTGGTCATTTGGAGTAAGGGGTCGGGCGCAAGTTGGACTAGATAATAGTCCATCAGGCGCCTGGCCCGGGGAGACGATTAATATGAAGGGTGCGCCTGGAAGTGTGGTGGGAGGGCTTGTGGCTTTGGCTCCGCTGCATGTCTGCCTGCCGAGATCGGAACCTTTCCGGGTGGTCGGGGGCCGGGGGAGTGCTGGGGCGACCTGGGTGACCCGGGTCTCTGGGTTTTCTCCTGGGTGACCTGGATGTGTGTGAGTTTGTGCTTTTTATCTGTGTGTATTCGTTGTTTTTATGTTGTTTTTGTGTTTTCCCTGTTCTTGCTCTGTCTTGAGTCGGCTACCCCCAAAATGGGGATTGGGCCTGAGCATATAGATAGATAGATAGATAGACTAATTTCCGACGGTCCTCGGTATATAAAACACCTCAATGTCAACGAAAATCAAAAGTAGATAAACAAATAATAGTAAAGACTAGAGAGGGTGTAGCCAGTAACATGATCCAAACCGAGGAACTGAAATTTTTATCAATAATTTATAGCTCGGTAATTGTGTTGGTGACTAGACAAAACTAAATTAATACTGACTTATGGTGTATGTGGTGGAAACTTGCCTTCTAATTGCCAATAGCTAAATATTCCTCTATTTTCACCGACGTAAATATTAAAGAAAAGGTACCTGTATAGTAAATATATATTAATCGTAATGTACACATTCGGTTTATGAAATATATGGATGACATTTGTTGTTATTGAGCCATTAATGAGAAACTTGGATTCGATGCAAGATTACAGCATGGTTAGCAAGAATCACAATTCTGTTAGAAAGAGTTGATACTCAGCATGTAACAGATTCATGTGGAGCACATTTGTAATCCGTTCCAATGCATCATTTACAATTCACCATTACACTTTTCGCAATGGCTACTTAAAGTAACACAAGGCGAATCAGATTGGAGTCTCACATAATTTTGGCAGATTTGGGTTTTAGTTTGCTGTTAAAGAACAGGCGCCCAATTAATTAATATACCGTATTAGTGGAAGAGAACAGTATCTGAAAGAAAACATATCACAGGTACTGTATTGAACATTGAAATGGGACTCATAGACGAACTGCCGCTAAATGTGCTCTTATCACACCAGTTTCAACACATTCTACATGTAATCAGTTTTGTTAGGAACTGTGTGAGCCGGAGAGATGATTAGGGTTATGTGTACCTCTTTGATTCCAAGATATCCTTTACAAACTAACTAAAATTATCTTTGTCAATAAAAACAATTGAATATAATGCTATTGCATTGAAAGGTGTTGATACTTAGCGTCAATGGTAGTAACCTGATGTGCCATTAGTTGAGGATGTTATGGACAGCTGTACCCTCCCGTTAATAGGGTCATGAACCTGCCATTACTGAGCTAATTGGCTCCCATTAAATCTTTTAAAAACAAGAGAATGACTGTGATGACTGACGAAAATTATCAGTTGTCTCATCATTGGTTACATGTAATGTGTGTATGGAAGAACCCACTGAGTGACAACATGGCACGACCTAACAACGTAGAATATTTTACGTACAGCAAATGAAGAATATTTTGTCCAGCACTATTATCATAATATATCTTGATATATTATCCTTGCGAGGACGTAGACTGAACATTCATACATAACAAATTACACTGGTGACCATCGGTTTGGTTTAATAAAATGTTGTTTACCCATAAATAATCTAAAACTGCGCCTATTGTATAGACAATACATAGTTTGGCCTATCATGATTAACCTGAGCAGTGTCAGATATGTGACATTCAAAAGCTGATGTAACTTTGTAAGGAGGCGATGTGGGTACTATGTATGTAGGTGTTACAGTATTTGGTTGATTGTAGACTGGTAGATACGTCTGGTAGACTCTGGTTTCCACTTCCTTTCTTCTAATTATTTGAGTAGTAATATGCTGCCACCTTATCCCTAGTAACCAATTTTTTTAAAGTAATGGGATTAAATTAGAAAGCTATTAACCAGCCTACTTAAACTATATTAAGGATTGCAGGAACAAACTTGAATTACAAGAACAGTGTGTATATGCAGGAACTTGAAATGTAACTTGATAAGTAGTTTAAGTATATGAAGAAGTATTCCCCATATAGGCAGAAATATCTCCATCATTGTTAATAGCCCTCAGCTCTCTGTCTAAGTGTGTCTAAAATCTTTGCCCTACCCCTCTTTACTTCTCTCCTCCACCCCCTGGGAGATGAGGGAACATTCCAATGATCAGTTTTGTCTCACGTGAACCAAGGCCTGGTGACCTAAAGAATGCTTTCAGGTAAGTATGGTGTTGCTATACCTGATACGGGATTACAAGACCTCTAGGCAAATAGGGGAGTACAGCTGCCTGCTTAGATAATTATGTACATAACTAATTCCCTACAAGTATTATTACCTTAAAACTACATAAGAGTAGAATTAATATTTCCTATATATAATCCCAAGCATAACATGTAATAGATACATACATTTTATGTACCTCAGGGTTTGTGAATTGAGCATTAGGTACATAAAATCTATGCACCTGGCTTTGCAAGCAAATTCTTTCAGTTTGGCACCAAATCTGGGGGCGGGGATGGTGCGATGTGTGTTTCAAAATGCATAGATGCTATAGCCAGCTTGTTTAGACCAGATAATGAGTCTACGAGCCCATGTGGCAAAACTGCAGGCCCGACCATGGAAATATAGCCAGGCGGGTGAATCGTGGTAGTGGGTGGGTATGGGAAAGGGAAATGAAAGATATAGAGGAATACATGAGAGAGAGAGAGATTGGTAGAGAAGAAAGGAAAAGATAATATATATATACATATTTTATTTTTGTTAATGTCTCAACCTCGGGACTGTAGGCTGTTTAGTAGCCTGTAACTCTTACGAGTCCCGAGATTATCAATTGAAGCTTCGAGATGTTAGGTGCTTCATATGTCGCTCTAGAAGGTCACAGTGGAGCTTCAAGGTGTTTGTTGCTTCCTTTCTGCCACACTAGATGACGACACCTTTTTTATACACGTCACTTGATTTGAGAGAGCAGCTATACAGTCGTTCACAGCATCTTTGAATATGGTCGGGCATATTCTATACTATGAATTGGTGACGATATAGGGGATGTTTTCTTGATGTGCCGGTGTAGCCAGGATATTTGTAGAACAGCAGGAATGATCAGATCACCTTGGAAAAAAAAATAACGTTTGGCGTAGACTCGACCTGAGGTCCTTTTGATTTACAGTCTACGATGCTATCCACAGTGTTATTGCCTCCCCCATGACATCTTCCAGAAGGTGGAATAAGGTTAAATGAGAAGAAAAAAAATGAAGATAGCAGAGATAACACTGCACATATTCTCTGCTTCACACACATACACATACACACCCGGGTAGGACAAAACATCAATATTTGTTCCCAGTGTTAGTCTAAATAATGGAATGAGAGCATGTGAACATTAGCCTCATGGAAGGGTGAGAGAGAGAGAGAGAGAGAGAGAGAGAGAGAGAGAGAGAGAGAGAGAGAGAGGTGAACATAAGGTTAAGGAGGACAGAAAATATAGAAGGGAGGTAGGAAGAAGAGGATAACCCGGACTTGGGAAGAAGGAGAGAGAGAAAATAATGATCAGGAGAGGAGAGGAAAAGGTGGAAAGAAAAGAGGATACAAATAGAGGGAAGACAGATAGAGATATAAAGAGTATAGAAAGATGGAAAAATGAAGACAACAGAGAAGTGGGCATTGACATAAGAGATTGAAGGATAGAGATAGGAGGGAATAAAGAAACAAAATGGAGAATGAAGATAAATACAGAGGAAGGAAGGGTGGATGAAGATAGAAAGTAGGGCAAAGCGGATAGAGAAGGGTGAGAACATTTAGAAAGGATGAAAATAGAGATTAGAACGTGGAGTGAGGGAAAATAGGATGTAGATGATAGAAAAACAATAGAGAAAGAAGGGAATTGGGGAGGGATGATAAATAGAGAGAGAGGGGAAGAAGAGATGAAGACGGACATAGACATGGATACGGGAGTAGAGAGATTGAGGTTCGCTTCCCAGATGTGGAAAAACAAGTGAATACAGGGAGTAAGAAGCAAAAATAAGGACATTTGGGGCGCACCTGGCCTGGCTCACAGACCACGAGTGGGCATATCTCCCTTTTCCAGAGTCTGGGAAGTAATTTTGTTCACTTGTCCATGGTTTTAGAACATGTCCACTCTGTAAGATTTCCAACTGGCCCACCTTGGGTTTTTTCAGTCTTGAAGTTTAGTTAATTTGGCAACAGGCCAACGAAATTACGGATTAAGAGGAACCGCGATGCTGGAGAAGTTAAAGATATAGTTCAACCTTGCTTTGTATGGGTTAGACTACTAGTACCCACTAGTTTACTCCATGGGATTGCATGATCTGATTACATTTATTTTTAAGAGATAAGGTTTTATAGGTATTAATACACAGAATGTCAAATCGACACAATCATTAGTTCAAATATATCTTAAATATATGTTTTGCCTGTACTCGATGTCACAGGAGAAATGAAATTCCCGTTTGGCAACCGTCTTCCAACCTGTCCGATTTAGTGCATTCTTGTAGTGAATAGCTAAATGATATACAATGATGCTAAAAATAACAGACTTCAGTTTAAAACAGTAAACTAAATTATATTTACATTTTGTCTAAATAGAAACCTAAATGAAACATAAGTATTAGCAGTCAGCTGATGAAATACATAGTTATGGCCGAGCGGTGGGAACGAAACAGTGGTGGAGTAAGGGTAAGACATAGGAGGGTGTTAGATAATATACAATTTATCTCCCATATAAAGTAGTGTTGTTATGTCACATGTGTATATGTTTGCAGTACTAGGCACATGTGAATAATGAGCACCCTGAACGTAGGTATAAAGGAAAACCTTGTTGCCTTTAATGCTTCCAAAACTAAATTTCTTCATCTAACTACCTATCCAGAACTCCCAAAGGACTATCCCTTACACGTCAACAATACAAAAATCATTCCTTCATCTTCTCTCAATATTCTCGGTTTCTCTTTTTCTTCTGCTCTCTCTTTGAAGGACCATATTACCAGTCTTGCTAAAGCAGTGCGTCCATGTATCAAGTATATATATATATATATATATTGTAGAGAATATACGAAAATAAGTCAAGGGAGGGAAAGGGGAGGGAGATATCCCGTGAGGGAACGAAACTGTGTGGGAATGGGAGGGTGTTAGATAAAATACCATATATCTCCCATATAAAGCAATGTTATTATGTCACATGTGTATAGGCTTGCAGCACTAGGCACATATGAACAATGAGCACCATGCACGTAGGTGCAAAGGAACATTATTGTATAGAATATACGAAAATAATGTCAAGGGAGGGAAAGCGGAGGGACATATCCCGGGTGTTATTAAACGAGTCTGAATCCCTTGGCCTCCCTCAACATTATTTTTGTATATGCTTTACAATAATCATATTTACACCTACGTTAAAGGTACTCATTATTCACATGTGCCTAGTGCTGCACACCTATACACATGTGATATGATAACATTGCTTTATATGGGAGATATATGGTATATTATCTAACACCCTCCTCCTTCCTCCCATTCCTCCACCACGGGTTCGTCCCCTCGCGGGCTCCCTCCCCTTTCCCTTTGGCATTATTTTCGTATATTCTCTCCAATAATTTTCCTTTATACCTACGTTCAGGGTGTTCATTATTCACATGTGCCTAGTACTGCAAACCTATACACATGTGACATTACAACATTGCTTTATATGGGAGATATATGGTATGTTATCTAACACCGTCCTATGTCTTACCCTTACTCCACCACTGTTTCGTTCCCACCGCTCGGCCATAACCATGTATTTCATCAGCTGACTGCTAATACTTATGTTTAATTTAGGTTTCTATTTAGACAAAATGTAAATATATTTTATTTTACTGTTTTACACTGAAGTCTGTTATTTTTAGCATCATTGTATATCATTTAGCTATTCACTACAAGAATGCACTAAAACAGACAGGTTGGAAGACGGTTGCCAAACAGGAATTTCTTTTCTCCTGTGACATCGAGTATAACTTTGCATAACCAGACGTGTTCAAACTTCACACAACCGACAGACTGTTAAATATGAAAGTCTTGACTTCTTATAGTGCTGACAAGATGCAGATTGTTTTCTTAATACAAATGAGTATTACATTTGCTTGCAATTAACCCTTTTGCTCACTAGAAGACGCACTAGCGTCTTCCCATACCACCGTCTATTTGCACCAATGGGCGATTCGTGCCTTCCGAAATATAACATTAGCCATAAATCACCGAAAAGCACTAATCGCACCTTCTGTTGCCTGAGAGAAGCTAAAGAGACATGGAATTACATGATACAATTTGTAACATTGTAAGCCCCAATACAGTGTGACAGCAAAGGTCTAACATTATTTTTTCCACTATTGATTATTCGTCAACGTGGGAAGGTTGCTCACCCCGACATTTAAATTTCTGGAATCGCTGTATGTATGTGAAATGGTGTCTATATATGATTGAAATATATTTATATAACATTGATAAAACATTTAAAGGCTTGGATATCATCACCGTGTATGTGGCCAATAAATTATCGTCCCAGACACAATATAAGGTAAAGTATCGTATAGTTATTCCTGCTCTAACTGTCACTGGTATATACAGAGACGAAAATATTATTATATACGCAAGTATTAGTGGTAGAGACTTGGTTCTTGTTTTCAAAGATTCCATATTCATTGCTGTAAATCTGGGGCTATAGTTCATAGCCGCATAGTTTACCAGATGAGGCGAAATGCGCACATACAATCAGGAAAATTATTTTGTGATTACTCTTCTCATGACGGGGATAACAATAATCATATACAATCAAATATTCATGGGACATAAAGGTTGATGATACCGATGAAAAGAACATACAAAATACTATTTAGTGAACTCCTAAAAAACCTATATTGTCACTGAATATGTCCTTGACATTGTCCGTTCAAGTACGCACAGATATATTTTTTTATTTTTGGCATACATTTTCTCGATAATAGTTAGAGATCTTGATATTTGTTCTAACCAAAATTAACAGAATACCTTTCCTCATTTTGCAAGTTAAAGTTGTCAGTGCAGTACACAGGTTGCAGGCAAGCGGTGGCGTATTGAGCGGGCTCCTGGCATATATTTAATATGTAATATATAATATATAATATAATATTATTATAGAGACAGATTGAGGAATGAAGAGAGTGGGACAGTAGAAACCTTTGTCGGTCAGAGTGGATAAAAGGGTGCTGTGCTGGTATGGACATGTTGAGTGAATGGGAGAAAAAAGGCTTATAAAGAGATTATATGAATCAGATACAAGGGGAGGTAGAGGGATAGGAAGACCTCCGTTGAAATGGAGAGATGGTGTAATAAAAGCATTGGAAGGTAGAGAGATGACTGTAGAACAGGCAAGAAAAGTGGTAATGAATAGGAATGAATGGAGAATGTTTGTGAATAGATGAGTGTTAACGCGGTCGTTGGGAGAGGGGGTTGGACGCCAGTTGGACTATATAATAGTCCGTCAGGCGGCTGCCCCGGGAGCCAGTGTATATGAAGGGTCATGCCTGGATATGAGGTTGGCGTTCATTGTGGATAGTAATCCTTGGTCTCTGGGTCTTCTCCTGAGCGACCTAGATGTGTGTGAATTTGTATTTTGTTATATGTTGTGTTGTGTTGTCCCTGTTCGGGCTCTGTCTCGAGTCAGCCACCACCAGATATGGGGTATATGTGCCTGAGTATATGCATATATACATACATAATAAAGTATATACACAATCATTCTATGGTCAAAAACAGAAAGAGAGTGAATACTTTCGGACCGACAGCCGTAATGTATAATTGGAAAACGACCATTTTAGAATATTTATATATAATACAATATCAATGATAGAATATTTCTGATTGAACCATCAAAAAGAGCGGAAACAATATTTATGTTTTTATATTACAAACACATATAGGTATTTCGTAAGTTTCCGAAATATCTTGAGATCGAGTGTGGAAAATCACTATTATATTTGGGAAACATTCCTAATATTCATTAGTCATGATAATAATTAGAGGCTTCATGTTTTTTCATTAAGTAAAATAATAATATTGCCATCTTCTGATGCATAATAAAGTACGGTTAAGGCAATAATTGTGAGTGAAAAGCAAGTGATAGTAAATATTTGTTGTGGCGCGATTTGGGAATCGGCTGGGATAGACGATTTGGGAATCGGCTGGGATAGACGATTTTATTGATGAGAAAAAAAAATCCTGATCATAACTTACGTAGGTAATGTCCGGATATTGAGAGGGTTAATACTGGACGGCCTAACAAATTACATATTTGCCTTTTCAATAAACTCTAGATAATACCGGACACTTTTATTCAGCTTCATTCACCTACAATGATAAGTGAGGTTAAAGAATATTTTAATAACCATTATTTACACCAAGAAATGACAACAAAAAATAAGGTTAAATCATCATTATTTTCAAAATATCTTAACCTCATACCTTTGCAAAGAAATGCCAAACTTTGTATATTATTTAAACAAATGTTTTATATTCTCTTTAATTAACCCTCGCCGAACAGCCATTTAAACCTTCCCGCCAATGCTGGATCCGGGTGAATCATCGAATTATCGGGATTTTGGCGCACATATAAATACCCCCAAAAATGGTCTAACCTAGGTTATACATATATATATCAAGAGGCAGTGCTCGTTGTTATCTTTGGATGAGTAAACCCTAGAAGTCGCTAGACCAAGTTGTTCAGTTTTTATTGTGAAAATAAGTAAGTTAGTTACGGCCGCCGCGAGCCTAGAACCATGTAAATTCTAAAGTTTTGTTATATACAGATACTCATATTTCTGTAAATAATAGACCTAACCTAGTTTATATACATACCAGAGACATTAGTCGGTATTATCTTGCGATGGGTGAAGACTAGACTACATTAAGCGGTTATTGTGCGAGGTGGGAAATGAAACTGAGTGTCTTGTGATGCTACTGAAAACAAACAGATGTGATGCAGTATCGGGGGCCACGGCAACGGTCTATTTACTATCGTTCAACAATTGATTATTGATTATAGATTATCTATTATGTATTAATATTGATTATATGGATTATTGATAACTGATTTATTTCACAATTGCAACCATTCTTAAGTCACAGTCGACTGCTTTCATTCATCGTTTGGGACTCAGGAATATCAATACAAGGTTTCGTTAGTCCTGTATGCAAGCAGCAGTCACCTGATTGATTGGCTATGTGATTTTATTCTTTTTGGTTATAGGGACCATCTGCTAAGACAACAAAACCTTCTCTAGTACGGTTTTAAGTGGTTTTAACCCCTGCAGACCCATGGTCGAGACATTGCCAATGGCTATGTATGAAAAGCACAGCCTCAGCATCGTTACTGTACCTAGTGTTATTCTCGCCCATATTGCCAACAGTAGTTGGCAACTCACCAAATAAGGCTGGGCGGACGTGAGGTGGGGCACGACAGTACACGATCACTCGTGAGTGACACACTATGTCTGACCGCCATACCTCACACCTCACACCCTGAAGTGAGTGTTGAGGAGGCAATATCGATGTATTTTATTACCAGGAGAGTGCTACAGAATCATCTGATGAAGAGTCTGAAGAAAATTACCAGCCAACACTAAAGGACATAGGGAAAATCCCATTGTTCCAAAAAATTGCTCCAACTTGTTGCTCCTTACATCATGGCGCTGCAGCCAGTGTCTCCTAGACTCGTTTCTCAACCTCCCCTTCCCAGACTGTGGTGTGGCCGTACTTGCCACAGTGTTTCAGGGACTACCACACCCTTGAACACTTACAAGCTGCCTATAATTTATCCGATAATATAAGTGACAGTGACACTCTGCATACAATACTCGTAACCGAAATAATATGCGGTAACAGTGGAAGAGTGAAATCAAAAGTAGGCTAGCCTATGAGCTTAGCTGAGAGTCGTGATGGCAGGCGTAGCATGCCTTCGTCAGTGTGTTTTGTTATGGTAAGGCAGGCATGTTGGCCGCCCGTCACCATGACAACCAGGACGCGTTCGAGGCGTGGTATTCCAAACACTTGACTTTACACACTCTATAACACTACCAACACTCACAATGACTTTACACACTCTATAACACTACCAACACTCACAATGACTTTACACACTCTATAACACTACCAACACTCACAATGACTTTACACACTCTATAACACTACCAACACTCACAATGGACTTTACACACTCTATAACACTACCAACACACTCTATAACACTACCAACACTCACAATGACTTTACACACTCTATAACACTACCAACACTCACAATGACTTTACACACTCTATAACACTACCAACACTCACAATGACTTTCAGTGATCGTTTTTGTTATTTTACGCATTATGGAGGCACACATGTAGCTACAGAGAGTGTGAAAGTCACGTGGTGGTGGCAGGCTGAGCATTTGTTCATTCATGTGTTTTGTTATGGTCCGGGGTCAAGATGCCCACCCGTCATCATGGCAACCAGGACACGTGCGAGGCTTGCCACTCACCGGCACTTATAACACTGGACTTTATGCACATATAACACTGTACATACACTTACAATGACATTCAGCGATAGTTATTGTTATTTTATGCAGTGTGGAGAGACACATGATGCTCAGGTGATGCAAATGAGTTTCACTTGAATATTTGAGGCATCGTACATCAGCCACACTCACCCACCAAGCCGCCAGCTGCCGGCATGGGAGTTTTGAAGAGGTGCATGGCACACAGCGGTGTTGCAAAAACAAAAAGGACAAAAATAAGTAACCAGTTAATTTTTGTTTATTATTATGTTCCTTCCAACAACCAACCATACTCCTAAAATCGATTAATGAAATTTACAAACACATGTGGCAGTCCGTGGACTCGAACCCAGGATGCTCACACCGAAAATCAACACCTTATACATCGCACCACGAAGACAGTTAAAGGTTGGTGGACACTGCCTACGATTTATTATGCAACTTCGAATCCTGCATATCAATCTAAGCATGTACACACATCCCAACTGCAACTCACGTAGACTATGCATATGTGAATGGAAAGAACAATTAATGGGGCCTTAACCACTTAGGGAAGTCCTCTCGATAAATTACTCCTGAACCAATATCAATTATTATGTTCCTTCCAACAACCAACCATACTCCTAAAATCGATTAATGAAATTTACAAACACATGTGGCAGTCCGTGGACTCGAACCCAGGATGCTCACACCGAAAATCAACACCTTATACATCGCACCACGAAGACAGTTAAAGGTTGGTGGACACTGCCTACGATTTATTATGCAACTTCGAATCCTGCATATCAATCTAAGCATGTACACACATCCCAACTGCAACTCACGTAGGCTATGCATATGTGAATGGAAAGAGCAATTAATGGGGCCTTAACCACTTAGGGAAGTCCTCTCGATAAATTACTCCTGAACCAATATCAATTATTATGTTCCTTCCAACAACCAACCATACTCCTAAAATCGATTAATGAAATTTACAAACACATGTGGCAGTCCGTGGACTCGAACCCAGGATGCTCACACCGAAAATCAACACCTTATACATCGCACCACGAAGACAGTTAAAGGTTGGTGGACACTGCCTACGATTTATTATGCAACTTCGAATCCTGCATATCAATCTAAGCATGTACACACATCCCAACTGCAACTCACGTAGACTATGCATATGTGAATGGAAAGAGCAATTAATGGGGCCTTAACCACTTAGGGAAGTCCTCTCGATAAATTACTCCTGAACCAATATCAATTATTATGTTCCTTCCAACAACCAACCATACTCCTAAAATCGATTAATGAAATTTACAAACACATGTGGCAGTCCGTGGACTCGAACCCAGGATGCTCACACCGAAAATCAACACCTTATACATCGCACCACGAAGACAGTTAAAGGTTGGTGGACACTGCCTACGATTTATTATGCAACTTCGAATCCTGCATATCAATCTAAGCATGTACACACATCCCAACTGCAACTCACGTAGGCTATGCATATGTGAATGGAAAGAGCAATTAATGGGGCCTTAACCACTTAGGGAAGTCCTCTCGATAAATTACTCCTGAACCAATATCAATTATTATGTTCCTTCCAACAACCAACCATACTCCTAAAATCGATTAATGAAATTTACAAACACATGTGGCAGTCCGTGGACTCGAACCCAGGATGCTCACACCGAAAATCAACACCTTATACATCGCACCACGAAGACAGTTAAAGGTTGGTGGACACTGCCTACGATTTATTATGCAACTTCGAATCCTGCATATCAATCTAAGCATGTACACACATCCCAACTGCAACTCACGTAGGCTATGCATATGTGAATGGAAAGAGCAATTAATGGGGCCTTAACCACTTAGGGAAGTCCTCTCGATAAATTACTCCTGAACCAATATCAATTATTATGTTCCTTCCAACAACCAACCATACTCCTAAAATCGATTAATGAAATTTACAAACACATGTGGCAGTCCGTGGACTCGAACCCAGGATGCTCACACCGAAAATCAACACCTTATACATCGCACCACGAAGACAGTTAAAGGTTGGTGGACACTGCCTACGATTTATTATGCAACTTCGAATCCTGCATATCAATCTAAGCATGTACACACATCCCAACTGCAACTCACGTAGGCTATGCATATGTGAATGGAAAGAACAATTAATGGGGCCTTAACCACTTAGGGAAGTCCTCTCGATAAATTACTCCTGAACCAATATCAATTATTATGTTCCTTCCAACAACCAACCATACTCCTAAAATCGATTAATGAAATTTACAAACACATGTGGCAGTCCGTGGACTCGAATCCAGGATGCTCACTATGTGAGGTTTCACCATTGGGGAAATTCTGGTTGCCGAGATATTGCGAGTTAAAGTTGTCAGTGCAGTACACAGGTTGCGGGCAAGCGGTGGCGGATTGGGTGGGCTCCCGGCACGGCTTCGGCCAATCAGTGCATGGCACAGTTGCATCGACAGGCTCACTCACTTTGTGGTTTGCATCACCAAATCCAGCCTTCCGATTGGCTGCACCTCAGGATACTCCTTTCGGTTGACTTTCTTCTAATTTTACTTCCATAACAATACACTAATAATTATCGAAGATGCAAAGACCAGGTTTCCTTAACCCGGCAGCTGCAGGGATACTATTAAGAGGTTTTACTGGGCGACTGCGGGGAGACTCTTAAGATCCTAGGCCTAAAAAAAAAACACACTTAAAACACCCCAGTGGCACTTAAAACAAAACATATTGTGTTTAAGTGAGATAATTCCCCTCCATGCCTCCAATCACTCCATCACATGTGTCAAAGTCCCCCCCTTCTTCCCCCCCCCCCCTCCCCTTCAATTATCACCTGTTTTCCCTGTTATTCCCATATGCATTGGTATATTTTTGTGTCACCATCTCCAGGGCGGTTCCATGGTGTTGTCCTGTGACTAGCGAGTGCTATAGGGAGAGTGTGAGGGAGTAAGTCAGTAAGGCTTCAGCCCTCGACAGGAGAGGGTGTACGGTCGGCTGGCTCACATTTGATAAATGAACCGCTCAGTAATTATTCGCGATTTTGACCATCCAAAGACTATTCCCACTTGTTTTATTGTTGTTACATTTTATTATCTTCATATCAAACGTAAAATAGGCGCATATGGATAAGTATTAATTAAATTTATGGTAAATTAACGATTTTAGTGAGGAATTAATCAGAATACATATGCACAGAGGTATGGTGTATACTACAGGGGCTGCGCACTTTACGAGTTAAGACCTCTTCTTCCATTGAACCAGCCAATATTGAACACAGTTTTAACTGTAAATGTAATATTGTTCTTTTCTAAACTAACAAAGGAGTAATTTGACACAAGAATTATTGTTTGTGGCTAAAAGATATACAGTACATAAATGTATTAATTGGGTTTAATTGACGATATTTGTATTGAAGATTATTGTTTATGTTAATGTAATGATGTGAAGAACATTATATTTGTGCATAAAGTTGGGACAATCGCCTGCGCATGTAGACGGTACATTACTACAGCATATGATAAATTTGAGACAGTGAACAATAAACAAAATGAACCACTGACTCAGGAATGTGTTTATAGGGAATGTTTTAACCCTGGACAGGTAACGGTGTTGCATCCGAGCAACACCGGGTGTGCGCAAAACCACTATTTTCGGGTTTGCGGAGCCTCCAGCTGGGCAGTGTGCTATGTGCCTCAGTCACGAGTGGAGGTTCGCGCGTCCAGCCATTCGGGAACATGCTCAAGCAGGAATTTTATGTTGCAATAATGCAATGTCAATACCTTGTAGGTAACATTTGTGTGCCATTATAAAGTTAGTAATTAGTGATATACAGGGTTGCCACTCGCACACCAAATATCCCCCCCAGTGACGTCCACAACCTCAGGAGACATTGGGTATTTTGTTTAATTGTTGTATGATAGTAATTTAAAATAATTAGTTATTTTATAAATATATTTGTAAAAAATACTATTTACACTTCAATTGTCATTAAATAAACTAATAGCATTTTAAGGAATGGTTGACATAAGTTTAGGAAGTTTAAAAATGAAACTAGGTCTTATGGGTGGGGAGATTTTTATTTTTGAAGTCGCGGTTGCGGATTTGCAACATCAATAACTGCTAAACGCTGTTTTTGAGCATTTCCTATCCGGGGTATTCACATATTACAACAGTGTGTCAGAATTGTCATGTAAAATGTGACACCTACAGGTGACACGACATATTGTAGACACATATCATGATTGCGGACTCGGAAGCAAAGAAGCACACCCACAATATCATGTAATCTCTCTCTCTCTCTCTCTGTCTATCAGACACACACACATTTCCTAAAACGAAATGACAGCTGTGATAACCTGTGTGTGTTGTTTTCCTTTTTGTTGTTTACTTATAGATACACATTGCGAGTGAGTCTTCTAAAAATTAATGTAAGGTATTACCTTAATGTAGGCGTTAAATATAACAAAAACACTTACAAACACTTAAAACACTTAAAACACTTAAGTCATGATTGGATTTTTTTTTTTTTTGAACAGCAATTTAATTTATAATCAATAATTAGGAACTCTTATGTATCGGTATTAAAAAGAACAATTGCAGTGTTTAACCCGTGAAGCCCCGGCTAGTTTTGTAATGTTTGTTCACCAGAACCCGGCCGGTTTTCAAAAAATGGTTTTATTCCAGAAACAATAGCGAATGGCTTAGGAATGAAGGAAAAACCACGAAAAACCGCTCAAAAAGCTTAAAGAATGGTCCTACAGAGCCCCCGAAAACGTATTTTACAGGAGTAAAAAATTGAAGGCAATTACCCCAAAAAACCAGTTTATTGTGCGCTCACGCGCATGCACGTGGACTTTGAGAGTTTTCAACTATCGGCACGGTTGCGTGGGATACGTACACAGTTCCCATACAAATCTGAGCCCTCTCGAGTGGCTACACCTGAGGTTACGGTCGGAGCAATTAGGGTGACTCGTCAGACGCGTCGCTGGGGCTGTGCGTTACATACATCGCCGACGCGTCAGACGCGTCGCTGGTGCTGGACGGGTTAAAGCACTTTATTTTAGATGTGCACTACGAAATTGCTGAAAAAAAATTGATGGAAAAGGCATTGCACATGATTCTGACTCTACAGTGTATAACCATATAAATAGTCCCTCACAAAATTCAGGAATGACATGTAAAAATATGTATAGAAATACAATATCAGAATTTTTTTTATGATTATTGGGAAATAATGCAAGAACGATCACTCGGCAACCATGACACTCCCCCCCCCCCCCTCTCTTTAATAGTGACACCAGAAATATGGGCAATCCAGATGCCCTACACATGGTTCATCTCGACGGCTCCCCCGACAATCCCAGCCGATGCAGTATATTGGACTGCAACATCATGGGTGACATACCAAATATCCCTGCTACTTCAGGCCATTTCTCCTTGATGTCACTGAATATAGAGCCCACATGCTAACTGCTGCCCCTACACCGCTAGCCACAGAGCACCGATATCGCATAAGTCATAGGTCAAGGCAATCCCTGGATGAATAGAGGTAGGTAACTAAGGAGGTGATTTGCCGCAAACGAACACAGGAGTAATAATCCAAGAATCCCTCAGGATGATTCAGTATTCACTTGGCGTCCTACAACCTAACAATTCATGCTGTCCTCTCTTTCCCTGCAAACTAGAACAGCCTCCTCTCTCTGCCTCCCCGCCACGTTCATCATGATCCCCCCCGGCCTCTGATCACAACCCAAAGCTCAGTTCTGGATTGAATGGGATTGTACGGGATACTACTGCTACCACCACCACTAGTATTTGTGAGGAGTTGCTAGCCCTGCAAAAGCTGATTACCCCCTTCCCAAATGATTACTCCCTACAACTGGAAGAGGAGTGGAAGACTAACCTGGCTGCAACATTTAACCCTTAAAAAGCGGCCCACCACTTAAGTCGAGTTAAATAAAGCTGGACTATGTGGCGGCGCTCGACATAACTCGAGTGGCAATTTCAGCACGTAATGTGGCTGAGAGAGAGAGACAAGTGGTGGCAGGAGACTAGCGAGCGTATGACTGCTCCAGACCACCGCGGCGAACCTACTGACACAAATCTCAGCTCCCTCCTCCCTCTCTCACTCGCTACATACTCAATTATGTACCGACAGTACCGAATTACCTGCTTTTTGCACTCGCGTTGCACGGTTATTGCAAGAAAACTATCCATCATACAAGGATCGTTATGGTGTAATTCGAAAGCTCTGTTTATGCCCTTTCAGGGATAGATACTTGTTTTACGTTCTGGGTCTTATTTAGGCATGAAAATGATCACGTAAACAGCCCTATTTTGGCTAAAAACACCCCGCTGGGCGGTACACATAAATAAACCGCATAGGCCGCTCGTAAGGTGTTAAAGAATGGAAAGAAGACACTGAGGAATAAAGCCTTTGGCGGAAGAGTACCCCCTGGACGTGGAGGAGCTCCGTTCGTGCAACTCATGGTTGCAGAAGACGACCCGAGCAAGTCCAACCCTCTTTGTGAAAGGGCAAACTCCAAGGCTGTCTGAGGCAAATCCCAGCAGCCACTTCTCTGTGTCTTCCTACTTTCTCTATCCTAGTTTTAAAGCCAAAGGGGGATGGTGTGTATACGTACACAACCAACTCACTTGCTCCCGTGTTCCTGGCTTTGACTCCTCTGGTTTCTCAACTTTATGGCTCAAACTAACCTGTAACTCTCATACTAAATATGTCTGTGCTGTCTATCTTTCCCCTAACTCTATTGACTTTCCCAATTTCTTTGACTATCTAAACTCTAAAGTGGAACATATCCTATCCATTTCTCCTTTCTCAGAAATCTTCATCTCAGGAGATTTCAACGGACACCACTGCCAATGGCTCTCTTCTCACTCCACTGACCAACCTGGTGAACAAGCCTACATCTTTTCTATCCTAAATGACCCACCCGTATCCCAGATCACTTCGGAGATCGGCCCAACATTCTTGACTTGTTTCTAACTTCTAACCATTCCTCTTATACTGTTGATCTTTACTTTCTTTTATACATACATACATACACAAATTTAAAGACCGAGTGCTCCACATGAAGCGCGGTTCCGGTCTCACGTCCTAATGGCGGCGTTCCAGGTAGCCCTGTTAAGAACTGCCTCACTTGTCAGGTTCTTTCATTTAAGATCAGACTGCAAAGTTTGATCCCACTTCTTTCTTGGTCCGCACGTTGGTGGAGCTCTCTCCACATTCATGGATTGGTATCTTTTCACCCAGCTTTGTTTAACCATCCTCTCCACAATATGTCCAAACCATCCAAACGTGCTAGTATGCATCTCATCACTGATACTCTTGATACATAACCTACTCCTTAGCTCTTCCCATGATATCCTATCTTGAAGTTTGGCTCCAGACATCCATCTAACTATTCTCATCTCATTGGGTTCCATTCTGTTGACATCATCCGCTTTGACAGGCTACGTTTCTGAAGCATATGTGATTGCAATTCGAACGCATGAAGTGTACACCTTTCCCTTCAAAGGGGAGAGGGAGTCTTCTCATGGTGAGTAGTGGCAAAAGTTCCCTAAACTTTCACCAGTCGCATCTTATTCTGGCGATAGTGGCGGCTCGGCCCCACCACGGAAGAGATGGTTTCTCCCAAGTAGCAAAACTTGTCCACCATCTCCAATGCCTCATTGCAAAAGTTAATACTCTCAAGTCGGTCATTGAATGCAAGCTCATCTTTGCATGCTATGCATACAAATTGATCAGTGTCGGACTTCCTCCTTGGTAGAGATCCCTTTCTTGCAGTGCAGCGCTTCTTCCCGGAATGTACCCAGCTGTGGCAGACACTACACTGTATTGAGTTCTCTCCCACCCCCCTTCTGCATACTGCACATGGGTATGCTCCACTTTTTTCTACCTTTCCTAGCCCTAGTCCCCTGTGTAAAACCTTTGTTTTATTTATATTAACTCTTAACCCTTTACTTGTCATGCCCTCTTCCATTTTCTGAACGTGGCCTCGGCATCCCGCGCACTATCTGCGATAAGTACTAGGTCATCTGCGTATAGCAGTTCCCAAGGGAGACCAACTCTGAAATCACCAGATAGTGCCTCCAGAACCATAACAAAGAGGAAAGGGTTTATCACAGAGCCCTGGTGAACTGTAAACTCCACACTCAGTTCACCTTTCACCCTCACTGTTGTTCGTGAGTCCTCGTACATCTTCATTATCACACGCACCAGCCACTCCTCTACGCAGCGTTTTTTCATAGCCCACTGCACAACTTCTCTGGGAACCCGATCAAAGGCCTTTTCCAGGTCTACAAACACAATATACAGATCCCTATCTATAATCAAGTAGATATCTTTTCTGCAGCTGCCTGAATATGAAGATATAGCGTCGATTGTGCCACAACCTGGCAGGAAACCGAACTGCATATCGTTGATAGAAATGCTTTCTCTTATCATACCTTCAAAGACTCTCTTCCTTTGGGCTCCTACGACCATAAGCATACCTCTGTCACCTGTCCTATCTCTCCGGTACGGCCAGCCGATCCTCCCAGCCAGTGGCGCTAGTGGTACTTTGGCGATGCAGACTCGAAGGTATTTCGGTAGTATTTCTTGGATTTCCCATAGAATTATTTTTGCTTCCGTGGCCGGGGACCCTCAAAGAGTGCTGAACGCATTACTAAGGTAATCCTCTCGGACATTTTCTTTCTCTTGGACCAATGCAAACAAATCTTGGTTTACTCAATCTTGTTCTACTGCTGTCCGCAATAAGGAGGAAGCATTCAAACGATACCGTCGCCTTCAAAATCAAGGATCTCATGTTTCTTTTATTTCTGTCCGGAATCAAGCTCTTAGACTCGCCAAACTTTCATTCATCAATATTAAATGCACTGAACTGTCCAACTTCCCAAGCTTTCTGGCATCTAGGCAAAAACCTCTCCAACAATTTTACTTCCTAATCGTTCCCTCCCCTTTTCCACTCTGATGGCACTACCGTCACTTCTTCCTCTGACAAAGCTGAACTCTTCGCCCAGAGTTTCATTAAAAACTCCACCTTGGATGATTCCGGTGCTATTCATCCCTCTCCACACCCCTCTCTCCTATGTATGCCTAACATACTAATCTCTTCTAAAGCTATACTTTCTACCCTCTCTGGGCTTAATACTAAGAAGGCGTATGGACCGGATGGTGTTCCTCCTGTTGTACTCAATAACTGTGTTTCTGTGCTGACTCCCTGCCTAGGCAAACTCTTCCGTCTCTGTCTCTCCTTTAACGTTTCCCTTGTTGCTGAAAGTTTGCTCTCATTCAACCTGTTCCAAAGAAGGGTGACCGCTCTCAACCCTCCAACTATCGTCCAATTGTCCTCATTTTTTGCATCTCCAAAGTTTTTGAAATTCTTCTTGCTACAAAATTTCTTAATAATTTCCCTTCTCATAATCTACTCTCAGATTGCCAGAATGGCTTCCTCGGGGTTTGCTCTACTGGGGATCTTCTTTCATATTTTACTAACTCTTGTTCATCCTCCTTTCAGGACTTCAATTAAACCGTTTCTATTGTGCTAGACATATTGGAGGCCTTTGATAGAGTCTGGCACAAATCTTTAATTTCGAAACTACCATCATTCGATTAATATCCCTCCATCAGTGCCTTTATCTCTAATTTCCTTTCTGGCTGTTCCATAACTGCGGTTGTGGACAGCCATCATTCACTTCCTTAACCTATCAAACTCCGGTGTTCCTCCGAGTTCTGTCCTATCTCCAGTTCTCTTTATAATATTCATTAATTTTCTTCTTAACTGTACACCCAGTACTATCCATTCATATGGTGACGACTCTACCTTACACTAGTCAACTAGTTTTTTAGAATGCCCTGGCATGCAAACACTCAAAAACTCATGTGATTTATTTGTTTGCCAGTCGCCGTAATTCTCGAGAAGGGGAGGCCATGAACATTAGGGTGTTTTTCACGAATCGCTAGGTCAAGTTGCCCGGGCTTGACATCTACCAATAACATTTAGGCAGTGCGGGCTCGATCCGCCGACCTTTTGATCAGCAGCTGACGCTTTACTGACTATGCCACGGCTCGTGCAAACACACGAGATGAAGCCACATATCACTTATCTTCTGATATATCAACCATTACCAATTGGGGCAGAAAAAATATTTTTAATTTCAATGCTTCTAAAACCCATTTTCTCTATTTATATACCTGTAAAGAACTCCCACAGGCCCTTATACGTCAACAACACACAAATCAACCCTTCCTCTTCTCTCAGTATTCTCAGTGTCTCTTTCTCTTCTGATCTCTCTTGGAAATACCATATTTCCATTCTTGCTAAAACAGCTTCAAAGATAGCTGGGTCTGCTCAACTGCCTATGTTTTTTTGTTTTACCCTAGCACAGCTTCTTGCGCTGTACTGGGGCATAGTGCGCCCATGTATTGAGCATTGTTCACATGTGTGGGGAGGATCCTCTCACACAGCAATTCTAGACAAAGTAGAAAAAAAAGCCTTTTGTATCATTAACTCACGTACACTCATCGATTCTCTGCAATCTCTCTCTCTTCGCAGCAATGTTGCATCTCTCTCGCTATTCTACCGCTATTACAATTATCAGTGTTCCTCAGAGCTCTCTGTGTATACAAACTCCTCTACGCAGAGCAAGTAGCACCCATCTTGTAACACAATCCCATTTCTACTCAGTGCAACTCTACAACCAAGAGTGAAACAATATTCCCAATCTTCCTTCTAACTGCTGAGCACTGGAACTCTCTCCCTGAATTCATCTTTTCCTCACCCTATGACTTTAATTGCTTCAAACTCCGTATGTCCAGGGATTTGGGCTCAAACACTCCTTGATTGTGTTCTTGTCACTCTTTCAACTTTGGGGAAGGCACTCGTCAGAGGCAGTTTTGTCGTTAGTCACCCTCATCCACAACAAGACCCCTGCTGTGAAACTGAGGGAAGCAGACGTTGGCTTAAGGTGTGGCCAGCCAATGAGAGTGCACCACCAGTTCTACGAGACACTGTCTGGAAGAAGCAATGAGACCCTGGACTGTGTGAGAATTTTTTTCAGCCGTCTACCAGAAGTGTGGCAAATTCCACTGCATGTGAGTACTAAAGCCTTGAATCGCGCACTTAACTCTACCCCACCTTTGTGTTCCAGATTACAAATGGTAAAGCTCTCCCCTGGCGACTGTGTTAATCATTCCATAATTTCATTATTTGTATACCAGCCTACCTGTCCCTAACAATATTGCCATTTTAAGACTTAATTGAACCAGAATCGTATTGACTGGTATACTGGTAGTGACAACCGTCCCCCTCCTTTTGCCTTTTAGTCGCCTCATGTGATATACATGAAACCCCGAAGCATCCCCATTTGTTCCCACTAGAAAGTTTGCCGAATAATAAACTAATTCCCATAACCTTAATGCCTCACATGTCCTGCTAGATCGTGCAGAACCTGTGTTACAACTCTTGCTAAATTAGTGATTCTTTATTGCTGATAACTCATTGCCCAGGCAGCGATATTGGGTTTGGTAGTGCTGAGGACCGAGCAACAGAGTGTGCACACAGCACCCCCCTTAAAACTTTCTCTCGGCATACCACCGAATACATTGCATCATTAAGTCTGTAGTGAATGTATTGTGACGCTTCTGCATAGTAACCACGTGCGGGCATGCGCGCACGTCGGCTGCCCAGCCGTTAAGAAACCGGCTGGTGGTAGCCAGCCGGCAGGCTCTCCCTTAGTATATATCCTACGACAATGTAACTAATGTCTGGGATATTCTTATGTTGTTTCACAGCTTGAAGCTGCCCTTATTCTTAACCATCGCATCTTAGTATATTTTATTCTCGATAGTTGATTGTTTCATTATAATATATAAGATGTAAGTCTAGTGAGAGCGCGAAGAGACGAATGGGAGAGAGAGACCGGCTAGGGACGTTGCTTCGCTTGCTTAGTTTGGGACGAGCCTGAAGCGCTGCCACATGCATTTGATTGCAACGTTAGGCTTAGTTTCGACTCACGCACGGGGTAGAGGATTTTGACCCGGCAACTGTGTTGAGTGTTGCCAAGTATTCTGCATGCCTAGTGGGGGGTCCAGACAGATTCAAGACTCAGAGCTCACCTCACTGTCGTACCCTTCGGACCCCCTTGATATCTATCCCGCTCAACCCCACTTAGAAACTTTCTCTCTTACTTTGTATACCTTCTTTCCTCTACTTCACCAATCTATTTAATTATCCCCTTCCCTTGATAGACATTGTATTAACGACGAGCTCTCAGATAACTAGATAGGATTTAGGGCCTTATGCAGAGATTTAATTGTTAATGAGACCTAGGAAGCTTTTTGTTGTCTCATATTTGGTGGTTTCATGCTTGCTAGTGTGTTATTGTGTCAGGTTAGCAGGGGCTAGACCGGAGGGGAGGCTTTTTGCGATCCTTTAAGTAAAGTCTGCTGGTGCGAGTCCCGTGGACCCGCACGACTTTACTAGGATACCCGTGGGAGTCTGGGGGCATTTTCTTGTCTGTGTCCCTGTGTGTCTAGCGTTGTGTTGTGTGAGGGCCCTTGCCTAGTCCACTCAGCACTGCGCTAGCACGTCTTGCTTTTGTTTTAGGGTCGCCAGGAGAGAGTCAGATACTTGTGATCTGAGTCTCTCAAGAGAGCACCCTTTCAATTAGAGTAATTTGGCGCACAGACCTGGGAACGTCCCTAGGCTAGAGCAGGTGGCTCAGCTCGGGTATCCGAAGCCTATATCCTTCCGGCTAGACCTCTGCCACCTGGCAGATTAACAGCTAGGGGTTTATTATCTCTGTATGCTTGTTATTGTGCCACAGTTTACCGTTTTTGTGAGCATTGTGAGTCAGGGTGTGGCTCAGAGACTCTGTCCGAGCAGGCTTGCCTGACTAAGAGTGAGAAGCACACCTGTATGTGGTTATGTTGCGAGTTGCTGCCTTTATTTAATTATACCTATGCCATTATACACTGTATGGCCTATCACTAGTATTTATTCCTGCTTATGAGTTAAGAGTTCTCTAAATCCGTAACGTACTTTCTTTGCTAAGCATCAGATCCTACAGTAGCCGCATGCAGTTTAGAAACCCGCATCTTGTCTACCTGTACGATGTTTTGAGGACTGTTTGCTTTCACCTTCTTTCACGCAGGGGTGATTAGTTGTATTAATTAACGTAACGTTAAATGTACTTTCTTCTAGTTTGTTATTAAATTGTTTCTGCAATTTAATTCTGTGATCTATCATTTCCTTGAAGCTTTAAGTCAACTTAATTGTGTGATCTTTTATATAGCCTGCTTGACTATCAGCAGTCTATAGTGCGTGCACCCTGTAACCGAGTCATAGGATACCTTGTTGTCCAGGCAGGACTCTTGACGGTTTAGGGTGGTTTGTTGCCTGGGTTTATAGGTAAGGGTTGGATCTAGCGTTTTCCGTTGTTGCTTGTTGCCGTATACCTAGTCCAATAGAAAGAGCCCAGTGTTTATATATCCCAGGACGTAACAAATGGCGACCTTGCATAGGATTTACTGAACAGAGGAATATAGTGGTCATTTGTTTTGAGATTCCTTATGATTAGAGGAATACAGTTGACATAGAGTGTTTTTTTTTTTGGAGCAACCAATATAACACATTAAAGACTTTAAATAACATTAGTATATACATACTTGCATAGGAGATAAGGCACATTCTATAACCGTGATAATTACTGCAGTACACAAATATGTCTAATACATCAGAACACAGTGATGGGTCAGGTCACGATACGGGGTCGGAGGGAGAAAGACCTGTGGAGTGGCTAGTCGATAGCGAGGAGGGTGCTAGAAGATTTTTAGAGGTGCCCCTTACCGCTGCCAGGGTGTCGAAGCTGAATAAGTATGGCTTAAAGTGTGTGGCAGGTCTTCAGGGTCACCAGGGTTTAAGTGGCATGAGGAAAGATCAGCTGAGGACTTTGATATTGGGTTTAGAAGGGAGAGACCTGAGTGGAGAGGCGACTGGGGGCCCCGGTCCCCAGCCCCCCTCCACTCTACCCCCATATCAAACGTCAGGATGCCTGAATTTAGTACATACCCCCAAGTTGATGGTCAATGGCAGCGTGGAATTCAATCACAGGGACCCTCTCCATTAAATGCACCTTCCCCTCCTCAAGGGTTGACTCCAGATTTGTTGTTTCGGCTTGAGATGGCCAAGGTTGAGGTTGCTAGAGCTCAGGTTGAGGCTGCTAGAGCTCAGGTTGAGGCTACCGAAAGACAGGCTAGTGTGCAGGCTGAGGCTGCAGAGAGAACAGCGATACGAGAGGCTGAACTGCAGGCAGAGTCTACTAGGTATCGGGCTGACAGGGAGCTGGAGAGATCTCGAGTGGAGGTAACAGGGCGAAATATTGGGGGAGGTAACAGACATCGGGACCAATCATTGTCGCACCTGCTTAAACTAGTTCCTGTGTTCGATGAATTATGTGTGACTGAGTTTTTTATGTGATTTGAGAAGAAGTGTCAGGAACACCAGTGGCCTCAGGAAAAGTGGGTAGCATTAGTTTCATCAAGACTCCTAGGAAAGGGGCTAAAAGCGTATGATGCACTACCTTTAGAGTCCTGTGTAGTTTATGATGAGCTAAAGAAGGCTGTGCTACGGGCCTATGAGTTACAACCAGAAACTTACCGCTTGAAGTTTCGAGGTGTTACTAAGGGCAAGGATAGTACCTTCCTAGAACACGCCCGGGACTTGTCTGATGCACTACGACATTGGCTGCGTTCTGAGAGGGCAGCTACTTTTGAGGAGTTGAGTGAGCTGGTTCTCTTGGAGCAGTTCTTTAAGTGCACAGGTGGGGACTTAACATTAAATATAAAGGAAAAAAATCCTAGAACTCTCCAGGAGGCAGCAGAAATGGCTGACCTCCGACTGTCAGTAATTCAAGGGTGCGGAGCAGCAGCTAGGAGTGAGTCGGGTGCAAAGGATCGTACCCCTCCCCCTCCCAAGAATTTTGATACACATAAATACACAAAACCATCTAGCACTGACAATAAAACTGAACATAAACCAAATACCGTCCCGTATAAGAAGTCTAATGGTACCTCCCACTCCCAAGGGAAACCAAAGAGTAAAGAGTGCTTTGCATGTCACAAGGAGGGTCACTTTGCAAATGCTTGTCCGAACAAGCCACCAAACAAGGTTGTGTCATTGGCCCGCAGCATAGGGGTGTCGCCTATATCTTCTGAGTTTGCCAAGGGTAGTTCGTCAGAGGGTGGGACACAGCCTGTGTTCAAGAGTCCGGAAGGCTCGAACCCTGTCCGCGACGTCTTTGGGGGTCATAGAGGGCATGGTTTTGTGAGATGAGCTGGCAAAAGGCGAGGAGTTAAGCTATTGCGTGATACGGGGGCTTCTCAGACCTTGTTAAAGAACTTTACTGGTAGACCGATTAACGCTGCTCGGGTGGTGGTGTGACGTTAACCACTCCGTTAGAACCGCATGGCTTGTCCTACAGTGACTCGCTAGGATCGCCAGGGCAGTGGATGGGGCTACAGTTTATGTATTAGAGTGTGCTTTATTTCATATGAAAGCTTGTGTCATGGGCAGTCCAGAAAGGCTTTTTGTTTTCACCCATGTCAAGGCTTTATATATTAAATTGTAAAGTATATGTTTTATCATTAACTAGTAATGATAGGATCTGGGAGAGAGAGGGAGTAGAACAGAGTGAGAGGGGGCGCGCAGTGTTTTTTGTCCCGCTCGATGACGTTACGGCTGGCTGCCTCGCGGGGGTTGGTGGAGAGAGGCCCTTACCATGCTGTAACCTTTGCTAGTGGTTAGCTGACTTGTAACCGCTGTTTTCCCACGCGGCTCGAGCTAGTGCGAGTATATATACAGTTCCTCGCCACTCTCTCCCTCAGATCTGGTTTCTAGAACACACCCATCTTTTTTCCCTTGCTATCTGTCCCCGCTCCGTACCTGAGAATCTTTTCCTCTGCCTATCTCTCTCATTTTCCATATCTTTCACCACCTTTTTTTAATATTATACCCCCTCTGGTTAACTCTGCAAAATCAGCTTCATGCTGGCCAGTTGTATTGTGTGTTAAGGTCTGATATAGCCTATGTATGTTAGTTGTTAAGATAAGTGGATCACGAAGCATTGGTTGGCATTTATATTGTTTAGTACTGCTTCCTTTAGTTACTAGTGTTCTGCTGGATTAGATAATGCTAGACTAGGAGTCTGATATTCTAAGGTATTGTTTCCTATGAGTGCTGGCTTCAGTTAAAAGCGGCACGACATACCTGAGAACTGGAGTTGATTGAGTAAATTCTAGTCTGTGTGCCATTGAGAGTAGAGCATGCACGAATGAGGGTTTTTTGCCTATACCATTCTGCACTGTTCTAGTCTCGATTGTTTGTCTTTGAGGTACGCCAGGAGAACGCTAGATACTTCGGTATTAAGGTTTCTCAAGAGAGCTACCCTTCATTATAACGTAATATTTGACGCACAGACTTGAGATTTGCACTAGGCTATGCAGCATGCCATGCGCACCAGTATCTCGTATCATTGACTCTAGCTAGACTTTATCAATCATAGTAGACATTAAGTATATTAAACCAATTACTCTTTTTATGCATACCCATTTATTATTACACAAGCATTTCGCAGCCTAGTTTGATGTATTGAGACACAAACGACTTAGGCTCTTATTGTTGATAGGAATACTGCATTGTCGGGGCGATTATTATTATTGTTGTTGTGTTTAGGATATTCTTGGCTCCGACGGCATTATATATTCTACCTTTTTGTGTGCATAGCCTGCACGAGCATTGTTCCGCTGCCTGCCTTTTTTGGGTTCCATTTCCGATACGAGCATCTTTATAGCATCTAACATTTAAAGAAGATTCCTTGTTAGTGTTGAAGGACTTTAGTGCACTTTCTTTCATGCAGGAGTGCCTGACATTTATTGATTAAAGTAACGTAAGCTGTAACTTCTCTTACCACCTTACTTTGCATACCATAACCAAGCACCTTCGGTTATAGGTAGTAATACGCTGTTTTCACATAACATTAAGCCTAGAGTAGACGCACATATATTGAGAGTTTGATAGCCTATTATTGCATATAGAACTCTGTAGAGTATTTGTGTTCTTTGTTCACTGGGAATATACATCAGAGGTTGGAGCTAGCGCTTTCCGTTGTAGCATTTATGCCATTACTAGTCCAATGAATAAGAGCCCTGATATATTTGAACCCCAGTCGTAACAAATGGCGACCTTACCTAGGATTTGGTGAACCTACATTTATTAAGCAGGGAACATTTGTTGTTTTGGAGAATATTTTGCGGGGATCAGCAAGAATAATTTTTTTTTTGGAACATAGTATAGCCCTTGAGTATTTCCGAGAATTTGTGTGTGTATATTGAGGTATAAGAGTTTGGGGTATTTGTTTTCTGAATATTGAGGTGGGAAATTTTTGTGAGCATCATGTCTTATACCGGATCAGAGGAGAATGGAGACACAGTACGTAATGTCGAGACTGAGGAACAGCAGCATGATGAAAGGGTTAATCGGGTGAACTGTGAGGAGGATGCTAGGATATTTTTGCAATGGCCTGTTACTGCCGAGCGGTTGGAGGGTATGGATCGGTACGGTCTTCAATGCCTGGCCACAGCTATCGGTCATGCGGTTACTAGCAGCATGACCAAGGATAACTTGATAACGTGTGTACTGGGCAGGGTGACTGGTGAGCGAGATGGGTTGAGTGCTCAGAGCCCTTCGGCCATGCTTCCCCTACACTCGACTCCCAGCCATCCCAGTAGTTTGCCGACCCCGGGTACGCTTCCACAGTGGGTGGTGACTGGCAGGGTGGGTTGCCCCTGGGAGGACCACCGGTAATTTCAAACATTGTAGCACCTTCACCTCCTCAAGGGTTAACTCCCGAATTATTGCTTCAGCTCGAATTAGCTAAGATCCAGCAGCAAACAGAATTAGCTAAGATCGAAGAGAGAAAGGCTATCAGGGCATCTGAGTTTCAGCTTCAGCTTCAGCAGCAAATAGAATTAGCCAAGATAGAAGAGAGAGCCAAGATAGAAGAGAGAAAAAGTCACCAGCACATAGAGCTAGCAAAAATCCAAGCGTATTTAGAGTCGACTAGGTACTGTGCCGACATGGACGTAGAGAAGTCGCGAGTAGAGGCGACGGGACAGCGACTTGGGGCTGGTAACCGTGTTCATGAGCAGTCTCTCTCGCACTTATTGAAACTGGTTCCGGTGTTTGATGAGAGTGGGGTAACAGAATTTTTCACACGCTTTGAGAAGAAGTGCCAGGAACACCACTGGCCAGAGAATAAATGGGCAGCACTTGTATCCTCTAGATTAATAGGCAAGGGTCTTAAAGCCTACGATGCGTTACCTTTGGAGTTATGTATTGTGTACGAGGATCTCAAGGAGGCTGTCCTGAGGGCTTACGAACTGCAACCAGAAACGTACCGTTTGAAGTTCCGGGGTGTAACTAAGGGAAGAGATAGCACCTTTTTGGAACACGCCCGGGACTTGTCCGATGCTATGGGGAACTGGCTCCGATCTGAGAAGGTAACAACGTTTGATGGAGTTAAGCAGTTAATGATGTTGGAGCAGTTCTTTAAGAGCACGGGCGGTGATCTAACTTTGAACTTAAAGGAGAAAAACCCAAGAACTCTAGTAGAAGCAGCAGAAATGGCTGATCGACGGCTGTCGTTGATTCGGGGTTGCGGGTCCTCACAGAAGTACGATGCAAGTGCTAGGGACCGTTATCCTCCCCCTCCCCGTAGCAATGACACATTTAAACCAAAGAGCAATGAAACTAAAACTGAAGCCAAACCTACCACCACACCGTATGTGAAAAGTCAGGGGCCTTTTACATCACAGTATAAGCCGAAACCGAAATTTATGTGTTTTAGGTGCCACCAGGAGGGTCATAAGGCAAATGAGTGCCCTAGTCGACCTCCTCTGGCAGCCGTGTCTTTTGCTCACGGCATTGGAGTGTTCAAGAGGACATCGGAGTTTGTTAGAGGCATTTCTTCCGAGGTAAATACACTGCCAGTGCAGAAGGATCCGGAAGGCTTATTCCCTGTCCGTGATGCCTTTAGTGACCACAGGGGACTCGGTTGTGTGGAGTGGGGGGGTAGAAGACATGAGGTGAGAATTTTGCGTGACACTGGGGCATCGCAAACACTGTTGAGAAATTTCACTGGTAAACCTGTCAATACGGCACGGGTGGTTGTGGTTCAGGGAGTTAATGCGACAAGGTCATACCCGCTTGTAAGAATGAAGGTGGAAGTTGATGGTGTAACTCGTGACCTGGATGTAGGAATTGTGGAGAAGTTACCTGTTGGGGGCGTCGACCTCCTTCTTGGCAACGACTTTGCGGGGCCTACTTCTGAGGCTCCACCCTTAGTCGTTGTCGAGAAGCCGGCCGACGTGAGTAGGGAGGAGCAGGAGTGGGTTGGGAAGTGTCCTGGGCAGCCTATGGAGTGTGTTGTCACCGGAGATTCTGCATCCAGGGAGTCACATTCTGGTCAACAATCTTTAGATCAGCGGAGGAAGGGTACCGAGAAGGGGTTGAAAGTTGATGCGGTTGAGAGTTTAGTGTCAACGGACCTTCTCGGGGACTCAGTATTAGGACCAAATATCGAGTCTGAAGAAGACCCAGTAACTGTTGTGGAAAAGGCAGAGGATGGGCTTAAAAAGACGAAAGAGTTGAAGGAGGACAGTGATGCACAGTCGGGAGATGTAGCAACAAGGTACCCTGACGCGTACCCTATGAGAAATGGGTCGGCGAAGACGGTGGTCCGAAGCTTGCTAGTGTATTTTTCCCGGTATGGTTACCCGCAGGGGATTCAGTCAGTCCGGGGACCCAACTTCACTTCTAGCCTCTTTGTACAAGCAATGCCGCAGCATGGGATTGTTGGGGTTGTGTCATCTGCATATCATCCGGAGAGCCAGGGTGTGTTAGAGCGATGGCACTCAGCCTTGAAATCTGTGCTTCGTTGTTGTTGCTTTGAGAGTGGGAGGGATTGGGATCTTGGCCTGCCATGTGTTTTGTTTGCTGTGTGGGAGGTACCTGGGGAGAGTTTGGGATTCAGCCCTAATGAGCTCGTCTTTGGACACCGTGTCAGAGGGCCTCTCCATATGGTTGAAGAAGTATGGGAGGGCGCAGAAAAACCTTGTTCTATGCTCAAGTGTGTCCTCAACAGTCGAGAACGGATGTTGCGCTGTCTGGAGTTGGCTGGCCGTAATTTGACTAGCTCTCAGGCCCTCAGGAAGGACAGGTACGACCTCAAGGTTGAACTCAGGGAGTTTCACGTGGGTCAGGAGGTGTTGATTCTACTGCCCCTTGTAGGTCACCCCTTATCCGCGAAGTACGCTGGTCCTTATAGGGTGCTGGAGGAGCTATCGGACCTGGTTTACTTGGTAGCCACTCCAGACAGACGGAAGTGCAATCAGTTATGTCATGATAATCCCGTGAAGGAGTATGGGAGGCACCCGCCTGAGCCTCTCACTGTGCCTGTGATGACGTTTAGCAGTCAAGGTGGAGAAGGAGAACGGGACAGTCAAGCTCAGGTGGAGGATAACTGGAAGGATAAGAAGTTCAAATGGGTGCCTGAGTGTGAGAAGGTGTTTAGGGAAGTAAAACACCTGTTGTGCACTCACCCGATCCTCAGGGCCCCTGACTTTAGCCTACCTTTCCAACTAGCAACGGAGGCTAGTGGTGTGGGGGTTGGTGCCGTCCTTGTGGAAAAGGACGATGATGGGCGGGAGCATCCTGTTAGTTTCTGCTCGGAGAAGTACAATTCGGCCCAGGGGAGCTGCTCTGTTGTCAAGGAGGAGCTGCTGGCGGTTGTACTTGCTCTGAGGCATTTCGAGGTCTGTGTTCCAGCCTATGGTCCGGTCGTTGTAGTTTACCCAGATCATCACCCTCTCAAGTTCTTGGACCAGTTTCACAATCGGAATATGAGGCTGACCAGGTGGTCACTAAGGTTATTGGTATATAACCTGGACATACGCCATATTGCCGGTTGTGACAACGTGGTTGCAGATGGTCGTTCAAGGGTATATGATCCTTGGTAGATTGACACACGGGTAGCCTCCTGCTTTAGTTTGAATAGTATTTTGCGCTTGGTGCTTGTTGGCTCGCGGTTGTAGCCCAGCGTATTGGGTCGTAAAGCAGGAGTTGAGCGTTTGGTATAGAAGAAAAAACTAGGCTTGCCCCTATAGTGCAGCCGAAATAAACAAATTATAAACATAAAAAAATCAAATAAAAACTCTTTCTTTGATAGTTGAATTTTTTAGTATGTTATAGCAGTAATTCTGAGTTGCACTCCTCTCAGAATGCTGGGCTAGAGAAGCTCGCTTTTGAGGAGCATAACTACATATAATTTAACCTATGGTGTTGGGGATGGTTATAATTTTGAAAAATGTTTTGTTGAAGAATTGTGCCAGATATTTTACTGCCGCTGGGTGATGGGAAGTGGAGATATAGCATGGGTTCTAACCATCAGATTTTTGTGAGCCTTGGGGCCTCTGAGAAAAATCTTGGGGGGGGTGTGACGTTAACCACTCCGTTAGAACCGCATGGCTTGTCCTATAGTGACTCGCTAGGATCGCCAGGGCAGTGGATGGGGCTACAGTTTATGTATTAGAGTGTGCTTTATTTCATATGAAAGCTTGTGTCATGGGCAGTCCAGAAAGGCTTTTTGTTTTCACCCATGTCAAGGCTTTATATATTTAATTGTAAAGTATATGTTTTATCATTAACTAGTAATGATAGGATCTGGGAGAGAGAGAGGGAGTAGAACAGAGTGAGAGGGGGCGCGCAGTGTTTTTTGTCCCGCTCGATGACGTCACGGCTGGCTGCCTCGCGGGGGTTGGTGGAGAGAGGCCCTTACCATGCTGTAAGCTTTGCTAGTGGTTAGATGACTTGAAGCTTTAAGTCAACTTAAGTGTGTGATCTTTTATATAGCCTGCTTGACTATCAGCAGTCTATAGTGCGTGCACCCTGTAACCGAGTCATAGGATACCTTGTTGTCCAGGCAGGACTCTTGACGGTTTAGGGTGGTTTGTTGCCTGGGTTTATAGGTAAGGGTTGGATCTAGCGTTTTCCGTTGTTGCTTGTTGCCGTATACCTAGTCCAATAGAAAGAGCCCAGTGTTTATATATCCCAGGACGTAACAAATGGCGACCTTGCATAGGATTTACTGAACAGAGGAATATAGTGGTCATTTGTTTAGAGATTCCTTATGATTAGAGGAATACAGTGGACATAGAGTGTTTTTTTTTTGGAGCAACCAATATAACACATTAAAGACTTTAAATAACATTAGTATATACATACTTGCATAGGAGATAAGGCACATTCTATAACCGTGATAATTACTGCAGTACACAAACATGTCTAATACATCAGAACACAGTGATGGGTCAGGTCACGATACGGGCTCGGAGGGAGAAAGACCTGTGGAGTGGCTAGTCGATAGCGAGGAGAGTGCTAGAAGATTTTTAGAGGTGCCCCTTACCGCTGCCAGGGTGTCGAAGCTGAATAAGTATGGCTTAAAGTGTGTGGCAGGTCTTCAGGGTCACCAGGGTTTAAGTGGCATGAGGAAAGATCAGCTGAGGACTTTGATATTGGGTTTAGAAGGGAGAGACCTGAGTGGAGAGGCGACTGGGGGTCCCGGTCCATTGCCCCCCCTCCACTCTACCCCCATATCAAACGTCAGGATGCATGAATTTAGTACATACCCCCAAGTTGATGGTCAATGGCAGCGTGGAATTCAATCACAGGGACCCTCTCCATTAAATGCACCTTCCCCTCCTCAAGGGTTGACTCCAGATTTGTTGTTTCGGCTTGAGATGGCCAAGGTTGAGGTTGCTAGAGCTCAGGTTGAGGCTGCTAGAGCTCAGGTTGAGGCTACCGAAAGACAGGCTAGTGTGCAGGCTGAGGCTGCAGAGAGAACAGCGATACGAGAGGCTGAACTGCAGGCAGAGTCTACTAGGTATCGGGCTGACAGGGAGCTGGAGAGATCTCGAGTGGAGGTAACAGGGCGAAATATTGGGGGAGGTAACAGACATCGGGACCAATCATTGTCGCACCTGCTTAAACTAGTTCCTGTGTTCGATGAATTATGTGTGACTGAGTTTTTTATGTGATTTGAGAAGAAGTGTCAGGAACACCAGTGGCCTCAGGAAAAGTGGGCAGCATTAGTTTCATCAAGACTCCTAGGAAAGGGGCTAAAAGCGTATGATGCACTACCTTTAGAGTCCTGTGTAGTTTATGATGAGCTAAAGAAGGCTGTGCTACGGGCCTATGAGTTACAACCAGAAACTTACCGCTTGCAGTTTCGAGGTGTTACTAAGGGCAAGGATAGTACCTTCCTAGAACACGCCCGGGACTTGTCTGATGCACTACGACATTGGCTGCGTTCTGAGAGGGCAGCTACTTTTGAGGAGTTGAGTGAGCTGGTTCTCTTGGAGCAGTTCTTTAAGTGCACAGGCGGGGACTTAACATTAAATATAAAGGAAAAAATCCTAGAACTCTCCAGGAGGCAGCAGAAATGGCTGACCTCCGACTGTCAGTAATTCAAGGGTGCGGAGCAGCAGCTAGGAGTGAGTCGGGTGCAAAGGATCGTACCCCTCCCCCTCCCAAGAATTTTGATACACATAAATACACAAAACCATCTAGCACTGACAATAAAACTGAACATAAACCAAATACCGTCCCGTATAAGAAGTCTAATGGTACCTCCCACTCCCAAGGGAAACCAAAGAGTAAAGAGTGCTTTGCATGTCACAAGGAGGGTCACTTTGCAAATGCTTGTCCGAACAAGCCACCAAACAAGGTTGTGTCATTGGCCCGCAGCATAGGGGTGTCGCCTATATCTTCTGAGTTTGCCAAGGGTAGTTCGTCAGAGGGTGGGACACAGCCTGTGTTCAAGAGTCCGGAAGGCTCGAACCCTGTCTGCGACGTCTTTAGGGGTCATAGAGGGCATGGTTTTGTGAGATGAGCTGGCAAAAGGCGAGGAGTTAAGCTATTGCGTGATACGGGGGCTTTTCAGACCTTGTTAAAGAACTTTACTGGTAGACCGATTAACGCTGCTCGGGTGGTGGTGTGACGTTAACCACTCCGTTAGAACCGCATAGCTTGTCCTACAGTGACTCGCTAGGTTCGCCAGGGCAGTGGATGGGGCTACAGTTTATGTATTAGAGTGTGCTTTATTTCATATGAAAGCTTGTGTCATGGGCAGTCCAGAAAGGCTTTTTGTTTTCATCCATGTCAAGGCTTTATATATTTAATTGTAAAGTATATGTTTTATCATTAACTAGTAATGATAGGATCTGGGAGAGAGAGGGAGTAGAACAGAGTGAGAGGGGGCGCGCAGTGTTTTTTGTCCCGCTCGATGACGTCACGGCTGGCTACCTCGCGGGGGTTGGTGGAGAGAGGCCCTTACCATGCTGTAAGCTTTGCTAGTGGTTAGATGACTTGTAACTGCTGTTTTCCCACGCGGCTCGAGCTAGTGCGAGTACATATACAGTTCCTCGCCACTCTCTCTCCCTCAGATCTGGTTTCTAGAACACACCCATCTTTTTTCCCTTGCTATCTGTCCCCGCTCCGTACCTGAGAATCTTTTCCTCTGCCTATCTCTCTCATTTTCCATATCTTTCACCACCTTTTTATTATACCCCCTCTGGTTAACTCTGCAAAATCAGCTTCATGCTGGCCAGTTGTATTGTGTGTTAAGGTCTGATATAGCCTATGTATGTTAGTTGTTAAGATAAGTGGATCACGAAGCATTGGTTGGCATTTATATTGTTTAGTACTGCTTCCTTTAGTTACTAGTGTTCTGCTGGATTAGATAATGCTAGACTAGGAGTCTGATATTCTAAGGTATTGTTTCCTATGAGTGCTGGCTTCAGTTAAAAGCGGCACGACATACCTGAGAACTGGAGTTGATTGAGTAAATTCTAGTCTGTGTGCCATTGAGAGTAGAGCATGCACGAATGAGGGTTTTTGCCTATACCATTCTGCACTGTTCTAGTCTCGATTGTTTGTCTTTGAGGTACGCCAGGAGAACGCTAGATACTTCGGTATTAAGGTTTCTCAAGAGAGCTACCCTTCATTATAACGTAATATTTGACGCACAGACTTGAGATTTGCACTAGGCTATGCAGCATGCCATGCGCACCAGTATCTCGTATCATTGACTCTAGCTAGACTTTATCAATCATAGTAGACATTAAGTATATTAAACCAATTACTCTTTTTATGCATACCCATTTATTATTACACAAGCATTTCGCAGCCTAGTTTGATGTATTGAGACACAAACGACTTAGGCTCTTTTTGTTGATAGGAATACTGCATTGTCGTGGCGATTATTATTATTATTGTTGTGTTTAGGATATTCTTGGCTCCGACGGCATTATATATTCTACCTTTTTGTGTGCATAGCCTGCACGAGCATTGTTCCGCTGCCTGCCTTTTTTGGGTTCCATTTCCGATACGAGCATCTTTATAGCATCTAACATTTAAAGAAGATTCCTTGTTAGTGTTGAAGGACTTTAGTGCACTTTCTTTCATGCAGGAGTGCCTGACATTTATTGATTAAAGTAACGTAAGCTGTAACTTCTCTTACCACCTTACTTTGCATACCATAACCAAGCACCTTCGGTTATAGGTAGTAATACGCTGTTTTCACATAACATTAAGCCTAGAGTAGACGCACATTTATTGAGAGTTTGATAGCCTATTATTGCATATAGAACTCTGTAGAGTATTTGTGTTCTTTGTTCACTGGGAATATACATCAGAGGTTGGATCTAGCGCTTTCCGTTGTAGCATTTATGCCATTACTAGTCCAATGAATAAGAGCCCTGATATATTTGAACCCCAGTCGTAACAAATGGCGACCTTACCTAGGATTTGGTGAACCTACATTTATTAAGCAGGGAACATTTGTTGTTTTGGAGAATATTTTGCGGGGATCAGCAAGAATAATTTTTTTTTTTGGAACATAGTATAGCCCTTGAGTATTTCCGAGAATTTTTGTGTGTATATTGAGGTATAAGAGTTTGGGGTATTTGTTTTCTGAATATTGAGGTGGGAAATTTTTGTGAGCATCATGTCTTATACCGGATCAGAGGAGAATGGAGACACAGTACGTAATGTCGAGACTGAGGAACAGCAGCATGATGAAAGGGTTAATCGGGTGAACTGTGAGGAGGATGCTAGGATATTTTTGCAATGGCCTGTTACTGCCGAGCGGTTGGAGGGTATGGATCGGTACGGTCTTCAATGCCTGGCCACAGCTATCGGTCATGCGGTTACTAGCAGCATGACCAAGGATAACTTGATAACGTGTGTACTGGGCAGGGTGACTGGTGAGCGAGATGGGTTGAGTGCTCAGAGCCCTTCGGCCATGCTTCCCCTACACTCGACTCCCAGCCATCCCAGTAGTTTGCCGACCCCGGGTACGCTTCCACAGGTGGGTGGTGACTGGCAGGGTGGGTTGCCCCTGGGAGGACCACCGGTAATTTCAAACATTGTAGCACCTTCACCTCCTCAAGGGTTAACTCCCGAATTATTGCTTCAGCTCGAATTAGCTAAGATCCAGCAGCAAACAGAATTAGCTAAGATCGAAGAGAGAAAGGCTATCAGGGCATCTGAGTTTCAGCTTCAGCTTCAGCAGCAAATAGAATTAGCCAAGATAGAAGAGAGAGCCAAGATAGAAGAGAGAAAAAGTCACCAGCACATAGAGCTAGCAAAAATCCAAGCGTATTTAGAGTCGACTAGGTACTGTGCCGACATGGACGTAGAGAAGTCGCGAGTAGAGGCGACGGGACAGCGACTTGGGGCTGGTAACCGTGTTCATGAGCAGTCTCTCTCGCACTTATTGAAACTGGTTCCGGTGTTTGATGAGAGTGGTGTAACAGAATTTTTCACACGCTTTGAGAAGAAGTGCCAGGAACACCAGTGGCCAGAGAATAAATGGGCAGCACTTGTATCCTCTAGATTAATAGGCAAGGGTCTTAAAGCCTACGATGCGTTACCTTTGGAGTTATGTATTGTGTACGAGGATCTCAAGGAGGCTGTCCTGAGGGCTTACGAACTGCAACCAGAAACGTACCGTTTGAAGTTCCGGGGTGTAACTAAGGGAAGAGATAGCACCTTTTTGGAACACGCCCGGGACTTGTCCGATGCTATGGGGAACTGGCTCCGATCTGAGAAGGTAACAACGTTTGATGGAGTTAAGCAGTTAATGATGTTGGAGCAGTTCTTTAAGAGCACGGGCGGTGATCTAACTTTGAACTTAACCCTTATTTAGCGGCGAGCAACATAAGTCGAGTTAAATAAAGCTGGACTATGTGGCGGCGCTCGACATAACTCGAGTGGCAATTTCAGCACGTAATGTGGCTGAGAGAGAGAGACAAGTGGTGGCAGGAGACTAGCGAGCGTATGACTGCTCCAGACCACCGCGGCGAACCTACTGACACAAATCTCAGCTCCCTCCTCCCTCTCTCACTCGCTACATACTCAATTATGTACTGAAAGTACCGAATTACCTGCTTTTTGCACTCGCTTGCACGGTTATTGCAAGAAAACTATCCATCATACAAGGATCGTTATGGTGTCATTCGAAAGCTCTGTTTATGCCCTTTCAGGGATAGGTACTAGTTTTACGTTCTGGGTCTTATTTAGGCATGAAAATGATCACGTAAACAGCCCTATTTTGGCTAAAAACACCCCGCTGTGCGGTACACATAAATAAACCGCATAGGCCGCTCGTAAGGTGTTAAAGGAGAAAAACCCAAGAACTCTAGTAGAAGCAGCAGAAATGGCTGATCGACGGCTGTCGTTGATTCGGGGTTGCGGGTCCTCACAGAAGTACGATGCAAGTGCTAGGGACCGTTATCCTCCCCCTCCCCGTAGCAATGACACATTTAAACCAAAGAGCAATGAAACTAAAACTGAAGCCAAACCTACCACCACACCGTATGTGAAAAGTCAGGGGCCTTTTACATCACAGTATAAGCCGAAACCGAAATTTATGTGTTTTAGGTGCCACCAGGAGGGTCATAAGGCAAATGAGTGCCCTAGTCGACCTCCTCCGGCAGCCGTGTCTTTTGCTCACGGCATTGGAGTGTTCAAGAGGACATCGGAGTTTGTTAGAGGCATTTCTTCCGAGGTAAATACACTGCCAGTGCAGAAGGATCCGGAAGGCTTATTCCCTGTCCGTGATGCCTTTAGTGACCACAGGGGACTCGGTTGTGTGGAGTGGGGGGGTAGAAGACATGAGGTGAGAATTTTGCGTGACACTGGGGCATCGCAAACACTGTTGAGAAATTTCACTGGTAAACCTGTCAATACGGCGCGGGTGGTTGTGGTTCAGGGAGTTAATGCGACAAGGTCATACCCGCTTGTAAGAATGAAGGTGGAAGTTGATGGTGTAACTCGTGACCTGGATGTAGGAATTGTGGAGAAGTTACCTGTTGGGGGCGTCGACCTCCTTCTTGGCAACGACTTTGCGGGGCCTACTTCTGAGGCTCCACCCTTAGTCGTTGTCGAGAAGCCGGCCGACGTGAGTAGGGAGGAGCAGGAGTGGGTTGGGAAGTGTCCGGGGCAGCCTATGGAGTGTGTTGTCACCGGAGATTCTGCATCCAGGGAGTCACATTCTGGTCAACAATCTTTAGATCAGCGGAGGAAGGGTACCGAGAAGGGGTTGAAAGTTGATGCGGTTGAGAGTTTAGTGTCAACGGACCTTCTCGGGGACTCAGTATTAGGACCAAATATCGAGTCTGAAGAAGACCCAGTAACTGTTGTGGAAAAGGCAGAGGATGGGCTTAAAAAGACGAAAGAGTTGAAGGAGGACAGTGATGCACAGTCGGGAGATGTAGCAACAAGGTACCCTGACGCGTACCCTATGAGAAATGGGTCGGCGAAGACGGTGGTCCGAAGCTTGCTAGTGTATTTTTCCCGGTATGGTTACCCGCAGGGGATTCAGTCAGTCCGGGGACCCAACTTCACTTCTAGCCTCTTTGTACAAGCAATGCCGCAGCATGGGATTGTTGGGGTTGTGTCATCTGCATATCATCCGGAGAGCCAGGGTGTGTTAGAGCGATGGCACTCAGCCTTGAAATCTGTGCTTCGTTGTTGTTGCTTTGAGAGTGGGAGGGATTGGGATCTTGGCCTGCCATGTGTTTTGTTTGCTGTGTGGGAGGTACCTGGGGAGAGTTTGGGATTCAGCCCTAATGAGCTCGTCTTTGGACACCGTGTCAGAGGGCCTCTCCATATGGTTGAAGAAGTATGGGAGGGCGCAGAAAAACCTTGTTCTATGCTCAAGTGTGTCCTCAACAGTCGAGAACGGATGTTGCGCTGTCTGGAGTTGGCTGGCCGTAATTTGACTAGCTCTCAGGCCCTCAGGAAGGACAGGTACGACCTCAAGGTTGAACTCAGGGAGTTTCACGTGGGTCAGGAGGTGTTGATTCTACTGCCCCTTGTAGGTCACCCCTTATCCGCGAAGTACGCTGGTCCTTATAGGGTGCTGGAGGAGCTATCGGACCTGGTTTACTTGGTAGCCACTCCAGACAGACGGAAGTGCAATCAGTTATGTCATGATAATCCCGTGAAGGAGTATGGGAGGCACCTCCCTGAGCCTCTCACTGTGCCTGTGATGACGTTTAGCAGTCAAGGTGGAGAAGGAGAACGGGACAGTCAAGCTCAGGTGGAGGATAACTGGAAGGATAAGAAGTTCAAATGGGCGCCTGAGTGTGAGAAGGTGTTTAGGGAAGTAAAACACCTGTTGTGCACTCACCCGATCCTCAGGGCCCCTGACTTTAGCCTACCTTTCCAACTAGCAACGGAGGCTAGTGGTGTGGGGGTTGGTGCCGTCCTTGTGGAAAAGGACGATGATGGGCTGGAGCATCCTGTTAGTTTCTGCTCGGAGAAGTACAATTCGGCCCAGGGGAGCTGCTCTGTTGTCAAGGAGGAGCTGCTGGCGGTTGTACTTGCTCTGAGGCATTTCGAGGTCTGTGTTCCAGCCTATGGTCCGGTCGTTGTAGTTTACCCAGATCATCACCCTCTCAAGTTCTTGGACCAGTTTCACAATCGGAATATGAGGCTGACCAGGTGGTCACTAAGGTTATTGGTATATAACCTGGACATACGCCATATTGCCGGTTGTGACAACGTGGTTGCAGATGGTCGTTCAAGGGTATATGATCCTTGGTAGATTGACACACGGGTAGCCTCCTGCTTTAGTTTGAATAGTATTTTGCGCTTGGTGCTTGTTGGCTCGCGGTTGTAGCCCAGCGTATTGGGTCGTAAAGCAGGAGTTGAGCGTTTGGTATAGAAGAAAAAACTAGGCTTGCCCCTATAGTGCAGCCGAAATAAACAAATTATAAACATAAAAAAATCAAATAAAAACTCTTTCTTTGATAGTTGAATTTTTTTAGTATGTTATAGCAGTAATTCTGAGTTGCACTCCTCTCAGAATGCTGGGCTAGAGAAGCTCGCTCTTGAGGAGCATAACTACATATAATTTAACCTATGGTGTTGGGGATGGTTATAATTTTGAAAAATGTTTTGTTGAAGAATTGTGCCAGATATTTTACTGCCGCTGGGTGATGGGAAGTGGAGATATAGCATGGGTTCTAACCATCAGATTTTTGTGAGCCTTGGGGCCTCTGAGAAAAATCTTGGGGGGGGTGTGACGTTAACCACTCCGTTAGAACCGCATGGCTTGTCCTATAGTGACTCGCTAGGATCGCCAGGGCAGTGGATGGGGCTACAGTTTATGTATTAGAGTGTGCTTTATTTCATATGAAAGCTTGTGTCATGGGCAGTCCAGAAAGGCTTTTTGTTTTCACCCATGTCAAGGCTTTATATATTTAATTGTAAAGTATATGTTTAATCATTAACTAGTAATGATAGGATCTGGGAGAGAGAGAGGGAGTAGAACAGAGTGAGAGGGGGCGCGCAGTGTTTTTTGTCCCGCTCGATGACGTCACGGCTGGCTGCCTCGCGGGGGTTGGTGGAGAGAGGCCCTTACCACGCTGTAAGCTTTGCTAGTGGTTAGATGACTTGAAGCTTTAAGTCAACTTAAGTGTGTGATCTTTTATATAGCCTGCTTGACTATCAGCAGTCTATAGTGCGTGCACCCTGTAACCGAGTCATAGGATACCTTGTTGTCCAGGCAGGACTCTTGACGGTTTAGGGTGGTTTGTTGCCTGGGTTTATAGGTAAGGGTTGGATCTAGCGTTTTCCGTTGTTGCTTGTTGCCGTATACCTAGTCCAATAGAAAGAGCCCAGTGTTTATATATCCCAGGACGTAACAAATGGCGACCTTGCATAGGATTTACTGAACAGAGGAATATAGTGGTCATTTGTTTAGAGATTCCTTATGATTAGAGGAATACAGTGGACATAGAGTGTTTTTTTTTTTGGAGCAACCAATATAACACATTAAAGACTTTAAATAACATTAGTATATACATACTTGCATAGGAGATAAGGCACATTCTATAACCGTGATAATTACTGCAGTACACAAACATGTCTAATACATCAGAACACAGTGATGGGTCAGGTCACGATACGGGCTCGGAGGGAGAAAGACCTGTGGAGTGGCTAGTCGATAGCGAGGAGGGTGCTAGAAGATTTTTAGAGGTGCCCCTTACCGCTGCCAGGGTGTCGAAGCTGAATAAGTATGGCTTAAAGTGTGTGGCAGGTCTTCAGGGTCACCAGGGTTTAAGTGGCATGAGGAAAGATCAGCTGAGGACTTTGATATTGGGTTTAGAAGGGAGAGACCTGAGTGGAGAGGCGACTGGGGGCCCCGGTCCCCAGCCCCCCCTCCACTCTACCCCCATATCAAACGTCAGGATGCATGAATTTAGTACATACCCCCAAGTTGATGGTCAATGGCAGCGTGGAATTCAATCACAGGGACCCTCTCCATTAAATGCACCTTCCCCTCCTCAAGGGTTGACTCCAGATTTGTTGTTTCGGCTTGAGATGGCCAAGGTTGAGGTTGCTAGAGCTCAGGTTGAGGCTGCTAGAGCTCAGGTTGAGGCTACCGAAAGACAGGCTAGTGTGCAGGCTGAGGCTGCAGAGAGAACAGCGATACGAGAGGCTGAACTGCAGGCAGAGTCTACTAGGTATCGGGCTGACAGGGAGCTGGAGAGATCTCGAGTGGAGGTAACAGGGCGAAATATTGGGGGAGGTAACAGACATCGGGACCAATCATTGTCGCACCTGCTTAAACTAGTTCCTGTGTTCGATGAATTATGTGTGACTGAGTTTTTTATGTGATTTGAGAAGAAGTGTCAGGAACACCAGTGGCCTCAGGAAAAGTGGGCAGCATTAGTTTCATCAAGACTCCTAGGAAAGGGGCTAAAAGCGTATGATGCACTACCTTTAGAGTCCTGTGTAGTTTATGATGAGCTAAAGAAGGCTGTGCTACGGGCCTATGAGTTACAACCAGAAACTTACCGCTTGCAGTTTCGAGGTGTTACTAAGGGCAAGGATAGTACCTTCCTAGAACACGCCCGGGACTTGTCTGATGCACTACGACATTGGCTGCGTTCTGAGAGGGCAGCTACTTTTGAGGAGTTGAGTGAGCTGGTTCTCTTGGAGCAGTTCTTTAAGTGCACAGGCGGGGACTTAACATTAAATATAAAGGAAAAAATCCTAGAACTCTCCAGGAGGCAGCAGAAATGGCTGACCTCCGACTGTCAGTAATTCAAGGGTGCGGAGCAGCAGCTAGGAGTGAGTCGGGTGCAAAGGATCGTACCCCTCCCCCTCCCAAGAATTTTGATACACATAAATACACAAAACCATCTAGCACTGACAATAAAACTGAACATAAACCAAATACCGTCCCGTATAAGAAGTCTAATGGTACCTCCCACTCCCAAGGGAAACCAAAGAGTAAAGAGTGCTTTGCATGTCACAAGGAGGGTCACTTTGCAAATGCTTGTCCGAACAAGCCACCAAACAAGGTTGTGTCATTGGCCCGCAGCATAGGGGTGTCGCCTATATCTTCTGAGTTTGCCAAGGGTAGTTCGTCAGAGGGTGGGACACAGCCTGTGTTCAAGAGTCCGGAAGGCTCGAACCCTGTCCGCGACGTCATTGGGGGTCATAGAGGGCATGGTTTTGTGAGATGAGCTGGCAAAAGGCGAGGAGTTAAGCTATTGCGTGATACGGGGGCTTCTCAGACCTTGTTAAAGAACTTTACTGGTAGACCGATTAACGCTGCTCGGGTGGTGGTGTGACGTTAACCACTCCGTTAGAACCGCATAGCTTGTCCTACAGTGACTCGCTAGGTTCGCCAGGGCAGTGGATGGGGCTACAGTTATGTATTAGAGTGTGCTTTATTTCATATGAAAGCTTGTGTCATGGGCAGTCCAGAAAGGCTTTTTGTTTTCATCCATGTCAAGGCTTTATATATTTAATTGTAAAGTATATGTTTTATCATTAACTAGTAATGATAGGATCTGGGAGAGAGAGAGGGAGTAGAACAGAGTGAGAGGGGGCGCGCAGTGTTTTTTGTCCCGCTCGATGACGTCACGGCTGGCTACCTCGCGGGGGTTGGTGGAGAGAGGCCCTTACCATGCTGTAAGCTTTGCTAGTGGTTAGATGACTTGTAACTGCTGTTTTCCCACGCGGCTCGAGCTAGTGCGAGTACATATACAGTTCCTCGCCACTCTCTCCCTCAGATCTGGTTTCTAGAACACACCCATCTTTTTTCCCTTGCTATCTGTCCCCGCTCCGTACCTGAGAATCTTTTCCTCTGCCTATCTCTCTCATTTTCCATATCTTTCACCACCTTTTATTAATATTATACCCCCTCTGGTTAACTCTGCAAAATCAGCTTCATGCTGGCCAGTTGTATTGTGTGTTAAGGTCTGATATAGCCTATGTATGTTAGTTGTTAAGATAAGTGGATCACGAAGCATTGGTTGGCATTTATATTGTTTAGTACTGCTTCCTTTAGTTATTAGTGTTCTGCTGGATTAGATAATGCTAGACTAGGAGTCTGATATTCTAAGGTATTGTTTCCTATGAGCGCTGGCTTCAGTTAAAAGCGGCACGACATACATGAGAACTGGAGTTGATTGAGTAAATTCTAGTCTGTGTGCCATTGAGAGTAGAGCATGCACGAATGAGGGTTTTTTGCCTATACCATTCTGCACTGTTCTAGTCTCGATTGTTTGTCTTTGAGGTACGCCAGGAGAACGCTAGATACTTCGGTATTAAGGTTTCTCAAGAGAGCTACCCTTCATTATAACGTAATATTTGACGCACAGACTTGAGATTTGCACTAGGCTATGCAGCATGCCATGCGCACCAGTATCTCGTATCATTGACTCTAGCTAGACTTTATCAATCATAGTAGACATTAAGTATATTAAACCAATTACTCTTTTTATGCATACCCATTTATTATTACACAAGCATTTCGCAGCCTAGTTTGATGTATTGAGACACAAACGACTTAGGCTCTTTTTGTTGATAGGAATACTGCATTGTCGTGGCGATTATTATTATTGTTGTTGTGTTTAGGATATTCTTGGCTCCGACGGCATTATATATTCTACCTTTTTGTGTGCATAGCCTGCACGAGCATTGTTCCGCTGCCTGCCTTTTTTGGGTTCCATTTCCGATACGAGCATCTTTATAGCATCTAACATTTAAAGAAGATTCCTTGTTAGTGTTGAAGGACTTTAGTGCACTTTCTTTCATGCAGGAGTGCCTGACATTTATTGATTAAAGTAACGTAAGCTGTAACTTCTCTTACCACCTTACTTTGCATACCATAACCAAGCACCTTCGGTTATAGGTAGTAATACGCTGTTTTCACATAACATTAAGCCTAGAGTAGACGCACATTTATTGAGAGTTTGATAGCCTATTATTGCATATAGAACTCTGTAGAGTATTTGTGTTCTTTGTTCACTGGGAATATACATCAGAGGTTGGAGCTAGCGCTTTCCGTTGTAGCATTTATGCCATTACTAGTCCAATGAATAAGAGCCCTGATATATTTGAACCCCAGTCGTAACAGTGGTAGTTCAGGGGATCAATGCTATGAAGTCCTACCCGCTGGTGCGGATGGAGCTAGAGGTGGGTGGTGTGGCGAAGGAGCTGGATGTAGGAATTGTAGAGAACTTGCCTGTTAGGGGCGTCGACCTCCTCCTCGGCAACGACTTTGCGGTGCCTGCTTCTAAGGTTTCACCCTTGGTCGTTGCCGAGAAGGCGGCCGACGTTAGTAGGGAGGAACAGGAGTGGGTTGAGAAGTGTAGCGTACAAAGCATGGCGTGTGTTGTGACGCGTTCTCAGACATCCGGAGCCTTGCAGCCACCACCTCAGTCTATCATACCGCGGAGGAAAGGTCACAAGAAAACGGGAAGTGTTGGTCAATTGGAGAGTTTTGAGCCGGCAGTGTTTCTTGGTGACTCATTATTGGCACCTATGTTAGTGTCCTCTAGAGGCCCCGGGGCCTGTCACCGCTAGTGCAGGTGCAGGGCAGGAAGAGACTCTGCGACAGCATCGTTATGCGCAGCGTGAGGAAAGGATGGCTCAGCGGGACATTGGAGGTGGAAATAAATTATTTAAGATGAACTTGGATAATCTCGCATCTGCTGATATATGTTCCTTGCAGCTGGAAGATCCTGAAGTCAGGGCGTGTGGTAATGGTGCTGTCGAACTGGAGAGCGATGGGGATGCGCAGCCTGGTGATTTTTTCTTGTCCGAGTGGATCTTGTATCGGAGACATCAGGATCCCAAGAAAAAGTGGGATGGCGGGTCAGGATTAGTGGACCAGTTAGTAGTACCGAGGGTGTGCCGTGAGAGCTTATTGAGATTAGCTCATGATATGCCTTTGGCAGGGCACCTGGGGGCACGTAAGACGGAGGCAGCTCTGAGCAAGCTTTTCTGGTGGCCTGGGTTAAAGGCGAGTGTCGTGTCATGGGTGTCACAGTGTCACACTTGTCAAGTGGTTGGGAAACCCAATCAGGTCATCCCGAGAGCCCCGTTACAACCCATCCCTGTCATTGGGCCGCCCTTCAGCAAAGTAGTTATCGATATGGTTGGCCCATTGCCCCCCACTAGTGCCGGCAATAAATGTTTACTAACTGTAATGGATGTAGCAACACAGTATCCAGGTGCTTACCCCATGCGCAACGGGATGGCTAAGACTGTTGTCAAAAACCTACTTGTCTATTTCTCTCGTTATGGCTACCCTCAGGAGATCCAGTCTGATCAGGGATCCAATTTTACTTCTGCTCTGTTTAAGCAGACCATGCAGCAACATGGGATAGTGTCTGTGGTGTCATCTGCCTACCATCCCGAGAGTCAGGGAGTTTTGGAAAGGTGGCACTCGACTCTCAAGAGTATGTTGCGGTGTTATTGCATGGAAAATGGGAAGGACTGGGATCTAGGTCTCCCATACGTTTGATTTGCTGCGAGAGAAGTACCTGGGGAGAGCTTGGGATTTAGCCCGAACGAGTTGGTTTTTGGACACAGGATCAGGGGGCCCCTCCACATAGTCAAGGAGATCTGGGAGGGAGTCACAAAGCCATGCTCGCTTCTAAAGTATGTTGTTGAAAGCCGTGAGAGAATGCTAAAGAGCCTGGAGGTAGCAGGTCGGAACCTTAAGAGTTCACAAGCTCAGATGAAGGACAGATACGACCAGAAGGTGAAGCTGAGGGAGTTTGAAGTAGATCAGGAGGTACAGATACTACTGCCTCTGGTGGGACACCCCTTGTCTGCCAAGTATTCTGGTCCGTATCGGGTTGTAAGGAAGGTTTCTGATCTCGACTATTTAGTACCTACTCCTGATCGTAAGAAAAAGAACCAACTCTGCCATGTAGATCTGATGAAAGAGTATGTGAGGTGCCCCTCGGAGCCTCTCACTGTCCCGGTGTTGATCTGCAGCGATCGTGGTGGAGAAGGAGGAAGGGACAGTCAAGCTGCCGGGGAGGATAATTGGGATTGTCATGTTTCCGCGGATCAGTGGGCGGGGAATTCTAGACAAGTGGCTCACGAGTTGATATTGCACTTGCCTGAGCAACAGCGTGTAGCTGTGCAGCACTTGTTTGATTCAAACCCAGCTGTTTTCGCGGAGCATCCTGGCCTCACTACTCAAGCGGTGCACGATGTCGATGTTGGGGACCACCCGCCTTTTAAATCAGTGCCATACCGTGTTCCCCCTATTAAATTACCAGCACTTAGGGAAGAGCTGGATTATATGCTGAAACGTGGGCTGATTTCTGAGGGTGAAGTAAGGTGGACTTCCCCAGTCACACTGCAGCCCAAACCAGATGGCAAGGTGCGGTTTTGTATTGATTTCCGCAGGTTGAATGGTTTAACCCCCCACAAATGCCTACCCTCTCCCTCGCGTGGACGACAGTGTGGATAAGATAGGAAAAGCCAAGTTCCTCACTAAGATAGACCTTGTTAAGGGTTATTGGCAAGTGCCCTTGTCTGAGCGAGCGCGAGAGGTGTGTGGGTTTGTGGTGGATGGTGCCACATATCATTGCCATGTTATGCCATACGGGCTGAAAAATGCCCCTGCAACGTTTCAGAAATTAATGAACGACATTGTAGCCGACATTCCCAACTGTACCGTGTACCTAGATGATGTCATAATATACGACGATGATTTTAACAGTCACTGTGCTCACATCGGACAGCTTTTTAATAAACTGAATGAAGCAGATTTGGTGGTAAACCTGGGTAAGTGCGATTTTGTCAAAGCCACAGTTTTGTACCTGGGGTTCGAGGTGGGGATGGGTCAGGTGTGCCCTCCACAGACAAAGATCAAAGCCATCGATCAGTTTCCCCAGCCTACGACTAAGAAACAAATCATGCGGTTTCTAGGTATGATAGGCTATTATCGTCGCTTCATCAAAGGCTATTCGACTGTACTTGCACCTTTAACTGACTTATTATCTAAGGACAAGAAGTTCCGGTGGGTTCCTAAGTGTGCAGAGGCGTTTTCCTTGGTGAAACACCTGTTATGTACCCACCACATACTCAGGGCCCCGGACTTCAGCAGACCTTTTCAGCTGGCGACTGATGCCAGTGGCGTAGGGGCTGGGGCTGTCTTGTTACAGACAGATGATGAAGGTATCAAACATCCAGTGAGTTTTTACAGTAAAAAATTCAATAGTGCACAAAGGAATTACTCTGTAATTGAAAAAGAACTCCTGGCGATAGTGCTGGCGCTCAGGCACTTCGATGCATATGTTCCTGCTTTCGGACCAGTCGTAGTGGTTTATACCGATCATCACCCTCTGAAATTCTTGAATCAGTTTCATAACCGGAATATGAGGCTGACCAGGTGGTCACTCATGCTTCAGGAGTATAATCTGGACATACACCATATTGCCGGTTCTGATAACGTGATAGCGGATTGTCTATCAAGGGTGGATGATGTTGGTTAGACTGCCACAGGATCGAGGGTTGAGTGTGGAGGAAAATAGGCTGTCACTGTAGTTCAGCCGAAAAAACAAATTAAAAAAGCAAAAACCTTATAAAAACTCTTTATTTTTTATAACGTGTAGAATTTTGTATAAGATGTTGTAGCAGTATCTAAGTTGAATGTTTTCGCTTATTGTCGCTGAGTTAGTTGAACTTGCTCGGTGGAGCGCAACAGTCTTTATTTTTTGTATATATGGTGCCTTGTGTCGCAACAGTGTGTGGTACTATGAGAAGCTTTCTGTTAGATATGAAGAACTTAGTCAAGGGTCTTATATCTTGGGGGAGGTGTGACGCTTCTGCATAGTAACCAAGTGCGGGCATGCGCGCGCGTCGGCTGCCCAGCCGTTTAGAAAGCCGGCAGGCTCTCCCTTAGTATATATCCTACGACAATGTAACTGTTGTTTCACAGCTTGAAGCTGCCCTTATTCTTAACCAACGCATCTTAGTATATTTTATTCTCGATAGTTGATTGTTTCATTATAATATATAAGATGTAAGTCTAGTGAGAGCGGGAAGAGACGAGCAGGAGAGAGAGACCGGCTTGGGACGTTGCTTCGCTTGCTTAGCTTGGGACGAGCCTGAAGCGCTGCCACATGCATTTGATTGCAACGTTAGGCTTAGTTTCGACTCACGCACGGGGTAGAGGATTTTGACCCGGCAATTGTGTTGAGTGTTGCCAAGCCTGGGATGTATTCTGCATGCCTAGTGGGGGGACCAGACAGATTCAAGACTCAGAGCTCACCTCACTGTCGTACCCTTCGGACCCCCTTGATATCTATCCCTCTCAACCCCACTTAGAAACTTTCTCTCTTACTTTGTATACCTTCTTTCCTCTACTTCACCAATCTATTTAATTATCCCCTCCCCTTGATAGACCTTATATCTATTATTGTATTAACGACGAGATCTCAGATAACTAGATAGGATTTAGGGCCTTATGCAGAGATTTAATTGTTAATGAGACCTAGGAAGCTTTTTGTTGTCTCATATTTGGTGGTTTCATGCTTGCTAGTGTGTTCTTGTGTCAGGTTAGCAGGGGCTAGACCGGAGGGGAGGCTTTTTGCGATCCTTTAAGTAAAGTCTGCTGGTGCGAGTCCCGTGGACCCGCACGACTTTACTAGGATACCCGTGGGAGTCTGGGGGCATTTTCTTGTCTGTGTCCCTGTGTGTATAGCGTTGTGTTGTGTGAGGGCCCTTGCCTAGTCCACTCAGCACTGCGCTAGCACGTCTTGCTTTTGTTTTAGGGTCGCCAGGAGAGAGTCAGATACTTGCGATCTGAGTCTCTCAAGAGAGCACCCTTTCAATTAGAGTAATTTGGCGCACAGACCTGGGAACGTCCATAGGCTAGAGCAGGTGGCTCAGCTCGGGTATCCGAAGCCTATATCCTTCCGGCTAGACCTCTGCCACCTGGCAGATTAACAGCTAGGGGTTATTATCTCTGTATGCTTGTTATTGTGCCACAGTTTACCGTTTTTGTGAGCATTGTGTGTCAGGGTGTGGCTTAGAGACTCTGTCCGAGCAGGCTTGCCTGACTAAGAGTGAGAAGCACACCTGTATGTGGTTATGTTGCGAGTTGCTGCCTTTATTTAATTATACCTATGCCATTATACACTGTATGGCCTATCACTAGTATTTATTCCTGCTTATGAGTTAAGAGTTCTCTAAATCCGTAATGTACTTTCTTTGCTAAGCATCAGATCCTACAGTAGCCGCATGCAGTTTAGAAACCCACATCTTGTCTACCTGTACGATGTTTTGAGGACTGTTTGCTTTCACCTTCTTTCACGCAGGGGTGATTAGTTGTATTAATTAACGTAACGTTAAATGTACTTTCTTCTAGTTTGTTATTAACCCTCCAGCCCCGGGGGCTATAGCTTACGACTGTGCTCCAGTACCGGGTGTTTTGACGATCTTTGGCCTATGTTAACTACTCTGTAAGTCAATGAATATGTCATGTAATGTTGTGAATAAAAAAGAATAATGTTCCACAAACCTTCCTCTGTCGAATGGCGTTGAGTAGAGGTCTCTAGCCCCTCTGGTTGCATAATGGTGAGCGCGGGAAGACGAGTGCTTTTCGGCGGCAAATTCTTCCCGCGTTCGGACGCGTCGCCTCGGCCATGGCTACGACGCACCTAGCCGCTCGCCGCGCCAAAGTATTTATCTCCCTTAGACGATTTTAGTGTTTGATATTGAGAATGTGATGTTTATTTGATATTTTCTAGTTATTTTGAGGCCAATTATATAAAATATGTTTATTAGGGTATCACTGTCACTGATATTGCTAATTTTCACTCGATACCGTACATTTTATTAGTAATTGAGGTAGCTTATTGTTGTATTAGGCACTGATTATTCGTTATCACAGGTGTTTATTATACTTTGGCCATCAAATATTAGGTCTTGTGTCACTTTCACTTTGACAAATATGCTTTAGAGAGTGTCACTGTCACTGATAATGCTCATTTTCACTCGATACCGTACATTTTATTAGTAATTGAGGTAGGTTATTGTTGTATTAGGCACTGATTATTCGTTATCACAGGTGTTTATTATACTTTGGCCATCAAATATTAGGTCTTGTGTCACTTTCACTTAGTTATATGATTTGTAAACGTTTTATATACAATTTATTGTGTCTTTTTTCACTGATTTATATATTTCTATAGGTTCTAATCATATGAATGTCACTTGGTATATACATATGTGTCACTTTCACATATTATTATGGTGTAATTGTATTTGTATCAATGTTCTCATAATACATGACTTTTGTATTACAATACATTGGTTTTCTTCCATTTTTTGCCTATATATAATTATAGTGTACATATTGTCATTTTATTTGGCAATTTCAGTATGATTATTAGAACTCCAGCTTGGAGTGGTAATCAAAGAAGCAATCTACAGCACAGAGTGCCACCTTGCACTCCACACACTCCAGGGTTGACTTTTTACCTGACCTCGGCTTCACCCTGCTGTTGTAGCAGACATGGCACCGCTTCTGCTGTGTTCTTCCGGATTCATTCTGAGGCAGGGAACCAAGCCTGTGCCTAGTCAAGTATTGAGCAGACTGCAAGCGGTCAATAACGGCGGGCCCAGGATGTGCCACTGCCCTCTGTGGCATAGCATACTTCTCCAGGAGCTCCGTCAACACCTGCTTTTGGAACCTCCGCAGGCTATTGAACTTCATGGGTGTGTTCACATTCCGAAGCTTGTATATGTTGTAGGCATTCAGAACTGACATGTCCACCATATGCAGAAAGAACTTTTTGTACCATCTGCACGAGGTACGCAGGCAGTCAATGAAGCCTATCTGCATGTCGGACTTGTCCACCAGCCTCATGTTGATGTTGTAGTCCAGGACAGCATCGGGCTTGGTCACCCTGGCCTGGGTGCGGCGATCCACCTTGCCAGTCTCCACCATTTCCCCCTTGTGGATGGTGGTCAGGAGGTTGACCTTCCGCTGGTCGTGCCAGTGGATAGCCAGAATGGGCCCCGACTTCTTCTTGAACACATCACCTTTTTTGGTCTTTGGAGGGAAAGGTGGCATGCCCTTCCTTTTCCCTCGTACTGTGCCTACAGTTCCCGTCTTGCGCTCATGCAGGTACTGTGAGAGAGCGGGGGACGTGTAATAATTGTCCGTGTAGAGGACGTGATTCTTATGAAAGTAGCGGTCCATCATGGCTTGCACCACTGCTCCGCCAAAGCCAATGAGGGGGTCCACAAGCAAGTCCCCTTCCTTCCCGCTGTAGACCAGGAAGTCCAGGACATAGCCAGTTTGGCAGTCGCACAGCACAAAGAATTTTATGCCAAAGCGATGTCTTTTTGAGGGGATGTACTGCTGAGTTTTCCCCGGAACAGCACAAGAGACTCGTCAATGACGACCTTGCGGAAGGGCTTGAAGTAGGAGGTGAAGCGTTTTCGCATCATCTCATACAACGTCCTAATCTTCCACAGCTTGTCTGGGAGGTGGACGTCAAGGTTGGTGACAAGATGGAGCGCTGCGAGGATATCAAGGTACCGGTCGCGAGACATATATTTCCCGAAGGCAGGGGTGGATATCAGATCATTGGTGATCCAATAGTCAGGCAACCTATGCTTCTTGACATGAGGCATTAGCATGGTGAGTGCCAGGAACACCAAGAACTCTTTATGAGTCACTGGGGTCCACTGCCTCATGTGGCCCTTGGTCACCTTTCCCAAAAAGTGGACCTGGAATTGGTGCTGCTTATTTGTCTCTTTGACAACATAGCCTACCACCTCCTCATCAAAGAAGGCCTCAAACAGTTCGTGTGGTGGAGCATTGGGGCCTGCAGGAAAATTGGGGGTAACGCCTGAACCCTCCAGTACCTCATCAAAAGCTGGCACATCAGGGTTGTATGCATCCTCATCAACTACGTCTTGCCACTGAAAAACGTAGAATGGGTCTTGTCTACGCTGACGAGGAGCTCCAGCTGGTGGCCCAGCACGCCCACGGCCAACTCGGGAGGCGCGCGCCCTAGGGCGGCGAGGGCGGCGGCCAGGGCGGTGGGCAGCACGACGGGCAGCACGACGCCGGGCCAAGCGGATGGGTCGAGGGTCGTCGATGTCCATATAGTCATCGTCAGAGTGGTCATCTTGCCCTGACGGTGGACCTATGTAATCATGGCCAGAGTCTTGAGAGAGGTGCCCTTCATCATCAGTGGCCCCCACATAATCTGGCGGGGAACCAGTGATGCGTGGGCGGCGTGCGGGTGGGCGAGGTGGGGAAGGAGTGGCAGGTGAGGCTGTGTCCCCCCGAGGTCCCGGGCTCCTTGGCCTGCGACGAGTGACAGAAAGCAATGTTTCACTGTCACTAGGGCCAGGTATTGGTGATGCGAGCTCAAAGACTTCTTCAGGAAGACATGTTGAAGGCGGGAGAGGTGGGGAGGACCGTGGGGAAAGTTGCGGGGACGTATGGCTGGGGCCGGCCGGGGTGGACGCCGCGGGAGCCTCGAACAAAACTCTCTTACTTTTCTTAATTTTCTTGGTATATTTCCTACCTTTCCCCTTTTCGGCAGCAGTATGTCTCCTGTCGGGGGACCTAGGAGGCAAATAGGCCGAAAGTGTGGGGTCCTCAACCCTTGGCAATGGTGGGGGTGGTGGGGAAGAATGCGGGGCATCCGGGTCATCTTGGGTGGCGTGGGTAGATAAGGGAGACAATGGCGGACGAGAAGGGTCACCACGCTGACCCTCACTCACAGCCTCATCCTCACCAAGTAGTTTTGCTTGTTCCCTAGCTGCCGCGGCCGCCTTCTCAAGTATTTTCTGCTTATACAAATGTAGCTTTAAAGGCGATTTACCTGGGGAAGGGCTTGGCGTCGTGTCACTTAAGCGAAATTTGGTGAGTGACCTTGAACTCTCCCACTCGCTCACTCTCTCAAGTTCACTGTCTTTAGGTAAACCAGCTTCCTCAACAACTGGTACATCACCTTCATCACTCTCATCACTGTCATGTTCTCTCGCAAATCCCAGGAATTGCTCTTCTTTATCACTCTCATGGCCATAATCACTCGACTTATAATTACTGGAGTCGTCACTGACTTCATCATCAACATTATGCTTGGCATCAGCTCGCTCATAAAGTCTCAATGTCGTCTCAATACCTCCGGGAGATAACACATTTAGGCGATGGCGTCGAGGTAAGGCGCGACGAACAAGCAAGGGCGTCGTAGGAAGCACGGTATCGGACACAGCGGAATCACTATTTGGCGTACTGTCCATGATGGCGTCGGGGTAGATACTGTTGCTGTGGCGGAGTTTACGCCTGGTGGCGCCACCTACCGTCACACGATACCGAAAATGTACGCGCGGCATTCGAAAGCACGCATGCAAGCAATGGGCGTTCAAGAGCCCTTCCGGGTTGCGCGGGCCGAGGTTGTTATGGGCGTTCAAGAGCCCATCCTGGTTGGAGGGGTTAAATTGTTTCTGCAATTTAATTCCGTGATCTATCTTTTCCTTGAAGCTTTAAGTCAACTTAATTGTGTGATCTTTTATATAGCCTGCTTGACTATCAGCAGTCTATAGTGTGTGCACCCTGTAACCGAGTCATAGGATACCTTGTTGTCCAGGCAGGACTCTTGACGGTTTAGGGTGGTTTGTTGCCTGGGTTTATAGATAAGGGTTGGATCTAGCGTTTTCCGTTGTTGCTTGTTGCCGCATACCTAGTCCAATAGAAAGAGCCCAGTGTTTATATATCCCAGGACGTAACAGTATACGAAAGTAGGCTATCGAAGTAAGGATAAGAAGTGACCTCGACGTCCGATAGTATTATAAGTCGAGACAAGTATTGTGCGTAGTCTCCGTATTGCTAACTATTGTCATTGTATAATTTACGGACTCTGTTAATGAGGCGGAAGGAAATTGGAGACAAAGGTACAGATGGAGGGATAGAAACCAAAGGAGGGTAGTATGGAAATTAGGGATTTATGCCAAACTCTATAGAAGAACTTCGAAAACTATTTATAAAATTATACCACGCAATGAAACAATGACATTATCCTTTATAATACTATTAAGTTAATCAAAGGACTGGAGTTTTCGAAAAGAGGCTCCAGTCCTGGCGCTATTCTTAACTTGCAGTGTTCACGGCTGGCTAAATAATCCAGAAGGGTTGATAGCCTCAGTTGCCCTATTTTAACTAACGAATTAAGTTAAGCTTAGTTAAAATAGGACTTCAGAGTTTATCAACCCTTCTGGATTATTAAGCCAGCACACTGTAAGTCAACAAGAGCGTCAGTCCCTTTTTCAAGAAACCCAGCCCCTTGTAAGTTAAGCGATTGCTAATTAATTCTATAACCTGGAAAACCACAAAATGAAACCACACCACATCAACGAAGCCGAAACACTAAATCCACAACATTATGAACCAGCGAATCCAGCCATTGACACACTTTACCTATTAACAAACTACCGAACACAAATGAAACATTAATGAAAACACTAACAAATAAATACACATTTTTAAGACAATGATTTTATTAAACAATTAACAACATATACTATATACCTAGGTAATATATATATGTAACCAACCATGCCATGACACTTACCGTTGACCATAACAAACTTCATAAGGCATTACGGTAAATATAAGATGTTATGCAGACTTTATTTTTCCTTCGTTTATTCTAGAGATGAGCCAATTTTCCCTCTTAAAATCCTGCCGAACAACTAATTCCTGTAAGTTTGACATGCTTCGCAGATTCATTAATTACGGAAGGGAAACTAATTGGGTGTCAGGGAAGGTGAACGGCGTTGGGGAGTGTGTGGGATGAGTTCGTAGGGTGAGTTGTAGTTTGTCCTAGATACAAACAGTATATTATATAATGTTACAGTACTAAACGTGTACGATACAGCCAAAATCAATAGTTCGTCCAAAAGCTTCATGATAATAACAGAATCTAGAGAGAGGAGCATCATTCGAGAATTCTACTATTATTCTATATTGCTATATATTATTCTATATTACAATAGTAACATATGCTATACTATTATTCTATATTGCTATATATTATTCTATATTACAATAGTACCATGCTATACTATTACCGGTATTCTATATTGCTATATATTATTCTATATTACAATAGTAACATATGCTATACTATTATTCTATATTGCTATATATTATTCTATATTACAATAGTAACATATGCTATACTATTATTCTATATTGCTATATATTATTCTATATTACAATAGTAACATATGCTCTACTATTATTCTATATTGCTATATATTATTCTCTGTCTTATCTCTGTCTTGAGTCGGCTACCCCCAAAATGGGGATTGGGCCTGAGCATATAGATAGATAGATAGATAGATATATTATTCTATATTACAATAGTAACATATGCTATACTATTATTCTATATTGCTATATATTATTCTATATTACAATAGTAACATATGCTATAATATTATTCTATATTGCTACATATTATTCTATATTACAATAGTAACATATGCTATACTATTATTCTATATTGCTATATATTATTCTATATTACAATAGTAACATATGCTTTACTATTATTCTATATTGCTATATATTATTCTATATTACAATAGTAACATATGCTATACTATTATTCTATATTGCTATATATTATTCTATATTACAATAGTAACATATGCTATACTATTATTCTATATTGCCATATATTATTCTATATTACAATAGTAACATATGCTTTACTATTATTCTATATTGCTATATATTATTCTATATTACAATAGTAACATATGCTATACTATTATTCTATATTGCTATATATTATTCTATATTACAATAGAAACATATGCTATACTATTATTCTATATTGCTATATATTATTTTATATTACAATAGTAACATATGCTATACTATTATTCTATATTGCTATATATTATTTTATATTACAATAGTAACATATGCTATACTATTATTCTATATTGCTATATATTATTCTATATTCCAATAGTAACATATGCTATACTATTATTCTATATTGCTATATTATTCTATATTACAATAGTAACATATGCTATACTATTATTCTATATTGCTATATATTATTCTATATTACAATAGTAACATATGCTAAATATGCTATACTAGTATTCTATATTGCTATATATTATTCTATATTACAATAGTAACATATGCTATACTAATATTCTATATTGCTATATATTTTATATTACAATAGTAACATATGCTATACTATTATTCTATATTGCTATATATTATTCTATATTGCTATATATTATTCTATATTACAATAGTAACATATGTTATACTATTATTCTATATTGCTATATATTATGCTATATTACAATAGTAACATATTCTATACTATTATTCTATATTGCTATATATTCTATATTACAATAGTAACATATGCTATACTATTATTCTATATTGCTATATATTATTATATATTGCTATATATTATTCTATATTACAATAGTAACATATGCTATACTATTATTCTATATTGCTATATATTATTCTATATTACAATAGTAACATATGCTTTACTATTATTCTATATTGCTATATATTATTCTATATTACAAGAGTAACATATGCTATACTATTATTCTATATTGCTATATATTATTCTATATTACAATAGTAACATATGCTATACTATTATTCTATATTGCTATATATTATTCTATATTACAATAGTAACATATGCTATACTATTATTTTATATTGCTATATATTATTCTATATTACAATAGTAACATATGCTATACTATTATTCTATATTGCTAAATATTATGCTATATTACAATAGTAACATATGCTATACTATTATTCTATATTGCTATATATTAATCTATATTACAATAGTAACATGTTATACTATTATTCTATATTACAATAGTAACATATGCTATACTATTATTCTATTTTGCTATATATTATTCTATATTACAATAGTAACATATGCTATACTATTATTCTATATTGGTATATATTATTCTATATTACAATAGTAACATGCTATACTATTATTCTATATTACAATAGTAACATATGCTATACTATTATTCTATATTGCTATATATTATTCTATATTACAATAGTAACATATGCTATACTATTATTCTATATTGCTATATATTATTCTGTATTACAATAGTAACATATGCTATACTATTATTCTATATTGCAAATATATTATTCTATATTACAATAGTAACATATGCTATACTATTATTCTATATTGCTATATATTATTCTATATTACAATTGTAACATATGCTATACTATTATTCTATATTGCTATATATTATTCTATATTACAATAGTAACATATGCTATACTATTATTCTATATTGCTATATATTATTCTATATTACAATAGTAACATAATTATGCTATACTATTATTCTATATTGCTATATGTTATTCTATATTACAATAGTAACATATGCTATACTATTATTCTATATTGCTATATGTTATTCTATATTACAATAGTATCATATGCTATACTATTATTCTATATTGCTATATATTATTCTATATTACAATAGTAACATAATTATGCTATACTATTATTCTATATTGCTATATATTATTCTATATTACCATAGTATCATATGCTATACTATTATTCTATATTGCTATATATTATTCTATATTGCTATATATTATTCTATATTACAATAGTAACATATGCTATACTATTATTCTATATTGCTATATATTATTCTATATTACAATAGTAACATAATTATGCTATATTATTATTCTATATTGCTATATGTTATTCTATATTACAATAGTAACATATGCTATACTATTATTCTATATTGCTATATATTATTCTATATTACAATAGTAACATAATTATGCTATATTATTATTCTATATTGCTATATATTATTCTATATTACAATAGCAACATATGCTATACTATTATTCTATATTGCTATATATTATTCTATATTACAATAGTAACATATGCTATACTATTATTCTATATTGCTATATATTATTCTATATTACAATAGTAACATATGCTATACTATTATTCTATATTGCTATATATTATTCTATATTACAATAGTAACATATGCTATACTATTATTCTATATTGCTATATATTATTCTATATTACAATAGTAACATATGCTATACTATTATTCTATATTGCTATATATTATTCTATATTACAATAGTAACATATGCTATACTATTATTCTATATTGCTATATATTATTCTATATTACAATAGTAACATATGCTATACTATTATTCTATATTGCTATATATTATTCTATATTACAATAGTAACATATGCTATACTATTATTCTATATTGCTATATATTATTCTATATTACAATAGTAACATATGCTATACTATTATTCTATATTGCTATATATTATTCTATATTACAATAGTAACATATGCTATACTATTATTCTATATTGCTATATATTATTCTATATTACAATAGTAACATATGCTATACTATTATTCTATATTGCTATATATTATTCTATATTACAATAGTAACATATGCTATACTATTATTCTATATTGCTATATATTATTCTATATTACAATAGTAACATATGCTATACTATTATTCTATATTGCTATATATTATTCTATATTACAATAGTAACATATGCTATACTATTATTCTATATTGCTATATATTATTCTATATTACAATAGTAACATATGCTATACTATTATTCTATATTGCTATATATTATTCTATATTACAATAGTAACATATGCTATACTATTATTCTATATTGCTATATATTATTCTATATTACAATAGTAACATATGCTATACTATTATTCTATATTGCTATATATTATTCTATATTGCTATATATTATTCTATATTACAATAGTAACATATGCTATACTATTATTCTATATTGCTATATATTCTATATTACAATAGTAACATATGCTATACTATTATTCTATATTGCTATATATTATTCTATATTGCTATATATTATTCTATATTACAATAGTAACATATGCTATACTATTATTCTATATTGCTATATATTATTCTATATTACAATAGTAACATATGCTATACTATTATTCTATATTGCTATATATTCTATATTACAATAGTAACATATGCTATACTATTATTCTATATTGCTATATATTATTCTATATTACAATAGTAACATATGCTATACTATTATTCTATATTGCTATATATTATGCTATATTACAATAGTAACATATGCTATACTATTATTCTATATTGCTATATATTATTCTATATTACAATAGTAACATATGCTATACTATTATTCTATATTGCTATATATTATTCTATATTACAATAGTAACATATGCTATACTATTATTCTATATTGCTATATATTATTCTATATTACAATAGTAACATATGCTATACTATTATTCTATATTGCTATATATTATTCTATATTACAATAGTAACATATGCTATACTATTATTCTATATTGCTATATATTATTCTATATTACAATAGTAACATATGCTATACTATTATTCTATATTGCTATATATTATTCTATATTACAATAGTAACATATGCTATACTATTATTCTATATTGCTATATATTATTCTATATTACAATAGTAACATATACTATACTATTATTCTATATTACAATAGTAACATATGCTATACTATTATTCTATATTGCTATATATTATTCTATATTACAATAGTAACATATGCTATACTATTATTCTATATTGCTATATATTATTCTATATTACAATAGTAACATATGCTATACTATTATTCTATATTGCTATATATTTATTCTATATTACAATAGTAACATATGCTATATATTAATACTATTATTCTATATTGCTATATGTTATTCTATATTACAATAGTAACATATGCTATACTATTATTCTATATTGCTATATATTATTCTATATTACAATAGTAACATATGCTATACTATTATTCTATATTGCTATATACTATTCTATATTACAATAGTAACATATGCTATACTATTATTCTATATTGCTATATATTATTCTATATTACAATAGTATCATATGCTATACTATTATTCTATATTGCTATATATTATTCTATATTACAATAGTATCATATGCTATACTATTATTCACAGGATATTGGAAATACCTCGCGACTGTCCATTAAGAGCCAGGGATACATATGATTAGTTTATGAACAAGATTCTCGGCGAACTATTGAGTGTGGCTGTGCACTCTGAGACCCAAAGTCTGGGTCATTATGTCTATCCAAATTGATTAACCCATTCAGTACCGGTGACCTCCTTTGCACTATATTCTGGCAATGCTTAGACGATTATATTCAGCTTAGAAAGGACCTTTAGCAGTAATAAGGCTTTAAAGTATCTCAACAAAACCCTCTTAACTACCACAGATCTTTCCTAGGCTGCGTAATATCGTCTACATATGGCTATAAAATACTATAACACATGTCGCTGGTAAACAAAGGGTTAAGGGAACCTTCATAACGCAAATATTATATAATACATTGATGATCTGGGATAGTTTCGAAAATGTTGCCCTAGCTTTAGCCGATTTTATGTAGGTTACAAACGACTGTGGGAGTAAAAAGTCTTAGTAGGATATTGATTACCTCATAAATATATTGAGATCATTCAAAACCTGAGTAATTTTTAATGACGTACAGTAAATAGTCCCACCTCCTCCAGTATTGATATCCTTGGTGTAACATTAAATGCCAACCTGAACTAGACACCTCATGTTAGATCCATCACTGATCTATCTATCTATATATTGCCTGACACCGTAATCCCCGAAGGGGTGGCCACGAACGATCCGCCCCCATGCACTTCTGTCCTCAATCAGTCGACGCCCCTCCTCCCAATCAGCACCGCCTTCATCCATATACTTCCTCACTCCATCCTTCCACTTCTCCTTCGGTTTACCTCTCCCTCTCTGTCCTTCCACCTCTCTCTCGTACACCCTCTTAGTCATTCTCTCGCATCTCATATGTTCCATATGGCCGAACCATCTAAAGGTGCTCCTTTTCACACTTTCCAGCACATCTACCTCCACACCACACCTCCTTCTTACTTCCTCATTCGTCTGTCTATCCCTCCATGTAACTCCGCACGCACTTCTTAAGTAACTCATTTCCGCTCCTCTCACTCTTGGTCTGAGTCTCTTCTCGTACGTCCATGCTTCGCTTCCGTAAGTCAGTGTCGGGATTACTACACTGTCATGCAAGGACTTCTTCACTTCCATACTGACCACCGTATTTATTGTTACTGCTTTCAACGTTTCTACAACCCTCTTCCCCTGTTGCACCCTCTCCTGCACTTCTTCATCCTTAGTCCCATCTTTACTCAACACACTGCCCAGATACTTAAATGAGCTGACAATCTCAATAGCCTGACCGTTCAACTTCACCTCACACTCTGTGGTTTCACCCCTTTTGAAGACCATAACCTTGCTCTTCCCAGCATTTACCTTCAGATTCCGTTTTTCGCACACTGTTCCAAACACATTTACCAGACCCTGCAACTCCCATTCATTATCGCTCATCAGAACTGTATCATCAGCAAACTGCAGTACAGGTAGCTTCCACTCGTTTCCCTCCCTTATCAGCGATACACCAACATCCACTGCTCTCCCTTGTATTTCTTTCATGACTCCATCCATATATACAGTAAACAACCACAAGGACATCACACACCCATGTTTCAACCCAACATTCAGATCAAAGAACTCGCTCTGCTCATTCTCCACACGTACTGCCGCCTTTGCACCCTCATACATGCTCTTCACTGCTTTCAGCAACTTGCCATCTACTCCGTATATTTTAAGTACTTTCCACATAGCTTCTCTATCCACTCTGTCATAGGCCTTCTCCAAGTCCATAAAGGCAACATACAGCTTATGTTGCTTCTCCAGATATTTCTCCACAACACAATTCAGGGTAAAATTCTGATCTACAAATCCTTTTCCCTTCCTATAACCGCCCTGCTCGTCACCTATCCATTTCTCTGTTCTCGCTCTCACTCTCTCAATCACTACCCTACAGTACACCTTCCCTACTATGCTTAGAAGACATATTCCTCGGTGGTTACCACACACTCCTCTTTCCCCTTTACCCTTATATAGGGGGACTATTATGCCTGTCTTCCATTCATCAGGTGCACTCCCCTTCTCCCATGCTAGTTTGCACATTTTCCATACCCATTCGATCACTATCTCACCACCATATTTCAGCATTTCCCCACACATTCCATCTATTCCTGGTGCTTTCCCCAACTTCACTCTTTTCATGGTTTTACACACTTCTGACCTCCTGATCCCCACCTCCTCCTCCACTATTTCTCTTCTTTTCCCTCCCATACCCCATCCAACTATGTTTGCTGGCACTTCATTTCTTACATTTAGCAATTCGTTGAAGTACTCTCGCCATCTTTCGATTCTCTCTTGCTTCTCGGCTAGTACTCGCCCACTCTTATCTTTCACACCCTTACTGTTTCCCTTGCTACCTTCCCTAACTTTCTTTACTTCTTTCCAAAGCAGTTTCTTACACTCCCTCCATTTTACACTCAGGTTCCTTCCAAATTCCTCATCTACTCTTCTCTTACTTTCCTTCAATACTCTCTTTTTCTCCACGTACCTCCCTCGTTTCTGTCTCTCCAAATCTTCATTTCCTCTACTACCCAACCATTCTCTAAATGCTTTCTTATTGTCTTCCACAGCTATTTTTACCTTTTCTGTCTACCATGCTGTATCCTTCACTCCCCTCCATCTTCTCCTTACTCTACACACCTCCTCACATGCTGCACAGATCTCTTCCTTGAACACTTTGCTCATCTCCTCCACTTCCTCCATACCTTCCAGGTCAAGCCTACCTAGTCGTCTTTCTACTGCTCCCCTGTACTCTTCCCTGATTTCCTCCTGTAGCCTCTCCACCCTCCTCGCCATTCCACCTTCCTCTCGCCTCCATCCAGCTCTCCTCACCCACTTCTTGTGTATCCTAATTTTAGCTACTACTACATAATGGTCAGACGGACCCCCTCCAATACCCCTATACACCCTAGCATCCATCACAAATATTTAAATTCGTTCATTCACACATATAATAATTATAATCAATCAGTCCCTTCCGTTCCACCACTGTCTTTTCCTTATCATTCTTTCTCCACATCACTTTCCATGTGAATCTGTGTATCATTCTGTGTCGGAAGAAGGTGTTGGCAATCCACAACCTCCTCCCCACACATACGTCCACAAGTGCACTACCATTCCCATTCACGTCTGACGGTACCCCCCACCCTCCCACCACTCCATCAACTTTCTTATCACCCACCTTCCCATTCATATCCCCAATCAGATATATTCTTTCGTTTTTGCCAAACTTATCCAGGCACGCCTCCACATTCACCCAGAACTCCTCTTTCTCTCTTACAGGTTTATCCTCTGTCGGAGCATACACACTCTCAATCACCCACGTTTGTATTCCTACTTTCATTCTCACCCACACAATCCTTGAACCCAAAGACCCATAGTCTCTTACACGGTCCTTCCATTTGTTGCTTACAAACAAACATTCACCTTCTCTCGCTGCTCCCTCACTCACTCCAGCACACACACCCATTCCACACTACCACTCTCTCACAACTGTACTCCATCACTGATGAGCTGCCCGTTTAGTCACTCTCTCTCCTCTACAATGTAGAACTTCCGCTTATGAAAAATTAATATATCCCCAGAACTTCTACTCTCTTGAATTCACTTCCTTGAAGTTGCTTTCCACAAATGTACAACCCACAACAATGAATGTCTAATTGTTTCAAGCATTTTATGAATGGAGGATGCTTTAAGACACATAGACCTTTCTAGTTTTGTCATTGTTTTTACTTCCTTTATTTAATCTTTAAAAAGAAAATAATAAATAAATAAATATATATATACAGTATATACAGTATATATATATATATATATTTTTATATATATATATATATATATATATATATATATATATATATATATATATATATATATATATATAACTGCTAAGGTTAGGAATCGAACCATACAGGCAGGAGGTCCACCCACCTATGGCACTACCAAGGTTAAAAGGAGAAATCTGATACTTCTACCAGTATTTTTCCCCAACCTGACTCTGGTGGGGGAAGACAGTCTTTTAATCGTTTTCCGGCATATACAGTATATATATACTGTGTGTATGTATATATATATATATATATATATATATATATATATATATATATATATATATATATATATATATATATATATATATATATATATATATATAATATATATATATATATATATATTTATATATATATATATATATATATATATATATATACTTGTTAGTATGTCAGCTGGTGAAGCGGGGCACCGTAATTTCCATAATAGTAGGATAAGTAGGGATAAGACGCCAACTCACACAGGACAGGGTCTTAGCTGGTTCAGCTTTTGCACGAAACTTTACAAAATCAACTCTATTAAAAATTTGCTGGATCGAGCTTATGAAATTTGCTCTAATTATGTCACGCTTCACGAGGAGATAACCAAATTAAGGGACTACTGTGTTAATAATAATTATAAGGAAGATATTTTCAACAGTATCTTAAAGAAGTTTTTTAATGTCAAACAATACGGAGCCAGTGAACCCAAGTATGATGTTCCTAAATTGGTTAAGTATATCAAGATGGTAGATATCTATGGTAACATTAGTTACGAATTTCGGAAAATTGCTCAAAATATTTTAAAAGATTCATTCCCCGCAGTTAACGTTAAGATTATATTCACTAATGACTTCAAAATTGGTTCATTTTTTAATTTCAAAGACCATGTGCTAGACCCTCTATGTTCGAATATCGTTTACCGATTTACTTGTCGTAGCTGTAATGTTGGGTATAGTGGATGTACTAGCCGTTCATTCAAGATAAGGGTATACGAACATATTGGCAAAAGTTACAGGTCAGGTATTTTTTTTACAAAAGATGGCATTTTCTGCCGCCCGTAATCACTCCCATGAGAACGATCATCGTTTCTCTGATAAAGATTTTCAAATATTAGCGAAATTTAAGCATCATACAGACGCGCTCATTGGAGAAAAATTGCTCATCAAGAAGTTCAATCCAGAACTTAATGTTTCGAACAACTCTTAAATATTTGTGATTGTGTTTTTTTGTATATATTTGTTTTCTTTTTGTTTCAAATTTTTCGATCACTTTGTTTTAGTTTTATTTGATTTCCTTTCACAGCTCCACAGTCACTTGAGCTATGGCGGTGTTTTAGTTGACCCCCACACCCAGTTCTGTGAACGTGTCTGGTCTTTTGTTTCCCTGTACTTAGGTAAGTGTACAGTCATGTATTATGTGATTTTTGTATTATTATGTTTTGTAAAAGGTGTAGTCTGTTGATAGTTCATTATGTTCTTAAGTAAATTACGAGATAGCTATATATATTTTTAATTGGATGTTTCAGTTTCTACTTCTAACTGTGAGTTTTCAGTCATTTAAAACAAAAATAAACTTTTAAATATTAATATAGAGTGGATTTTAATTGTTTACTCATTTTAACTAACTTATTAGTGATCCCGTTGTTCCTTCTGTTATGAGTTTTTACTCTTTTTTTTTTTAGGGATTATATGGTACTCCTGAAGATGGCTTAATGTAAGCCGAAAATTTGAGAATAAAGATGAGTCCAGGCGTCTTATCCCTACTTATCCTACAATTATATATATATACTGTATATATCCCGCTCCGTGAAATTCTTGGGAATCATCTGGCAAAAAAAAACATCCAACTTTCGTCCTTATAGCAACTGCACATAGGGTTGAGCGACCCTTGTTTTTGCCGTTTGGCAGACCGTTTATGGGTGTGAATCTGGGTAGACAGAGGGGCCAACTCGCCAACGCGCTCAGCCAATGAGAGCGCGGCTACGACGTGGGGAATTAAATGGCCGCCCGCCCGACCACTCACAGGCGCTGTACGAGACGTGCTTCAGTAGTCACGCTCAAACCGAGTTAGAGTCAACACACGAGTGACTACCTCCGCTACTTTAAACATCAATAACTCAAAACTCTACTCGTGGCGAGTTGGCCCCTCTGGCACGGACCTCCTCATATACAGTATACACTATATATATATGTTTTATTTTATTTTTTTCTATGTGGATGAGGGAGACAAAAGGCAGAGCTGCCTGTGACAAGTGCCTCCCCCAGAGTTGAAAGCAGGTAGGGACGTAAAAACACAAGCCAGCCCGAGTAAGCCCAAGTGGTTAGTTAAAATAGGACTTCAGAGGCTATCAACCCTATTGGATTATTAAGCCAGCACACTAAGTCAAGAATATCGTCAGGACTGGAACATCTCTGCGAGAACTCCAGTCCCTTGTCCCAAGTGGGGACGAACAAACTACCGAGCCAGACTCTGCTGGTAAGGACGACTACTTTTTTGTTGTGACAAAAAGAAGTGTGGTGTGCTTGTTTAGTGTAGTGAAGTAGATAGTAAAAGGGTTTTTTGAGAGCTAGCTGGATCACTGTGTAGGTGAGGCACAAATAGAAACAGTAAGGGAAGCCAGATAAATGAAACAGGAGTTCCAGCATCTCCTTACCATATGCCTCTAGGCCTCCCCTGGGTATTGCTTTGTTTGATTTGACGTCCGCCTCCAATTTGGTACTCTAGGTCTACGTTGGAGACGTAGAGGCAACTACTAAATTGGGAGGTTTGACGCCTCCCAAATACCAAAGAAGGAAAACCTTCTATTTGGTAGTAGTCTCGCAGTATCCAACGTCATAGTATCCCGCCCTCATGTATTTAAAGTAGAAAGACGGCCAGCCAATCAACGTGCTCCTTTTGGCCGAGCCTTTTGGCAAGATAACGTGGACATTCCAGGCATGACTTCCACTGTCTGCACACCACCTCGATTAGCCAATCAAAAGACTCCATTGTCGGAGCCCAAATATGTCCGTACAGCCTCGCCTAAAAACTCGCTTCTTTCACAGACCGTTCCTTCGGATTGCAATCTATTAAATAACGTAGTGCCAGCCCTATACTCCCGTAAGCCACTAAAAGACAATTGCAAAGGACTTCCTGGGACATACTATAGAGAGAGAGAAGAAGAAGAGATAAAAGTAAATATTCCGCTCGCGCATGCCCAGCGGCGTCGAGCCTCGCATGCGAGCCAGCCAATCACAGCGTGGGAGAGCGAGGGGCAGGACTATAAAGGGAGGGGGGGAGCGTGTTGCAAAGTCATTCAGGCACCCGGCACCACTGGGGCAGCTTGCCACAGCTCAGCCTCTCTCTCTTCCCAGGGCACCTCAGGAAACTTGGCTTGCCCTACTACAGCCTTCCAGCCCACCTCAACAGTTCCCGTGAATACTCCCTCGGGCCTGGCGTCACTCTCACCTACGCGGAGATTACACCGCCAGTATCCCTCCACCTGGCGCCACATTGCTGGTTTACACACCTGTAGCCAGACAATTCAAGAGGGGCGACAGATAGTAGCTGAGAGTGACCGTTTCCAGGAGATAAAGAGAAAGAGAGAGAGATCATGTTAACTGACCTAGTGGTTACCCCTAAATAATTAATGTGTTCTTATTAGAACAGACTAAAGAGAAATAGACTTGACTTACGAAACAAAATAAAGGGATGATGTGTTCATAGAGTATTACTGTTTATTGATAGAGAAGGCTCCATTCCATTAGCTACCAAATAGATAGGATCTTATGGGACGAGAATTAATTAAAGTAAGAGGGATTGAGATTTGAAAGCAACTATAGGGTTCAGTGGGAATAATAGAAAGTTGCGGGTAGATGAGCTTCAGCTTAGGGAGATAGATATATATATATATATATATATAGGAAGAACACCAGTCCAAGAATTAAACTATATCTTATGTTGTGGAGAAAATTTAATTAATCATATTATTAATGGTTAGCCCGTCGGTTGAGCGGCGATAGGGAATAAGCCTAAAGTAGAATCTTTGAATTAGTAAGGACGTATCTATTGCGTTAAGATATTATGTACGTATCCGGGAATACGTGTAACGGTTAAAGAGTTAAATATTGTAAAGGATGAAGATTGTTTCCTACGCGGAGACTTAGATGACCTACGGGTCTGTATTGTATTAGGGTCAAGATATTGTGTTAAGATCATTTATGTTCAAGTGTAACGGACTATGCGTTCGATGCTGTAAAGGGGTGGTGAGATAAAGATTATATAATTTGTGGGAAATTAAGTGGTCTACGGGCCAGTGTTGTATTCAGGTGTTGTATTGTATTAGGGTTAAGATATTGCGTTGTATTAAGAGAATTTATGTTCAGGTGTAACGGACTACGTGTTCGATGCTGTAAAGTGGTGGTGAGATAAAGATTATATAATTTGTGGGAAATTAAGTGGTCTATGGGCCAGTGTTGTATCCAGGTGTTGTATTGTATGAGGAGGATTTATGTTCGTAACGTCCCGGTCTTATCGATAGACATCCAGGGGCTCGGTAAAGGTTATATTATTTAGGAAATAGCATTTGTGATTTAGATTTGCGAATAAGAGTCTTTGGTCAGAGACCCCTGGTCTCTTAGTTAGACATCCGAGGTCATTGAAAAATATATTAGTTGAGTCTGGTAACCTGCAATGGATCGAAGTCGAAGTGAGTCATTACCTGAATAGCGGGAATCCAAGTAGATGGTAACGGGAGCTCTCGAGTTCCAATGTACTATCTGGTGTGGGTCAACGAACTATTCAATTCGTGTATTGAACTCATTTCGGCCCGAACAGGAAGTGGGTTACTGGACCGGTGTTAGCTTAAGAGTTGGGCTGTTAAATAAATATACAAAACTCCAACAACTGTCTAATTATTCCCCCACCATATTAGTGTGCTTCAACTTAGAAATTTAAGTACAACATTTTGGTGGCAAGCAGTGGGATTAGACAAATTGTTGGGTTGAGTATAAATTATCTAGCAAAACCGACATAATGGCGACAGTATTACCGTTCAGAGTATGGGAAGAGGGGATAGAAGAAATTGAGCTATGGATTGAACAAATAGAATGTCAATTCACTCTACTTGAGGTAGGAGATGATGGGAAAAAAATCGCCTATGGAAAGGCACACTTAGGCAAGGCCCTAAACGATGTAAGAGTACGTCTAGAGGGACTAGTGTCGTGGGCAGAAGTGAAGGCCGCTCTAATCGAGGAGTTTGGCCAAGAAACCTCCACAAGGAAGGCCCGAGAGAAACTAAAGACAATGAAACTGGACGGCCAGAATGTGAGAACCCTGAGAATGGGAATCGCGAAGTATGTCAAACTCGCGCTTCCACATATGGACCAAGAGAGTCAGGAAACAGAAATTAGGGAGATCATGATTCAAGCGTGTCCAGTGGAAGTGAAGAAACACTGCATCATTCATGAAGTGACTACCACAAAGGAACTCATGGAGGTGATAACAAAAGTAATGGAAGCCCGAGAAGTAAGAGAGGAGAAAAAGAAAGGGGAAGAGGAAAACCTGAACAAAGGGTATTCAAGAACAATTGTCCGATGTTTTGTATGTAGGCAAACCAGACACCTAGCTAGGAACTGTTCTAACTGACCCCAAACTCAAACCCCTAGATTCAACTCAAGGCCCCCACTCCGAAATGATCGACCCCTACCCAGGGTGACCGACCCAAACCATGGAAGATTTCTCCCGGTCGAGTACCGAGAGATGGAAACCAAACCGGAAGTCACAATGCCGGAAGAGGAAGTAAATTTTCCCCTAAACCTCACATAGAAGGGTGATATAGTGAGGTTAATATCTTAGAGAGACATACGCCTTGTGAAACTATCGTGATCAATGGGAAATCCGCAAACATGTTAATTGACACGGGGGCTAATAGAAGCTGTCTTTTGGAGATTTTTTGGAGAAACAACCAGAGAGAAATAGGGACGTTACAGCAGACTAGTATTCAGTTGTCAGGAGCTGGTGGTCAACCATTGACTGTCCGAGGGAGAACTAATTTGGTAGTGATACAGTGGAAGGAAATTAAATTCACCACTAATTTGTGTGTACTATCGGGGAAATCTAATAGCGGAGTTGATGGGTACGTGGGAATTGACCTTATGAGCCAGTTGGGGGTAACTATACAGTGTGGGCCGAAAGACGCAACAACGACCCTCCGACCACAGATGGTTGCTACCACGGGAAAACTTTCTATTCCCCCTAGACCTTTTTTTTTTTTTTAAGAGACAATGAACGTAGGAAGGAAAACACAGATAAACCAAAAAGGTCCATGTGACTAAAGGTATCCTCCATTAATAAAATGTTTGTAACAACTGGATTTAAACTTTTGTAGATTGTAAGTTTGTGGAAAGCAACTCGAGGGAAGTGAATTCCAAAGAGTAATAGTTCTAGGGATAAATGAATTTTGATAAGCAGAAGTTCTGCATTGTGAAGGAGAAAGTGTAAGTTCATGGGCGCTCTCAGCTGCCCTAGTTCTACGGGGAAAGATGTGGAGAGGCGGCACAATTGAAGCAAGTTCCTCGGAACAATTGCTGTGAAAATATCTGTAGAATAATGCAAGGGATGCAACGTTTCTTCGTATGGATAATGTAGGAAGGTCCTGTGTGATTGCAGGGTTATCGATTAATCTAATAGCTTTATTTTGAATTTTGTCCAACTGCCTCAATGCAACCACTCCACTTCCACCCCACAGAGGTGAACAGTAATCCATCTGAGAACGCACATGACTTTTATATATTACGGCCAACTGCTCGTCAGTGAAGAATTCTCGAACTCTGTACAGGAGTCCCAGTTTTTTAGAGGCATTCTTAGCAATGCTTCTAACATAATGTGTCCAGCTCAAGTTAGTAGTTAATGTTACACCGAGAATGTCAATACTAGGGGCAGTGGGAATATTTACATCATTAAAAAATATTTGGGAGTCAATGAGATTCTGTCGGTTAGAAAATTGAATGTACTTGGTTTTCTGTGCATTAAAGGAAACTAAATTCTTTTGTCCCCTTTCATTAATTCTAGAAAGGTCCTGGTTCAGAGAAATTGCAGTGTTTATTTTTGAATTTATAAGATCGGGTTGGGTGAAAGAATTGGTAAATGTGAAGGAACTGTGGAGTGTTGAGTCATCTGCATAGGAATGTATTGGATTATGAGTGGTAGATATGAGATCATTGATATGAATGAGGAACAGAGTTGGGGCCAAAACTGATCCCTGGGGAACACCAGCATTTATTGAGTGAAATTGAGAATAAAGGCCATCTACCATTACACATATTTTTCTGTTATGAAGATAAGAAGAAATTAGTGGAACTAATGATGCAAGGCCGTAGTGTGACATCTTCGACAATAAGGATTGATGCCAGACTCTATCAAATGCCTTTGATATATCCAGTGCTATTGTATGTGTTTCACCATGTTGGCCTGTAGCTTGGTTGATTTGATGCGTAAGAAGGCAAAGAATGTCTGCAGTTGATCGACATCTTCTAAAACCATATTGCCTATCACTGATTAATTTATTATTCTCAAGATGCTTAATTATGTGATTATTTAATATAATTTCAAAGACTTTACCAAGAGTGGAAGTTATAGGTATTGGTCTGTAGTTTGATGGATCTGAAGAGGCACCTTTTTTAGGAACTGGATGGATGTTTGCTTCTTTCCAGGGTACTGGGAAGCATGAGGTATGAGTACACAGACGGATTTTTTTTGCCAATACAGGAGCGAACACCAAGGAGCAATTCTTAAGTACTATTGGAGGAATTTCAACTGGACCAGGAGCCTTATCTACTGAGAGATTCTGCAAAATAGTTTTGACATGTCTGGTGTGGATCTTAAATGAGGGAATTTCAGGCGAATTAAAATTAAGTACAGGGACATCTTGATTTATTTCATCTAAGGTTGAGTTGGTGGAGAAAATATCCACAAAAAGGTTAGCTTTACCTCGTGGGTCACTTACAGGATTGCCAGTCAAAAATTTTAATGGTGGAATTGATGAAGCAGTAGTGAAGTTGGATTTGAATGAGTTAAGAGTAGACCAAAATATTTTGTTATCATTTGGATTATTTAGAAGTTTATTTGCCTGCTTGTGGAGAAAGTTTGATTTTGTTAGGTTTAATACAGTTTTGGTATGATTTCTGATGTTTCTAAAGTAATTAAAGGCTTCATGTGTTTTTGATCTTGTGTATGCATTGTAGGCTATTGCTTTTTGTTCAGTTACTCTAGCACAATTATGGTCAAACCATTTAGGTGAATTAGATCTTTTACTGAACTTTTGATTAGGAATAAAAGTTTCCATTCCAATTTTTACAAAATCTTGTATGTGGCTCAAGGTGGAGTGTGCATCATTAGAAAAGAAAGAGGTCCAGGGAATATCAATAAAGAAACCTTGAAGACCCTCCCAGTCTGCCCTATCGTAATGCCATTTAGTCACCAAAACAGGTTCAGAGTGGGAAGGTGTGGTAGGTGATAGACAGGTGGCCTGTATCAGACAGTGATCAGAAGATCCAAGCAGGGACCTCACTGTAACATCATAATTTTCTGAATTGGTTGTTAAAAATAAGTCCAGTAGGTGGGAATTATGATTAGGATTATCTGGTACACGGGATGGGTTGGTTGACTAGTTGAGTGAGATTAAATGAGTCTGCAAATAGCTCACATTCAAGACCAGCATCATCAGTCCTGGCTGAATGAGTGAGCCATTCAACATTATGGACATTAAAATTACCCAACACAGTGATTTCAGAAGAAGCATTTAAGTTGAGGACACTGAGTTGTGAGGACAGAGAATCAAAAAGACTTTGCTCTGGAGGAGTATTTGGGGAACGGTAGATGCAACATATGTATTTAAATTTACCGGCAGAAATTAATTTGTATATAGAATAATCAAAATAGGGACAATTGAAACTAGTAACCTCCTCCAGGGCAATTTCAGATTTTGCGAAGCAACATACACCTCCTTTAGGTCTGAAATTTTGGAGCAGTTGATAACCTGGAAAATTAAATCTAGACGTGTCAGATGTGGATGTTACTTGAGTCTCTGTCAAAAAAAGGAGAGTAGGGGATTCTGCTTGAAGAAATTGATGTACAAAATTGATGTTAGAGTGAAGTCCCCTTATATTGCTAAAGAAAAAGCTGCACCACGAGCAGCTTTGGGACGTTGCAATGCTCTTGACACAGTCGCATGATGACGACCGGGAGGGCCCTGTGTCAATGACCCAACCCTGCCGGGGGTGGATATCCGAGGGACCACCAGGTTTGCTCTTAACAATTGTACTACCATATTTATTTGGTAAAGATGTATGGTGTTACATGTATGATATGTAGTGGGAAGAGTAGTGTTTTATGGATAGAGGATAGCGATGTAGGGCAATGTCGTGAAATTGGATGTGTATGTTATATAAAGAGGGTTTTCCTGATACCCATGATGTGTGAGGCAGAAAGATATGTATCCAGCTACCAAGGCCTGGGAGAGAAAATGGAATTCAGGCTATTCCATGAGTCTCCCGAAACCTTGGCGGTAGTACTTCCCTGGGCGGGGCTGCCTACCCCTACTACCTACCTTGGAGAATGATAGAGATTCCTAAGCCCCAGGGAATGACAGCCAGGATTTTTGAACCTGATACCCAGAATAAAGTAAGAATATCCCCCACCTTTATTACTACCGAGCAGAGGAGACTAGTCCTTGCTAACTTTGGCGATGAGACGATCAGTTATCAGAACGGAACACTCTTAGGACAAGTTACACCCGCACAACCCACCACCATTGGAACAAACGGACCTGTTAACTTACCTGAAATTCCGAAACAACTGACGTCCGACCAGGCCACTACCTTACATGAATTACTCTGGTCTTACAGAGACATCTTTGCTCAAGATGAAGGGGACCACGGCTCAGCCCAAACCCGACACACCCACGAGATCCATACTCAAGGGCCCCCTATTAGACAACCGTACCGGCGACAAAATCCCATCATGAGACAAAAAGAAAAAGAACAAGTCGAAGAGATGCTGAAACAAGGAATAGTAGTGGAATCCTACAGACCGTGGTCGTCTCCCGTAGTCTTGGTAAAAAAGAAAGATGGGTCCACTAGGTTCTGTGTAGACTATAGGAAATTAAATGATGTCACCATCAAAGATGCCCAACCTCTACCTCGCATCGATGACTCGCTAGAATCATTAAATGGGTCAACCTGGTTCTCTACCCTAGACTTACAAAGTGGTTACTGGCAAGTACCAGTTACGCCAGAGGACCAGGAGTAAACCGCATTTGCCACGACCGAAGGGAAACTGTATCAGTTTACGGTTTTGCCCTTTGGAGTTTGTAATGGACCAGCCAGTTTTACCAGGGTCATGGACGAAGTACTGAGGGGGTTGGCATGGAAGACTTGCTTAGCTTACCTAGATGACATTATTATTTTTTCAAATAGCTGGGAAGAACATATGAACCGACTACAAGAGGTATTGGAGAGAATTAGGAAGGCGGTGGCATACCTAGGGCATGTAGTTTCAAAAAAAGGTATCCAACCGGACCCCCTCAAGGTCAAAGCTATCGCAGAAATTACACCCCCTACCACTGTAAAAGGGATCCGAGCGTTTCTGGGGATGGCTTCCTATTATCGGAGATTTATACCAAATTTCTCGAAAATTGCTCGACCCATGACCAAGAGATTGGAAAAAGGGCGAAGGTTTGACTGGGATCAGGATTGTCAAACAGCTTTTGATCACTTGAAGGAAAAACCTACTTCTAACCCTATGGACTGTCACCCCGACTTTACCAAGCCCTTTCAACTATATACCGATGCTTCCGATGAAGGACTAGGCGCTGTCTTAGCTCAGAGAGTTGACGGGAAAGAGGGCATAGTGGCATGCGCCAGTCGGACGCTAAACAAGGGCGAGAAAAATACAGCGTCACCAAAAAGGAATGTCTAGCTCTAGTTTGGGCTGTGCAGTATTTCTGTTCCTATTTAGCCGGAGTCCCTTTCGAAATTATCACGGACCACCATAGTTTGCAATGGCTCCAAAAGATGAAAACGGAAGATGGGTTATTTGTTAGGTGGAAGGGGATCTTGGAAGAATATTCCTCTGACGTTAGACATAGACCGGGAAAATTGCACACTAACGCCGATGGCCTATCTAGATTACCGGTAGCCCCCGTTCAACCCCCTTCACCTGGCCAGGAACAGACTAATCCGGGGTGTAGAGACAAGTTCAAATTTTCCGAGGGAGCCTGGAGGGGTTCCAAGGATCGGGTGGTGTTATACTAACTTGAGGCCAAACACATGATACAACTCCTTCACGGTGAAGAGGGGAGGGTGGCTCATTTGGGACAGTCTTGAGTCCTGAAGCAATTTAATGAAAGGTGCTGGACTTCTAGAGCCAACCAAATTGTCAAGGAAGTCATCCAAAAAAAAATTGGATGTCAGAGAGGGAAGGATGGCCGAGGACCTAAACAGTCGCCTGGACATATCCTAGCAGGGAAACCATGGGAGAAATTATCGGTGGACATTATGGGACCTCTACCCAGACAGACAAACAAAAGGTATATTTTGAACCTGTGTTGACGTCTTCTCCAAGTACACGGTTGCTTGTGCCATCTCGGACAAGAGAGCCGAAACCGTAGCTAAGGTTATCCTGGAGAAAGTTATATTTGTGTATGGAACACCGGGCTCTATTCTGAGTGATAGGGGGAAAGAGTTTAATAATTAAATTTGGCAACACTTGGGGGACACTTTGGGCTACCAGATCCCACACACATCTCCGTATCATCCCCATGGGAACGTGGTGTCTGAAAGGAACCACAGGGTACTAGCTAATTGTGTCCGGGCTAGTCCGACCTCACAGGGGAAGAAATATCCCGAAACTGGCCGGAACTACTGCCCAAAATTATCTGGGGAGTGAATACCACAATTTGTAGAACTACTGGGTATTCTCCCAATGAAATTATTTTCGGAGTCACTCCAGATTTGCCTCAGGAAAACCATTTTCCCTATCCCATTCATTCCACCAAGTACTCACAACCGGAACAATATCTGAAAGAGAAGGGGGAGCTAAGACGACAAATTCACACTCATGTGACGCAGCAACAGCCTACTAAACTGAATCTCAATAACCCATATTACCGGGGGGAATATATTTTAGTGAAGAGACATAATCCCACCCGAACGGGGAAACTAGAGGAGAAGTACGAGGGCCCTTTCAAGATTGTTGAAATAAACGGGCCATATCAGGTACTGTATGTACATCACAGAGGTATTGTGTCGGCTACGCACATCCGCCATACCAAAAGATACTAGGGTATTTTACCCACAGACCTGAGCGACTGAAGTGAGGGGGAAGAAAGTGAGGGAGAATTAGAATCTTCGGCAGATCTCCCAAATAATTGTTCAAGTGGTCGCCACCGGGAAGGTAATAATTCAAGAGGTAGAGATAATATGGTATTCCCGTTCTGGTGGTCATTCAATAATAAGCAAACCGAGAGTCTTTCCGAGTCGGAAGGGGGCGAAGAAGCCAAGGAGGTTACTATGAGTGGAGAGAGGAAATATTCTGGACGCACCCGCGACGATAAGTCTACGGTCCCAGGCAGCGAAGTTTCAGTTACCCCGGGAGATTTTTATGAAACTCTAAGTAGTCAGGAAGAAATTTTTCGGGCAGAAGTGAGTAAAGAGACAGTATTCCCTGGGGATAAAACTCCACCGGATTCGTCGGTACCTAAGTTTGATCAAACACGAGGGAACCAACCGACAGGCTCTCCGGAGAACACTCAGCCAATAGGCCCCACGGAAACTATTACCCGAAGTGGTAGAATTAGTCGTCCACCAATAAGGTACCCGGACGAGGATATAAATAGAACTCCCGAGGCGCGAGCTTGCGAGTTGAAAGTCACCATGCCTCTCCCAACTGATCCCCAATACCTGCTCCGTCGACTAATAGCCATTGTCGACGGAAAAGGACAAAGAGTGCAGACTACCCGAGCTTTTAAGCAATTTCTCAGTAAGCCGGGACAAATTTTGTTGGCTAAAACTGCGGTTGGGAACCAGAATCCTGCAGTACAGCTACACAAGTGCCTTTGGTGGAGTGGCAGAGAGAGGGCCACGACTACAAGGGCGTAGTGTTGCGGCGATCAGGAGCTCGCCTTGATTTAGTAGATGATAAAATAGAAAGACGGCCGGCCAATCAGCATGCTCCTTTTGGCCGAGCCTTTTGGCCAGATAACGTGGACATTCCAGGCATGACTTTCACCATCTACACACCTCCTCGATTAGCCAATCAAAAGGCTCCACTGTCGGAGCCGAAATATCCCCGTACAGCCTCGCCTAAAAACTTGTTTCTTTCACAGACCGTTCCTTCGGATTGCAAGCTTTTAAATAACTTAGTGCCTGCCCTATACTCCCGTAAGCCACTAAAATATAATTGCAAACAGCTTCCTGGGACATACTAATGAGAGAGAGACAAAGAAGAGATAAAAGTAAATATGCCGCTCGCGCATTCCCAGCGGTATCGAGCCTCGCATGCGAGCCAGCCAATCACAGCGCGGGAGAGCGGGGGGCAGGACTATAAAGGGAGGGGTGGAGCGTGTTGCAAAGTCATTCAGGCACCCGGCACCACTGGGGCAGCTTGCCACAGCCCAGCCTCTCTCTCTTCCCAGGGCACCTCAGGAAACTTGGCTTACCCTACTATAGCCTTCCAGCCCACCTCAACAGTTCCCGTGAACACTCCCTCGGGCCTGGCCTCACTCTCACCTACGTGGAGATTACACCACCAGTATCCCTCCGCCTGGCGCCACATTGCTGGTTTACACACCTGTAGCCAGGCAATTCAAGAGGGGCGACAGGTAGTAGCTGAGAGTGACCGTTTCCAGGAGATAAAGAGAAAGAGAGAGAGATCATGTTAACTGACCCAGTGGTTACCCCTAAATAATTAATGTGTTCTTATTAGAACAGACTAAAGATAAATAGACTTGACTTACGAAACAAAATAAAGGGATGATGTGTTCATAGAGTATTAGTGTTTATTGATAGAGAAGGCTCCATGCCATTAGCTACCAAATAAATAGGATCTTATGGGACGAGATTTAATTAAATTAAGAGGGATTGAGATTTGAAAGCAACTATAGGGTTCAGTGGGAATAATAGATAGTTGCGGATAGATGAGCTTCAGCTTAGGGAGATAGATATATATATATATATAGGAAGGACACCAGTCCAAATGTGAAGGACACTAGTCCAAGAATTAAACTATATCTTATGTTGGGGAGGAAATTGAATTAATCATATAATAATGGTTAGTCCGTCGGTTGAGCGGCGATAGGGAATAAGCCTAAAGTAGAATCTTTGAATTAGTAAGGACGTATCTATTGCGTTAAGATATTATGTACGTATCCGGGAATACGTGTAACGGTTAAAGAGTTAAATATTGTAAAGGATGAAGATTGTTTTCTACGCGGAGACTTAGATGACCTATCGGTCTGTATTGTATTAGGGTCAAGATATTGTGTTAAGATAATTTATGTTCAGGTGTAACGGACTACGCGTTCGATGCTGTAAAGGGGTGGTGAGATAAAGATTATATAATTTGTGGGGAAATTAAGTGGTCTACGGGCCAGTGTTGTATTCAGGTGTTGTATTGTATTAGGGTTAAGATATTGCGTTGTATTAAGATAATTTATGTTCAGGTGTAACGGACTACGTGTTCGATGCTGTAAAGGGGTGGTGAGATAAAGATTATATAATTTGTGGGAAATTAAGTGGTCTACGGGCCTGTGTTGTATCCAGGTGTTGAGGTAGGATTTATGTTCGTAACGTCCCGGTCTTATAGATAGACATCCAGGGGCTCGGTAAAGGTTATATTATTTAGGAAATAGCATTTGTGATTTAGATTTACGAATAAGAGTCTTTGGTCAGAGAAGCCCTGGTCTCTTAGTTAGACATCCGAGGGCGTTGTAAAATATATTAGTTGAGTCTGCAATGGATCGAAGTCGAAGTGAGTCATTACCTGAATAGCGGGAATCCAAGTAGATGGTAACGGGAGCTCTCGAGTTCCAATGTACTATCTGGTGTGGGTCAACGAACTATTAAATTCGTGTATTGAACTCATTTCGGCCCGAACAAGAAGTGGGTTACTGGACCGTGTTAGCTTAAGAGTTGGGCTGTTAAATAAATATACAACACTCCAACAACTGTCTAATTATTCCCTCACCTTACTAGTGCATGCTTGAACTTAGAAATTTAAGTACAACAATATTAATGGTAAATAATGTAAATTGTCTAGGAACTGTGTGTGTTGGGATTTTGGCATTATTATACCATATATACCAAATGGTCAATCACTGTCAACTTACTCAACTCTATTGAATCAACGACGTCAGATTGTATAATTGAAGACGATGATTCTCTTGGTAGATCTTACACTACCCATTTGAATGTACGTCATGTGATGCCACCCTATATATCCCTATACACGGATGTGTCTGTGACGTGAGGTGTTTGTGGATGCTCAGCTGTGACTGTGTGACGGACAGACTCATTAGGGCTGGCTTCATGTGTGACATATCAGTTAATTACCCCTCCAGAACCTCGGTAATCATGCCGTTTTCCAATGTTGACATTGGTTTACTACTAGGCTAAGTGGACAACGCTATATATATATATAAATATTTATATATATATATATATATTATATATTATATATATACCGGTATATATATATATATATATATATATATTATTTTTTATTTTTTTTCTGTGAGTGAGGGAGACAAAAGGCAGAACTGCCTGTAGCGAGTGCCTCCCCAAGAGTTGAAAGAGTGACAGGGCCAAAATCAAAGGACGATCGAGCCAAAATGCCTGGACACACAGAGTTTGAAGCAATTTTAATCATAGGAGGAGGGAAAGACTGATTCTGGGTGAGAGTTTCAGAGCTCAGCTGTTGAATAGAAGAAAGACAGATTAACGGTTCACTCTTTGGTTGGAGAGTTGCTCAGAGAAGGGGTCGGATTGTGTTGCAAGACGGGTACCACGTACCCTACGCAGAGGAGGTGGTATACACTGGAAGAGCTCTGAGGAGCACTGATTATTGTAGTAGCGATAGAATAGCGAGAGTGATGCAACATTGCGGCGAAGAGAAGGAGATTGCAGAGTTGTTGGTGAGTGGATGGGAATTAATTATACGAAAGGCCTTCCTTTCTACTTTGTCTAGGAGTGCGGTGTGAGAGGATCCTCCCCACTCATGTGAATAATACTCAATACAAGGACGCACTGTGCCCCTATACAGAGCAAGAAGCTGTGCAAGGGTAAAGAACTCTTCGAGGCAATTGAGCACACCAAGGTTCTGGGAGGCTACTTTAGCAAGACTGGTAATATGGTCCTTCCAAGTGATAGCAGAAGAAAAAGAGACACCAAGAATTATGAGAGAAGAAGAAGGATTGATTTTTGTATTGCTGAAGAATAAGGGATAGTCCTCTGGGAGTTCCGGACGGGTAGTAAGATGGAGAAATTGAGTTTTGGAAGCATTAAACGCAAACAAGGTTTTCTCTGCCCCAATTGGAAATAGTAGTTAGATCAGAAGATAAGTTTTGTATGGCTTCATTACGTTTGGTTTTGAGGGATTGCTGGCTAGGGCGTTCTAGAAAACTAATTGAGTAGTGTAAGGCAGAGTCGTCTGCATATGAATGGATGGGACTGGAGGTACAGTTGAGAAGATCATTTATTAAAATTAGAAAGATAATGGGAGATAGGACAGAACCCTGACTAACATCGGAGTTGATAGGAAGAGGATGTGAGCGATGGCCGTCCACAACCGTAGTTATGGAACGGCCGGAAAGGAAATTAGAGACAAAGGCACAGGTGGAGGGATAGAAACCGAAGGAGGGTAGTTTAGAAACTAAAGATTTATGTCAGACTCTATCGAAGGCTTTCGATATGTCTAGTGTAATAGAAAAGGTCTCACCGAAGTCCCGAAAGGAGGATGACCAAAGTTTAGTAAGGTATGAAAGAAGATCATCAGTAGAGTAACCGTTATGAAAGCCTTACTGGCGATATATATATGTATATATATATATATATATATATATATATATATATATATATATATATATATATATATATATATATATATATATATATATATTTATATACTGTATATATATATATATATATATATATATATATATATATTTATATGTATATACAAATTTAGGACTTTTTCCACTTCGCCTAGTAGTAAACCAATGTAAAAATTGCAAAACGGCATGATTATCGAGCTTCAGGAGGGACAAACGGAGTTTGAAGCAATATAAGTTAAGGAAGAGGGAAAGACTGTTTCTGGGAGGGAGTTCTAGAGCTCAACTGTAGAATAGAAGATAGATTGAGAATATTGTTTCACTCTTGGATTGGAGAGTTGCACAGAGTAGGGGTAGGATTGTGTTGCAAGACGGGTGCTATGTGTTGTACGAAGACGGGGTTGTATACACTGAGAGAACTCTGAAGAACACTGATTATTGTAATAGTGATAGAACAATGAGAAAGATGCAGCATTGCAGCGAAGAGAGAGAGACTGCAGATAATTGGTGAGTGGAAGTGAGATAATGAGATAGAAGGCTTTCGTTTCTACTTTGTCTAGAAGTGCTGCATGAGAGGATCCTCCCCACACGTGTGAACAGTACTCAATACATGGACGCACTGTGCCCCTGTACAGAGCAAGAAGCTGCGCAGGGGTAAAGTAAAACCCGGAGGCGGTTGAGCACACCCATCTTCTGGGAAGCTGTTTTAGCAAGAGTGGTGATAATTTATGATATTTCCAAGAGAGATTAGAAGAAAAAGAGACACCGATAATATTAAGAGAAGATGAAGGGTTAATTTGTATGTTGCTGAATAATTATGTCATAGTTTACTGGAAGGGGGTGATGAGTAGACAGATGGATACATTGAGTTTTGGAAGCATTGAAAATAACAAGGGTTTCTCTTCCCCAATTAGAGATAGTAGACAGATCAGAAGATAAGTGCTTTATGGCCTTGCGTGAGTTTTGGAGTTCCTGCTGTGAGTGATGTTTTGGAAGGCTAGTTGAATATTGCAATTTAGAGTCGTCAGCATTCGAGTGAATGGTGCTGGATGTGCAGTTGAGAAGGTCGTTAATACATACATACATACATAACATTTTAAGACTGAGCGCTCCACACATACGTGCAGTATCAGTCTCTTGTCCTAATGGCAGCGTTCCAGGCAACCCTGTTAAGGGCTGCTTCACTTGTCAAGTTTTTGGACTTGAGATTGGCACGTATAGTCCAATCCCAGGTCTTCCTCGGTCCACCCCTTGGTGTAGCTCCCTCCACAATCACAGACCTGCATCTTTTCACCCAATTTTGTTCATCCATTCTCTCCACATGCCCATACCATCCCAGTCTACTTGTACGCATTTCCTTGCTAATAATCTTTTTTCCTAAATGTCTCCTCACCTCATCATTTTTTATTCTATCCTACAGTTTGGCCCCACACATCCATCTCAACATTCTCATCTTAATACATTCCATTCTGTTGACATCCCCTACATTAACAGCCCATGTTTCCGAGGCATACGTCATTGCACTTCTAACACATGAGGCATACACCTTTCCTTTCAGGGGGAGAAGCATTCTTTTCTTGGTCAGAATTGGCAGCAGTTCTCTAAACTTCGCCTAGCCACATCTAATTCTAGCGACAGTGCCAGCCTCGGCCTGGCAGAGATGGTATCTCCTAGGTAACAAAACTTGTACACCAGCTCCAATGACTCATTTCCAAAATTCACAGCCAAAGGATCATCATTTAACACAAGCTCGCCCTTGCACACTACGCACTAAAATTTCTCGATTTCATACTTATCCTTTGGCAGGGGTCCTTTTATTCTACTACAGCGTTTGCTCCCATGGTGCACCCAACAACGACAGATGCTACACCGAATCGAGTTATTGCCCACACCCTTTCCACACACTGCACATGGGTATGCACTGCTCTTTTCCACACTGCCTCGTCTCAATCTACCATGCATAACCTTGGTTTTGTTAATATTGACTCTTAAACCCTTGCTCGCTATGCCCTCTCTCCATCTCCTGAATTTGGCCTCAGCATCTTGCACATTGTCAGCTATTAGGACTAAATCGTCTGCATAAAACAGTTCCCACGGGAGCCCAGATCTAAAATCTCTAGACAGTGCCTCCAGGACCATAATAAAGAGGAAGGGGCTTAACACTGAGCCCTGATGAACTGCAACACGGACTGAGAACTCCTCACTCATTACATCTTTCACCCTCACCGCAGTTTGCGAATCCTCATACACCTTCATTATCACACGCACCAGCCTCTTTTCAGTTTTCCACACCAAGTTTCTTCATAGCCTACTGCACAACATATCTAGGCACCCTGTCAAAGGCCTTCTTCAGGTCTACAAACACAAAGTAAAGATCCCTGCTTTTTAGTTAGTATCTTTCCTGTATCTGCCTGACTATGAAGATAACAACGGTTGTACCACGTCCTGGCATAAAACTAAACTGCATATCATCAATTGAGATGCCTTGCCTGATCATACCATCAAAGATTCTCTCACAAACGTTCATGATTTGGTCAAGCATTTTCAGGCCCCTATACTTATCTCTATCTAGTGCATCCCCTTTTCCTTTATATATATTTACTATTACACTGTTGTGCCAATCCTCTGGGATTTTCTCATCTTTATTAATGGTGTTTATCATCTCAGTGATTAAGCTGACAGCAGTATCCCCTGAGGCTTTAATCATCTCAGCGACAATGTCAGACCCTGGATGAATAAGAGGAAGAGAATTGGAGATAGGACAGAACCCTGAGGAACACTGGAGTTGATAGGTTGAGGAAGTGAACGGTGGCTGTCCACAACCGCAGTTATGGAACAGTCAGAAATGAAATTAGAGAGAAAGGCACACATGGAGGTATAGAAACCGAAGGAGGGTAGTTTGGAAACGAGCGATTTGTGCCAGACTCTATCGAAGGCCTTTGATATGTTTAGCGCAGCAGAAAAATCTCACTGAAGTCCCGAATGAAGGATGACCAGGAGTTAGTAAGATAAGAAAGAAGATCACCAGTAGAGCGGCCCATAAGGATGCCATACTGGCGGTCTGAGAGTAGGATATGGGAAGATAAATGCTTAAGAAATTTTGAGGTAAGAATAGTTTCAAACATTTTAGAGATGCAAGAAATGAGAGCAATTGGACGATAGGTGGAGGGTTGAGAGCGGTTACCCCTCTTTGGGACAGGTTGAAAGTGGGCTCTGATTCTGTCTAGAGTTTTTCTCACACCTAGGTGTCCTGCCAATGGTATACAATGTGCCATTTCCAAGATATCTCTACGACAAGGTTTGGGGACTACTACTTGATAGACGTCCCAGGCCCCGTCATCGATTGGTCTGTGTGGCGGTCTCCATCTACGCCACAATACTCCTCCTTTGAGGTAGAAACATTCACCACCCTCCTTCTCACATTCCTCTTCACTCACGGACCTGGCAGCTAACTCCTTGCATTCACTATCATCTCTCTGTAGCTCTACCAGGCCACTAGGACAATTTGGAGGGGTTTCATGGTCATCGTTAGGGTCAAGATGAGCCATAAAGGTGTCAGATAAATCCACCTCAGTCACATCATCAGGCACAGTTGGAGCGTCATTCACACTCTCATCATCCCTTTCATCAACTCTTACATTCGGTACATTTCTGTCTGAGGGAACTGCTACTTGAGACATTGAACGTGTGACAGCACACACAGGGAAAACAGTTGGCATCTCCTTTTCGAGCTCACCGGTTAGTGGCTCGTTAACAGGGGAAAGTGACAAAATGGGGTCTGGTCGGCCCTTCTCACCTGCTACATCATTCCCAAACGGAGTGTTACCCCAGGCACAGGGATATCTTGGGACCTACACAAAGCTATGGTGGCCTCACCCTGTAGTAACTCACATTCAATTTCGCCTTTTACCAAGTGTGCATAAAATTGGCCTCCAGCACCTCTCATTACAACTGGTTCGCCAGGTGGGCACTCAGTGTAAGGATTCACCATGAGGGTGTTAATAGAACCTGTGTCTCTCAGAATGTTTACCTCATGCATACAACCATTTAATCTCACGTTGCCAGATGAAATAAAGGGACGGTAACTGTCCTGCACTGATGGTGAAATTATTATTGGCTTAACCCTAGTGGGTTGCACCACACATGCTACTACACCCCTGTCTAGATGATTTACGTTAGCTGCTAGGTACTCCTTCTGTCGGGAGTCCTGTATTAAAGGAACTTTTGGTGCTAGGTACTCCTTCTGTCGGGAGTCCTGCATTAAGGGAACATTTGGTGCTAGGTACTCCTTCTGTCGGGAGCCCTGCATTAAAGGCACATATGGAATTTGAGATACGGCGGCAACTGTCTGCCCCGATCTCTCGGTTCTCTCCTTGGCCCAGCACTGATAAGCTAGGTGGCCTCTCATGCCACAAAAAGTACATACTTTAGGGGATACCGGAACGTTCCCTCTTTGAGCATTACTATTAATTTGGGCCCCACCTCTGTTATCATTGCCCTGAGTCGCATTTTTAGTTGGGGAACAATTCTATTTTGGCTAGCTGGGGAAGACGTTATAGGCTTGTGACTGGGTCTGTCAGATTTGTGATTGGGATACTTAAAATTAGAACTAGATTTATCGTAGGGCTTCTTTCCACGAAATTTGTTGTTGAGCTCGTATGTGTCAGCCATGTCAGCAGCGTCGGCAAGACAATCTACCTTTTTCCCCCTCAAATGATAGGCTACAGAAGAATCAATTTTCCATAGGAAATTTTCTAACAGGACCAACTCCTTCAGATCGTTGTAGCTTGTGACTTTCTTACTCTTGACCCAATGATTGAAAGTTTTAGTCATGGTCCTGGCAAATACCTTATGGGTTTCTTCTACTTTCTTCTGTTTTTTATGGAAAGATAGCCTGTAAGCCTCAGGCTGTAATTGATAGGTTTTTAGGATAGCTTCTTTGAGATTGTCATAATCCTGCCTAACCTCTGCTACTTCTGACAAATACATGGCTCGAGCCTGCCCTGTCAAAACGGTTTGTAACATAAAAGGCCATTGATCTCTTGTCCACTTCATACCTCCAGCAACTTCTTCAAACAAAACAAAGAAATCCTGCACATTATCCTCAGTGAAAGGTGGAATGACACTAGTCATAGTCAATCCCCGAGGGGGAGCAATTAAGGGAGCATTTGTATTGACATTTAGTTGAGCCGTACGATATTGATATTCATAATGTTCGGTCTTTATTCTGGCTTCTTCGATATTTATTCTGGCTAGTTCTATTTTTAGTTTGGCTTGTTCTAGTTCGAATATTTGATCACCGGTCAAACCAGGTGGCAATTGTTCATCAAGTTGGCTAGGTTTACTCGGGATCCCACCAACTGCTCCGTCACCCTCCCCGCCTTCTACAGGGAACAGGTGGGTTTTTATGGTCTGAGCCACCTCTACTTTGGACATGTTTGAGACAGTTAACCCTCTCACGACCATAGGACGCAGAGGTTGCCAGATTAGCAATAAGAAATAGATTACTCTCACTGTTATAATTACCTCTCCAAAATTAGTTTTCTGCCCACAGCTAACTCAAAGACAACTGCAGAGGTTGAAGTAAACAAACTAAAGGTTTATAGATACCCCTGATGTTAACAAAGGCTTTAAAGTATCCCTAATAGGCTCAAAAATCGCGTCAGGATGTGAGAGGGTTAATTGGAGATGTGAGGCAAGCACTTCCAGTTCGGATTTTGACAGACAGTCAATATCAGGGGCTGTGGGTTCTGATTCTATGAAAACTCGAGCATCTTCGTCATTAATTAGATCAGGCATGATTAATATTTGATTTTTACGTAGTGAAACGGTGATGAAACTGAGTGAAACTGTATGAAACGAATCCTGGCGAAGTCGCCACTCTTCTGTTACGTATCTTGATCCTCAAGTGGTTAACTTGATGAATCTAAATAGCACAGAGATATATATTAAGGTATCAGTCAGCTGAAGGCAAAACAAAAGTAAAATCTAATAAAATTATTTCCTGTTTTTGCTTCCTTTCCTTTTGGATCTTAGGACTTATTATCCTTTATTGACTGATACTCTTTAATTATGAAAAATACTGAAACTAATTAAAGTCATGTAGTATTTATAAAGAATTATTATTTAACCGAAGCTTAGTAGGCTATGGTTATGAACCGAATAAGTTATAGCTAAAGAAGGACTATTAATTCTATAAAAAGTCTTGAAAGATGAATATTAAAGTAAGAATATTTCTGTCTCTTACCCTTTTTTAAATGAATAGCTAGTTTTCTTAATGTCCTTTTATTTATATTAATGTAATTATTCTTGGTTCTTGTCTTACGTTAATAGTATTATATTATTATTATCATCAGGATTAATATCAAAGTCACATAACAAGTTAGATATATATTTAATAATTAGTTAAATGTATTTCTTAACCACGTAACATTGAGGTTTGATTATGAGTAAATTAAGTTACAGGATCGCTTCATAGATTCGATTCAGGTCTCACTCAAATAATATGAAAAGCAAAAATAATATTTTTGAAGCTAAAAGAATTTTCTTCAGCTTAGAAAATCACTTGAAGTAATATTAACACAGCCATGTTAGTCTAAGGCGATATTACTAATATGAGACAATAGCATCACCTTACTAAGCACCGTTAAGCAATGTAAGCTTAATTAAAAGAAAATGAAAGAACTCGTAAGTATTAATTTAAACAATAGTATTACTTTCATCATTACCCAACTACTTAAAGACTTGCTTTTGTCCACAAGTCAGTCAACTAAAATAGTTAGGTACATAATAGTAGCGTTAACGTTAATTCCCAATCAAATAGTTAAGTACATAAATAGTAGCGTTAACGTTAATTCCCAATCAAATCGAGTTAAGTACATAATAGCATAGGCCGCTCGTAAGGTGTTAATTCCCAATCACATATCTCACTAACCAACATAACGTAAGTGTTTACACCGAACACACTTAACACACACCTATATAATCTGACTGACAGTCACAAACCCATTATATACTTCACCCCGTCTTCCTCCAGCTGCAAGTTCACCTTCCCCAACTCCAAATGAGACTGATTTGAATGCCCACTACTCGGGTCTTATATACTAAACTAAGAAGGTGTAGGAACGAATCAGGAGGCGAGTGATGGTGCGCGCCCCTATCATAGCTCCTCGAGTTGCATAGCAGGTGCGTGGTCCAATGGGGGCTCCTGGCGTCGATCATACGTCATAGCGTCGGGTCATCGAAGTAGTTTGCAGGGTCCCCTATGACGCACGCAGGTGTGAAGGCTTGTTTGCTGGTATGCGGACGAGCTGGTTTCCCACTCGCTAGTTTGCTCGCTTGGCATGCTTGGAGATTATTTTTTTTAAGACGGCCTCGTCATTTTTGTGTTCAGAGGACATGTAATTGCGGTAGATCTTAATTTCATTGGGGGGGTCAATGTTGGGAGGGGC
>CM064574.1:19939737-20236053 GCA_032716605.1 Paralithodes platypus
GAGAGGAGGAGAGGGTGGTTTAGGTTATGTGTTTTTAGGGTTTTAGGCTAGGAATAGGAATTACGGTGGAAACAATATGAAAGAGAGAGAGAGAAGAGAGAGAGAGGGTTAGGTTAGGTTAGGTTAGGAGGGTTAGGTTTTAGGCTAGGAATAGGAATACGGTGGAAAAACATATATGAAACAATAGGAGAAGAGAGAGAGAGGAAGAGAGAGGGTTAGGTTAGGTTAGGAATAGGAATACTGTGGAAACAATATGATGAAAGAGAGAGTGAGAGAAAGAGAGAGGGTTAGGTTAGGTTAGGCTAGGTTAGGTTAGGTTAGGTTAGGCTGACTTTACCCGTATATAGAAAAAACAAACGTTGATTTATGAGAGCAGGTGACCCAAAAGTATTTTTGATACTGGGTGGGTGAAATCAAGATATATTTGGCGTAGCTAGGTTAGGTTAGGTTAGGCTAGGCTAGGCTAGGTTAGGTTAGGTTAGGTGGTTGGAAAAAATATGATGAAAGAGAGAGAGAGAGAGAGAGGTTAGGTTAGGTTAGGTTAGGCTTTGAACGATTTGGCTTTGGCCGATTTGATATGTGTGTGTGTGTGTGTGTGTTCGTGCATGCATGCGTGTGTGTGTGATACAAAATCCTATACCCAGGCGATCTATTCGGGGTCAGCCTAAGAGTATAGTGAAGCAGATAAGTGAAACAATCGTTCAAGTGGTGATGCAAGCATGAAATTTGGTACAGGTAGTTTTCAAAGCTCACTTTCAAAGCACATACCTCTGGCCACGCAAAAATTCAATATGGCGACCATTTTTCAAGATGGCCGACACATCTTACTGAGCCCTACTGTTATGGGTCAGTTAATTGAAAGAAAAAAGACATGAATACTGTCCAATCCATTTTTTTTGGCTCTAACGTGGTAAGTGAAGGTAATTTTGTCCAAAGCAGTTGCATATTAGACTTTAACTAAGATGGCGTCCAAGATGGCCGCCATTAACCCGAGGAGGCCGGATTTTTTTGGCGATTTTCGGTAGTGTTTATGGCTTAATAGCTAATCAAAGAATAAAGATAGAGAAATGAGTCATAAACCAGGTGAGAGAGGTCACTTTCAGCTTTTGTCTCGTAAAAAAATTCAGCTCCATAGGCCCAGTAGTTATTGAGATATTGCTTGTTTTCGTGAGGTAACTTTTCCGTGATTTTCCGTGTTACCGCACCTTTGCCACAGTGAAATTTCCTTAAACCCATTGTGTTGACATCACGATAGTTTCGGTGATATTGGAACTCGGTGAAAATTACCGCAAAAGTACCGAGACTTCATACAAGTAAATAGCAGCCATCAGCAGGCTATTTAAAGCTGTGCTATTTGAGTAGTGTATCGGCCTTCTGGGGTTAAAGACAAATTTTGTGATATCTTGGCTATTAGTAGAGCTAGACAAATGATTTTTTCATCTAATCCTACATTTTTGAGGTCAGAGAATTAGAAAGACTTGTCACATTATTAACTCATCAGGGTCATAAGTAACTAGACAAAGTGAAGGAAGATTATATCGTAGGAAACGGCCTAATTCACACCATTTATACATATCCATTGAGTACAAATAACATTAGTAAAAATACCATAGAATCAAAGGCTCACACCTCACATTTGCAAGTGCACAGAGCTGTACAGGAGAGACCCAGCCTGTAGCACTTGCACCTGCCACGACAGTCTGATTTACAGCCACATTTGGTCAGCTGTTCGCAACTCTTGGCTATGGGGAAGCTGGCTGTCCAGAAGACGTGCCATTCTTCACCAACCTTCTGCCATCCCCAGTCAGCAGGACTCTCTGCTTCTGGTTGACACTGGGTTGCTTGGGCCCAAACACAACCAGTCTGGAAGGCAGCTCGTCTAGTGTGGTGAAGCAGAGCTGCTCTTGTTGGTGGAATGGCCTCATAAGGCCTCTGTTTTCTGGCAAACATGTCAAGCCTGGCCTCATCGACAGTGGTAGCAGTGCTGGACCTGTCATACATCAGTATGACAAACCTCTCCAGTATCTCCAGGTCAGGTTTTGACGCTCCTGGCCACCATTTACCTTGGTGGGATGTTGAAATACAGAAATGCTAGTCCCATGGAAGGAGGTTGTGGCAGTTGTTGCGGAAGGGTTGTGGTCGATGTTGTCCATCACGGCAGTGGTGAACAACTCTTTACGCAGTACTGGTGGACAGACCACACCCTCCTCGACATACTTGTTGACTGTGGCATCTCCTAATTCAGCTGAGACCTCCAACACGCTGTCATATGAGATGCTGAGGCCATGCTCATGCAGCATTTCGACCAGGTTTCTTTTCCGGGTTTTGGCATAGACTGAGAGTCCCATGTAGACTGGGAATGGTGTTTCTCTGTCTTTTGAGTGCCTATGTGTAGCAGCTCCCTCTTTGTATCGGGAGTAGCAGTTAAACTGCATCAATTGGGCAATGGCCTGATCAGACTTTGAAACTCCAAATCTCAGTTAAGACTTGATGTCAGCTCCATGTTCAACCATCCCCACAAACTGAAGCAGAAGGGGAGGTATGGCATTTTGCACACAACCAGCTGGAAATGTGCCATCAAATTTTGATTGATGTTCAAGCATGCATTTTCTTAGAATCTTTGCTGCTTTAGCAGTGATGAGTGCATCTGAAAAATCAGAAATTTGGGTAATTGCTTTGCCCACATCTTTCTGAAATGCAAGAAGTACATCTCTTCCACTTCTATGAGCTTCAAGTTCTGGAATTTCTTCCAGAAGTTTATCCTTCAGTCTGGTGTAATTTACACGTGGTAAATCTACACCAAGTTGTGCCAGACGCTGTTGGTAAAGGTGGCATATATCTGCCAGGCGAAATGTGACTGGCTCTTCTGAGCATAGGTTGCTTTCAACAATGTATGTCACCAGCTCTGATAAAATTAATGGATAAACATATGGCTCCAGATCAGTGGCACTTGAGCTTTTCTCAAGGTTTCTCAGGTGGGACCTTTCCCTGTTGTAGAGGGCACTGAGACACACTCTGTGGTACTTTAGCTCCTGTGCAATAGCATCTCCACCACTCAATTTAGCAAGAAGCTTGCCATCGTTAAGTGTCTCTGCACACTCTTGTAGCCTCTTGTTAAGGTTCATGGTCATTACCTGCCTGAGATCAGATGCAGGTGCCACTTTCTCACAAAAAATACAAGTTTGACCATCATAGCTAGTTCGACGTTGCTTTGCATGATTGTCTTCAGACTCACTACTTTGACGATTAGATCGGCGTTTCCTTGCGCGATTCAGAACAACCGGCAGTTGACATGGTATTTTGCCTGATTTCTTCTCAAAGTGGCATCTATGCCGTCACCTATATCAAGTCTTGTTGGATCCACGATCAATGGCATTTCCTGGATTTCATGAAACATCGGTATGTCGGTAGCCAGCATGGCATAACCGTCATGTTCAAGGGAATAATGGGTTCTAGGTGATGTTAAATCTTCACCTATTTTGTCTTTCTGGCAAAGACAACATTTTGACCAGTCAGTTTGTCTTATGGGAAAAATGGATTTTGAATCTGCCATTTTGCTTTCTGATTAAGGCCGAGGGTTTATCCTTTTACCACCTTAACGAAATTACACACACATTACTTTATGGGATACAACTAGGTTCGGGTGACCTACACCTAGCCCGATCATTCATCCAGTGCCATTTAAGTCCCGTGTGATCTGTACACCATCCAGGTAAGTACATGAGCAAGTTATGTGTAGCCCCCTTACCCTTGGCTCGGCTCTCCCGCGCTGGCACACCCTGTCAATTCAGGTGCGGCTATCTAACTCTATCTACTAACTACCAACTACTGTCTAGTAGCTAATTGATATGGGGCTGTTAGAAAGCATTTGGGACACTAAATTAAACTACACTACAACTTATAGTATAGTACAGTAAAATAAGCTGACACTGAACCCCATGCTGAGTTGCACAGCAGCGATGTTACCAGTGTGCCCTGGTTGTGTGTGGACATCACTCTATTATATTTGCAAGATCTCATCACTGCCTCAGTCCTTACTAACAAATGTGAAAATGGCTCCATTGGATTATCTGACCCAAAGAATGTATGTGCACACCAAAAATCATGTATATATGTTCAGTAGTTGCTTAGATATGAACATATGAAATTAATGGACGCCATCTTGGATGCCATTCTAAAATTCCAATTATAGACTATGACAATGATTAAAACAGTGCTTCTCATTAATCTGGTTAGCAAGAAACAGTGTTCTCTTAAAATGTTCACCAGGTAATAATTAAACAAGAATTAAGCAATATATGGTCAGGCACGGCAGCCATCTTGAAAAATGACCGCCATCTTGGATTTTCACGTGGCCAGCGGAATTTCTGAGAAGAATGGGCCTTGAAGGGTACATGTACCAAATTTCATGCTTGCATCACCATTTGAACGATTCTCCTGAAATTTGAAGTTATCTGCTCCACTAGTAGGAGTTTTGACAAGTGCCCGATATGACATTGGGCGAGTTGTTATTGGCCTCCCTCGTGTGTGATACAAAACCCTATACCCCGGCGGGGACAACTTAAGACTTATTCGATATTAGAAAAACCAAGGTGTCAAACGAAATGTGTGTATGTGTGTAGTGTGTGTGTGTGACTGTGATATAAAAACTTATATCCCGTCCGTGTTTATGCATGAGCGAGAGGATTTCTATTGATTTTTAAGTCATTAGTCCCCCATGAGAGATTGATGAGAAAGGTTGAGGCGCATGGAATAGGTGGGGCGTTGTTGGGATGGATTAGGTCATGGCTAATTGGTAGGAAGCAGAGAGTCAGCATAAATGGTACGAAGTCAGAATGGGGAGCAGTCAAAAGTGGTGTCCCCCAGGGATCTGTATTAGGTCCTCTGTTGTTTGTTATATACATAAATGACCTTGATTTAGGTATAACTAGTAGGATAAGTAAATTTGCAGACGATACCAAAATGGGGAGAACAATTGATTCAGATAGAGATATAGAGTGCCTCCAAAGGGATCTAGATACCTTACACGAATGGTCAGTAAATTGGCAGATGAAGTTTAACATTGACAAATGCAAGGTATTAAAGATAGGGAAGATGCATACAAATGTTAAATATAAACTAGCTAATATGGAATTAGAAAACTCGAATTGTGAGAAAGATCTAGGTGTGTTTGTTAGCAATGATTTGAAGCCTAGACAACAGTGTATAAGCGTTCGAAACAAGGCAAACAGGATTCTCGGGTACATCTCTAGGAGTGTGAGTAACAGAACTGCTGATGTTATCTTAAAACTTTACTTGTCATTAGTGAGACCCCATATGGATTATGCTGTTCAATTTTGGTGTCCTTATTACAGAATGGACATAGATTCATTGGAGAGAGTACAACGTAGAATGACAAAAATGATCCATAATATTAGAAATCTTCCGTATAAAGAAAGGTTGAAGAAATTAGGCTTACATTCGTTAGAGAGACGCAGAGATAGAGGGGATATGATAGAGGTGTTCAAGTGGGTTAGTGGGATTAACAAAGGGGACATGACAAATGTACTAAAGCTCAGTGATAGCGAAAGAACTCGTACCAATGGTTTCAAATTAGATAAATTTCGTTTCAGAAAAGATATAGGCAAATATTGGTTTGGTAACAGAGTTGTAGATGGGTGGAATGGACTACCAAGTGCTATAGTGGGATTAAAAACGATAGGGAGCTTTAAGATAAAATTGTATAAGCATATGGACGAGAAGGGTTGGGTGTAAATGGGGATCAGCAGGATTGGGCCAATCAGCGCTCTGCAGACCCCGGTAATCCTGCGTTAATCTCTAACCGTTTTGGTAAGATGATCCTCAGGGTATTAGAGTGTTGAGCCTATAATTGGGGTTGTGTGGGACAGGGATCTGCCTTGCTTAGGCCAATCGGCTTTCTGCAGACTCCCATTTTCTTATGTTCATGTTCTTATTATTTTTAGAAGTTGGTGATGGAAGAGAATCGATGTTGGGATACTGTATATATAAAAAAACAAACGTTGACCTCCCCTGTGTGTGATAGAAAACCATATACCCCGGCGGGGACAACCTAAGACTAATTCGATATTTGAAAAAACTGAATGGTAGTCAAGATATATCTGGCTTGGTATCTTTAAATCTGAACTCTAAGAATATCGGGGGAAAAATATGATGAAAGAGAGAGATACAGAGAGAGAGAGAGAGAGAGAGAGAGAGAGAGAGAGAAAGGGTTAGGATAGGTTAGGTTAGGTTAGGTTAGGTTAGGCTAGGTTAGGTTAGGTTAGGCTAGGTTAGGTTAGGTTAGGTTAGGTTAGGCTAGGTTAGGTTAGGTTAGGCTAGGTTAGGTTAGGTTAGGTTAGGTGGTTGGAAAAAATATGATGAAAGAGAAAGAAAGAAAGAGATAGAGAGAGAAGGTGGTTGGAAAAAATATGATGAAAGAGAGAGAGAGAGAGGTTAGGTTAGGTTAGGCTAGGTTTGGTTAGGCTAGGTTAGGTTAGGTTAGGTTAGGCTAGGTTAGGTTAGGCTAGGTTAGGTTAGGTTAGGTTAGGTTAGGTTAGGATAAGTTAGGTTAGGCTAGGTTAGGTTAGGTTAGGTTAGGTCATTTTTATATTCTATTGTCGATGTTGTTGTTTTTTGTTGTTCTCCGGCATCTCTATTTTTTACCCTTCTCCGTAGTAAGCGATATTGCACCATGTTGGAGATTGTTTTATTGTTCATTGGTGTATACATTAAGACCCTTATAGACAAATTAAAAAATATGGTCCTGAAAACAAAATTAATCAGGCTACGAGCTATTTAGATAGGCGATTGATTAATTACATTGGGGGTGGGAGGGTGCGTGTGTGCGTTTGTGTGTGTGTGTGTGTGTCTTGGTTGACATGTTGTAGTTTTGACAACAGACCAATTTGACGTTTGTGTGTGTGTGTGTGTAGTGTGTGTGTGCGTGCATGCATGCGTGCGTGTGTGATACAAAATCCTATACCCCGGCGATCTATTCGGGGTCAACCTAAGAGTGGGAGTTTTGACAAGTGCCCGATATGACATTGGGCGAGTTGTTATTGGTCTCCCCTGTGTGTGATACAAAACCCTATACCCAGACGGGGACAACCTAAGACTTATTCGATATTGGAAAAACTGAATGGTAGGTAAGATATATCTGGCTTGGTATCTTTAAATCTGAACTCTAAGAATAGGCATACGGTGGCAAAATATGATGAAAGAGAGATACAGAGAGAGAGAGAGAGATAAAGGGTTAGGTTAGGTTAGGTTAGGTTAGGTTAGGTTGGATGGGTGAAATCAGGATATATCTGGCTTGGTATCTTTAAATCTGAACTCTAAGAATAGCGTGGACAAAATATGATGAAAGAGAGAGAGAGAAAGGGTTAGGTTAGGTTAGGCTAGGCTAGGTTAGGTTAGGTTAGGTTAAGGCTTTGGACGATTTGGCTTTTACCGATTTGGTTTTGTCCGATTTGGTTTTGGCCGATTTGGCTTTGGCCGATTTGGCTTTGGCCGATTTGGCTTTGGTCGATTTGGCTTTGGCCGATTTGGCTTTGGCCGATTTGGCTTTGGCCGATTTGGCATTGGCAGATTTGGCATTGGCAGATTTGGCATTGGTAGATTTGGCATTTTTTACATCTACTCTTCTATACGTTGAACTAGCTTTCAAGTTATTTGTACTTCAGCTGATATTTTAAATTATATATCTTGCCGTAACTGAATACGTGTGACCTCAGTACTATTTATCTACCTCGTTGATGCTTTACCTCGCCTTACTTTACCTCAGGATATCAGCTATTGTTTTGAGACTAACCTCTCTGTGTTTATTTAAACTTTTATATACTGTATATTCATCATTTTATCTGTATTAGTGTTATTATTTATTGAGAACAACTTTTATTTTTGTTCCTATATGACCTAGGAATAGTGATCTTTATTCCATATTTGCTCTGAGCTTATTTCCATATAAATAAGACTCAGATTCCAGTCATTTGTGTATTGTACCCTAGCTATAGATGAAATAAGACTTGTGAACCGCAATTGTGTATTACAAAGGAATACAAAGGAGAACAAACTGCAACAGACCTATTGGTCCTTACGGGGCAGTTTGGATATCTAAAACTACTAATCTATTGACTACGAGGTAGAGAAAAGGATAGCAAAGAAGAAGGCTCCTCCCTACCCACCACTCCCTCCAGCTAATACTGGGATGGAAACATCCCATGTAGTATTGAAAAACTGACACGGAAATTCGGATAGGACAGGGAGAAAAAGAAGTTGATTTGTAATCTAAGCTAACTCTATTACTACAATTCTGAAAGAGAACAGATGTATGAATATCAATATACAGTTCGGCATGCATTGACACTTCGTTGCGTGTTATTCTGAAAGAAACTGTGATAATTAGGGGTTATTTGCCAAGTGTTTATCAAGATGGTTCTTGAATGTTTCGACAGTATTACAGTTTACAATGTTCGAGGGTAGTTCCCTGATTAAAATAGCATTATATGAATATTCCCATATTCAAAAATATGCTACAGGGGGGCAATGCCTAGTGAGTTAATTGCTCAATACGTGGCGTTCTGAGAGTGAGGGTCCGAGTGTGGGGGATGAGACTGTGAAGCGCAGAGGCGAGGTGGCTTCAGAGATGGGATTGCTTCGAGCTGGGGTGCTTCGCATGTCTCACTTCCTAGACTGGAACAAGACCTCACAGGCCTCACCGTATTCAGCGGTAGAGTCTAAAGGCTATCAGCCTATGCCCGAGAGGGAGTAGTTGGAATATAGGAAAAAACAAAAAAAATCACAACACGGTTGAAAAAGAAATGCTTCGCCTCGTGAGAATGAAAGCGCTTGCCTATAATCTTATAACCATTGTTTCTCGTGTTTGCTTGATTGATCGTAAATAATTCCCTTACATTTAGGTTGCTGAATTCCTTGAAGATTTTGAACACCTATATTAGGTCACCTCTCATTCTGCGCTTTGTTAAGCTAAATTTTGTTTAGTTCTTTTAAGCGCTCTTCGTACGGTTTATTACGCAATCTAGGTATCATTTTAGTGACTCTGCGTTGCACCCTTTCATGTTTACTTATGTCCTTTATGTAGTACAATGACCAGAATTGCACACAGTATTCGAGATGGGGAAGCACCAATGAATTGAATAGAGTAAGTATGATTTTTTCTGATTAGAATTTGAATGTTCTGCCGATGAAACCCACCAATTTATTAGCAGTTTTTAATACCTCTGTACACTGTTTACTCGGCTTCAGGTCACTTGATATTATAACTCCCAGATCCTTTTCATTATTTGTATTTGATAGTTGAATGTTGTTCATTGAGTAATCTTTTTTAGCGTTGTTACTACGGATGTGTAATACTTTGCATTTTTCTATGATGAATTTCATTTGCCATTTTTATGCCCAGTTAACTAAAGTGTCTAGGTCACCTTGTAGTTTTTGCCAATGTATTGTTGCGGTTACTTTATTAGTCATTTTTGTATCGTCAGTAAATTTCGAAATTTTTCATTCTATTCCTTCGTCTTAAGTCGTTTATGTAAATTATAAAAAGAATAGGACCCAATACCGAACCCTGGGGAACGCCACTATTTACTTTGCACCAATCAGATTCTTCACCATTTATTACAACTCGCTGTTTACGGTCTGAGAGCCAATTTTCGAGCCATTTCAGAGTTTTTCCTGTTATGCCATGAACTTTTATTTTGTCAATTAGTCGCTTATGGGGTACGGTATCGAAAGCTTTCTGAAAATCGAGATATATTATATCAACTGCTCTATCCTTATCATATGATTTGTAAACGTCATTGAAGAAATAAAATAAGTTTGCTAAGCATGAACATTAATTTCTAAAACCGTGCTGGGAATCTTTTATTTAATTATTTTCTTCCAAATGTTTTACTATTTTGTCACTTATAATGGTTTCCATTAATTTGCCAGTTACCGATGTAAAGCTAATTGGTCGATAATTGCCAGGAGAGGATTTATTTCCTTTTTTGTATATGGGCGTCATGTTAGCTAGTTTACATTCGTTTGGAACTTTCCCAACATTCAATGATTTGTTGAACAGATTTGTGAGTGGGTTTAATAATTCGTGCTTTGCTTCTTTTAGGATCCTTGGCAATATTTAATCAGGGCCTGAGGTTTTATTAACTTTAAAATTGTTGATTGAGAGCAGGATATCGTCTTCATCAATCGTAAAGTGCCATTTTATTGATTCGTAGGGGTAGGTCGGCTACCGGTAGTATCTTCCGACGAGAAGACTGATGCAAAATAGTTATTTAGGATATTCGCCATTTGTACTTTGTTATATGTATGATCTTCATTTTCCGCAACAAGTGGGCCTATTGTTGAAGTTACCGTTTTTCTGTTTCTTATATAGCTGTAAAATTCTTTCCGATTGGATTTGCTGGAGCTGGCAATATGGAGTTCCAGATTTTTTCTTAATTCGTTTGATGAGATTTTTGGTTGTTCGACGCAGTCTATCGTGTTTTAATTTATCGCTATTATTTTTAGTTTCCTTATATTTTTGGTATGCCTGCTTTTTTACTAAGAGGCTGTTTTTTATTTCATTATTCCACCATTTTGGCTTATATTTGCCCGCTGGGCGCCGGTTTCGTAGAGGGACGCTTGTATTTATGGCTTTGTTTAGGTTATTAGATACTATGTTCCATAATCGATTTACATCATGAGTTTCGGTCAGTTCACTCCAGTCAATATTGGCAAGATGCCTTCTAAGTTTGTTGAAGTCGGCCCTTCGATAATCTGGTACTTTTTCCGTGCTCTCGTTTTCTTTGTCATTATTTACTTTAATGTTAAAGGACACTATCCTATTGTCACTAGAGCTAAATTCCGGTCCGATTTTAACGCTATTTACCAGTCTTTCATTTGTCGTTAGAATAATATCCAGAATGTAATTTCCCCTCATTGGGTGTTCTACGTGTTGATAAAGGGCACTTTCCTGAAGATTATCATATAGATCAAGGGTTCCCAACCTAGGGTAAATGTACCCCCAGGGGTACATTTGCACTTCTCAGGGGCTACATAGGGGTCTGAGAGAATAACCATAGTGTACAAAACATGGTGTTCTAATCTACAGGCAGATTGCACAAAGTTGTTTTTGTCAATTTCCTCATTTCAGTAAGCAAAACTTATATTAAAATTGGCAAGAATGTAGTTACCGGGTGGACCGCCCGCCTTACACTACGCGGATGCTCGCAATCATGTTCCTGTCTATTTTGACTGCCGTGGGATACAATAATAGGGTGGGGATTTTGCGCCCCCTCACCCCCCATGACTTATTGTCATCATCATATACTGTATATTGCCGGCAGGGGTCAAATAACAGAACAAATAAACAGGAACTTAACCGTGAGCGATTGACCTATATAAACATGACGACCGTTGGACCGTACACCCGGATACTACATCCTTCCCTTAAAATTATATTAGTGAGGTGACTATTCCATTTTTTCACAATTATGTAACTTCCTGCGGCCCACAATCTGTATTGGACGTGAAACAATCAGGTATGTATACCAACTCGAGACAGCTGCAGTACCGCCGGATATTGTCCGAGTATGTGACAGATCAAAATATTTTATAGTCACTGAGTTCATTTTATTGATAATATCAAATCTAAAATCCCTATGCAGTTTACACATACATATTTCATAATAAAATAATATAAAATTTACATAATTTTATAAATTTTTATCCTAAATTGTTAGGGGTCCATGGGTACCTATCAGAATGCCCAAGTGGTACAGAGGAACAAAAAGGTTGGGAACCCCTGATATAGATCATGTCCCGCGTGAACATTTAGTGGTTCGCCCCATGTTGTGACTGGCAGATTGAAATCGCCAAATATTACTGCTTCTTCCTGACAACTTATTTCTGCTATTTGATCATAGTATCTCGTCAGTATTGGGTGATTGTGCAGGATGTCGATAAATGAGGCCAATTATTATCTTGCTTAGTTGATTATTTATTTGAACGTAACTAGTATCAATATTATTAATGGCAGGTTGGGTTACCTCGATTGGATGAAGATTACTTTTAACATATAACAGAACCCCATCTCCCATTCTATGGGACCTTTCGCAGCTGAAGGGAGTTTGACCTGGTAATGCGTATTCCGCCAAAAAACCACGCTTCTCCGTGTTGATCCAAGATTCTGTAACACCGATTATATCGCATGCAAGTGCTTCCAACGTAGCAGACCGTGATATTATTTTGGATAGGGTTTACATTTGATATGGGATAGTTTATGTCGCTGCTACTGCCCCTGCTCGGTTGTCGTTTTTATATCTGAAAGTGCAGACTGCATCATGTAGGAGTCTGCCTAGGCGTGCTCCTCCTACTGAATTCAAATGGCAGCCATCATCCTGAAAGAGAATGTGTTGATTGTAGAAATGATCCCAGAGATTGAGATATTCAACATCTTACTTTGAGCAGAGGGATTTAAGGCTCTTATTAGTACTGAACGCCTTATCGTAGAAACCGGTCTCTGCATCGATCTTGGGAAGAATGCCTGCAATGATTATGTTACATGACTTGCTCTTGTAACACTGGATTGCCTTAGAGTATTTTTCCATTAGTTCTTCTGATCTGGTGCGCATTACATCGTTCGACCCTGCATGAATAACGAATAGGGTGTTCTCGTCAGCGTTGATGGTGACATCGTCGAAGGCTGCTGTGATCTCGTCCAAACCGGCACCCGGTATGCAAAAACGCTTTCTGTGGGTTGGGACTCTTCCACAGAACTCTTCAAGTTGTCCTCGTAGGATGGAGTCTCCAATGAGCCTGGTCTCCTCAGTAGGAGATCTAGGGGGAGAAGGGAGGGCAGTTGCATTGTCTTGGTTTGACACCTGCACTGGTACATCCTACTGGGTTTCTGGTGTTGCTGCTACATTGAGGGAAACAAATTCCTGCAACGAGTAGTATTCCTTATGGAGTTTGATATAGTTGGATTTTACTTCATTCAGACCTTCTTCCAGTTGTCGGCGGTTTTCGCACAGCCTGCATTCCGGGTTGGAGAAGTAGTCATTGAAGTATTGTCCAGCGAATCGACCTGTACACTGCTCTCAACGTTTCAAGTTCGAAGGTATTCTGTAACATTGGTGGAGATTGATTTGATTAAGATTTATATGATTGAAGCTAGCTGTGTTCCAGTTGAGTGTTGTAGTTCTAAGCTTTCCTAAGGTGGAAATTGTGAACTAACTTAAAGCGTGCAAAATTATAGCATCGCATAACAAATATGTTCCAATTTTCACAGAGTTTGAATCCATTGCATCGTGTTTCAATACAATCCCGCAGTCGGGTTGCTCATAGTCTATTTAGTCTTGAAGAAAGATTAGTTTCGGCATCAAAGGTAAACTCGTCTAGTTCTCCAGTGCTTAGTTTGAAATGAGCTACAGTTTTTATAATAGGTACAGTCGTCAGGATTAATTCATTTCAGTTCCCTTGACTAAGGCGTTAGTAGCACTGCACGATGGAGAGGTATCCCCTCCACCCCCTCTCCTTGTTGTTACCATACCCCCACCGAAACCCTCCCATTTTCTCTCCGACCCCAGAACTACACCCACCCTCCCTTCTCTCCCTCTCACCCAGTTAGGGGCTACTTCTGGACCTCACCAATTGCATGTATTCCGAACACCTAATGAAGGAATGCAATGTATCATAGGCAGAGTCAAGTACTAGCTTTACTAAATTTGAAAGAAAGAGAGAGAGAGAGAGAGAGAGAGAGAGAGAGAGAGAGAAAGCGGGGGTGGAGGGGGTGAGGAGTGATTCATACCGATACATTTACCATTGACCCCTGAAAAGTTCATACCGATGTACTGATGGTATAGTACTGTATCATACTCTAATATAGCTCCCAAACTAACCCACGTGAAGTTGTATTTAATTTTCATCGTTGTAATGGCTCAGTCTGGGCTACATAACAAGCTTGAGACAACGAGGACCGTCTGTGTCAATTCCACCATGAGTCTCTCCCATCAATGAACACACAAAGTAAACCATTCAAGTATTTTGAATTATTTCTTTTTATACAATTATTAAATACTAATATCACTACTTATTAGCACTGTATACAAGAACAAAACATTTGCTTAATCATATTCACCACAAATATCTCTGCTTCCAGACAGTTCAGGACTCATTAAGTGTAAACAGCCAATTTGCCAACATATACTATGCATTATTGCCGAGAATGTGCCCAGTGAGTCGGCCATGTGACTTCATTACGCTAACTCAACACTCATCCTCTTAACAGAGCTATCTACCCAATCATTAGGCCATATTGTTGTCCTAATTGGCCATAATGTAAAACTACTGTAAATAAACGGGACACGAACTACCCTCGGGCAAGGTACTGGGGTTTTCGAAAAGAGGATCCAGGCTTGAAAATATTACTTGACATAAACAGGCTTAATAATCCTGAAGGGTTGATAACCAATATATATGCCCTATTTTAATTAACTACCCCTCAGGTACTCTTACGTTCATCTATCCATTAGGGAGGGTCTTATTTTAAAGTTCCCATGCCCTCAATACTTACGCTCACCCATACATTATGGAAGGACTTATTCATGTTGTCACCTTACCCTTAACACCTTGCTATACGATTACCGGTACTCAATTTGATCAGGTATTTTGTTTTGTAACCAAGTTAAGGGGGGCGTTCACTATGGCTATGTAGCAATAGGGGTTGAAACATAGCAAATTGTGTTAAATACTCCCTGAGTAATGGCAAGACGTAGAGTATCTACTCCACATAATACTATTGAAAGCTTCACGCCTATTCACGCTTATTCTCTTGAGATAACTTACATGATTATTTAAATTCACACCTGTTAAGAATAATTACTAAATAACTATATAACGCCCATTTATCATATCATAGATTAACTACATGAGTTATAATATTGAACTGGTCAATACTTCTTCTACTACAATACCACTCTGTATAACAGTTTCGTGTATAACCAAATAATCTCATTATACCTTATATATAATTATACAAGTGTGTATTTCTACCCATCATATCTGGTATATGCACTTTATTATACAGTTAACCCTAACCAGCCGTCCGGCTGGCTCAGTTGATAGCGTGCCTGATTCCCACCTTGAAGGTCTCGCGTTCAATCCCCACTCAGATTGAACAGTTTTTCTGGGATACAGCCGGCGGTTACCATCTCCCCATGAGCAAGGGGGATGGGTAATGGTCTCTGGTAGACTAAAGAAAGCCAAGCGCTTGCGAATCCTCGAAGGAGGAGAGACGGGCGCTATATAAGTAACCAGAAGATTATTATTACTAGTAACGGTAGTAATTAGCAGCTTCAGGTTAGGTTTTGTTTAGTTCATATGTTTAATGTGCAGGAGATGGTGGTCGAGAGATGTGTGTGAAATACTTCATTCCTTCATTAGGTGTTCAGAATCAATTTAATCGGTTCATGTGGTCCCAGAAGTAGCTCCTAGCTTGGTGAGAGCCAGAGAAGGGAGGGTGGGTGTAGTTCTGGGGTCGGAGAGAAAATGGGAGGGTTTCGGTGGGGGTATGGGAACAACAAGGAGAGGAGGTGGAGGGGATACCTCTCCACCGTGCAGTGCTACTAACAGGGAAAATGAAACGAATTAATCCTGACGACTGTACATCATTTGATTCTCCCAATTTGTTTAGGTGTATGTTGTAATCTTCTATTTTAGCTTGGAACACCTGGGGTATCAGCTTTGGCACTATCTCACACACATATATCTTCATATTCAAATTTGTTTTCTAAGGGCGTCTCCTCCAGGGACGACGATCGAGGACAGCGAAAACGGAGGGCCACCAGAGACAATGATCGAGGACCGAGGACCACTAGGAACAATGATCGAGGACACCGAGGACCGAGGACAACCAGGGACGAGGATCGATGGCTGAGGGCAGACAGGTACATAAATGTAGATCCGAGCAGAACCAATAATTTGAATAAAAAGCATTCCGTGAATATCAAATCCAAAACTTTGAATGTTATCTATGCAAACGCTCGTAGCATACGCAATAAATTTTCAGATTTAGAGGAACTAGTGTTTACGGAAAATTACGATGTTATTGGCATAACAGAATCTTGGCTCATTACAGTAGACAGAGACTTTTTAGCAGAGTATTCACTTCTCGGTTATGTAATGATTGAGAAAAGCCGAATTAATAGAAATGGAGGTGGAATTTTATTTTTTATCAAAGAAAGTCTTAACCCGACCCTCTTGTCAAAACCTCAAATTGTGAACGTCGACACATCCTTTGTGCTAATAAAGAATAATAAAGGTACACAAATAATACTTGCACTAATATACAGACCTCCAGCTCAATCAGTGCAAAGTTGCAAACTGACCGAGAAATTTATGACCAAATTGCAGACTTAAGCAACTCGCAAGATACCGTAATTTTTGGCGACTTCAATTTACCTGTGACCAAGTGGGGAGATAGTATTACTTCACACTCTGGACAAGACCTGTATGCAAACTTGCAAGAGAGTTCGCTATATCAATTTGTTAGATCTCCAACCCATGGAAATAATGTCCTTGACCTTGTACTTGCAACAAAAGAAGAATTGATAGAGAATTTGAATGTCGGTGATGAATTCAGTAACAGCGACCATCGTACGATAACTTTCAGTTTAAAGTTTACCAGTAACGAACCAAATAGCAGCATCGAGAAAGTTCCTAATGTCAAGCAAGCAAACTTTGGTAAACTTAGAGCAATGTTTAAAGAAACTGACTGGAGCTTTTTAATTAACAATAACGACATAAATATATCTTGGGAATCATTCGCAAACACTTACCTAAAAGCAGTGCAAAACTGCATACCATCGAAAATATGACGTACAGGCCATAATGATAAGCCCAAATGGTGGAATAAAGATATTTCAAACTGTCTGCTTGCTAAAAAGTTTGCTAATGATAGATTAAAATCCTTACAAAATGACGAAGAACGGGTGAAATTTGTAGAACTACGACGCAAAGCCAAAAGGTTAATTAAGCAAAGTAAAAAGACCCTGGAGTTACATGTTGCGAATCAAAGTAAAACAAACCCAAAAGAATTCTATAGTTATATCAGAAAGAAGAGAGTAGTTACTTCAACTGTAGGACCGTTAGTCGATGAAAATGGAGAATATACCAAAGACGAAGTACAAATGAGTAATGCCCTCAATACCTTCTTTGCATCAGTTTTTACAACAGAAGACCTCATTGATATCCCTACAGCATCACTGATTCAGATAGATAATTCTGATGTTCTAAGCAATATCACCATTACAGAGAGAGAATTATTGAAATGTTTAGACAAACTCAAGGAAAATAAAACGCCTGGACCTGATACAATCTCACCTAGAGTTCTAAAGAAAGCTAAGGATGAGCTCTCCAAACCACTGACATTGCTATTTAACAAATCCTTGCAGTCTGGAACTATGCCTGATCAGTGGAAACTAGCTAACGTAACACCAATTTAAAAAAAAAGGCAGCAAATCACTACCCAGTAACTATCGTCCAATTAGCTTAACCTCAGTTGTATGTAAAATGCTAGAAACGCTCATAAGAGACAGACTCGTAAATCACTTGGAGAAAAATAACATACTAAAAGATACTCAACACGGCTTTCGTAGCAAACGTTCCTGCTTAACAAACCTCTTAGACTTCTTCCACGATATCCTCAACCTCTATGATGAGAGTAAAGCTGTAGATATTATATACCATGATTTTCAAAAGGCCTTTGACAAAGTTCCCCACAAACATTTACTGCTAAAACTAAAAGCGCATGAAATACAAGACGGTGTGTTGAAATGGATAGAAAATTGGCTCAGCGACAGAAAGCAAAGAGTAGTCATAAACGGTAAGGCATCTAAATGGACCAATGTAAGTAGCGGGGTACCCCAGGGATCGGTACTAGGACCAATTCTCTTTCTAATTTACATCAACGACATAGATGAGGGTCTCACCTGTACAATCTCAAAATTTGCTGACGATACAAAAATTGCAAATAGCGTACTCTCAAAAGAACAAGTTGACGATATGCAACACAATCTAGATAAGTTTGTCATATTGGGCCCAAATGTGGCAAATGAGTTTCAATGCGGATATATGTAAAGTACTACATATCGGATACCAAAATGAGAAAGCAAACTATTCGATGAATGGCACTCAGCTTAAGAATGTAAACAGAGAAACCGATCTGGGGGTAACAATATCGAGTAACCTAAAACCGAGTCAACAATGTTCAGAAGTTAAGAAAGCAAACAAAATAATTGGCTCTATAGGAAGGTCATTTGAGCATAAATCCAAAGAAGTTTTCCTAACCCTTTACAATTCCTTAGTCCTCCCTCTTCTGGAATACTGCATTCAATCCTGGTGCCCTTATTACCAAAAAGATATAGACAAGCTAGAACGAGTTCAACGTAGAGTTACCAAAATGATACCTAGCCTAAAGAACAAACCATACGAGGAGCGTCTTAGAGAATTAAATATATTTCCTTTAACCCAGTGCAGATTAAGAGGCGACTTAATTCAAGTGTTCAAAATCATCAAAGGCATCGACAAAATGAACTGTAGTAAGTACTTCACAATCGACCTATCTAATTACACGCGGGGAAACGGTTGCAAAATTATCGGTAAATCTTTTAACTCTCACGAATCTAAGAACTTCTTCTTCAATCGAGTTGTCAACTTGTGTAATGGGCTTCCCCGAGACGTTATAGACTGCAGCACCGTTGATTCCTTTAAACTTCGCCTAGACAAATATCTTGCATCAAACCCGCGACTGACTGCGTTTGTAAATGAATAACTTTATTTTATCCCCCCTCAGTTACTAACCAATCTGTCCCCTACTAACTTCCTAATCCTGCCACGGACATTAGTTCCAGGGCAGTAATTCCCTTTCCAATGTTCCCTTACCCACTCCAAACCACTGTTTGGACAATTGATCCTCAGTGTTTTGGAGGACAAGCAGTCTAGAAGGGTCACCAGATATGTTGTTGCTTGATTTCCTTTGTACTCCTCTGTACTTTGATGTCATACATGCCACAATATATTATACATTCACTAGGAGCAGTACTAAGTTTCTCAGTTACCCAGCTTCTGAGCAAGTTTAGATTAGCACCATGTATTGTCCTTATTGAGCAGATGTTATCAAGGTCAGAGATTAAAACTCGTTGTAAATTGGTGTCGCCCAGGAGAAGGCAGGGTGGTGGGGAAGGGGGTGATGGTGTAGGTGTTGCTGAACAAGCCTCCCGTCCATCCTTTGTGATTTGTTCCATTTCTGTCATTCGCTGTTGAAGTGCTTCAATGGTACCGTATGCGGTCTTGGTTTCTTCATTGAGTATTTCTATCTCCAAATCTTTAGTTGCTAATTTGGACATAATTTGTTCAATATCTTTACCCATTTTGCGCATCTCAACACGTACATCACTATCGTCATCGTGGATTACCGGGAATGGGGAGGTCTGCTCAGAATGTTCAATTAACATGTCTATCAATTCAGTTTTTGTAACCCATATTTTGTTTAAACCGAGCTCCTGGCATCTGTTTTTGTAGTTCCACTTTTGTATAATAATTGTTTTGCAAGAATTATCTCGTTGGGCATTGTAGAGAGGGCTGTGAATCTGATGGCTCAACATGAATTTCTTGATTGGCTGGCATTGTAGAGTTATTCATTATGCAGCAGAAGAGTAGTCAAAGAGAAGGCACTTGGTAACGAGATATCACTTGAAATATACAGTACTACAGAACATAAATGCTCTTTGTAGTACATCGGTCATCTGCGGGGGAAACGTGACAGTTGTAGTACATCGGTCATCTACAGGGGAGACGTGACAGTTGTAGTACATCGGTCATCTATGGGGGAGACGTGACAGTTGTAGTACATCGGTCATCTACGGGGGAGACGTGACAGTTGTAGTACATCGGTCATCTACGGGGGAGACGTGACAGTTGTAGTACATCGGTCATCTACGGGGGAGACGTGACAGTTGTAGTACATCGGTCATCTACGGGGGAGACGTAACAGTTGTAGTACATTGGTCATCTGCGGGGGAGACGTGACAGTTAAATACATCGGTCATCTACGGGTGAGACATGACAGTTGTAGTACATCGGTCATCTACGGGTGAGACGTGACAGTTGTACTACATCGGTCATCTATGGTGGTGACGTGACAGTTGTAGTACATCGGTCATCTACGGTGGTGACGTGACAGTTGTAGTACATTGGTCATCTACGGGGAGATGTAACAGTTGTAGTACATCGGTCATCTACGGTGGTGACGTGACAGTTGTAGTACATTGGTCATATTAAAACAGCGGGAAGGAAATAACAGAAGTGGTGCCATGTCTGCTACAAAACCAAGCACATCCACATCCATTGTTGCTGCGAGTCTTCTTCTTGTTTTTTGATTGAGGGCTGTGTCGGCAGGAGAGAGAGGAATATCACCGGAATCATCCAAAGTGAAGTTTTTAGCGAAAGTGTTAGCGAAGAGTTCAGCTTTGTCAGAGAAACAAGTGATGGTGGTGCCGTGAGAGTGGAAAAGGAGAGGAAAAGACGAAGATGCCAGAAGGTTTGGGATTAGCTAGAGTTGGATAGTTCAGTGCATTTATTGTTGATGAAAGAATGTTTGGCGAGTCGAAGAACATATTTGGCTTGATTCTGGGCAGAAACATAGGAAGTATGAGATTCTTGAGTTTGAAGCCGACAGTACCGTTTGAATGCTTCCTCCTTATTGCAGACAGCAGTATAACAAGCGTGAGTAAACAAAGATTTGTTTGCATTATACCTAGTGAATGAAAATGGAATGTATGCTTCCATGCCCGAGAGGATTGCCTCGATAATGCGTTCATCAATCTTCGAGGGTCCCCGGCCACGGAAGCAGAAGTCATTCCATGAGAAATCAAAGAAGTACTGCCGAAGAGCCTCCCAGTAGGCAGCGCCAAAGTGCCACAAACACCGCCGGCTGGGAGGATCGGGTGGTCGTACCGGAGAGATAAGACGGGTGACAGAGATAAGTTTATGGTCGGAGGAGCACAAAGGAGAGAATAGAATTACAGCATAAACAGAAGAGTTAGAGGTTAGAAATAGATCAAGAATGTTGGGCCGATTTCCGAAGCAATCCGGGATACGGGTGGGTGGCTGGACTAACTGCTCTAGGTCATTTAGGATAGAGAATATGTAGGCTTGTTCACCAGGTTAGTCAGTGGAAAGAGGAGTGCCATTGGTGGTGGTGTGCGTTGAAATCTCCTTGGACAGAGATTTCTGCGAAAGGAGAGATGGATGGAATGTTTTACACTTTAGAAGTTAGATAGTCAAAGAATTTTGGAAAGTCAGTAGAATTATGGGAGAGATAAACAGCGCAGCAATATTTAGTTTGAGAGTGACAAGAAAACTTTAACCAGAGAGTTGAGAGTTCAGAACCATCAAAGTTGGGAACTTTGGCTTGAAACTGAAGATAGAGGTAGTAGGAGGATACAGAGAAGGGTTTGCTATCAGTAGTCCCAGACAACTGAGTTTTGGTGAGAGAGAAGATCAGGGTTGGCAGGAGAGGTGGTGCTCCACAGAGTGGAAGTAGTAGAAAAGGTCACGAATATATATATATATATATATATATATTGTTATGCTGGCCAGCTTGCCAGAATGTGCTCGTACTCACTAGCGCTCGCCAGGGCAGTGAAATGGGCTATAATAATCGTAGAACGATGTTCTTTCTTTCTTAGTATTCATGATGTCACAGACAGATCAGTGGTGGTCTTTATTCTTGTCTGTGACACTTGGAAGTAATTAATATCAGTGATAGAGTATAAGATGTGTAGTGTGAATTTAAGGAGAGAGAGAACGAAGGAGGCAGCGAGGTGGTATTATGTGTGTGTGTATGTACGTGTGCCTTCCTCGCTCGGGCGGAGGTTCCCACGCTCTTGATTGGCCGGCGGGCCTGGCGCGTCATATGACGCCTGCTCTTCATGACGTAGTGGTCTGAGATTGGGTGCCGCTGTCTTAGTTGGTGCTGTGGGGCTCCTACCCGCGTGTCTCCTTCAGAGCTTGGTATGTTGTGCTTGGTCCTAGACGTCCCTTGCAATCTGTCCCCCAATCTAACCCTCTTTACCGCTGTTTCTCTCTCTGAACTTCCTCTTTTTCATACTTCTTGTCTTTATTCAATTACTTATCCCTTCTGGTTCTGCATACGACTTCCATAGTCGGCCAGTCGTATTACCAGCACCAGTTCTCACATATATGTTTTGCACTAGCTTTAGGGATTATTAGAGTCATAGTCACATGGTATCATAGTTTTGGGTGCTTCTAATTATTGAGTTGTTCTTTCCTACTATTTAATGCTAGACAGTGGAGGGTATCTTTAGTCGTTGTCCGAGTTAAGTATATGGCAAGTCAGAGCCTGTATGACTTCGACGGAGCTAGGTAGCCTGTAACCCTTGTGCATATTTTTCCTTTGCGAGTGTAGCAGCATACAAGCGAAGGGCTTTTGCCTACTCTTGCTCGTATGCTTGCTACCTCATTTTGTTGACCTTTGTGGAGCGCCAGGGTAAGACCAGATACTTGAGATCTGGACTTACCAAGAGAGCCTCCTAGTCACTTAACGTAACATAAGGGAAATCTGTTCAAGGGGAGACAGTAGGCTACGAGCATGCTTGCGCTCTGCCTAGGCTCCTTGTACCTTTTATGCCACTGCTAGACTTTATTAGTGAGAAAGACAGCATTGTGTTTATTAACTTTAATTGCGTATGCTTTAGGAATTATTCACGCATTATTTTAGCCTAGGTTGATGCATAGTGCACAACCCAGTTTGGCTGTTACGTTGGCTAAGGAAGTACTGATTTGAGTGGCTATTATTAGTGCTGTCACAGAGTTGTTGCACTCCCTTGTTTTATATATATGTATATTACTTGTTGGTGTATTTAAGATGCACGCTTTGGTTTCCTGCCCCTGCATTATTTCTGTTCTATATTGATGAGCATCTTAGAGCATCAGACGTTTTCAGAAGATTCCATATCTGTTTGCTGTAGGACTAGACATCCAGTGTTTTCATAGAGCATTGAGGAGTTTAGTGTTGAGTTCAGATTCACACTAAAGTTAACGTAAGCATATACTCCTTTACTAAATCTTGTTATAGTTTATTTACGCATTGTTATTACTTGAGAGCATTTTATTAACGTAAAGTACTCCTGTTGTGAGTAGGCTTTGCCGTCACCGGAAAGCCTTTGTAGAAGTGCACTAAACCCAGTTTATTGATACCCCGTTATCCAGTAGATTAACTCTGGAGGGTTTAAGTGTTTTGTTCACCGGCTTAATAGTTCGAGGGTTTGGAATTAGCGTACCGTTGTTGCAGATCTAGCCTATCTTATAGTCCAATATTAAGTGACCTTGTTTATTTCGTAGTGCCGGTCGTAACAATATATATATATATAGTATATATATATATATATATAATATATAATATATATATATATATATATATATATATATATATATATATATATATATATATTATATATACTGTATATATATATAGCCTATATATATATATATATATATATATATATATATATATATATATATATATATATATACAGTATATATATCAATTTAGTCAAAACCTACAAGCACAATATTGTACATTCTCCAATGATATTTAAGTAGTAATATAATAATTGAGTCTGTAATATATTTTAATTAATGTAATACATATATATTTTTGTAATTTCAACATAATAGCCTCAGTGACTACCACCCCAGCAACCATGCCAAAAGGACATAAACACTGCCATAAGAGAAGCCCAGAGTGCCTTTCTCATGCAGAATAGCCTCCGCACCAGCTATCACCAAAACAGGATTCCTTCTACCACCACCAAAGTAACAGCAGAATGATAACAGGCCCTTCTATCCTTCAACACCATTAACCAGGGCACCAAAGGCAAGCTAAACACTATGACCAGCAACAAGGCAACTAGGACCAAAACATCATCCCTTTTGTTTGGTCGCTTCCAAGTGAGACTAGTCCAAACTTCGGATCGTTCCCCAGGAAAGTGTGAGACTGGCACCCCTGCGAGACACCTTGCTCGCCATATTTGTGTGAGACCAACCCCTGTAAGCCACCTTGCTCACCTGTCATGTAAGAGACTGGCACCACCTGAGAAACAATTCACTGCTACCTTTTTAATAAAGGCTGAGGTGTGAGACCGGCCAAGAAGGGTTCAGGCACCCAGAAGAGAATCACCTCTACCTGGATTTAAGACTGTAAAAAGCGAAACTCACCATGTCCCCCTCCCACACCCGGGAAGTGACTAATACGAGAATAGCGACTGGGCACGATTGGGCTCTAGCACCAACGTAACTAAGATATTCAATAGCAGGAGCTCACTGAGAATAATAACACCCATTGAGAACATCTCGTAATATAGTAACTTTCGACCATAAAGTATTTACTGTTTCCCGTGATCATATTATCAAAGAGTCGGGCTAGAAAGAAAACAAACTTCAGTATAGTTGCTGGCAGGCTAAATTTACTATTGAATATCTAAATATCCGTGAACCTAACAAAGTATTCGCAAACACTATTGCCATGTATTCTGATTGTAAATAAATATGTATTAATATCATTGTGCTCATAGCCAAACTTCGATTGAGTCAAAGCACTTATGAGAATATTGAATTCCATAACTATCATCACACTATATCCTGAGCTTAAATATAGCTCACATTCAAGCACGTACTTAACTATTGCCCTAGCTTAAGTAAACTTGATATTACTTTATGTGATTATATTCTGTGTACATAATTATTAATTTGATTATAGTGTAAGGTCTCGTTGTGTGAGACATGTTTTCGTTTATTAATACATTATTGTTTGTAACTATTGTACTTTGTTGTATTAATACATTATTGTTTGTAACTATTGTACTGTGTTGTATTAATACATTATTGTTTGTAACTATTGTACTGTGTTTTATTAATACATTATTGTTTGTAACTATTGTACTTTGTTGATTAATACATTATTGTTTGTAACTATTGTACTGTGTTGTATTAATACATTATTGTTTGTAACTATTGTACTGTGTTTTATTAATACATTATTGTTTGTAACTATTGTACTTTGTTGTATTAATACATTATTGTTTGTAACTATTGTACTGTGTTGTATTAATACATTATTGTTTGTAACTATTGTACTGTGTTTTATTAATACATTATTGTTTGTAACTATTGTACTTTGTTGTATTATTGTTTGTAACTATTGTACTGTGTTGTATTAATACATTATTGTTTGTAACTATTGTACTTTGTTGTATTCACATCAAAATCAAAAAAATTCCCCGCCACAATCCACAATCCACAAATACCTGTTCTGTCTAGCACAATACTTTTATGTATCAGACACTTGCATATCAAAGATATATTCAAAATTTAATTCCGATTATTTATAGAATTAAGATTACAAACCCCTTTCAGGGTTAGGTTGTGGCCACCAATCGAACAGGGCAGTACCAACGGGAGGCCGCAAAGGCATGTGATAAGGAGTTGCTGGATCTCATGTTTCATTTGTCTGGCTTCTCTCACTGTTTTTGTTTGTATCTCACCTACTACTCTAAACAAGCTCACCAAACTCCTTTCCAATATAATATAATTTTAACAAACATGATGTCCCACAACCAGTCTCAGAGTCCCCAGGGGGGCGGGGGGGGAGGGCCAAAGTTACTCGTTCTTCCCCTATGACCTATACACATTTTCTGAACCATGGCTCGTCACTCTTACTATCAACTTTTGCACTACTTGTGGCCTTTCGTCTAACTTTCCCTCTGTTGAACACTACCTCTCCTCCAACAAACCTGATTCAGGTGTTTGAAGCAACTGCCAGCATCCCCTTCTCTGTATCCTCCTACTTTCTCTATCCTATTTTCCAAGCCAAAGGTGGATGCTGTATATGTGTGCACAACAAACTTACTTGCTCTTGTGTTCCCGACTTTGACTCTTTTGAATTCTCAACTCTCTGGCTCAAAATTTCCTGTAACTCTCAAACTAAATATTTGTGTGTTGTCTATCTATCCCCCAACTCTACTGACTGTCCACAATTCTATGACTATATACATTCTAGTGAAACACATCCTATCAACCTCGCATTTTTCTGAAATCTCCATCCTTACCATCGACAATGGTTCACCCCTTATTTCACTGACCAACCTGTGAACTATCTTACATCTTTTCTATCCTAAATGACCTAGATCAGTTAGTTGAGCACCCTACTCGTATCTCTGATCACCTTCGAGATCGGCCCAACATCCTTGACTTACTTCTAACCTCTAAACCTCCTGTTTACACTGTAAACCATTTATCTCTGTTGGGCTTTTCCGATCTAATTTTTCCAGTACAGCCATCCACTTAGCCGGCGGCATTTGTAGCAATTTGACACTGCTGGCTGGGATGTTCTTTGGCATTAAACTTTTGATTTCACATAGAATGATTTGTTCTTCTGTGGCCGAAGGCCATCACAGTATTCCAAATGTGTCACTGAGGTGATCATCTCGGGCATTGAGGCATGCATTCCATTTTCTTATTCTCAATCTAATGCAAACAATTATTTACTTATGCACAATTGTTCTACTACTACAATTTGGAGGAAGCATGCATATGGTACCGACACCTTCAAACTAATGAATCTAGAAATCTTTATGTTTCTGCCTAGAATCATGCCAAATCTGTTCTTCGACTCGCCTAAAACTTTTTCATCAATAATAAATGCTCTGTAGTCTAGCTCTTCCCAAACTTTCTGGCATCTAGCCAAAAAACGTTCAAATAACTTTACTTCCTCGTCTTTCCCTCCTCCATTCTAATGGCACACCGTCACTTCTTCCTCTGACAAAGCTGACCTCTTTACTCAAACTTCACTAAAACCTCCACCTTGGATGTTACCGTTGCTATTCCTCCCTCTCCACCTCTCGCTCCCTTACATATGCCTAATATCCTAACCTCTTCAATGGATGTACTTTTTTTACCTCTCTAGGCTTAATACTAAGAAGCGGTATAGACCAGATAATGTTCCTCCTGTTGAACTCAAAAAATTTATTTCTGTTCTGTGCTGACTCTAGGCACACTCTTCCATCTTTGTCCTTGCTCTAGCATCTTTTCTTGTTGCTGCAAGTTTGCTCTCATTCGACCTGGCCCAAAGTAGGGTGACCACTCTCAACCCTCCAACTATCGCCCAATTGCTCTCATTTCTTGCATCTCAAAAATATTTGAATCTATTCTTATTCAACATTTCTGCAACATTTCCCATAACCTACTTTCAGATTGCCAGTATGGTTTCCTTATCTCGTAAGCTGCGGCATATCTCACTTAAGGTTTTGTTGTAAGACTGCGGCAAACCTCACTTGAGGCAAGGTATTTAACCCATTGGTTGCGGAGATCATTGGCCATGGCAATCTATAGCAATTTACAGGCTCTTAAAGCCTGTGGAGACAGTGCTAGTGAGCGGGAGCATGACAGGCCCCCGTCCGCTCTCCAGCCAGGCAGCCGGGGCACTGAGGGATCTCAGCCATGTCTCGCTAGACATATGCAGCGCTGCCAAAGGCAAATGTAGCGCGACATTGCTCATTATTAGCGAATATTTGCCGATGTCTATGGTAGCGCTGCGGATGAACCCTGCACGCTACGAAGCTCGTTCTAGTGTCATTTTGAAGCCATATTTTTCTAGTTTTTCACTGAATACATTTAATTTTATTCAGACACTTGCTTAATCAATCAGGAGTGCCTGAATGAGCCCTAATATAGCGAAAATATGCCCGCACCTTAAGTACTGAACGTGCCCAGAAACCACGCAGGTGCTTGGAATTGTCTCAAAATTGATTGACAAATAGCTCTACATGGTAATTCCCCATATCACCACCTCTTCACTTCTCCTTCCATTTACTTCCTCCTCCTCCCTCTACCTGCTCCCCTACCTCTCCTACACTACCATCCCTATGTCTACCACCTTCCCCTTACCTCAACTTCCTTTCCCAGCCTCCAATTACCCCCCACCCCATGTGTGACAGAAGGTGTCGTTCGCTCAGTAGTGCGGCTACCTTCAGTATATTACACTGAATTACACCTATATTACACCTAATTTCAGGGTATGCATTCCTCATATGTGCCTCATACTTGAAGTCTATATACATGTGGTGCAATAATATTGCTATATACGGTAGATATAAGGAATAAATATAGAAGCATGCTATCCCCACCACTACCATTCTCGTATTCGCTCATTGCCGACACACGTCAACCATATAACGTCCAAGAACAATCACACCATATCCATATTGGTTTGGATGGATAATATAAATATGGTAAAATGCGGGAATGAATTTTGAAGACGTTGATGAGCTTTCTCACCTATTTTGGAAGATTAGATTTGTTTTTTATACCCATGTACAGGGTTTATATCCTTCCCACTACCCTCACATGGTCCCTAGGTTAAGGGCCGCTCTACTGGTGATATAATTTCTTATCTTACTAGCTCTTGGTCATCCTCTTTCAGGAATCCGGCAAGATCTTTTCTATTATGCTAGACATATTGAAACCCTTCGATAGATTCTGGCACAAAACTCTAATTTTCAAACTACCATCCTTCAGTTTCTATCCCTCTATCTGTGCCTTTATCTCTAATTTCCTTTTTAGCCGTTCCATAACTGCGGTTGTGGACGGCCATCGCTAACTTACTCAACCTGTCACCTCTGGTGTTCCTCAGGGTTTTGTTGTGTGTCCAGTTCTCTTTCTAATATTCATTAATGATCTTCTTATTTGTACCTGTAGTCCAATCCACTCATATGCAGATAACTCAACTTTACACTATTCAAATAGTCGTACACAACGACTCACCATGCCATTATTCCAAAACTCATGTCATGAGGCCATAGCACGCCTAGCTTCTGATCTATCAATGCTTCCAAAACCCTATATCTCCAGGAGGAAAAACATCACAATAAGTTACCAACATTTCTACATAACTTATGTTATTATCAGGGTCTAAAATTAAGAGAGAACAAGGCACGATATAAAACTATTAAAGATACATGCCAATTATTATTTAGGGGTTATACAAATTAATGTACAATACAGGTATGGTATTATTAAGTTGGGTTTTCATTTTATGTATATGAATTGACTCTGGGCCTCTAGGGTTCTTACGTTTTTACTTGGGCAAGTATCTAAAAGCAAATGTAAATATTGTTTTAGTCTAATTTTGCAAAGCTCTTTGTGTTATCTTACTGCTGAGTGAAGAGGGCTTTGTAGGGGGGCGACCTGTTCGGCTTGACTGGCCTATGTGCTCATCGGTATGGATTTTGAAAGCACGTGTAGTGCTCCCAATATACCTGGCCTGGCAGCTCGGGCAGGTGAAACAATATGTTGAAATAACTTAGAAAAGTTGACAGAATGAATATAAACACCAAATGAGGAGGAGCACTTTATTGACGATGTTTCGCAGACAGCTTCTTCAGGTCACCTGAAGAAGCTATCTGCGAAATGTTATCAATAAAGTGCTCCTCCTCATATGGTGTTTATATTCAATAAAGTGCTCCTCCTCATATGGTGTTTATATTCAATAAAGTGCTCCTCCTCATATGGTGTTTATATTCATTCAAGTGGAACAATACACAACCAATGAACACAATTTTGTCTGCAGTGTATCTTTGTAATGAACCAATAAACATAATTTGAATGTGCTTTTATGTATGAATTGAAAGTTAATTTGCAAAAAACACTTTGACAACATAATTTGTATTGCTTTCCTAATTTTCATTGACAATTCTCCAAGATAAGGTAAAGTTAAGTATATATCCTCCTTACTCACGGTTGGTATACAAAGATCTGGTTGACATTTATAAATGGGGAATTTGCTTACTACTCCATCAAATAATTGGTGACTTTTTTCATTATTCATGGAAGGTTTTTGAGCAAGACTAATTTTTTGTGAAATAACTTATAAGTAGAGGATATTGAGAAGGCCCTATTAACTAAAGTTTTCGCTCTGTTTATTTTGAAACATAGGGGAAAAAAGTAGCCTTGAATACATAATCAATTTATATAACATTAGCAACCTTACAGTAACATATCAGCATCCTTATAATGCACACTAATTTGATAGTCAACAAATAGTATATATCTCTCGTAAGGTAGTTCATGTGTATGTAAGCATTTTACTAAAATGGCAATCTATCTATCTATCTATTGCCTGACGCCATGATCCCCGAAAGGTTGGCCACGAACAAACCGCCCCCATGCACCTCTGTCCCCAGTCAGTCGACGCCCCTTCTCCCAACCAGCACCGCCTTCATTTATATACTTCCTCAATCCATCCTTCCACCTCTCCTTCGGTGCACCTCTCCCTCTCTGTCCTTCCACCTCGCTCTCGCACACCCTCCCAGTCATTCTCTCGCCGTCCACACGTTCCACATGGCCGAACCATCCCAAGTTGTTCCCCTTCACACTCTCCAGCAAATCGACCTCCACACCACACCTCCTTCCCACTTCCTCACTCGTCTGTCCATCCCTCCATGCATCTCCGCACGCACCTCTCAAGCAACTCACCTCCACCGCTCTCACCCCCTGTCTGAGCCCCCTCCCGAAGGCCCATGCCTCGCCTCCGCAAACCAGTGTCGGGACCACCACACTGTCATGCAAGGACCTATTCACCTCCACACTGACCACCCAATCTCTTGCTACTGCCCTCAACATTCCCACAACCCTCCTCCCCTGCTGCACCCCACCCACACACCCCATCATCCATAGTCCCACCCCCACTCAACACACTGCCCAGATACTTAAAAGAGCTGACGATCTCCATAGCCTGACCGTTCAACTTCACCTCACACTCTGTGGCTTCACCCCTTTCGACGACCATAACCTTGCTCTTCTCCGCATTTACCTTCAGATTCGGTTTTTCGCACACTGTTCCAAACTCTGTTTACCAGACCCTGCAACTCCCATTCATTATCGCTCATCAGAACTGTATCATCCGCAAACAGCAGTATAGGCAGCTTCCACTCATTTCCCTCCCTTTTTAGCGATACACCAACATCCAGTGCTCTTCCTAGTATTTCTTTCATGACTCCATCCATATATACAGGAAACAACCACGGGAACATCACACACCCCTGTTTCAACCCCACATTCAGGTCAAAGAACTCGCTCTGCTCATTCTTCACACGTACTGCCGCCTTTGCACCCTCATACATGCTCTTCACTGCTTTCAGCAACTTGCCATCTACTCCGTATATTCTAAGTACTTTCCACATACCTTCTCTATCCACTCTCTCATAGGCTTTCTCCATGTCCATAAAGGCAACATACACCTTTTGTTGCTTCTCCAGATACTTCTCCACAACACAATTCAGGGTAAAAATCTGATCTACACATCCTCTTCCCTTCCTAAAACCTCCCTGCTCGTCGCCTATCCATTTCTTCGTTCTCAATCTCACTCTCTCAATCACTACCCTACTGTACACCTTCCCTACTACGCTTAGAAGACATATTCCTCGGTGGTTACCACACACTCCTCTTTCTCCTTTGCCCTTATACTGTATAGGGGGACTATTATGCCAGTCTTCCAGTCATCGGGTGCCCTCCCCTTCTCCCATGCTAGTTTGCACATTTTCCATACCCATTCGATCACTATCTCACCATCATACCTCAACATTTTCCCACACACTCCATCTGTTCCTGGTGCTTTCCCCAACTTCACTCATTTCATGGCTTCCCACACTTCTGATCTCCTGATCCCCACCTCCTCCTCCACCACTTTTCTTCTTCTCCCACCCATACCATATCCAACTATGTTTGCTGGCTCTTCATTCCTTACATTTAGCAACTTGTTGAAGTACTCCCTCCATCTTTCGACTCTCTCTTGCTTCTCGGCTAGCATTCTCCCATTCTAAATAGAGAAAGACCTCCGTCTACGTATTGTGAAAAACCTGTTATCCTCCGGCAAATTGTGGGGTTGAATGAGTGAAGGGGGGGACAGTGAATGAAGGAGGATGCATGTTTTTCATAATACGTGTTGCTAGCCCCAAACGCGCGAGCAACTGTGGCTTTCAACCTTTATCTGACACATCCCCTTTTATTAATGTGCATTACGCATGTTACTACAAATAAAGTTTATGTTTTGTTTTACCCTACTGTGGAAAGACTACAGACACACCACTCCTGCCCGGGCCTCACACAGTGGCATGACCCAGTCCTGTCGAACTGAGCTCATGACGCTGGTGGCATTGCCCCGGAGGATAGCCATCCCTAGTCTTTGCTTGAGCCAGAGGGTTTCCCGGGGTTCTCCTGAAACTTCTCTGATTTTACGGCCTATTTCATTCACCATCTTAAGGGTGGTAGGGCCGAAGACTCCTGAAGTTTCGAATGCCAGGGGCTCGAACTGATGAATTCTGGCGATGGCTTGATATTTTTCTCGCTTTTTATTTTCTGCTATCCGGGCGGCTTCACCTGCTTCGTCGGCGTTTCTGGCGGTGTTGGTTGTGGAGAAAGTGTCAACACATGTGGCATCCCACACGAGGCACCGGCCATTCTTGTAAGGGAAAGTGGTCATCCCATCTGGCTGTTTGCCGTCTTCTCTGTGAAGTCCATGTGGTTCGAGGATTGATGCACGGTTAGCACTCTGCAGGGCCCGTTTTATGACATCATTTAGTGCAGAGTGTCTTGGCAGGCGGCCTGCGTTGTAATTACATGACAAGGCATGGTGACCTTGAGCATCCATCCTCCCATCACACTTGCAAGTGTGTGGGTGACAAACTGCCGCACCCACTCTGAGCGCGATGGCGACCCGGAGCGCTTCAGCATCCAAGTGAGTTCCAAGAGGTGGGTTGGGGATGGCGTGTAACCACAAGCCACTCTCCGAACGGGCGGCTGCCTGGAGGCGTGCTTTTGCAACCTGGTCTGCATTGGTTAGGAGATTTTCTTGAGTTTTCTTCGCCGAGATGGTATCCCATGCTTTCTGCTTGCTCCTGGAGGTACCCTGAGGCTCCTCCTCTACTCCTGTACTTCCCTTCCAGGTGTTAATCGCTGCTGTTACGTCCCCATTAAGTGTCATTCCGGGTTGAGAATAAAGGATGGACAATACGAGGTCGTTGGTCGTGATGAGGGAAGAGATAAAGGCTGGGGAGGCAATATCTGAGGCTGTCCGTATGCCCAAGCCCCCGAGGCGGACAGGAAGGGTGGCTTGTGTCCAGGCCCGTTCTTTAAATTCCACGTTGGTGATGCTGGTCACTGCTTCTCGGGTTATGCTGTCTAATTCTTGGAGGCCGCCATTGTTCGTGTAAGTCATCGATGTGCGCAGGAGGTATTGGAGTTTTGGGATGGAGAAACAGTTCTTGAGCAGGGCCAGAGCTGAGTGGGCATCGATGTGTATCAGGCGACTCACGAGACGTTGAAGCTCCTCCTTTTTAACTTGAAGTACTGGTGGGATTGCTGCCAGAGTTAGTGGGGAACCTAATAGGGTTTGCTGGTGCTCCTGAAGGATCTTTACATCTGGCAATATGTTTCGAAACAGGGCCTGAGTCTCTTCTCCTTGTTCACGTGTGTGGTTGAGGAGGACAAGTTCACATTTGGTGTCATTTATCACTAGCCCGGCCTGGCCGAGGTCAGTTACGATGTTATTTAGGTCGGTTAGAACGTTCTCTACTGACCCACCCAAGGTTGCATCGCCCAGGTACCATACATTCAGTTCTGACCTTACTTTGTTAGCTGCTGCATCCACCCCTATTGAGAAAAGAGCAGGACCACCTGGATCTCCCTGCTGTAACCCGGTCTCTGATGGGATTACCGTCTCGCCAAAAATCAGGATTGAAGGTTTGGAATAAGCCTGCCAAAGTAGGGGGTACAGAGTGGGGATGTGTTCTTGAGCTGCACGGAGGAAGACATCCCTGCGAATGCTGTTGAATGCGTTCCGCATGTCAATCTTTAGAAGCACTCGTTTTTCTTGAGCTTGGCTGAGGTAGGTGCGGGTTGCATGTACAGCAGCTTCACACCCCCCTGGAGTTCCGAAACCTAGTTGAACTGGTCTTAAGTGTTGACCTAGGCCATTCGAGAGTGGTTTCAAACCAACCTTTGTGGCAAGGCGGCGGAAGGTGTTCCCTACTGCTATTGGGCGCACACCGCCATCTTTTTTTGCCAGTGCACAGAGTGATGCCCCAAAAAAATAGGGGTGTGGCACAGTCGGGTACTTCCCCTCTTAAAACCATGTTGATGAATTTGGTGAGGGTTTCCAAGAGTGCCTCCCCAGCAGCTCCTGATCCCTGACCCAAGAGGCCTTTGAGGTGGGCGGGTCGGATACCAGCTGGGCCCGCGGCTGAGCCTGCTGGGAATGAAGTCACTGCGGCAACCACCTGCTCCTTCGTGACAACTAAAGGTTGGCGCATCTGGTCATTTGGGGCAGGGGGGAGGTTTAGGTCCCTAGGTGTAGGTGGGTGCTTTTCTTGTAGGGCTTCAACAACTTCGGTGCCTTGACCAGCAAAACCTTCTGAAGAGGACAACAGTCTGACGGCCCCTTTGATGTCACTATCCGCCAGCTTCGCCGCGAACCTCTTACGTAGCTGTTGGGCCCTGTTTGGTTGCTGTTCGGGGGGTTCCACCAGTTTGTTTCCATCCATATACTGTGCTACTTGACGTTTCACTCTGGTGGCTAGTGAAACCTGAAGATGGTCTTGTATGTTGTTTCTGTGTGGTTTTCGGAGGGCCCCATAGGAGAAACCCAGGAGCCGTGCCCATGCGAGGGGTGTCTTGAGCTGTAGAGCCTGCTTTATGATGGTTGTAAGGGCCTCCGCCACTTGGATTCTGGCACCTTTAGGTACCCGGGCAAGGACCTGGATCCGCGCTTTCCATTTGGTCACCAGTTGGGTCAAGTCGGCGACCGGTGTTGCCGGTGTTGCCCCGGTTGGCTCTGCAGTGGGCCCTGGGCATGCGAGACATTTCCAGTTTGGTTGTTCTCCTGATGTTTTCTTTGTCAGCTTAGCACAAGATAAATTAATAGATCTAAGACAGCCGGAACATTTTCGCGAATTCTTTCTTGCATTGGTTGTTCCGCACTTAAAACACTTAGTATCTGCTAGGCCATAGTCTTCCAAGATTATCCGTTCCTCTGCCTCTACCAAGCCGTCCTCCTGATCTTCCCGTGGTGCTTCCATCTCTACCATGTCTCCCTTGTTTCAGAAACCCTGGGAAATCTCTCCTGGCACATATCTAGATTATTGCTGTTGTTATTAATGTATAATTGGCTGGATGCATAAAAATTCACTTATCATAGACAACCTTTCTGATGGGATATGTAAAAAAAAAACAAAAAAAAAACATCACATATCATAGTCAACCTTTCTGATGGGCAATTGGCCTGCTTCTCCTAAAGCTAAGTGGTTAAATGTATAAATCCTCGGCATTGGGCACCGGTACAACTAAAAGATCTAACTGATTGAAAGGAAGCACGCCAATTATATCCTATGATTATTTACACTGGCGACGCCACCCTGATGTTGAGTATTAATAAATGCTTAGGATATTAATAATGCTGTCAACATCAAGATAGGGAGAGAGCCAGAGAGTGAGCGAGAGCCAGGATCTGAGTGGGTAACCGAATCTAGGGCAGCAGTTATGGAAAAATGCTTAAATTGTACAAAATGTTAAGAGAGAGAGAGAGAGAGAGAGAGAGCAGGGGCGGGGGCGAGGGAGAAAGAAAGCGAGCTGGAGAGGGGGCTGGCCTGGTTGGGTATGAAAGATGTTAGAGAAAAACAAATAACTAAAATGATAAAAAGCGATCTGAAGTTATAGAAAACCAAAAAATAATAACAATGAGGCGGTTAAGTGCGGTGATTGAAAGTGGATGGAAAGATGTTAAGGATAAAAAGGAGAGAGAGAGAGAGAGAGAGAGAGAGAGAGAGAGAGAGAGAGAGAGAGAGAGAGAGAGAGAGAGAGAGAGAGAGAGAGAGAAATTAAAATGGACCTTGTAGCAAGTATTTCCTAAATGGTTAGAGAGAGGGAAATTAAAATGGACCTTATAGCAAGTACTTCATAATGGTTAGAATTGTTTGAGAAGTTGAAGGACCGAGGGTCAGGTCCTTGGGGTAGATGGAAGATGAGGCCTATGGTGGGGAACCATAAGGGTGAAACTGCCTGCCCTATAAACGGTTACTTCACTCACCTTGTGGTTACTGCTGGAGGTTTATGGTGCCTGGGCAGGGCTGGGCTAGTGCCTGACGGCTCCTTGTCCCTTCACTGATACTGGTAATAACACTCTCAAGATTAAACTAAATATGCTCTGTGGGCGATGTTTAAACAAGAAACCACGTTCTGTTTACTATGTGCCGAAACACTGTATCATCGCCGATCTTCTGATACGTATATGGGTCACTTAGCCCCACGATACCCCTCCGAAAATCCCCTCTTTTGAGGAGCTCAACCGACCCTGCTCTCACTGTGCTCTCACTCACTCACTCTCACAGAAATCCCATTCTTATCTTTCACACCCTTACTGTTTCCCTTGCTACCTTTCCTAACTTTCTTGACTTCCTTCCAGAACAGTTTCTTACACTCCCTCCATTTTACACGCAGATTCCTTCCAAATTCCTCATCTACTGTTCTCTTACTTTCCTTCACTACTCTCTTGGCAATGACCTTTACTTTAATAAGTCTATATTAGGGCTATACCTATTAATTCAAGATTATCATGTTATGAAAGTAAAATACTTAATGAACTACCATAGGTATACTGTATACTAAAATACAAATGCCTATGTATTATCCATAATCTACCATCCAGCAAATCAGCATAGGTTTGTCGAACATTTTAAAAGTGAAGCTGGCAGCCACGTTCTGTGTTTGATAGTATTATCTATCTAGTGAACAGCGAGAAAAGGTCGGATATATTCTGCCACATCAGAAATCCATTACGTCATTGTAAAAGTTTAAGTTGTTATAATCGCTATTGTTTTATAGTATTAAGTTGAACATTGCATGGTTATTTTCCTCACCAACCTTAACAATGCTGTAAATGCCAAACCTAAAGTTGTTCAAGCATACCAACATGTGTCACGGTATAGATATACATCCTCTATCTTTACTGTCCTTATCCCAAGAACGGCAGGGCATCCTCTCGAGAGATTTTACTGGTTAACTCTTTCACGCTTTTATGACGCAGAGGTTGCCAGATTAGCAATAAACAATATAGTTCTCTCACTCTTATAATTACCTCTCCAAAATTAGTTTTCTGCCCACAGCTAACTCAAAGACAACTGCAGAGGTCGAAGTAACTAAACTAAAGGTTTCTAAATACCCCTGATTTTTTTTTCTTTTCTATATTCCAACTACTCCCTCTCGGGCATAGGCTGATAGCCTTTACACTCTACCGCTGAACACGGAGAGGCCCGTGAGGTCTTCCTCCAGTCTAGGGAGTGAGACATGCGATGCTTCACGGCTCGAAGCAATTCCATCTCTGAAGCTACTCCACCTCTGGGCTTCACAGTCTCATCCCCCAGGCTCGGACCCTCACTCTCAGAACGCCACCTATTGAGCAATTAACTCACTAGGCATTTCCCCCCTGTAGCATATTTTTTAATATGGGAATATTCATACAATGCTATTTAATCAGGGAACAATGAGGGTATTTTTTTGGCATTTCAGTGTGCTGTGGTAATGCACTGATACTAGGTACAGCACAAATTCCATCCCAATAATATCTTCCCATTGACATATTGGAATTAGAACCCGGGTCCATTGGATTACCAGGCCAGTGGCAAGACCACTCTGGTACACCTCCACACCTGCCACACAAAGGCTTTAAAGTATCCCTAATAGGCTCAAAATCGCGTCATAAGCGTGAAAGGGTTAAAGGCGAGCGTCCACTATACAGCAAACGCATAAAAAACCCTTTCAAAACACCCCACTTTCACTCAAAGCAAAGCAATATATTATTAAGTGAGATAGTTCCCTCCAGAACCTCCTGTCACCCCTCCACATGTGTACCCCCCCTTCCCCTCCTTTCTCCCCCCTCTTCCTCCAACCTCAATTATCGGGTATTTTCCCTATTATTCCCGATATTTGTTGAGTATTTTCGTGGGAGACAAGGGGGATTCTTTCTCCGACCCTCTAGCCAGTCCGAGCCATCCCCCTACTCTGTCAGCAACATACGAGATGGTGGAGAAGATGGATATAGGTCTCTAGCCGGTCCTCCTCAGATTACGACTGCGGAGCTAATATATACGTTTTTCACCAGCCAATTGCTGTTACCACTTAGTTTATTGCTCTTCATTGTTCATATTAAATGTAAAATAGGCGCATATGGAGAAGTAATAATGTTATATATCGTTAGAATTGAAGCCAATACCTTCGCGTGGCGGGCACTTTGAGCTGCCATAGCTTCGTGCTTCTCGAGTTAACAATGTAATGTTTTTGACCAACTTATCATATCTAACCATATGTAAGAGATGGAAGGGGAGCAGTGATTGAAGCAGTGGTTGATGGAGATTGGTTACCCAGGTTGCAGAAAATGAATGAAAGGATTGGGAAGCATGAAGTGAAAGAAGCACTGAGACAAATGAGAGCGGGTAAAACAGAGGGTTTGGATGGTATTGCATTGGAGTGTATTAAGAAGGGTGGAGATGTGATAATAGATTGGCTAGTGAGATTATTCAATGTTTGCTTTGTTGTGTCAATGGTACCATTAGACTGGAGGACTGCATGTATTGTGCCTTTGTACAAGGGGAAGGGAGACTGACCGAAGTGTTTAAGTTATAGAGGTATTAGTTTATTATCAATTGTTGGAAAGCTGTATGGCAGGGTGTTGATAGAGATGATAATAAAAGGTATAGAAGGTGCAAAAGAAAATTAGTAGTGCGTTTTTTTGGAGGGGAAGAGGGTGTGTTGATCAGATGTTTGCAGTAAGACAGCTATGCGAGAAGTATTTTTTTATATTTGTTTTGTTTTTATGTTTTGTTGTTTCTATTCGGGCTTTGTTTAGAGTCGGCCACCTCTAGCTATGGGTTATATGCCTGAGTATATACTGTACATACATACATACATACTATATTGATCGATACTACAAAATAACAATTGCTTCATGTGCATACTGGGAAAATATTTTGTTTAGAAAAAAGTGCAAAAAAGACTGTTGGTATGCCTGGAACAGGCAGCAAATCCTCGGGCCTTTCATTGGAATCCATTATTATATTTTTACAATTAACCCCTACTGTACCATGGCATAATAGATAGAAGTGTCCCCTCTAGTACCAGATTTGTTGCCACAATCAACGAGACAACAACCTCTCAGCTCAAGAGTTAGTGGGTAACTGAGCCAGCCGACCCAGACTAGCTGAGAGTAACCATGAGAAGTTTAGCCAACTCCTCACAGCAGTGCCTTATAATCATGTTAGCAGCTCCAGCTAGATATTTGCAGAGCTAGCAGAACGGCTGAGAGCCGTCGCTGGTATTGGTGAGTAATTTATTTACTGCCGGCTGGATGCCGTTGCTGGTACAGAAGGGGTTAACATACAATGGATTACTGAGTTAACTTGATTTGACCTTTAATATACGAAATATAACATTGTAGACCACATTGCATTTCATATCCTTGATCTGCTATAACTACCCACACGGTGACTTGTGTTGTAATGGTAGTTCGATCTTAACTGTGTTTATATTCTCAAAATACCAACAAGCTCTCTTTTCCATGGATGATGATAATGATGATGCAATTTTCTATACTAGCCTACTGAGCCAAAGCCACTTATAAGTCTAGGAGACCAAGGATATGTTGTGAAGGTGGAAGGACAGAACATAAATAGGTCAGTTAAAGTACATTAAATTATGTATATATAGTCTTTAGATAGGAGCACAGTGGAGCAAAGTTAAGGAGGGACGACAAAAGAAGGTAAATTGTCAAGACAAGAAGTTGGTCAATCTGAGATTGTAGTATATTAAGCCCTACTGTAACATGGCCTAGTGGATAAAAGTGTACCCTCCATTACCAGACTTGTTACCATAATCAACGAGACAACACCCTCTAAAAGTTTGGTGGGTAACTGAGTCAGCTGGCCCGTAATAGCTGAGAGGGACCATGAAAAGTGTTGCCAACTCCTCACAGCAGTGCCTCCAAGTCATGTTAGCAGCTCCAGGTAGATATTAGCAGAACTAGCAGAACGGCTGGCATTGGTGAGTCACTTTTTTACTGACAGCTGTGTGCCGTCGCTGGTACAGAAGGGGTTAAGAAACTTGGGAATTTTGAGGATTTATCGTAAATGCTCAATGCAAACACAGTATGATCCTTGTTGATAAAGAGGCAATGATAGACCGTGTCGCAAAGAGATGAAAAATCGCACTCGGGAAGCAATGTCATGTTCCGTAAAGGCTTAACCCAAGAATGGCAGGCACCCTCTTGAGAGGTTTTACTGATGGACAGAGAGCATCCTCTCGAGAGCAAACGCGTAAAAAAAAAACTTTCAAAACATCCCACTGGCACTCGAAACAAAGCAACATGTGATTAGGTGAGATAATTCCCCTCCAGTACCTCCTATCACTCCTCGATATGCGTCCCAACTCCCCCTTTCTTCCCCCTTCCTCAATTTTCGGGTATATTCACTATTATTCCCGATATTTATCAAGTATCTTTGCATGAGGACGGCTAAGAGAGAAGGGGGAGTATGGAGGAGTCTTTCTCCGACCCTCTAACCAGTTTCAGACGTTTCCTAGTCTCTCAGTAGCATATGAGATGGTGGAGAGGGAGGATGTTAGTCTCTTGCCGGTCCTCCTCAGATTACAACCGCAGTGCTATCACATACATTTTTCAATAGCCAATCGCTGTTACCACTTCTTTTAATGCTCTTAAATGTTCACATGTTCATATTTACCCTGGGGGTAGGGGCATAGAATATGCCCCATGTGCCTCCTGCGTGTGTGTCGTAAGAGTTGACTAAAGAGGTTGGGTCGGTGGGCTTGAGACCCTCTACCCGTGAAAAATACTACAGCAACGACGAACTAACGAATAGCCTCGGATGCGGACGGACCTAATGTTGACGAACCCCTACCTGCCATGGACAGTCTTAGGATAGCGATTTTTTTAATGAGGGAGACAATAGGCATAACTGCCTGCAGCGAGTGCCTCCCCAAGATTTAAAAGAGGGACAGGGCCAAAATCAAGGGACGTTCGAGCTAAATGCCTGGACACACAGTTTGAAGCAATTTAAGTCATAGGAAGAGGGAAATACTGATTATGGGGGAGAGTTCCAGAGCTCAGCAGTTGAATAGAAGAAAGTCTGAGAATAGCGTATCACCCTTGGGTTGGAGAGTTACACAGAGTAGGGGTGGGATTGTGTTGCAAGGCGGGTACTACATACCCTACGTAGAGGAGGTGGTATACACTAGGAAAGCTCCGAAGAACACTGATTATTGTAGTAGCGATAGAATAGCGAGAGAGATGCAACATTGCGGCGAAGAGAGAGAGATTGCAGAGAGTTGGTGAGTGGACGGGAGTTAATGATCCGAAAGGCTTTCTTTTCAGCTTTGTCTAGGAGTGCGGTGTAAGAGGATCCTCTGCACACATGTGAACAATACTCAATACAAGGACACACTGTGCCCTTGTACAGAGCAAGAAGCTGCGCAGGGGTAAAGAACCCCTTGAGGCGTTTGAGGACACCCAGCTTCTGGGAGGCTGCCTTAGCAAGACTGGTAATATGGTCATCCCAAGTGAGAGCAGAAGAAAAAGAGACACCGAGAATATTGACAGAAGATGAAGGATTGATTTTTGTATTGTTGAAGAATAAGGGATAGTCCTCTGGAGGTTCCTGACGGGTAGTAAGATGGATAAATTGGGTCTTGGAAGCATTAAATGCAACAAGGTTTTCTCTACCCCAATTGGAAATAGTAGCTAGATCAAAAGATAAGTGTTTTATGGCTTCATTACGTTTGATTTTGAGGGACTGCTGGCTGGGGCGTTCTGGAAAACTATTTGAGTAGTGTAAGGTAGAGTCGTCTGCATATGAATGGATGGGACTGGATGTCCAGTTGAGAAGATCATTTATGAAAATTAGAAAGAGAATAGGAGATGGGACAGAACCCTGAGGAACACAGGAGTTGATAGGATGTGGAAGTGAGCTATGGCCGTCCACAACCGCAGCTATGGAACAGCCGGAAACGAAATTAGAGACAAAGGCACAGATGGAGGGATAGAAACTGAAGGAGGTAGTTTGGAAATTAAAGATTTGTGCCAGACTCTATCGAAGGCCTTCGATATGTCTAGTGCAACAGAAAAAGTCTCACCGAAATCCTGAAAGTTGGATGACCAAGAGTTAGTAAGAAATAAAAGATCACCAGTAGAGCGACCCTAAAGGAAGCCATACTGGCGATGTGAGAGCAGATTATGAGAAGAGAAATGCTTAAGAAATTTGGAAGCAAGAATAGTTTCAAAAACTTTAGAGATACAAGAGATGAGAGCAATTGGACGATAGTTGGGGGGTTGAGAGTGGTCACCCTTCTTTGGGACAGGTTGAATGAGAGCGAACTTCCATCAAGAAGGGACGACATTAGAGGAGATACAGAGACGAAAGAGTTTGTCTAGGCAGGGGGTCAGCATGTAAGCACAGTTTTTTAGTACAACAGCAGGAACACCGTCCGGACCGTACGCCTTCTTAGTATTAACCCATAAACGGCAAGCGTCCTCATATGAGTCCGTACTGGGCGAAGGCGAGCGTCCTCATATAAGCCAAGGCCTAAAAAAATACTTTTAAAAGGCCCCAGTAGCACTTAAAAAAAGAAATGGTGTTTAATTAAGTGAGATACTTCCCCTCCATACATCGTATCACTCCTCCACATGTGTCAAAATCCCCTCCTTCCCCCCTTTACTTCACCCCCCTTCAATTATCACCTATTTGTCCTCTTGTTCCCATATTTATTGGTGTTTTTATCATGCGAATATCTCCAAACTAGTCTTAACCGTGCTCATGTTGCTAGAGAGGGTCTAGAATGTCTGAGAGTGTGAGTGAGTAAGTCAGTTTAAGTCCAGGCTCCGAGAAGAGAGGGTGTGGCCCGCCTCAGCTCCACACTTGATAAATGGCCGGTCGGCAATTATTCGTGACTTTGACCATCCAAACACTATTCCCACTTGTTTTATTGTTGTTAGATGTTGCTATCTTTATATTAAACATAAAATAGGCGCAATAAGTAATAACGATATTTATCGTAAAATGACGATTATAGGTGGAAAAGGAGCCTAATATGTCCCCCCAGTTGTGTGGTGTCCATTACACATAACTCGCCGTTTTTGGGTTAAGCCCAGAGAGGGTAGAAATTACATCATTAGAAGAGATTAGGATATTAGGCATAAGGAGGAGAGAGGGGGGTGGAGAGGGAGGAATAGCACCGGAACCATCCAAGGTGGAGTTTCTAGCAAAAGTTTGAGTGAAGAGTTCAGCTTTGTCAGAGGAAGAAGTGATGGTTGTGCCATCAGCGTGGAATAGGGGAGGGAAAGAAAAGGAAGACTAATTGTTGGAGTGGTTTTTGGCTAGATGCCAGAAAGCTTGGGAAGAGCTAGAGTTGGATAGTTCAGTCCATTTATTATTGATGAAAGAGTGCTTGGCAAGTCGAAGAACAGATTTGGCTTGATTCTGGCCAGAAACATAGGAAGAATGAGATTCCTGAGTTTTAAGGCGTCAGTACAGTTTGAATGCTTCCTCCTTGTTGTGGACAGCAGTAGAACAAGCGTGAGTAAACCAAGATTTTTTTGCATTAGACTGAGAGAAAGAAAATAGAATGTACGCTTCCATGCCCGAGAGTATTACCTCGGTAATGCGTTCAGCACTCTCCGAGGGTCCTCGGCCATGGAAGCAGAAGTCATTCCATGGGAAATCAAAGAAGAGAAGGTTCGAAGAGATAGGACAGGTGACAGAGATAAGTTTATGGTCAGAGGAGCCCAAAGGAGAGAAAAGATTGACAGTATAAGAAGAAGGGTTAGAATTCAGAAATAAGTCAAGAATGTTCGGCCGATCTCCGAAGCGATCCAGGATACGTGTGGGTTGCTGGACCAGCTGGTCTAGGTCATTTAGGATAGAAAAGACATAGGCTTGTTTACCAGGTTGGTCAGTAGTGTGATAGGAGAGCCAAAGGCGGTGGTGAACGTTGAAATCTCCTAAGATGGAGATTTCAGAGAAGGGAGAGATGGATATAATGTGTTCCACTTTAGAGTTTAGATAGTCAAAGAATTTGGGAAAGTCGGTAGAGTTAGGGGAAAGATAGACAGCACAGCAATATTTAGTATGAAAATGTCAGGATAGTTTGAGCCATAAGTTAAGAATTCAGAGGAGTCGAAATCGGGAACACGAGAGCAAGTGACTTTGTTGTGCACGTATGCACAACATCCGCCTTTGGCTTTGAAACTAGGATAGAGAAGGTAGGAGGATACAGAGAAGGGGCTGCTGGAAGTCGTCTCAGATACCTGGGTTTCGGTGAGGAAAAGAAGATCAGGTTTGTAGGAGGAGAGATGGTGTTCGACGGAGTGAAAATTAGAATAAAGTCTGCGAATATTGCAAAAGTTGATAGTAAGAGTGACAGGCCGTGGTCCAGAGCATTTAGAGGGGTCGTCAGGGGAAGGTCGGTTAGGTGTGGTGGCATTTATGGTCTCCCTTTCCCTGGGGACTCTGAGGCTGGGCCTGTGTTCATCATTTGTTTTTAAATAATTTTGAAGGAGGAAGTGCGGTGTTCATGTTAAGTGTAGTGAAGTAGATAGGAGGAGGTGTTTGTGAGAGCATGCTGGACTACTCTCAGCATAAGTGAAGCACAAAGGGAAACAGTAGGAGAGGCCAAGCAAATGAAACAGGAGTTTCAGTGACTCCTTATCAAATGAGTACAGCCTCTCCTGGGTATAGCCCTGTTCGATTGGTGCCTACAATCTACCCCCATTTCCCCTATTAGTCGCCTTGTATGACACGCAGTAGGACACGTGGGGCATATTATTTTTTTCCTCCACCATAAGATGGAGGCCCCCTTACCCCCAGGGGGTAAGTGGACTTGGAATGTGAGAGGCGTGAATGATGACACAAAAGAGAGAGAGGTCCTGGAAGTGTTAGTGAATGACAGGCTGGATGTATGTGGAATGACTGAGAACAAATGGAGGGGTACAGTTGTGAGAGAGTGGTAGTGTGGAATGGGTGTGTGTGCTGGAGTGAGTGAGAGAACAGCGAGAGAAGGTTCGTGTTTGTTTGTAAGTAACAAATGGTAAGAGACTATCGGTCTGTGGGTTCAAAGATTGTGTGGGTGAGAATGAAAGTAGGAATACAAACGTGGGTGGTTGTCCGTGTGTATGCTCCGACAGAGGATAAACCTGTAGGAGAGAAAGAGGAGTTCTGGGTAAATGTGGAGGCGTGCCTGGATAAGTTTGGCAAGAACGAAAAAATATTTCTGATTGGGGATATGAATGGGAAGGTGGGTGATAAGAAAGTTCATGGAGTGGTGGGAGGGTGGGGTGTACCGTCAGAGGTGAATGGGAATGGTAGTGCACTTGTGGACGTATGTGTGGGGAGGAGGATGTGGATAGCCAACACCTTCTTCCGACACGGAATTATGCACAGGTACACATGGAAAGTGGTTTGGAGGAAGAAGGATAAGGATAAGACATTGGTGGAACTGATTGATTATATGTGTGGATGAACGAATGAAGAAATCTGTGCTGGATGCTAGGGTGTATAGGGGTATTGGAGGGGGTCTGTCTGATCATTATGTAGTAGTAGCTAAAATTAGGATACAAAAGAAGTGGGTGAGTAGAGCTGGAGGGAGGCGAGAGGAAGGTGGAATGGCGAAGAGGGTGGGGAGGTTGCAGGAGGAGGAAATCAAGGAAGAGTTCAGGAGAGCAGTAGAAAGACGACTAGGTAGGCTTGACCTGGAAGGCATGGAGGAAGTGGAGGAGATGAGCAAAGTGTTTAAAGAAGAGATCTGTGCATCATGTGAGGAGGTGTGTGGAGTAAGGAGAAGAGGGAGGGGAGTGATGGGTGGACAGAAGAGGTAACAATAGCTGAGGAAGACAAGAAGAAAGCATATAGAGAGTGGTTGGGTAGTAGAGGGAATTAAGATTTGAAGAGACAGAAACGAGTGAGGTACTTGGAGAAAAAGAGAGTTGTGAAGAGAGTAGTGAAGGAAAGTAAGACAAGAGTAGATGAGGAATTTGGAAGGAATCTGAGTGTAAAATGGAGGGAGTGTAAGAAACTGTTTTGGAAAGAAGTCAAGAAAGTTAGGGAAGGTAGCAAAGGAAATAGTAAGGGTGTGAAAGATGAAAAGGGGCGAGTGCTAGCCGAGAATCAAGAGAGAGTCGAAAGATGGAGGGAGTACTTCAACGAATTGCTGAATGTAAGGAATGAAGCGCTAGCAAATATACAGTAGTTGGATGGGGTATAGGAGGGAGAAGAAGAGAAGTAGTGGAGGAGGAGGTGGGGATCAACATGTCAGAAGTGTGTGAAGCCATAAAAAGAGTGAAGTTGGGGAAAGCATCATGAATAGATGGATTGTGTGGGGAAATGTTGAAGTATGGTGGTGAGATAGTGATCGAATGGGTATGGAAAATGTGCAAACTAGCATGGGAGAAGGGGAGTGCACCTGGGGGCTGGAAGACAGGCATCATAATCCCCCTATATAGGGGTAAAGGGAAAAGGGGAGTATGTGGTAACCACCGAGGAATATGTCTTCTAATGGTAGTAGGGAAGGTGTACAGTAGGGTAGTGATTGAGAGAGTGAGAACGAGAACGGAGAAATGGATAGATGACGAGCAGGGCAGTTTAACCCTTCTTTAGCGGCCTATGCAGTTTATTAATATGTACCGCCCAGCGGGGTGTTTTTAGCCAAAATAGGGCTGTTTACGTGATCATTTTCATGCCTAAATAAGACCCAGAACGTAAAACAAGTATCTATCCCTGAAAGGGCATAAACAGAGCTATCGAATGACACCACAACGATCCTTGTATGATGGATAGTTTTCTTGCAATAACCGTGCAACGCGAGTGCAAAAAGCAGGTAATTAGCCACTTTCCCCATATAATTCAGTATGTAGCGAGTGAGAGAGGGAGGAGGGAGCTGAGATTCGTGTCAGTAGGTTCGCCGCGGTGGTCTGGAGCAGTCATACGCTCGCTAGTCTCCTGCCACCACTTGTCTCTCTCTCTCAGCAACATAACGTGCTGAAATTGCCACTCGACCTATGTCGAGCGCCGCCACATAGTCCAGCTTTATTAAATACGACTTATGTGGTGAGCCGCTTTTTAAGGGTTAAGGAAGGGAAGAGGATGTGTAGATCAGATTTTTACCCTGAGATGTGTTGTCGAGAAATATCTGGAGAAGCAACAAAAGCTGTATGTTGCCTTAAAGCTCGGTTCACACATACCCGTCCTGAGCTCCCATCCTTCCCCGACCACTGAATTCGTATGCAAACGTGCAAGGAAGCCGACATGAACGGGTATGGTCGGTTCATGAACGTACAGGGACGTCACAACACGGGCCGCGGCAGCGAAGGTGGCGAACAATTTTGGTATGCCAAAAACAAACCCCTCAGGACGGGCTAACCGCCAAAAAACGGGATAGGACGGGACACCCACGTGACTGGTCGGCGCATAGACGCCGTCTGGTGGCGTCTATGCGCCGCCTAGACGCTACCAGATGGGAGTGGTCTGCGACCAAATCATTTGAATGTTGAGACGGCGATGTGGCATCGTCGCGTCACGTGACCACGCCGTGCGCACCCAGCCTGTTCCCGCCACTCGGCGTCCATTAAAGGGCGAGCGGCGTGTGGTCCGGTCTCACTTCCCAAGCCGCCGTCACCCCAGCAACAACTCACCACCTCGCACAAGCTCCTGCCTCCAAGCTCCAACCTTCAACCTTCGTCATGCCAGCAAAGTTTGAGTCCAAGAAAAGGCGAGCCCCCACCACCAAGGGTAAGACGCCCAAGGACACGCAGGACACCAGGTGATTGACGAGACACAGGTAATAGAGGAGACACAGGAGCGCCCTGACGCTGTAGAGCAGCAGGGTGCCCCTCGGTCACCCACGCCTGTCCTAAGCCTGGACAACCAAGCACAGGTTGTCGACGCGCCCAACGAAGATTCAGAAGAGCAGCAGAGTACATCATCCGATGATGATACCGACGAGGCTGATACCCAGGCGGCTGCTGTGGCTGGTGCTCGTGGGAAGAAGCGTTCCCGCTCGAAGAAGGCCCCCATGAGGGCCGTGCTCCTGGAGGAGGACGTAGAATTTGATCTGGGGGAGTGGTATAAAGAAAATGCTATACTGTACCAGAAGACCCACAGGGACTACAAGGACAGCACAAAGAAGAACCGCCTGTACGAGGAGAATGGGTCGTCCATGTCCCCAGCCCTGCCAGGTAAGTCTATATATGATTCTGTAATAATTCAGTGGTGTGTGCAAGTTCATTTTTTTATATGTTAAATTGTCTGAAATTGCCACGTGTTCACTCTAGAATATTCTATGATATACCCATGCGTTCACTCTAAACAGATGCTAAACATTATTTGGTCTGAGGCAGGTAGCCAATGCTTATATTAAATTATTTTACGTATGTGTGAACTAAGAAATATCTCTTCCACAGGATATCAGGTCAAACACTTCCTAGATACCATGAGGACACGCTACGGCAAGCTGACTGTCCCCAAGAGCGGTTCTAGGGCCACCAAGACCGTGACAGAGAGGGACAAGTGGATCCTCAATGTCTTCTCCTTCCTGGCCACCCACATCGTCCGGCACAAACCCTGAAGCATTGGTTGTAAAAAGGTATGTTCAAGTATTGCTATTTCTTTGGTTTATATAGGGTTTATACATAATTGAATATCTATATAATTCTGTATATACCTTTATATACATTGCGATTCATCTCTGGTTATGGTTAATTCATCTATTTGTGTGGCATTTTCTGTACTGTTCTCGAACCCGTTAGCCTTTTTCAATATATATTTTTACCTATGAAATATTTTGTTACCTTTCCTTAAAAGCAGTATTTATAATTTATTTAATTCATACCTTCGTAATAGTTATTTATTATGACAGACACATCATGGTGGGAATATATGCACTAACAGAGTTGTTTAAATATTTTATTAAGTCTCAACAAAAACTACATAGATAGGCACTTTAACATAATTAATAAAAACTATTCTTGGTCTGCAGGCACACCACCCTGCCGCCACTCCTCCAGTGCCGGAAGAAGGTGGGAGCGAGGAGGAGGAGGAGGAGGAGGCAGTTGCCGCAGTCCCAGGCCCTTTGCGCCCAACCGCTGGGGGTAGCCAGCCACAGCGTAGGCGTCGGCACAGCGTCGGCCCTGACGACGTGATGCACGAGGCCACCTCCATAATGGCGATTGTAAGTAGAAATCAGATATTATAATTAAAGCATATTCAGATTATGGAGTGTGTGTTTATGGATAAAACTTAGGTATTTTATTGTGGTCGACCAGGCTTCGTTGTCCTGAAACAGGTAAAATAAATGAACTTCTACAGTCTAATGTTAAGTGTAAATAGGGTAGACTAAAATGGTATAAAGTGAATGTATAATATGTTCCTCTTGACATTTTCAGGTGGCGGCTGCAGTATCTATAAACATTTTATTAATATTAGTATTAGTATTCGATGCAATAACAATATTAAACACTAATATCACACTCCTGATTTTGCCCAAACAGCTCCAGGAACAGGCCAGTGGTGTCCGCAGGATGGTGGACAAGTTCGCGACCCCTCAGCCATGCACCAGGGAGGAGGACTCGTGGAAGCAGTTTTTCGGGTCCATTACCACTGAGTACAGCCAGCTCGACCCCAGCGTGTGGCGCCACACCAGAATGGAGATGTTGCTCCTGCTGGAGAAATACTGGGGTAAGACGGACCAGCAGGATACCATTAGTAACATCATGACGTCCTTCTCAGCTGTTTCTCCCCAGCTCCTCCAGCAGGTGCAACAGCCCATTCAGGAGCAGCACCCCATACAGCAGGTTCAGCAGCCCATGCAGCAGGTGCAGACGGTTCAATATATGAACCCACCACCTGTGTTGTATAGTCAGTACCCTGCACCTGCCACAGCCAACCTTCTTCCCTCCACCACACCACAACGCAACTGCTCCACTCCAAAGGACACGACACTCAACAACATTAGTATCTCCTCAAACCTCTTCGATGGCATGGTCACTGGCACATCACCAGGGGCCAGCCTGCAGACCCTGCATACTCCCCAGCATTTCACCAAATGAAATTTGTAAACATACTATGTAATAATTGAAAAATAAAAGTGTTTAATGTGCAAAAGATTTGTTTTCTATGTCCCTATTTATGTTATTAAATAAATATAGTAATATGAAGATATCTATGACAAATAATAAGAACTTATAATAAACGTGCACCAGTATATGAAAAGTAATAAATCAATGAAAAGGCATCATAATAATAATAAGAAATGCAATTATAGAACAAACTGCAAAAATAAATGGAATTATAATACATCAAGATAAATATGAATAATTAATACATAACTAAAGTAGCACATGAATATTTTAACATTAAACAATAATTGAGGTATAAGAATTACAATAGGCAATGCAAAACCAAAGAAATAAAAAAGAAACATGAATTAACTGAACTTATAATGACATGCAATGAGAATATAAATAAAGAATAATCTTATCAATGCAAACAAAATTAAATTAATGAAAAAATATTCCAACATTAAACAAAAAATAAAAAATAATAAGAATGCACAATGTAAATAGAAAAAAAGATAAATGAAAATACACATGAGTACACTGAACTTAGAATGACAGATAATGATAATACATACGGAAATATAATGTGAATAAATACTACTGAATTACATAAGTGCATAAATGCAAGTATAGTAATTATAAATCATCGATTAAAGTATGCAACATAAATGACATAACAGACATGAAACAAAACAGGAAATAAAAAGACAAACATATAGTTTCTCACCTATATCATCTGCTCCTGCCACGACACACTCCCAGCTGGTGAGTTTACGTACTTCGTCAAATATTCCCGTACTCTCTTGCCAGCCTGGTTGTCTGTGTTGCGAGCTGTAGGAGCGGGAATACTAGGCAGTACGTCGCCATCTCGCCAGGGGCCGCGGGAAACCACATGGGTTTCGGGGTCCTCCTGGTCTATCTCACGGGCCGATGGGCGACGTAGCCTGAGGAAGTTGTGGAGGGTGCAGCCGGCCGTCACCACAGACTCGATCCTTTCTGGGGCGATGGTGATTGATGTGTGGAGAACTCTGAACCTGTGGGTTGGGTGGGTAGAGGAATATATAAGTGTCATTGTCAGAAATGTGGTGCTCCATCTCACATACATTAATATATTTCTTGATATGTTGTCATGCTCACCTGTTCGCTAGGATTCCAAAGGCGTTCTCCACCACTCTTCGTGCCCTTGATAGCCGGTAGTTGAATATCCTTTCGTCGTTGCCCAGACTCCGTTGTGGATACGGAATCATCATCCACGGACGAAGGCTGAAGGCGTTGTCACCGATAAAGTAGTAGGGTACATCTTGGTGAGGGGCGTCGGACAGGGGCTCAGGTTGTGGGAAGTTTGCATGGTTGGCGTTGATGAGTTCATTTAGTGGCGATTTAGTGAAGCACCCGGCATCTGACTCGCATCCAGGGCTGCCGATGTCCACATGGATGAACTTGTAGTCTGCATCCACGACTGCAAGTAGGAAACAGAGTAGAACTTTTTATAGTTATAATACTTTGATCCACCGAATGATGGGTTCCTGATCCGAATATGTTTCCCATCGATCGCCCCTAGTGCGTGTTGGAAGTCCCACTGACTTTAGAACCTGTGTGCCTTCCACTCTGGTGTCGTGGGGAAGTGGACCATCTCGTCAGAAAAGGTTTCAACGACGGCCTCACATGTCTCGGGAACAAATAGGGAGACGGTGTTCTTGGCTAAACGGAAAGCGAATCTGAGACTGGCGTAGGTGTTGCCACTTGCGAGAAATAGCGAGGTTATGGCCACTTTCAGCCCTACCTCCAGGGGCTTCCTCCAGAAGGTGATCTTCTTCTCTAGCCGAGGCCGCACACGCTCGCATATCTCGTCGAAGAGACCCTCGTCGAGCCGCAGGATGCTCCGGTACAGTTCTGGATCCTCTGCTGCCAATTCCCTCATGAGGGTGTGGTAGTGGCCATAAGTCTCCCTCCTCAGTATGTATGGCTTCACCCACACACTTCGATTTTTCCTTCTCTTCTTAAGTTTGGACATTACTTGGGTGAGATTTAGTAACGTGGAGCACAGTTGTTCGTTGCACTCCATGTACAGCTGCACTTGATTTAACAGATTGGCGCGGTCGTCCATGTTGAGGGAAAATCGTCAGGAGAGGTTGCTTCGTCGGGGGAACCTGGTTGATGACTGAAGGTGTGTCTGTGGCGCGCCCCTATATATTCATGGTGGTGGCCATCGCCGACGACACTGCGTCCATCGTATTGTGGTAGCAGTGCCATCACAGTGGCGTCGCAGACAGGTCATAAACAGACTTCCTAGGTCGCCGTCCAACGGGACTGGTCGTGGCACCAAGTCGCCGTCCATGCGCCGTCTGCCGGGGCGGTGACGTGTTGAGGTCGCCGTCCACTCCCCGTCCATGCGCCGTCTGCCGGGGCGGTGACATGTTGAGGTCGGGCATCGTGGCCACAAGGTCCTCCGTTTGATGGCGTCCAACATTTTTTGGTGGTCGGGGAAGGACGGGAGCTCAAGACGGGTATGTGTGAACTGAGCTTTATGGACTTGGAGAAGGCCTATGACAGAGTGGATAGAGAAGGTATGTGGAAAGTACTTGGAATATATGGAGTGGATGGCATGTTGCTGAAAGCAGTGAAGAGCATGTATGAGGGTGCAAGGGCGTCAGTACGTGTGTAGAATGAGCAGAGCGAGTTCTTTGATCTGAATGTTGGGTTGAAATAGGGGTGTGTGATGTCCTCATGGTTGTTTACTGTATATGTGGATGGAGTCATGAAAGAAATACAAGGAAGAGCAGTGGATGTGTGTGTATTGCTGATAAGGGAGGGAAATGAGTGGAAGCTACCTGTACTGCTGCTTACTGATGATACAGTTCTGATGAGCGATAATGAATGGGATTTGCAGGGTCTGGTAAATATGTTTGGAACAGTGTGCAAAAAAAAGAATCTGAAGGTAAATGTGGGGAAGAGCAAGGTTATGGTCTTCGAAAGGGGTGAAGCCACAGAGTGTGAGGTGAAGTTGAACGGTCACGCTATGGAGATTGTCAGCTCATTTAAGTATCTGGGCAGTGTACTGAGTAAAGATGGGAGTATAGATGAAGAAGTGCGGGAGAGGGTGCAACAGGGGAAGAGGGTTGTAGGAACGCTGAAAGCAGTAACAAGAAATAGGGTGGTCAGCATGGAAGTGAAGAAGTCCTTGCATGGCAGTGTGGTAATCCTGACACCGACTTATGGAAGCGAAGCATGGACGTTGGTGAAGAGACTCAGACCAAGAGTGAAAGGGGTGGAAATGAGTTACTTGAGAAGTGCGAGCAGAGTTTTATGGGGGGATAGACAGACGAATGAGGAAGTAAGAGGGAGGTGTGGTGTGGAGGTAGATGTGCTGGAAAGTGTGAAAAAGAACACCTTGAGATGGTTCGGCAATAAGAAACTTATGGAAAGCGAGAGAATGACTAAGAGGGTGTACGAGAGCAAGGTGGAATAGGACAGAGAGGGAGAGGTAAACTGAATGAGAGGTGGAAGGATGGAGTGAGGAAGTATATGAAATTCGTGACCACCCTTTCGGGGAACACGGCTTCAGTCAATAGATAGATAGATAGATTCATGTTCATATTAACCCCTTACTGCACCAGAGGGTATTACTATACATGTACCCTCCAGTAGCAGGCATTGTGGCAAAAATGGCTTCAGAGTCAAGAGAGAATACCCTCTCACTCCGAAAGTTGGAGGGATACTGTCCCAGCTAGCTCCCACAGGCTTGGATACAGGCTGAGAAGCGTTGCCAAGGTCTCAGAGCAGTGCGTATAAGTCATGGTACCTGGTAACAAGGACCGCACAGTACTGACAGCGATCTTCCGTCGTTGGTACTGACGAGTGACTTTCTTTCTGACGTCTGTATACCGTCACTGGTACAGTAAGGGTTAAAAGTAAAATAGGGGCATATGGAGAAGTAAAAATGTTATATATGGTAAACATAATGATTTTCATCAGAATTGAAGCCAATACCTTCGCCTGGTGGGCACTTTGAACTGCCATAGCTTCGCGCTTTAAAGGTTAAGATCAAAGAATCTCTAACGTAAGGTAGGAAACAAGACGAACAACCGCGATAGGTGTCGTGTGAAGAATCGTTATGTGAAGAGCTAACACCATCGTGGTCGATCAGAGGAGGGGAATCTTGTATGAATCGGGTGGTACCCGCAACATCAGACAAGTCAATCAGGTAGTCAGAAATCTCAATATCAATATGTGGGTCCTGAGGTGTCCGATCAACTACCATTATGGACACAGCTATTCCCGAAGCTGGAGAGGAGACATTGTGGTGCAGAACAGAAGGCTTGGCAAGTTTGGTTGTCAATGTGGAATCAGTGGGCGAAGAGGTAAGCTCACGCGACCTCTTGCGGCGGACAATAGGGTCATGGAATTGTTTATGCAAACCGGAGATGCGGTATGTGACCAGATCTGTATCCACGAGATTATGTTATTGCTTAAAGCACTCCATCAGAGCAGCTGGAAAAAAGGGTTGATCAGTTAACATGGTCAACACACACGCACCCAAGGAAAGCGGGACATCAGAGGGTGTGGCCCGATGAAAGAAGATCTCTAATTCTTTCGATCAAGTACCAGTTGGAGAGGAGATATGATCAAGGAAGAACTGTTAACTGCAATCATTACACCCACAGGAACTTTCAAGATCAGGTAACGACCAGAGGTCTACAGGATGTGTGAAGCCATCAAAAGCTGCAACCACCTGCTCAACATCGTTATGGGTATGATTGATGTGAACAGTGGATGCGAGGGTAGCCTACACTTAGGGATGGTGGTAGTAATTTTCGTGGTACTGTATTACAGAGTTTTTGTGGTATTCGAGGGTAATGGTGTTTCGTTTTAGATGTTGAGGATTGGTCCATAAGGGAGGGGTGGGACCCAGATTTGGGAACAAAGGCTAGTTTCTGTGATAAAGGTCGAGATCGGGTAACATGACGCTGAGGTAAAGGGGGCTTTGGCTTAGCATCAGTATCAAGACCCACGTGCACAGGATCTTTCGATGCAAATTTAGGTATATGAGACCAGGTGGAAAACCAACCAGGTACTTGTTGCGATTGCAGGGCGGGTGGAGATCTAGATTTACCAAGAAAGGTATCAGGGTTAATCCGTAGCCGAAACATCTGTAACAAGTACCATGAATGCGTTGCGTGAAGAAAACATGCAATCGAAGTAGGTGTCGCGCCTTTGGTGGAGCATGAGGACGTTGCTGGAAGAGTATGAGAAGGCGATTGGATTGTCGAGTGTACCGGAGTATGTGCTTAGGCAGCGGAGGGCAACAGAGCAGAAGAATGTGTCACAATGGCATACCTACTCTTGGACGCCGTTATAGACTCTCGGAGCAGGTGGGCAGCAACTCTGTAAGGAATGCCTTCCACTGATTGTAAATGAAGTACCTCCTTCGCGAACACGTAGTGAGAACATCGCTTATTGGAGGCATTGTGTTGTTCGCCACAATTCGCACTTGTTGAAGTAACAGAGGGAAACCGGATAGGATAACTACCATCCCCAGTCTCCACTCCACTGTGTAGGCAGCGCCTTTCAGAGCGACAATATTTGTCCCGATGACCAAATTACCAGCAGACGATACATTGATGAGGGCGACAAACAAACGGCCGCACACGCAGCGACTCGGCACCTAAAGTGAAGGAAAGGGGTAGATCATGGCAATCAAAATAGAGTTTAGCAATGCGAAATGGTGGTTGATCTCGGTCAACGTCTTTTGTGTATGATACAGTGTATGTCTCGACTTTTTGTACAGCTGGATAATTAAACTGCAACTCACGACACAGATGTAGGCCTGCATCCTTAAAGTCAGCCTCTTTAACAAGGACACTGTGGGGGACGATGACTGTGCCAACGCATTGGTTTAATGTCTCTTAAGGGTGACTCAAATTAGAAGTCACTGGGAGAATCCAGGAGGGATAACATGGTGGTAGATTGTTCCTCGGAATGAACCTCCACTATGTGGGAAGTCTCCGAGAGGTGGATAAAGGTAATAGGACCCACTTCTTGGCGAAGATAATTCTGAAGATCAATGTCATCATCATGGCAGTTCTCAACTTTGAAATACTTTGGTCATCTCGGGGGCTCATACAGTGTGCTCAGTACCTCAGGAGCGGCACGAAGTGGGCGCTTAGGTAGGCATCGAGAAAAAGGTTTGGCCTCCAATGGTAAGAGCGTCTTGATAGAGGAAGGGGTCACATTAGATTGACTGAACAATGCGGTGGTATTAATAACGTGAGAAGATGTGTGAGCAACTCTGTTTCATGGAAGTGGGGTGTCATGATTAGTAGGCAAAGGTCGTTCAGAATAAACACAACCGACCCGTTGGGAAGGTTTGGTGTGGTAGTGCTGGAGGAGTCCAAGGCGATCTCTTGATAAGAGACACCAGGACTAGCATTGGGTGGAGGAGGGTCAGAAACAGTAGTCAAATTCTGCCAGAGTCATTAACCAAAGGGGCAACCTGAGAAATATCTGTAGTGGCGAGCTAAAAGAACCACCCATTTCGGAGGGGAATAACCTTCCTTGCCTAAGTGGAACCACAGAAGCAGTTTTTTTTGCATGGATCAGCACCCAATTGTGGGGGGGGGGGGGGTCCCTCCTTGAGGTGGGCGGTAGCTGATGAATGTAGGATAAATATACCTGCTACTGGCGATGCTGATGCATGGCGCCTCCACGTACCTGTAATAATGGATGGCTTATAACCGACTCTAGAAAAGCCAAAGGCTCCAACCAGAGGGGTCTGCCAGGAGGTGTAGAAGATGGGTGGCGGAAAGGGAAAGGGAAGGAAATGGACAAACCATGCAAAATTAGTTGAGCTGACGACGGGAGACCGAGGCAAGAGGGCGAAGACCTATCGGGTCCCACCCTCCAGCAACGGACCCCAGTTGTCAGCCCCCCACAACAATAACGAGCATGGTACGGGGGTCTTATCCATGGAATCCATGTAGACATTCATATAATTATATGCATGGAAATAATGTTGATAGATAGATGTAAATTATACTAGGAGTGTGCTAATAATGTTCTTAACAGTAAACTTATGTTTTCCATATATATTATCTAATGACGGGTTTACAACAGTGGTTTAAACAACAGTGTAAACGGAGAAGGAACTAATAGCAGTGATACTATAGGAGCTGTGGTTTGCATAAGTAATGTTTTTGCTTCATTAAATTAAGGGACTGAATATATTGCTATTTAGGCTTGTTCAGCTAATGGCAGAAGATAGACGAAATAATTTGTATCAGAACAGCCATATAACGTATACGGTATATATGACATGCATTGTTGTTTATATTCTGTTTATACAGTGCAATGTATAATTGTAAATTACGAAACTCAAATGACAACTAAAATTAAAGTAATATACCTTGAAGATTTAGATTTCTGTTCTCACAACTTACAATGTATATAATTATATATTTATAAACTATAATTACTAAACTATCAGACGCGCTCAAGCATATGCAAAGGTACAAACATGCACGCACACAAGCATACACAGACTCACGATATGTCCAACCATCATTACATGAATTTTTACGAAACATAATATTATGATGTGTTTCTCAATTGCGTAGCATATAATGTATGTAATTGTGTGACTTGCTAATTGTTTTGCTATTTTTTCAACATTGCAATTAAAATTAAACTCTCTACAAATATTATATTCACACCGATAATGTTCATTGTATCTAAGAGGTTATATAGGACTATTTTGACTTCTTGGGAGAAATACAATGTTTTGTGTGGGTGTGTGTTTTTGTGTGTGTGTGTGTGTGTGTGTGTGTGTGTGTGTGTGTGTGTGTGAGTGTGTGTGTGTATGTGATTAGCGATCAAGCTAAGAGTAGTTGCTTAGTTGGTGTAGTTTGTCTTCAAAAGGTTAGAAAGGGATGATCGACCAATGGCAACTCATGTTGTCAAGTGTATCGATATTTTGTGTTAGTTGCCTGGTATTGCACTGCATACAATATAAATGCAAAGGCAATGTTCTGTTAGTTAAGACAAAATCGTAAACAAAACGATATTAAGTTGTTTCTCTGCGCGCGCCTAAAAAAACAAAGAGGCCTGATATATTTTAAGTCAATTGTGCATGTCAAGGGGTTAATATAGAGTGTTGTGTAGCTTTGTCAAGTCAAGAGAGTAGGTGATATATATATATATATTCTCAATTATAGCATATCATTATTTATCCGTAGATGCAAGTTACTAAATAATATTTAGTAAATATTACAACGTTCGATGTCGGGTCAAAACATTGTATGTGTCTAATCCTGAGAAAACAATGTGCAATATGGTACAAATTACGTTATATATATGTAGACATGTTATTTTTACTCCCTATCATGAAATGTGTATCTGTACCTTTGTACTTATTAGACGTGCCATGTCTGTTAGACTCATTCAAAATGCATGCTTAATTTAAATGTAATTGACAAATTATTTCCTTGCTCTACCATGGGTCTAACCTATCAATCACTTCGCACTATCCGTCTATGATCTGTACTGATGAAAATGGACTGCAATTTGTATTTTGGCCAATCAGCTTGCATCATAGTAATAATCAATGTAACACAACATGACTTCACAGTTATAGAAGATTCAAGGACATTTCGAATCTCTCCCACAAAAATATAAGAAGCAAATCGAATTGCCAGATTCCATGTTGGCTGATGTATGATAGCTACTGTCTGCACTGCATATAATACTAAACATTAAATTCTTACTCTAAAGTTATATTATCTTAACTATTATGTTTCAGCATACACAAATCATTTAATGATTATGCTAACGATTCATAAAATACTCTAATTGTATCAAAGACCATACTGCAACCTATTATCACATCTAGTACACTCACTGACTACTCACGTCCCTCGTTACAGGATGAAGACCAATTTATTCATAAAGAATTACACTACTACTGCAGCGCTGCCACAGTTGGTCAGGGGGTAGGGTAGAAAAGTACCAAAGGGGGTGAAATAAACTAATTTCTGCAACTGAACTTCATTTAAGATGTTGTTTGCTACTACCATTGTGATACTTTTCCTCCTGAAGATGCGGTTCCCAACGAACACAACTATATCCGAAACACAATATCTCCATCTATCTACTCGTCACAATATTCCAAGTGACTGTCTTACTCTTCAATAATACACATATCAACCCTTCATCTTCTCTCAATATTTGTGGTGTTTATTTTTTTCTTTGGACCTTTCTAAAAAAGATCATATTACCACTCTTGCTAAAACAGCTTTCCAGAAGTTAGGTGTGCTCAACTGTCTCCGTGTTTTTTTGTTTTACCTCAGCACAGCTTCATGTTCTGATCAAGGGCACAGTGAGCCCACATATCGATTATTGTTCGCATGTGTAAGGAGGCTCCACCCATACAGCACTTCTGGAAAGGGCAGAGTTGAAAGCATTTCGTCTCAACTCACCTCTTCTTCCTAATTCCTTACATTCTCTCTCGACATGCCAGTTTTGCATTTCTCTCAATCTTCTACCGCTATTACAATACTCTGTGTTCTTCAGATCTTTCTCAGTGTATACAGTGTATACTGAAAGCAAAAGGCCGCAGCCTTGCAACACACTCCCACCCCTATGCTGTTCAACTCTCAATCCAAGATCGAATTGATTTTCCCAGTCTTTCTTCTAATCAATAAGCAAGCTTTGAAACTCTCTCCTTCAATCTGTCTTTCCCTCATCCTATAGCTTCAACTACTTAAAGCTCCGTGCCCAGACATTATTTTATTCTAACCTACATACCTTGAATATGGTTTTCTATCATTTTCAACTTGGGGAGGGATACTTGTTACAGGCATGTTTGACTTTTGTTCCCTTCATAATCTATATTTTATTAATTTCACCACAACACCAAACACCAATGACATCCTCGAGGAGGAGGAAATCAGGGAAGAGTACAGGAGAGCAGTAAAAAGACGACTAGGTGGGTTCGACCTGGAAGTTATGGAGGAAGTGGAGGAGATGAGCAAGGTGTTTAAGGATGAGATCTGTGCAGCATGTGAGGAGGTGTGTGGAGTGAGGAGAAGAGGGAGGGGAGTGAAAGGTACAGCATGGTGGACAGAAGAGGTAAAAATAGCTGTGGAAGAAAAGAAGAAAGCATGTAGAGAGTGGTTGGGTAGTAGAGGGAATGAAGATTTCGAGAGACAGAAACGAGCGAGGTACGTGGAGAGTAAGAGGGTGGTGAAGAGAATAGTGAAGGAAAGTAAGAGAAGAGTAGATGAGGAATTTGGAAGGAATCTGAGTGTAAAATGGAGGGAGAGTAAGAAACTGTTCTGGAAAGAAGTAAAGAAAGTTAGGGAAGGTAACAAGGGAAACAGTAAGGGTGTGAAAGATAAGAATGGGAGAATGCTAGCCGAGAAGCAAGAGAGAGTCGAAAGATGGAGGGAGTACTTCAATGAGTTGCTAAATGTAAGGAATGAAGAGCCAGCAAACATAGTTGGATATGGTATGGGAGGGAGTATAAGAGAAGTAGTGGAGGAGGAGGTGGGGATAAGGAGGTTAGAAGTGTGGGAAGCCATGAAAAGAGTGAAGTTGGGGAAAGCACCAGGAACAGATGGAGTGTGTGGGGAAATGTTGAGGTATGGTGGTGAGATAGTGATCGAATGGGTATGGAAAATGTGCAAACTAGCATGCGAGAAGGGGAGTGCACCCGATGACTGGAAGACTGGCATAATAGTCCCCCTATATAAGGGCAAAGGGGAAGGAGGAGTGTGTGGTAACCACCGAGGAATATGTCTTCTAAGCGTAGTAGGGAAGGTATACAGTACGGTAGTGATTGAGAGAGTGAGAGTGAGAACGGAGAAATGGATAAGCGACGAGCAGGGAGGTTTTAGGAAGGGAAGAGGAAGTGTAGATCAGATTTTTACCCTGAATTGTGTTGTGGAGAAATATCTGGAGAAGAAACAAAAGGTGTATGTTGCCTTTATGGACTTGGAGAAGGCCTATGACAGAGTGGATAGAGAAGGTTTGTAGAAAGTACTTAGAATATACGGAGTAGATGGCAAGTTGCTGAAAGCAGTGAAGAGTATGTATGAGGGTGCAAAGGCGGCAGTACGTGTGGAGAGTGAGCAGAGCGAGTTCTTTGACCTGAATGTTGGTTTGAAACAGGGGTGTGTGATGTCCCCGTGGTTGTTTACTGTATATATGGATGGAGCCATGAAAGAAATACTATCAAGAGCAGTGGATGTTGGTGTATCGCTGAAAAGGGAGGGAAATGAGTGGAAGCTGCCTATACTGCTGTTTGCGGATAATACAGCTCTGATGAACGGTAATGAATGGGAGCTGCAGGGTTTGGTAAATGAGTTTGGAACAGTGTGCGAAAAACTGAAATGCGGGGAAGAGCAAGGTTATGGTCTTCGAAAGGGGTGAAGTCACAGAGTGTGAGGTGAAGTTAAACGGTCAGGCTATGGAAATCGTCAACTCTTTTAAGTATCTGGGCAGTGTGTTGAGTAAAGATGGGACTATGGATGAAGAAGTGCGGGAGAGGGTACAACAGGGGAAGAGGGTTGTAGGAACGCTGAGAGCAGTAACAAGAAATAGGGTGGTCAGTATGGAAGTGAAGAAGTCCTTGCATGACAGTGTGGTAATCCCGACACTGACTTACGGAAGCGAAGCATGGACGTTGGTTGAGAGACTCAGACCAAGAGTGAGAGCAGTGGAAATTAATTACTTAAGAAGTGCGTGCGGAGTTACATGGAGGGATAGACAGACTAATGAAGAAGTAAGAAGGAGGTGTGGTGTGGAGGTAGATGTGCTGGAAAGTGTGAAAAGGAACAACTTAAGATGGTTCGGCCATATGGAACGAATGGAAAGTGAGAGAATGACTAAGAGGGTGTACGAGAGCGAGGAGGAAGGACAGAGAGGGAGAGGTAGACCGAAGGAGAGGTGGAAGGATGGAGTGAGGAAGTATATGAACGAAGGCGGTGCTGGTTGGGGGGAGGGGCGTCGACTGACTGGGGACAGAGGTGCATGGGGGCGGTTCGTTCGTGGCCACCCTTTCGGGGATCACGGCGTCAGGCAATAGATAGATAGATAGATATATGTGATCCACCGGGATCGAACCGGGGTTATCACACATAGATGTGTAGACACCTTAACCATTACACCACCAAGACGGTGGTGTAATAAAAAAATAACCATAAGTACAATTATCGTTTCATAATATAATCCAATTTTGCTTGTATAAAGGTAAAACTATTGTGTTATTTCGATGATAATACACAGTAACATGATATTATTTGGTTACCCAATCTTTGAAGTCAAATTACTTACATTATTACCAAATATACAGTACTAAAGTCTTGGTGTCTCCATGCAAATATGAACAGTTAAGATAATTAGCTATGATAATACATGGTTACCCCACGTTAAGAAGCAAATATACGTTTATCATCACCTTTCATTAGCAAAGTAAGTTTATAACTACCTAACATAGTGGTCGGTTACCTCAACTCAGAAGTAAAGTTGAGTCATAATGTTGGCCGTACACGAAAGTCATTAGTGTAACTGGAAAGATATGGGTTCAGGCAGGTCATAGCTTACAACCCTTAGTAAACAGCCACTGGACAACCACATACGTTTTCTTTCAAGGGGAACATATTTTCAATATATTTTATTTTGAAAATTGCAAGAAGTATAGTCAAAATGTATTTGCTTTTGCAGATGCTCGCATGAAAAGTTATTTGTACTACCTATTTTGGGTCTACTTACAATGCGTTGGCCACAATGCTAGTGGCACCAACGAGTGTGACACCCCTCGTTGATGGTAATGAGTTGGTGTAACACTGAAAGGGCAGTGCATTCACCCGTGCAGATGGGCTGATCAGGCACCATTACAATTTCCACCCAAAGTTCTCTTGAAGTTGTCTTAACCCGTGCAGTACCTGTGCCATCCTTTTAATTATATTCTGGCAGATATTAGACAACTATTCACATAAAGGGCTACAGACTATCTCAATTAATCCTTATAACTATCATATATCCTTCCTAACCTTAATACAATTGTATAAATGAAGATGAAATTAAATAAAAAAAGACGTCACCGGTACTTCAACGGTTAAGAGAGGCCCATGATCATGTCTTGTACTCGTTGTGAAAGTTTGATGGAGACGTGATCCGTTATGTAATAGCCAAACCTTTTGCAACGAGCCCATACCACTGATTTTTCACCAGGAGAATATCCTAATCCCAGGCCGTCCTATTGTTGAACTTTGTAAATACCATCTATTATCGTACAATTTTTACTAAATCCTCCGTGATTTTCCACATATTAAGTGCCATTCCATTCTATGTTCCAACGTTTAGTTTCAGTGATTTTTAGACACTCCCATTAAAGAAGCTTTAACTCAGTTTATATGCAAGAGGAAGTGCCTTTGTAAATTATTTTTTTCATCGACCTCATCTGCGTTGTATGGGGATGTTAATACATTACAGAAGGCACGGTAGTACCAGGGTTTTGAAGAGAGTTATAGTCGACAAATCACCGCATTTTCTAAACAAGGGTAGATTGTAGGCACCAATCGAACAGGGCTATACCCAGGAGAGGCTATAGGCATGTGATAAGGAGTTGCTGTAACTCCTGTTTCATTTGCTTGGCTTCTCTTACTGATTTGCTTTGTGCCTCACTTACACAGAGCGTAATCCATCTAGCTCTCACAAACATTCTCTCTCCTAACAGTTCACCACACAAACACACTATAGTCCCGAGGGGGGTGGGGGACTGTAAATGCCCCCACAATACTGACCTGATACTAATTAACCCAACGACCTCTCAAAATGTCTTTGACTGCAGCCTGCCACTCTCACTATAAACTTCTGCAACCTTCGTGGCTTTTCCTCAAATTTCTACTCTGTTAAACACCACCTTTTCTCCAACAAACCAGATATTTTCTTCCTCACTGAAACCCAGTTGCCTTGGGAAACTGACAGCAAACCCTTCTATGTATCCTCCTACTGTCTCTATCCTCATTGTCAAGCCAAACGTGGATGTTGTGTGTAAGTGCACAACAATATTACTTGCTCTCGTGTCCCCAACTTTGACTAATGAATTATCAACTCTTTGGCTAAAGCTATCTTGTCACTCTCACACTAAATATATCTATGCTGTTTATCTCTCAAATAATTTTCCTGACTATTTAAAATTATTTTACTATCTTATATCTAAAGATGAACACATTCTATCCATCTCTCCCTTCTCAGAAATCTCCATCTCGGGTGATTTCAATGTTCACTACCTCCATTGGCTCTCCTCTCATTTCACTGACTAACCTGGTGAATAAGCCTACATCTGTTCTGTCCTTTATTACGCAGTGTAGTTAGTCAAGCACTCCACTGGTATCCCTCTACCGCCTTTGAGATCGACCCAACATTCTTTACTTATTTGTAACCTATAATCCTTCTGCTTACATGTTAATCTTGTCTCTCCGTTGTGCTCCTCCGAGCATAACCTTATCTCTGTTAACTGTCCTATCTCTCCAGTGCAGTCATTGACCTTTCCAGCCGGCGGGGTTTGTGGCATTTTGGCACTGCCAATTAAGAGGGTCTTCGACAGTACTTCCATGACTTCCCTTGGCATTATTTTTGCTTCCGTGGCCAGGGATCTTCGGAGAGTGCCGAACGCATTACCGAGGTGATCGTTTTTGGTATGGAGGCATGCATTCCTTTTTCTTTTTCTCAATATAATGCAAAACAATCTTGGTTTATTCACCCTCATTCTACTACTGTCTACAATAAGGAGGAAACACACAAATGGTTACGACACTATCTCTAAGTTTTCTGGCATCTATCCAAAAACCTTTTCAACCATTTTTCTTCTTCATCCTTCTCTCCTCTTCTCCACTCCGACAGCACCACCATCACATTTTCCTCCATCAAAGCTGGATTCTTCGCTCAAACTTTCACTACAAATTAAACCCTGCATGATTCCAGTGCTATTCGTCACTCTCCATCCACCTCTCACTTACTTATATTTAACATCCTAATCTCGTCTACAGATGTACTTTCTACCCTCTCTGGGCTTAATACTAAGGTGTACGAACTAGATGTTGTTCCTCCTGTTGTACTCAAATACTGTGCTTCCGTACTGACTCCTTGTCTAGGCAAACTCTTTTGGCTCTGTTTTTCTTCTAACATCTTCCCATCTTGCTGAAACTTTGCCTTCATTCAACCTTATATGAATATATATCAACAAGAATATATTATAAAACTTTGGAGATGTAAGTAATGAGAACAATTGGACGGTAATTGCAGGTTTGAGAGTGGTCAGCACTCTCAAGCCTCCAATTACCGTCCAATTGTTCTCATTTCTTACATCTCCAAAGTTTTATAATATATTCTTAATTCAAAACTTTTTGAGCATTTGTCTTTCCATAATTTGTTTTCAGATTGCTAGTATAGTTTCCTTAAGGGTCTACTGTTGATCTCCTTTCTTACCTTACTAACTCTTTGTCATTCCCCTTCTTGGACTTCGGTGAGACCTTTATTTTCACGCTAGACATATTGAAAGCCTTCAGTAGAGTCTGACACAAATCTCATATTTCCAAACTACCCTCCTTCGGCTTCTATCCCTATGTGCCTTTGTCTCTATTTTTTTCTTTTCTGGCTGTTCCTTAGCTGCGGTGGTGGACAGCCATCTCTCACTTCCTCAACGACCTATCAACACCGGCATTCCTCAGGGCTCTATCCTATATCCAGTTATTTTCAAATATTCATTAATGATCTTCTCAATTGTGTCTCTAGTCCTATCCACTGTACGCTACTCTACTAGTTTTGTACAGTGTCCCACCACTCCAAAACTCACATGTTGAGGTCATAGCACACCTATCTTCTGATCAATTATTTCTGATTGGGGCAGAAAGAATCTTGTTTCTTTCAATGCCTCCAAGATGCAATTTCTCCTTTTATCTACCTGGCACAATTTTCCATAAGTCTATCACTTACTCTTCTACAATACACACATTAAAACTTCATCTTTTCTCAATATTATTGGTGTATCCTTTTCATCTGATCGTTCTTGAAAAGATCATATTACCCCTCTTTCTAATATATTTTTTATTTATTTCACCACAACACCAAACACCTCCAATGAAATTAATGAAAGCATATATGTGATCCACCAGATTATTAGGTGTGCTCAACCGTCTCCATGGGTGGTTCCTCACCCCGCACAGCGTCTTGTTCTGTGCTGGGGCACTGTGCTCCCATGTATCGAGTATTGTTCTCATGTGTGGGGAAGTTCCACTCGTACCACACTTCGCGAAAGGGTAGAGTCAAAATAATTTTGTCTCGTCAATTCACCTCCTCTTACTAATTCCCTGTAATCTCGCTCTACATGCCGTAATTTTGCATCTATCTCACTCTACCGCTAATACAACAATCAGTGTTCTTCAGAGCATTCTCAGTGTATACCTCCTCCCTTATGGAGAGTGGGGGGCACCCAACTTAGGCAGCTTTGCCTTCTGTCTCCTTCATACACACAGACACAAATACAAATAAAAACAATTGCAGTTGTTCCGTGTTTTCTTATGTGTTTATTTATTTGTATTATTATTTTTGTTCATGCATAATTTTGTGTAATCTTCAAAGGATGTTTGTGTACTATGGGTTGAGCTTTCATTTATGTCATTATTGAGAATGAGGAAATGATTGGATGCCATTACAGTTCCTTGGGGAACTGAGGTTTTCACATATTATGAAAAATCGGATGTAACTTGATTTACTACTACTGATTACCTCTGATTTACGAGGATTTTGTATATCCACCTTTCAATAACTATTGAAGACTAGGAATCTGGTTTAACGTTTAGGTCAGTGATTTCAACTGTGATACCTTCGTGATGTAAGTCGTTGTCACAACCCAAAAATACATATTTTCTCTCAAATTTAACAACTTTAACAGTTTGTTACTGCCTATGATAATGATCATATTCAATGAAAACACTTTATATTGCTGATATCATAATTATGTAGTTATTAATCTTCATACAAGTATACTGAAACCTTTGAAGCTATATTTATATCATCAAGCTACTTACATGGTCGATACAGAGAAAGTGAAGCATATCATTAGTTACATGGTTATAAACAAACAAAGATAGTGCAACATATAATTAGTTTATATTAATCCAAGTGCCATGTTATTCAAAAGTGTTATCAGCTTCCCATTGCAAAATTAAAATGTATATAGGAGTTATGGTTGCACATTCAAAGTATCACATATTTCAAAGCATTTCTTTATGATTGTTCACATACATTATATATATGAATATGTAGTATAACATTGGAGTGAATATTTGTCAACACTACTTATATTATCTACAAGATCTCCTTTTGCATATTTAGATACGCTGAAGTTCTTAAGAGTAATTTCCAACTTATTAGAAGAAGTATATGTGCCTGAGTTCTCCATATTGGTGTCATAGAAGAAAGTTATATTATCTCTGTGGTGTAATTATTGGAGTAGTTGGTCGTATGTATAAATAATGTGTGAGGTGAATGTTTCCCAGGTGAGACATGGCTCACTTGGCTGCCCTGTTGGCTTGTTCTGGGCTTGATTAGATAGGAGGGTGAGAGGTAGTGAATGAGCTTAAGGAGTTGCATGGAAGAGTAGTAATTTGAATATTGTAGTTCACAGAGTGTGAGGTGAGGTTCAATGGCCAGATTATGGAGAATGTCAGCTCATTCAAGTATTTCGGCAGTGTGTTGAGTAAAGATGGGAATATGGAGGATGAAGTGCGAAAGAGGGTGCAACAGGGGAAGAGGGTTGTAGGGACATTGAAAGCATCAACAATAGGGTGATCAGCATGGAAGGAAAGAAGTCACTGCATGATAATGTGGTAATCCCGACATTGACGTACAGGAGTGAAACATGGACGTTGTTGGAGAGGCACATATCCAGAGTGAGAGGGGTGGACATGAGTTATTTGAGAAGTGCAGTGCATGTGAAATTACATGGAGGGATAGAGAGAGCGGTGTGGTGTGCATTCGGATGTGCTGGAGTGTGTAAAAAGGAACCCTTGGAGATGGGTCGGCCATGTGGAACGTATGGAAAGCAAGAGAATGACAAACAGAGTGAAGGATAGTGTGGTGGAAGCACAGAGAGAAAGAGGCAGAACAAGAGTAGGAGGAAGGATGGAATTGAGAGGAATATGAGTGACAACGGTGTTGGATGGAAGGAGGTACGTTAGCTGACAGAGGACAGAGGTGAATGGGGTGATTAGTACGTGGCCACCCCTACGGGAATCATGGCGTCTGTCAATAGATATATTATAAGAATCAGCAGAGTAACAAAAGTGTTTGGTGAGTGTCAGAACCCGATTCGTGACTAAAGGTTCAGACTCATTGTCTAATATCAATCATGTTTTATTAGAGTGTAGTTAAGTTGATGAGCTCGAGTTTGAATCTATTTTTGTCAAGGTTTCGTAATAATGATTCATGATTTGGTTTAATCTTTTTTTCGCTTAGTCACTTGCTGCATGGGTTATTGTTAATGTAATACCTATAGTTTGAAGCTAATGTAGCGATGAAGCTTCATTGTGAATATAATATAGGTTTGATTCCCGTAGGGAAGTAGAGAAATCCTAATATTTAGTAGGGCCCCGTAATCATTGACGACTTCCCCTATTAGTATAATAGTCTCCATTCAACATCCCACTCCAGCATTTTGAATAGCCCGCGCGGAAGTTAACCTGGAGTACTCGTCATAAGTGCACGCTTAATTCCCTTACGGGATCGTCATTTTGATCGGTACCCTACAGAAAAAAACTCTGTAAAATATAAAAAAAAAAAATTACTTAATATCTGTTATCATATGACTTGCCATATGCGTGGATTCCTCATGTTTCGCTTCCCCAACACCAGGCCCTCTAGCGGCCATCGTCTTCCTTCACTGATATACCAAGAATAAACTATAGAAGTCAACAAATGGGAAGTGGGATGGTCGGGAGGGACAGTGTCGTCAATGATTATGGGGCCATACTAAATATTAGGTTTTCTCTACTTCCCTACGGGAATCAAACCTATAATTTAATAGGGCCCCTTCATCATTGACGACTTCGCCTGATTAGCAAGACTGGAGGCGGGACATTCGTAAAATATCCTAAGCTTAGGGACGAAGAATCCAAGTAAACTTTTTTAAGTTTTATTGTATACAAACAATATATAAATAAGTATAAAAGATTTGCAAGCAGTGCGTGACATTAAGAAACTGCTTGCTCATGGTCAGATCTTTACATTAGATCAAATGCATGATAAAGTGGGAGACATCTGTGTTCCCGAGAACTTTAACTCTGCAGTAGTTATTCATTCCATTCTTAAAACTATTTGTACATTAAATATATATTTGTACAATCTTGTAAAAAACATACATAGTTGCAACTATGTGAGATATCTTCTTAGAATTAATCATAAAATTAATATTGGACTGTAGAACCTGTCCTATCACAGCTAGTGATTTATCACAATCTTCAGGGGCACAGTGGGGATATACACTATTCCGCACCCCCCCCCCCCTTTTAACAGCAAAACTTAACTTAATAGAACATTACCTACTGTACCCGTTGACGTAAAGCTACACAGGTACGCTTTGGTTTACCTAGAGCGACGGACAGGTAGCGTGTTAGGAACGTATGATTGGAAGCCTATAATTGAGTATTAGCAATGTCCTCTACCGAGAAATTTTGTAGAAATTTGAGAGAGACTGCCCATTTCCTGATATTGTGAGCCCTGCCTATCACGCCGGGATTACATTCCCTAATAACGTCCACAAGCAAGGAAGCTAACTTTCGTTTTGTAACACTCTTACCTGTCCGGTTGACCCATAAAGCACATGGTTGGCGAGGCTGAGCAACCCTCAAAAACATTGTGAGTGCTTGGACAGGACATAAAAGATGATTAAAGCCTGGACGGAAAATTCAGAAAATACATGTTCAGAATGTTCGTTCTTAGCTATAAATGTGGGAGACGGCGCGATTTACACCTGATCGCGCCCTGAGCCCTGTTTCTGAATACAAAAAACTGCAGTTTGGTTGTCCATTCGGAACGCAATTGATTTGTTCTTTAAAGTCATGCCGTGAGTTTGGAGAAAAAAGAGGGGGGCTAAAAGCTCTTGCTTGTTGATATGGGACTGACTGTCGGCCGACCATGTGCCTTCACCTTGATGGCCTAGGGTGGACTGATAGCCCCTACCTAGTGCCCCTGAGGCGTCTGTGTTTACCCACACCGTAGGAGGGGGAGAAACCCATTTCGTGACAGAGTGGAGGACTTCTCGCTTGGCCCAGACCGAGAGTAAGCTGTGGATTAATGGAGGAATTGGCCATAATTTCTTCTCCGACGAGAGAGGGAAAACTTTGTTGCCTTCCAGGATTAATCGTTTGACTTTCAACTGGCCCAACTTCACAGTTAATTGTATCCAGTTGAGAGAGCCGACTAGGGAATCCCACGTTTTCATGGTCGTATCCAGACAGTGGACAAAACGGAACAGTTTCTTGCGGAACCTGCTCCGGTTGTCCACACTCTGAGTAAGAGTCAGATTGGTGGTGTCCCACACCAGCCCTATCCACTGAATAGTCCTTGAGGGGACAAGGCGAGACTCCGCCAAGTTTACCTTGAACCCTAGGGTTTGTACATGAGCTAACACTTGGTTTACATGATCTTGACATAATTCCATAGAGTTCGCCACTACTAGCCAGTCGTTTAGATACCAAAATACCTGTATGCCCTGGATTAACAGGGGTAAAAGAGCTTGCCGGACAAGTTTTGTGAAACTTCTCGGTGCCAGGTTCAAACCAAAAGGCATTCTTTGGAAGACATAAGTCTCTCGTCTGACCCTCAGGGCGAAGAATTTTTGAAACCGTTTGTTTATTGGGACATGCCAATAGGCATCTTTGAGTTCGATCGAGCACATCCAACCTTGCAGCAGAATCGCGAGTCTGAGTTGCTGAACTGTAAGCATCCTGAAGGATGAATTCTCTATAAATGTGTTCAGTTGCGAGAGATCGAGAACTGGTCGCATTTGCACACTGTCCCTTTTCGGCACTAAGAAAAGTCTTTAAGTGAATACTGGGTGATTGGCATTGACCGGGATAAGGACTTGTTTGGTGATCATTTCCTGAAGTAGAGTCTCCTCCACCTGAGACACATTGGTGTGTTCCCGCGGCTGACGCAGTTGAGGCCGCCGGAGCCACCGCCATGTGATTCCTTTGCTCACTACTTTTCTGGCCCAGGTTTTCTTGGGCCAGGCCGAGCGGAATGAACGGAACGAACCCCGGTGCAACCGGGGTCCGACCTTCGAGGCAACTCTCAAATCCTGTGTCCTTAAGCACGGCGTTGAGATGCTGAGAGGCTGGGTGGCTATTTTTTTGGAGGGGGAGGTGGGTTGGCACCTGACGCTTGGCTAGATTTGGCTGATGACTGGCCCTGATTACCCTTCTGAGGGGCCTTACCTTTATACCCAGAATGTTTACCTTGTTTGGACTTGTACGGGTTACCTCCCTGCTGCGGCGGGAGTCTGGGATCCCTAGGTGACTGTTTAGCTTGTGGCTGGTATAGTTTGTTATCACCCTTTGATTTATGAAAGGGCTTCTTAGCAGGGTCCTTCCGAGCTTGGGAGGTAACCTGCTTCCAACCATTAACCATATTAAACACAAGACTCCAAGTTTCTGAGTTAAGGAGGGTGGCAGTCAGTACCGGCGCGAGAGTTACCCGGCGACCTATGTCAGGACTGAATATAATTTTGTAGCAAAAGTCTCTTAGACAATTCAGTAGCTTTCTTAATTTGGGGTTCAGCTATGGCTGAAATAGTACGTGAAAGAGAGGCGGCGATCTGGTGACTAACCAAGTACTGAGAGAACATCCGGTAAGCCTTATTTCTTACCTTGAAGTCCCTGTCAAGGTGAGCAGCCAGGGGGGGGGTAGAAAAGGGTTCATCAAGGGAGTGCAAGGAAACTTTGGACGCCGCCAGAAAGTTAGGTAAATCTGAGGACACTCCTTCTGCTTTGGCTACTGGCAAAGAAAAGTAAGCATGATTTTCTTGGGGAACCTAATGTGAAGACTTAGAAGTAATTGTAGCCGCAAAAACCTGAGCTTCTAACTCCCAGTCTACCCAGGGGCCTAACCCCACCAGCCCCATCTGCAGGACTGGCATATGCGTCTGGTCTAGGACCAGAGTTGTAGCCAACTCCGGCGTGAGAGCATTCAAAGCTTTGACATCGTTGATGCCATCAGCTTTTGACCAATCCGCAAACAGTCATGCAGACACGATGGGAGGGATCGCCGGGCAGCAGTATACACAAAATAATCCGGGTTGTACGAACTTGGTACAGCCTTAATTGATACGTCCATCACCCTCCCTGCCTCATCTTTTGCCCTAAATTTCCTGGTCTTATTAATTTCAATATACCACTCGCCGGGTACTGGAAGTTCCCCTGACACAGAAGGTTGAGGTAATTGAGGGTTCACTGGAGTCACAGGGACCCAGGAACAATCCGGGCCATATAGGAGGGGCATGGGGTCCTTCTTCAGAGGCACCTTATCTAAAGGAGGTGGAGGAATATCTGCAATAACCCTCAAAGAGGAGGTAGCCAGCGCCACCGGCACTGTAGTGCCAGAAGCCGCGGCCACCACCGGGGTAGGACATGATGGGAGAAAACCCGGGGAAGCTAAGGGCCTGACAACAGAAGTACTAGGGGCCACCCAAGGTTGAGAAACCGGGGGTTCCGAAGAGGCAGGGAGTTGATAATGCTGCATCACCTTATGCAATAACTCACTTATCTGATCTGAAGTCACACACTTACTGTGGGAGTCCCTGGATGAGTGGGAACTTGCCTCAGAGTCTTCTCCTGTGAGTGACTGGGGAGCCGGAGAGAACATAACCTCCGCCGGCTCTCCACTCAGCTCAGGAGTCTCTTGTTCAATTACAATTTCATTATCTGCCGGGGGCCACGTTAAATCTGTGACCGATGATGGCAACATTTCTATGCTACCATCCTCAGTTCTTGCGTTATTGACGTTAAAAAGAGGTTGAGAAGGTTCAGATTGACGCCAGTAACCCCCTGCCACAACGGGCTGGGAGTCTTATATCACTTGAGAATGCAATTGTGACCCAGACGGATATCCCCTGTACTGGTCAGCCAGAACCCTACATGGGCCTGCCGATCTAACACTACGAGGTACATAATTCAGTTTAGGTATGCAAATGTAACACTAAGAGACACACTCAAGGATTGTTCATGACTAGGTGCAGATTCCAGTGCCTCAGACCCCACTTCTGAGTCCTCAAAGTCCTGTTGAGGTGTGTCAGAGGTAGGGATAGGGGGTGGTTGCTGAAGGGTGTCCCTCCGGCTGCCGCTACTTGCCTGACTCGTTGCTCCCCCAGAGTACTCTCTCCGGCGTTTGGTAGACCGGGAAGACTCTGCGGAAGAGTGTCTAGACTGTTTGCGGGGGGATCTAGTCCTTGACCTCGACTTCCGCCTAGGAGAGGGTGATCATCTCCTCTTGGTACGGTCGGAGGGGGGAATCTCGGTGACCTCACTCTCACTGCTACTACTCACTACCTCTTTGCTGAGGGCTTTCGACTTGACTTTAGGTCTGACAGATTTTGAGGAACCGGGTTTCACAAGGGGTGACTTAATAATGAGTTGTTCCCATAGTACTTCATCATCACAGTGAAGTGCCTTATGGGCAGTGTCTTTGGCATAAGAATTAAAGGTACTCTTAATTTCCTGTAAGGCCGCTAGGCACGATAAGTCTTTATTAGTTACTAAAGCGGTTTTCAATTCAGAGCAAATGGAACAGCGTTTAGATAACCACAATCCTCGGGAACGATCCAAACACTTGACGCACTTAATGCAATGTTTGTGAGCAAAAATTGGCAAAAGAGAGCAGGTAGGAGTAAAGCATAGTTCAAACCTCATCATGATACTAATAAGGCCCCCCCCCCCCCCCTGCCGGGATCAGTTACCCAAACCTCCGCCGGAGTAGCAGTCAGGAGCCTGGAAAATAAAATTTCCAGGAATCAATGCTCATAAGGATAACCTGCGAGGTGTTATACATCCTAACTCGTGTCCGCCGGAAAATTAGCTATAGTGCACCACTACTCTAACCTTCCGCTGGACTCGTCTAAGCTGGGTTTAACTACTAGCCTGTGACAAGTGTCCCAGGGCCCTTGACCTTTAGTGTCTGATCATACATAAACAAGTTTGCAAAACTAATCTATCACTCTTGTACACTAGACTTGCGGCGCCGCAGGGCGAGCAAATCTAATCGTGTAACTGGGTCAGTTAGGGCGAGTTACTCGGCGGGCCGAGTTTGCAGCCCCCTTAGGAATGCAGTTCCACCGGGAGAGTGTGGTTCAGCCAAACCACGCCGGGACCTTTTGAATGTTCCCAGCACAGCGCCCGGATGAGGGAGGCCTACTCAAGGGGCCCAAAGCAAAACACGAACTCTAGAAGGTGGAGCACCACGTGCAGACACCCAGACACCAGAGCATTTGCTGATATATAATAATCTGACATATAATCTCCTCAATAATGACAGTCTGTATCATGCCTTGTAGAGTGGTAGCCTTCTAGCTAAGTAATCGCAAAAGCTAAAGGCGTATCACAACAAACAAAAACACACGCGGTACGACAATCCTGGACTCGTCGACGCCTGTTACAAAAGTACCCTATTTTAACACATACTTCCTGCGGACACACCAATCTGGCAGCCGTGCTAGCTAATCTAAACCTTGTTACTACAACACAGATGTATACAAATGAGTAAGGACTCACTAGAAGCTCTGGAACGTCGAATGAAGCGGAGCACGGCACAAGCCTTGTTGTCAGTGTGGACGCGGAAGTAGGAAGGAAGACGATGGCCGCTAGAGGGCCTGGTGTTGGGGAAGCGAAACATGAGAAATCCACGCATATGGCAAATCATATGATAACAGATATTAAGTTATTTTTTATTTTTTATATTTGACGGATTTTTTTCTGTAGGGTACCCGATCAAAATGACGATCCCGTAAGGGAATTAAGCGTGCACTTATGACGAGTACTCCAGGTTAACTTCCGCGCGGGCTATTCAAAATGCTGGCGCGGGATGTTGAATGGAGACTATTATACTAATAGGCGAAGTCGTCAATGATGAAGGGGCCGTATTAAATTATAAATTATATAGGTATTGTATAGTTCGATTATATAGAACATTGGAAGTTATATATTTTACCGAAGTAATTAACTTTAATATGAGCTCAGAAGGAATTTCTATTGGAGTTGTTTATATGACTGTAATGAATTAATTTAGGATTCAGTGATACTGCTTCATTGAATAGATTAATACATTATTACCACTATAGAAGGTGAGGTGGTGACTGAGTGCTTGTTTGGGGGCAGTTGACCAGCAGCATTAGCATGGCAAGGATATAGCAGCTACTTCCGTGGAGTGTAACCTCGACCTGTGACTTCCTCCCTCTCGGCTGTGCTTCTGTTCGTACCTACGCAGGTGTTAACATAGAAACACCTGCGGACATGCCTTTCTCACTACTACAGTGCACGTGGTGAAGTCTCTGTGGACGTGCCATATACACCCCGATACTATGCCCCTACTACTCTCTTTGATTCCTGCAGGGTTTGCATAGAAATCCCTGCGAACATGCTACCCAGCTATCAGCCACCACCCTCGCGTATATCGATAGACCTGCAGTCAGATTGTACTGAATCAATTTTGATTTATATGAAGCGGTGATCGTAAGCTATATTTTAATAATTTTCTTTTCTTAGGTTAAGTTAGGATTAAGTGTATTATAATTGGTATTGGGTTTGTTTATCTAGTTAAGACTTTAATTGGTGTTGGGTTGGTTCATATTGTTAAAGCTTTGTTAATAAATTGTTATCCTTTCTGTATATATTTTCGCTATCCTCCTGTGTGCATTATTATGGTGGGTCATTTACAGTTATTAAACAATTAAGAAAACTAATTTAATAACTATAAAGAATTTTGGCATCATGGTCACCTTAACCCTCTCCGACATATGACGCGAGTTTGAGCCTATTGGGGATACTTTAAAGCCTTTGTTACCATCAGGGGTATTTAAAAACCTTTAGTTTAGTTACTTCAACCTCTGCAGTTGTCTTTGAGTTAGCTGTGGGCAGACAACTCATTTTGGAGAGGTAATTATAGGAGTGAGAGAACTCTATTTCTTATTGCTAATCTGGCAACCTCTGCGTCATATGTGCGTGAAAGGGTTAATATATTTTTGTAAACGAATTTAACACCTTACGAATGGCCTAGGCAGTAATTTCTACGTACCGCCCAGCGGGTGGTTTTACCATAAATGGCCTTGTTTCCGTGCTCTTTTTCATACATAAACAAGAGCCAGAGCGTAATACAATTATGTATCCCTGAAAGGGCATTAATTGAGCTTTCCAATGACACCTGAACCATCCTTCTACGATCACTGGTTGTCTTGCAACGATCGTGCAACCGAAGGGCAAAATCGCTAAAATACGGTCATTTCGTTACATAATTACGTGTGTAGCGAGGGAGGGAGGGTGGATGTGTGTGGAGTAGATGTCAGTAGGCCCACGGCAGCCGTGGCGAGCGGTCATGAGGCAACCTACGCTCCTCCCATCGCTCGTCTCTCTCTCAGAGCCAATATTGCACCAAAATTGCACACGGACTAAAGCCGGGCCCCGCCACATAGTCCAGGTTTTCAGATACGGACTAAAGCCGGGCCCCGCCACATAGTCCAGGTTTTCAGATACGGACTTAAGTCGGGCCCCGCTACGAATGGGTTAATAAGGCAATTTTCACTTTAAGTCATGATAATGAGTAAATATTTTCATTTAAATTACGACATTAACAGAATTATTGTAGTATGTAGTTAGTTAAATCTAGTATACTAAGTATATTCAAACATATCTGGAAATACTCACAACATTTATTATCAATTATCAATGCAACAGTTACTTTCATAAATAAAGTCGTTGTTTCAGCACAAATAGAAACCTTTTTGAAAATGTACAGTATATTAACCGTATATTTTGTTGTGTACGATTTCCTGAGACCAAATATATATTTTTGTGTATCCTCTTGTATAATAGAACGGAATGTCACTGAAGAAACAAATAATACCTTGTTTGTCGTTAATAGTGAATCTTACATTTCAGACATATCTATTTATTATTAGATTAATATATAATTATTTAAATATATTCAATTCAACATATAACTCTGAGCACATAATACAAGAAAATAAAGTAAGACTCGATTACAACTACACTTTCAATGTTTTTAAGGTAATGGACAGTCACACGGGCACATCCAACACATTTTTTGAGAGGCCATATCTTAGGGCAAAATGTTTGGGCATTTTGTAGATATATCGGTAGTTAGACGTAGGTAATTTATGGTAGATAGTTGAAACCTTGTGAATTGTAAATTTAGCAGCTGATAAATTATAGTATTTGATGATAGTAATGACTAGAATACGAGTTCGTGTGTCTTACTCATAACCCATTATCCTTAAATTATATTTTGATTTACTTAGCCAGTTTTATTCATGAGATTATCAATTGTATTATATATGAATACAAACAATTTCAAAGTATAATATGACATCTGCAGGTGCTTATTGTGATGAAAAAGATCATCTAACGACAGTCAGAATATAATATAAATGTGGCTGAAATGGATGTGTGAGCAGACACGCAAATGGAAACTTACACAAACTACGAGCAATATCCGTAACGCTTCGTCTTACCCAACTGACCCAAGTGTTGGGAGAAAGTGTGTGTGTGTTTGTGCAAACTGGATTATTTACAGTCACACTTTGAAACAGGAACAATTAGATTACGTTAGGTTACGTTGACTTACATTACGTTAGGGTTCTATAAGATTAGTTTCATCTTGATTTGACTAAAGTAAATGTTGGCTTAGTTATACAATTATTTATACGATTTCAACGTGTGAGATAATTGACTATCAATGCAGGCGATGTGAATTACATTATGAGCAATGTTCCAAGGGATAAACAGCCATATAACCGAAAGAGTATGGGTCAGTGTCTCCTTGTAAGTTAGTGTCTCAGAGAGCAGAAGTGGTTGGTGGGGTGAAATGGGTCTGGCTATACCTTGTGTTTATCATGGGTCTGGCAGGGGGTTGGAGTATACCTGTCAGTGATTGGGGTTTATGTGACAGTGTTATGTTGGTGATAAAATGGCAGAGCATGTCAGACGCGTTGTGTATCTGTGTAAGGAACGAGAGGTCCTGCAGTGTGGTGTAGTTTTGTTGTTAGAGAGAGTCGCGGAATGGTGAACCTATTACCATGTGGTGTTATACTGGTCACTGTGCCAAGCATAGTTGTCGGCCATATTCTGCAAATTAGATAAGTAGATGTCATAATCACATCTTAAATGGTTAAACATATAGTCATATCCCTCCTCCCTTCATAAGATTTGTTTTTATATATAATTATACACTGTATATATATATATATATATATATATATATATATATATATATATATATATATATATATATATATATATATATTTTTTTTATTTTTTTATTTATTATTTTTTTGTGATTGAGGGAGGCAAAAGGCAGAACTGCCTATAGCGAGTGCCTCCCCCATAGTTGAAAGAGTGACAGGGCCAAAATCAAGGGATGTTCGAGCCAAAATATATATATTTATATTAAAGTAGATAAACCCTCCACCAATCACGGCACTCCCTTTTACTTACTTGCACAGCCAGCTGATTTTGACAGCTCACGGCTGCAACGTGCCACGCCCCGCCCACCAGCCAATCAGTGGCCTCCATTATCGGAGCGCGAAGCTGGACTTCTTACTCCACCTCAAAAGTCACTCTCTTTCTCTGCCCGAAGAACTCCTTCTGATTATCCCCTAAGTAATACCTCGGTGCCAGCCCTGTACTCCCGTAAGCCGCCAAAAGAGGGTTATAATCAGCTTCCTGGAACTTATTTTTAAGAAGAAAAAGAGGAGGTGAAGCAAGCAAGAATCCAGAGCGAGCGTGTCTCGGCGCGTGCCAGTCAGCCAATCACAGCACGGGAGAGCGGGAGGCCTGGCTATAAAGGCTCCAGGGGTCACTCACCCCTCAGAGCCCACCGGGTTAACACACTGCAACCTACTTGCTCTCTCTCGCCCGGGCACAAAGGAGAATCAGGAACCCACCTTTCCAGTTACCTTGCCCTCACCTAAAGTCACAACCCAGACCACCCCTTACCTCTCCTCACTTTCGCCCACTCGGAGGATGCACCATCAGTATCCTGCCGCCTGTCGTCACGTTGCTAGTCTGCACACATACAGTCAAGCACTTCAAGAGGGACGACAGAAAGTGGACGGAAGTGAGGACTTCCAGAAGGCATGTAACCACAAGCAGGGATGTAAAGGTAATTAAGTTCATTTACTCAAGTACAGTACTTAAGTATATTTTTTCAGTATTTACTTTTTAAAAAGTAGATTTTTTGTCCAGTACTTTTACTACATAACATACATACATAACATTTTAAGACTGAGTGTTCCACACATAAGTGCAGTTTCAGTCTCTTGTCCTAATGGCGGCGTTCCAGGCAACCCTGTTAAGGGCTGCTTCACTTGTCAAGTTCTTGGATTTGAGATCGGCGCGTATAGTCCGATCCCAGGTCTTCCTCGGTCCACCCCTTGGTGCAGCTCCCTCCACAATCACAGACCTGCATTTTGTCACCCAATTTTGTTCATCCATTCTCTCCACATGTCCATACCATCCCAGTCTACTTGTACGCATCACCTCGCTAATACTCTTTATACCTAAACGTCTCCTCAGCTCAACATTTGTTATTCTATCCTGTAGCCTGGCCCCACACATCCATCTCACCATTCTCATCTCATACGCTCCATTCTGTTGACATCCTCTACTTTAACGGCCCATGTTTCTGAGGCATACGTCATTGCACTTCTAACACATGAGGCATACACCCTTTCCCTTCAAGGGGAGAGGCATTCTTTTCATGGTCAGGATTGGCAGCAGTTCTCTGAACTTCCCCCAGCCACACCCTAATTCTAGCAACAGTGGCAGCCTCGGCCCCACCACCACCGGCAGAGATGGTATCTCCTAGGTAACAAAACTTGTTCACCAGCTCCAAAGACTCATTTCCAAAATTCACAGCCACAGGATCATCACTTAAACACAAGCTCGCCTTTGCACACTACGCACTCAAATTTCTCTATTTCTGACTTATCCTTCGGCAGGGGCCCCTTTATTCTACTACAGCGCTTACTCCCATGGTGTACCCAACATCGACAGATGCTACATTGAATTGAGTTAACGCCCACGTCATCCCTTTCCACACACTGCACATGGGTATGCACCGCTCTTTTCCACATTGCCTCGTCTCAAACTACAATGCATAACCTTGGTTTTGTTAATATTGACTCTTAAACCCTTGCTCGCCATGCCCTCTCTCCACTTTCTGAATTTGGCCTCAGCATCCTGCATACTGTCAGCTATTAGGACTAAAACGTCTGCATAAAACAGTTCCAACGGGAGTCCGCCTCTAAAAACTCTAGACAGCGCCTCCAAGACCATAATAAAGAGGAGGGGGCTTAACACTGAACCCTGATGGACTCCAACACGGACTGCGAATTCATCACTCAGTACACCTTTCACCCTCACCGAACTTTGTGCATCCTCATACATCTCCATTATCACACGCACCAGCCACTCTTCCACACCAAGTTTCCTCATAGCCCACTGTACAACATCTCTAGGTACCCTATCAAAGGCCTTCTCCAGGTCCACAAACACAAAGTAAAGATCCCTCCCTTTTACTAGGTATCTTTTCTGCATCTCCCTGACTATGAAGATAGCATCGGTTGTACCACGTCCTGGCATAAAACCAAACTGCATATCATCAATAGAGATGCTTTGCCTGATCAAACCCTCAAGGACTCTCTCACAGACCTTCATGATTTGGTCAAGCATTTTCAGGCCCCTATAATTTCCTCTATCTAGCGCATCCCCTTTTCCTTTGTATATATTTTCTATTACACTTTTGAGCTAATCCTCTGGGATTTTCTCATCTTTAATAATGGTGTTTATCAACTCAGTGACTAAGTTTACACCAATCTCCCCTGAGGCTTTTATCATCTCAGCGACAATGTCGGAGCAACCTGGAGCTTTACCGTCCTTCATTTTATTGATTGCGTCGCTCACTACAGCTGGTGCTATCAAAGGAGGGGGCCCAGATATTGGTTTTTTTTCGATACTAAGCTGTTCCTTATCCCATTCAAACTCTACATTTAGCAATCGTTTCATAGTGTAACCTTCCATGCTTCTCTGATTTCATTTTCTGCATACACAATCTTCCCATTATCATCTCTAACACACTGTTTCACCTATAATATCCCTACTGTAATTTTTAAACTCGCCTAGCTAGGTTGAAGATCCCATTGGGATTGTCAGTGTTACACACTTGTTCGAGGACCAGGTCCTTAATGCGATTTTTTAGCATTGTAAATCACTCTTTTGGCAGTTCGTTTAGCTGCTGGTATTCCTCCCTGCTGCCTCCTTTCTTCCATGCTTTGAAGCATCTCCTTTTCTCTTTCACAGCATGTTCTACCTCATCGTTCCACCACCAAGAGGTCTTATTCCTGGGGTGACCCTTTGTTTTCCCACAGACTTTGTCAGTGGCAGCGATAAGGCTATGCTTAAGAAAGTTCCATTGGCTATTTACATCGTTAGGCCTAGCTTCCTTATTTCTATTCATTTCCTCCAGTTCATTATGAAACTCTAACTTGAGTAGTATTTAGAAGAATTACTTGTACTTTTACTCCACTACATTTAATTTACTTCTTTTAAATTTGTAGAATACAACTTCAGCAAATTTCTTAAAATATTCCTCCCAATAGATTTGAAATTCCAGGTAGCATTTCCCATGGACATTCCCCTGAATGTAGGTGTGACATTCCTTAGATAGTTCAAAGGTCACCACTATATTTATATGGCGCAGAGAGCCCTCCCCTCTCCCCCAAACATTCTAATTACTCTCCCTTTGTACCACCTGATCCCAAATGTTTAACACCTTACACTTTCCACCCGTGGCTCAGCATGATAATTTTACTAGACCCTCATCTATATTTATTTGAACGGGAATACATTTTTGAATTTCATGTAACGAAGCTAACCAGAATTGTTAAACTAGCATTAGCAATTTAGAATAATCCTTCAAAGAATAAATGTATTGTTCGTTGTTGATAAAATGAAGATTATATATATATATATGATAATATAAATTATGCTATTACGTAAACAAAAAATTACTGCAAACTATGGCTTTGAAATAACCACTTCTCACGATCTGAAGAAATAGAGAGTTGAAATTATATAACGAACACATTAGCAAACCATCAAGAGTAAAACTAAATTTAGGGAAATCCCCAAGTATAAATATATGCCTGTACAAAGTCCCTCGTACAGAGCTACCTGCATAGTGTCATACTGTAATATTATTTATTGTGTTATTTACTAACTACAATATATTCTAGCCTGATATAATCTAACTTGCCATATTTTCATTTCCCAAACCTTATACCTAATCTCACTTGTTTAATCCAGCATAATCGTAATTAACCCTGTTTAATATCTATTCTGTTATGGTCTTGAACTAATTGAACCTAAACTTAGTTGCAGCTTTTACCGAGTTGAATATATTCTAAGGAGATATTATCCCGAATCAAAGCACTTTCTCGATGTCGTATAATCAGAATCTCTTCAATTAGATATGCATTATGAATATATTTTTTTTTTAATGTGCTTGGTTCTATTTTTTCTTCAGAATGTTAAAAATAGCACTGGTTATAAATAGCACTGGTTATAAATAGCACTGGTTATAAATAGCACTGGTTATAAATAGCACTGGTTATAAATAGCACTGGTTATATCGACTCGTCCGTATATCTTGCAAGTTTTACATTATAAGAAGTGTGTGATTGTATGATAACAAGAGGGGGAACACAAAGTCAAGGTTCCTGTAATATTTAACTATTAGTGTTCGTTCATGTCGACACACACACACAGATATATATATATATATAATAATAGATTGGGATATTACTTTTTACTTTTGGTACTTAAGTAATTCATTCGGTAGATTATTTTTTACTTTAACTTAAGTACATTTCTAGTTGGGAACTTTTACTTTTACTTCAGTAACATTTTCAGTACATACTTTTACTTGGACTTAAGTACAATCATTAAGTAATTTTTACACCCCTGACCACAAGCCACTCTCCAAATGGGCGGCTGCCTGGAGGTGTGCTTTTGCCACCTGGTCTGCATTGGTTAGGAGAATTTCTTGAGTTTTCTTCGCCGAGATGGTATCCCACGCTTTCTGCTTGCTCCTGGAGGTACCCTGAGGCTCCTCCTCTGCTCCTGTACTTTCCTTCCAGGTGTTAATCGCTTCTGCTACGTCCCTATTAAGTGTTATTTCGGGTTGAGAAGAAAGGATGGACACTACAAGGTCGTTAGTCGCGATAAGGGAAGAGATAAAGGCAGGGGAGGCAATATCCGTGGCTCTCCGTATGCCCAAGCCCCCGAGGCGGACAGGAAGAGTGGCTTGTGCCCAGTTCCGATATTGAAATTCCACGTTGGTGATGCTGGTCACTGCTTCTCGGATTATGTTCTCTAATTCTTGGATGCCGCCATTGTTTGTGTAAGTCATCGATGTGCGCAAAAGGTATTGGAGCTTTGGGATGGAGAATTAATTCTTGAGAAGGGCCAGAGCTGAGTGGGCATCGATGTGTAAGTGTCTTGATAAGTATGGTTAGTGCGCGGAATCTCGGTCGGAGTATCTTAAGTTCAAATCCTTGGAGTACCACATGCATGCATTAGTTTAATTGAAATCAAGTAATTAGGTTTATTTGTAAGTATTTGGTGAGTTGGTGATAATATGAATAACTCCTCTCCACACCTCTCAGTTTGGTGAGGTCCTCGCCACTTGCTGCCCATGTCTCGCTTATATACCAGAGTAATGGGAGCAGCATACTTTTCACTTCTTGACTGATCATTCTTCCTTTCAGGACACATTCTTTGTTTTTCTCCCTTACATTTATCTTTTATTTATCTCACTCTCTATTGTACCAAATGTGTCCAGTATAGCTCCCAAATACTTGAAACCTTCAACCTCTTCCATTTCTTAATTTTTCAGTTTATTTTTTATCTTATGTTATTTCTGGATTGTATATTATGTCTTAAAGTATGTGGTTTCATGCAATCTATTATCAAACATCATTACCTTACATTTCCCTACATTATCCTTTAACTTCCTCTTTTCACACACCCTGTCAAAGTCAGTGACCACTCTCTGAAGTTCTTCCACATTTTCTGCCAATAAGACTGCAACATCGACATATGAGCATGTTTAATATTCCACTTTCCTCCCACTGATTCCAGCTTCCTAACCGTCCTAAATTATCTGATCACTCCATCCATGTATATAGCAAACAGCCGAGGTGACATGGTGACATGACAAAATCCTGTCTTACTCGGGTGTTAAGGGGAGATGGGCCGGTTTTCTGGACCATTTTCTCCCTCATGATTAGCCCCATTAGTTTTCAGATGTTAAGGTGTTTGCCCCATTAGTTAGTCGCTTTTAAGACCTTTCGTCCCATTTCTTCATCAACATTTAGACCTTTCGTGCTATTTAAGTGTAAACAAAATTCCCTGGCGAACGATAGTGAGCCTGTAATGTTGGAAGAACCGGCCTTTGGCCGGGAAATTTTTCTACCGAAAGATGTACAAATTAATTAAGAAGGGGGATCTAATGGATGTTTTTTTTTTTTATTTGATGGAGGTCTAGGCAGGAAACTAGAAAAATAATGAATACATGAAAAAATCGCCCAAAAAGAGAACCATCCTCCCCTTAACCTCAAAACTCTCCTTTCGCTTATCTCCTACCTTCACATTTGCCAATGCGTTCCTATGAAAAGATTTTACTGCCATTAACAAGTTCCCTCCCATACCATTTTTGTTTTTTTCCTATATTCCAACTACTCCCTCTCGGGCATGGGATGAGAGCCTGTACATCCAACCACTCAACACAGTGAAGCCTGTGAGATCTTGTTCCAGTCTAGGGAGTGAGACATGTGAAGCACTTAGAGCTCCACTCACGGCTCGAAGCAGCCTCATCTATGAAGCTGCTTCACATTCGTGCTTCACTTTCCTAACTCCTAGACTTGGACCCTCACCCTCAGAACGCCACCTATTGAGCAATTAACTCACTAGGTATTGCCCCCCCCCCCCCCCCTATAGCATATTTTGAATATAGAAACATTCACACAATGCTATTTAATCAGGGAACAATGAGATTATTTGTTTGGCATTTCGGTGGGCTTTGTGGTAATGCACTGATAATAGGTACAGCACAAACTCCATCCCAATAATATCTTCTCATTGATATATTGGGATTCGAACTCGGGACCATTGGATTACGAGTCCTGTGGCAAGATCACTCCACCATACCTGCAAACCCTCCCAATCTACATAGTCATAGGCTTTTCCGAAATCAATGAATCCTGCATAGAGTTTTCTGGTCTTGGCTAAATTCTCCTCTACCAACAACCGCATTGAGGCTATCTGGTCAATGCAATCCCTGCCCTTTCTGCAAGCTACCTACTCTTCACCTATTTTATCATCTGTTATCTTCTGCAGTCTTTGTTATTTGTGTTGTCTATGTGTATGAAGGAGATAAAAGGCAAAGCTGCCTGTAACAAGTGTCCCCCCCCCCTAAAGTTGAAAGAGTGACAGAGCCAAATGAAGGGCAGTTGGTGGTCATTTTAAACAAATTGTGTTGTTGTTTTGTGTATTGGAAAAAAGTTTGGTGTGCACACTTAGTGTAGTGAAATGAATAGAGAGGAGGTGTTTGTGAGAGTTAGCTGGATTACTCTCTGTGTAGGTGAGACACAAAGTGAAACAACAGTTTCAGCAACTCCTATCAAATGCCTATGAGGCCTCCCCTGGGTATTGCCCTGCACTCTTATATTCCCGGTTCACACAGTGGGTGTGAGGGAGGGGTGTTTGTAGACTGATGGGGGTGGGGGGGGGGGATCAAGGGGTATTAGAGGTTAGGGAATGTAGTTGAGTTCGGGGGAAAGGAGTAGAGAGAGGGATGGGGATGTAGTGGAGGAAGAAGATGGAGGGGTGGAAATAGATGTAGGGGGACAAGAGGAGATAGTATTATGGAGAGATATGTTGTGCTTATGTCACCCAAATTTGAGATGATTCCAAGCACTGGCACATTTTAATACTGTGCCTCAAGTGAGGTTTGCTGCAGTCTTTAAAACAAAGCCTCAAGTAAGGCTTACCCAGTTTACAAGTTAACCTTTAAAGTGCAAAGCTATGGTATTTGAAATGTCCCACCAGGGCCAGGCGAAGGTATTTTGGTTCATTCCTGACTAAAATATTCATATATACCATATATATCATAATTATTTTACCATTTGCGCCTATTTTACTTTTAAGATGAACATATGAACATTGAAAAGCAATAAAACAAGTGGTAACAGCAATTGGCTTGTGAAAATCTTATATTTTAGCCCCGCGGTCGTAATCTGACCCAGACCGGCGAGAGAGACTCACCATCCCTCTCTCATGTATCGCATGGTACTGAGAGACAAGGAGTTATCTGAGACTGACTTAGAGGGTTGGAGATACACTCCCCCATCCTCCCCCCTCTCTCCGAGCCTTCCTTGCATGAAAATACTTGATAAATATTGGGAATAATAGGGAAAAATACTGTATAATTGAGGAGGGGGGGAAGGGGTGTTGGAACACATGTGGAGGAGTGATAGGAGGTATGGAATGGAATCATCTCACTAAATCACATTATGCCTATTTTTTAGTACCAGTGTGGTGTTTTGAAAGGCATTTTTTTATGCCTAAACTCTTAAGAGTCCCGGCGACTTTGCCCAGTAAAACCTCTTGAGAGTCCTGGTGCCGTTCTCGGGTTAAGGAAACTAAATTATATTTCCCCATTCATGAATTTTAGAAAGTCTGATGACACCTTATTTATACATATTTTGTCGAGAACAGCTATACGGTCGTTCAAAGCATCTTCGAAAATGGTCGGACATCTTCTATGCTATAAATTGGTGACGGTATAGGGGGTGCTTTCTTGAAGTGTCGGTGTAGCCAGGATACTTGTAGAACAGCAGGAATGATCAGATCTGCTCGGAAAAAACCCTGACGTTTGTTGTGGATGTTTACTTTTCTTTTCCCCCATGTTTATCTTCTATGTGTAGAAAGGAGACAATAGGCAAAGCTGCCTGTCATAAGTGCCCCCCCCCCCCCATATTGAAAGAGTAAAGTATAGTCAAATTCAAGCTACGTTATAGTAAAAATGTCTGGACACACAGAGTTTAAAGCTCTTTAAGTCATAGGATGAGAGAGAGAGCTCCAGAGTTTACTTGTTGAGTGGAAGAAAAATTGGGAATATTGGTTCATAGTTGGTTAGAGAGTTGGACAGAAAAAGAGTGGGAATGCGTTGAAAGGTGGGTGCCACTATAATTCGCAAGGGACGACATAAATGTACAGTGAGAAATCTTGGAAGAACATTGATTATTATAATAACAGTAGAAGAGAGAGAAAGATATGCATTATTGAGGTGCATACAGAGAGATCGTAAAGAATTAGTAAGAGGAGGCGAGTTAATGAGAAGAAATGCCATTGACTCTACCCATTCAAGAAGTGCAGTATGGGTGGAACCTCCTCACATATTCGAATAGTACCCCTGTACAGAGCAAGAAGTTGTGCGGGGGTGAAGAATCCACATAAATTGTTGAGCACACCTAATTTCTGGTAAGCTGCTTTAGCAAGAGTGGCAATAGTACCTTTCTAAGAAAGATCAGAAGAAAACAGAGACACCCAGCTTATTGAGAGAGAACGAAGGGTTGTTTTGTGTGTTGTTCAAACTTAATGGATAGCCATGTCCACGATTGTGACGGATAGCTAGATAAGAAAGCAATGAGTGCAATTGGATGCTAGTTGGAGGGTTGTGAGTATTCACCCTTCTTTGGGACAGGTTGAATGAAAGAAAACTTTCAGCAAGAAGGGAAGATATTAGAGGAAAATATGAGATTGAAAAGTTTATCTAGGCTGCAAGTCAGCAAGTAAAGAACAGTAGCTAAGTACAGCAGGAGGAACACCAAATGGTTTATATATCTTCTTAAAATTAAGCTCGGAGAGATCTGAAAGTACGTCCTTAGAAGAAAATAAGATATTAAGCATAAGTTGGAGAGAGAAGGGTGGAGAGGGAGGAATAGCACCAGAGACATTCAAGGTAGAGTTTTTAGCGAAGGTTTGAATGAAGAGTTCAGAGTTGTTAGAAGAATATGTGACAGTGGTGACGTCAGAGTGGAAAAGAGAAGGGAAAGATGAGGTAGTTAAATATTTGGTGAGGTTTTTTGGTTAGATACCATAAAGCCTGGGAAGAGCTCGAATTAGGAAGTTCAATACAACTGTTATTGATACCAGAGATTTTAGCAAGATAAAAATAATAGATTTAGCTCAATTCCAAGAAGAAACATATAGAGTATGAAATAATTGAGTTTAAAGGTGGTGGTACTATTTGATTGCTTCCTCCTTATTACGGACAGCAGTAGAACAATTGCAAGTAAACCAAGAGTTGTTTGAATTAGATTGAGAAAACAAAAGGGCATGTATACCTCCATGCCCGAGATGACTACCTCATTAATGCGTTCAGCACATTCTGAGGGTCCCTCGGTCACAGAAGCACACATAATTCTTATGGAAATATAATACATACTGCGCTAGACCCTCCTAGTTGGCAGTGTCAAAGTGCCACAAGTGTCACCAGCTAGGGAGATCAGATGACTGCACTGGAGAGATAGAACAAGTAACAGAGATAAGGCTATGATTGGAGGAGCCCAAAGGAGAGAAATTTTTTACAATGTAAGTAGAAGGATTAGCGATTAACATTATATAACAGATGTTGGGCAGATAAGGATAGAAGTAGGGTGCTGAATTAGCTGCTCGATGTAATTTAGGATGGAACAGATTTAGGCTTCTTCACCTGGTTGGCGAGTGCAATGAGAGGAGAATCATTGGTGGTGGTGAACATAGAAATTTCATTTAAGATGGAGGTTTCTTAGAAAGGTATTCCACTTTAGTATTCAGATACTCAAAGAATTTGAAAAATCAGTAGAGTTAGGGGCGAGATAGACAGCATAGACAGATTCAGTTTGAGTGACAGAAATGTTTGAGCCAGAGAGTTGAAGATTCAAAAGAATCTATGTTGGGAACACGAAAGCAAATGAGTTAATTATGCACATAAACACAACATACACCTTTGGCTTCAGCCACCTAAGTCTTGGTGAGAAAATCAGGTTTGTTGGAGGAGAGGTGGTGATCAACAGAGGTGATGCTATTTTAAAGCCTGCACATTTTACGACTATATGATAGAAAAATGTCAGGTTTATTTCCAAGACCTTTTGGAGGGTCGTTAACTAAGGGTCATAGTATGAGGGCCTTTAGTTTCCCACCCCATGGGAATTCCAAGACTAAGTATTGAGTAATCATCAATAATTTGTTTTGTTTTAAATGTTGGTGTATTAGATAGAAGCATAGTGTGGTGTAGTGTAAAAAAGCGAACTTGTTTGTGAGAGCTAGCTGGATTACTCTCTGTATATATGAGGCACAAAGTAAATCAGTAGGAGATGCGAGACAAATGAAACAGAAGATTAAGCATCCCCTTATCACTTCCCTAAAAAGCCTCCCCGGGTACTGCTGTGTTCGATTTCTGCCTACAATTCATGAATGTGACATTGCTCAAGAAATGTATTTGTCAAGAACATTTTTATCTCTGCACATACTTTTCGAAGAAAATCACAATTCGTATTCTTACCCTCCACATCCCATTTACCTACTAACAACACTATACGTTCTATCTCCTAGTATTCTTACCCTCCACATCCCATTTACCTACTAACAACACTATACGTTCTATCTCCTAGTATTCTTACCCTCCACATCCCATTTACCTACTAACAACACTATACGTTCTATCTCCTAGTTTCTTACCCTCCACATCCCATTTACCTACTAACAACACTATACGTTCTATCTCCTAGTATTCTTACCCTCCACATCCCATTTACCTACTAACAACACTATACGTTCTATCTCCTAGTATTCTTACCCTCCACATCCCATTTACCTACTAACAACACTATACGTTCTATCTCCTAGTATTCTTACCCTCCACATCCCATTTACCTACTAACAACACTATACGTTCTATCTCCTAGTATTCTTACCCTCCACCTCCCATTTACCTACTAACAACACTATACGTTCTATCTCCTAGTATTCTTACCCTCCACATCCCATTTACCTACTAACAACACTATACGTTCTATCTCCTAGTATTCTTACCCTCCACATCCCATTTACCTACTAGCAACACTATACGTTCTATCTCCTAGTTTCTAACTCTGCCATTCAAAGCACCTAACAGAATGAGATATGTACGTTTTTGCCTTTCACTTATACACATATTGACTTTACTCCAGAACATTCTTTTCTCTTCCACACCTTTCCCATTTTCCATTTGTTTTCCCTATGTCTCAACCTCAGGACTGTAGGCTGTTCAGTATCATGTAACTGTTACGAGGCCCCAATATTGTCAATTGAAGCTTCGAGATGTTGGGTGCTTCATGTGTGCCGCACTAGATGGTCACAGTGGAGCTTGAAAGTGTTGATTGCTTCCTTTCTGCCACACTAGATGACAAACACTTTATTTATTCACGTCAATGATTTTTTAGAGAACAGCTATACCGTCGTTCACAGCATCTTCGAATATGGTCGGGCATCTTCTATGTTATGAATTGATGACGGTATAGGGGGTGTTTTCTTAACGTGTCGGTGTAGCCAGGATACTTGTAGAACAGCAGGAACGATCAGATCACCTCGGAAAAAACCCTGACGTTTGGTGTGGATTCGACCCGAGGTCCATTTGGTCTGCAGCCAACGACGCCATCAACTGTGCATACACACACATAAAGGTATATCTATCAATTCCGATCTTGCACTCACACCACGCAATTGTCGAATCCACACATTCATAGTTTGTCACATACTTTTTCAACCTATCTTATAAGATAACAGCTACTCCTTCCTTTTTCTTTCGTTTGTATCCTGCATCCACACCAGGCCATACAACCCATCCCTGGTGATGGGCTGGTCTATTAGAGTGAGAACTGAGCGATCTCTGCCATACCCATAGCTTACTCTGACTGTTCCTTTTACTTATATATTTTCTAGATCTCAAGTGACGGCGTCTCTTCCGTGGATTGACCTCCCAATCTACCAAGATTGGAAGCCAAAGCATCACATTTTTCCTTTGCCCCTCAACTTTTTCTTCATAATTGCTGAGGGGCAAAGGGCCCTGGGTGGGCCTTTGGTTTCCCGGGTGTTTCCGCACCCTTCTCAACTCCCTGTCATGGAGTGGCTTCGGTCACCCAGGCTTTCTTGTGGTCGGCAGGGAGGGTTCTATGGGGGCGCTCGGTTATGGCCTTGGCCTTGCTCGGGGCCTTGGGGCTGTTCGGCCAGGCAGCTTGGGGAAAAACAACAACCCATCCCTCCCTACCCGATAAATCATAATCACTCTCACCATCCCACACTCCTGATCCCAGTAGGTACTGTATTTCTCGCCCAGGAGTGCAATGCCTACAAGATAGAAAACAACCTTCTTGTACCACTTGCAGGTCTTCCTCAGGCGATCCACAGAACCGATCTGCATGTCACTCTTATCCACCAAACACATGTTCACATTGTAGTCGATAACGGCATCAGGTCTCAAGACAGGATTTGTGACACGCACGCCTGTGACACGGTTCTTCACTCATCTCCTTTTGCCGCTATCAACTACTTCTCCCTTGTGAAAGGTGGACAGGACATTAACTACCTTCTTGTCATGCCAGCAACAAGCCAGTATTTTGTTGGTGCTGCTTTTCTTATGGAGGATGCCGCCTTTTTGCTGTTTCGAATACTTAGGCCAGTACTCTCGGTTACTGCTGACGGTGCTACAGGATTCTGTCTTCCTCCTCAAGAGATTCCTGGCAAGGAGTGGTGACATGTAGAAATTATCCATGTACACCATACGGCTGGCATCCATGTACCTGCTCATCAACTACTTCATGACGGAGCCCAAGAGGCCCAAGGGGTCGTCGGGAATGTCAATCTCAGTTGCCATGTACACAATGATGTCCGACACATATCCTGTCTCACAGTCACAGACCACGAAGAACTTTATACCAAAGCGATGTCATTTGGAGGGGATGTACTTCCTGAAGATGACACGTCAGCTTCCTTCATATCAAAAGTAAATCAATACAGCGTACGGTTGACATGGAGAAATAATAAGAGCAATTTAATAAGTAACTATGATCTAGCACTGGGTAGAGTTCGGGGTTTGCAAAAGAAATTCATTACGCAGCCTGAGTTTTGTCAACAATACACTAAAGTAATGAAAGATCAACTGGAACGTGGGTTTGTTGAATCTATTGATGGGGAGATAGACACCAATTCTTCTACGCAATATCTTGCACATCATGGGGTTGAACGTGATAGCATTACGATGCCTATTAGAATCGTGTTTGACTGTCATGGAAAACGTCGCCTTCAGTGTTTAGCTTGAATGATTGTATATATACCGGTCCTTCTCTAGTTCCAGACCTTGCTAAGGTGATGTTGCGTTTCCGCTGCAAACCATTCCCGTTCATCTGTAAGATAGAGAAAGCGTTTCTCATATATAATCTAATATTATTGATAACATATTTGTGAATAAAAAAAGAGCGGAAAAATACTTGTTACTTCGTATTATAAACACATATACAGTAGTTATTTTGGTGAGCTTCTGAAATATCTTAAGTTTGAGTGCAGAAAATCACCATTTTATTTGGGAAACCTTCCTAATATATATTATTAGCCACTACTGCATAGGGTACCCCCAAGTCCCAAGCAATGTGGCCAAAATACTTCAGAGGCAAGATATAACAACCTCCCACCTCAAAAGATGGAGGAATACTGCCTCTCCTAGACTGTGGAAGTTTGCAGCCAACCTAAGAAGTGTTGCCAAGGTCTTAGAGCAGTGCTCAAATGTCGTGGTACCAGGCACTGCCTGATACTGGCAGTTACAAGGACCATATATCACTGACGGCTTGCAGCCGTCGCTGGGACTGCGACGGCTCTCTGCCGTCGCTGAGATTGTACGGGTTAACCACAGTCATTAGAGGTTACATGGTTTTTCTTTAAGTAATATAATAGTATTGCCATGTCTCTATCTTCTGATGCAAAGTAAAGCACGGTTAAGGCATTAAATATGGGTGAAAAGCAAGCGATAGTAAGCTTTTTTGGTGGCGCGATTTGGGAATCGGCTAGGATAGTCGATTTTATTAATGAGAAAGATAAATTTCCTGATCAAAACTTCCATAAGTTTTGTCCAGATACTGAGAGGGTTAAAGTCATCCAAATAACATTACACGCAATCTTAATTTTACTTGCAAGTTGTTGTTCTTTTTTTCTATGTGTATGAAGGAGACAAAAGGCAAAGCTGCCTGTAACAAGTGTCCCTACCCATTGTTGAATGAATGATAGAGGTCCAAATTCAAGGTACTTTAAAAGTTAAAATGTTTGGACACAAGAAGCTTGAAGCAGTTTAAGATGAGGGAAAACAGATTGAGGAGAGAGAGTTCCTGAGCTTACTTGTTGAGTAGAAGAATGATGGGAAAACTTGGTTCAATCTTGGGTTAGAGAGTTGGACAGAATAGGGTGGGAATTTGTTGAAATTTTGGTGCTCTCCACTTTCGGTAAGGGAGGAGGTATACACTGAGAAGACCTTGAAGAACATTGATTTGAGTAATAGCAGTAGAAGAGTGAGAGAGATGCAACATTGCGGCGTGTTGAGAGAAATTGTAGGGAATCAGTATGAGGAGGTGATTTGATGAGACAAAATGCTTTTGACTCTACCCTTTCGAGAAGTGCGGTATGGTTTAATTGTAACTCCCCACACATGCGAACAATACTCGATACATGGGCGCACACTGCCCCTGTACAGAGAAACAAGCAAGATTGAATGATATTAGAAGTAAATAAACGTCTCCGTTTATAACATTTTACAAATCTTTCTCTTTTGCCTTTGCTTAACAACACTCGCTTAAAAATAGTTTGTTTTATATTTCATACTCGGACCTTTTTCACACTAAACTCCCCACGTATTTCTCCAGGGTTCTATTCATCTTCTGTATTTTTATATTGTAAATCCCCTTATGCCAACCACTCGCTTATGTCTTCTGAATATAATTTGAGTGCTTGCTCTTTAATGAACTGTTGTTAATTTGTATTCACAATATACATGTACTCCATTTATTTATTTGCGTATATTGATTGCAAACACCATTTATATTACATTGTAAATAAATCTTATACACTGAAACCAATGTATCTATACTAGTCTTTACATTCCCACCTCATATAGAACTGCACACTCAAACAGATAAGTTTATGCTGACAAAAAACAATTATATTTTGATTGGTATCTTAACCCACTGAGCCCCAGCGACGCAGTGTTTGCGTCCACAATGTATGTTACGCTAAACCCCAGCGACTCATACATGCGTCCTGTCTGGTCCGGTCCCAATTACTCCGGTCCTATGGCACTTAGAGGGCTCAGATTTGTATGGGAACTGTCCAAGTATCCCACGCACCCATGCCGATGGTTGAAAACTCGCAAAGTCCAACCGCGTGCGCGTGAGCGCGCAAAAACATGTTTTTTGGGGGAAATTGCCTTCAATTTTTTACTCTTGTAAAATCCGTTTTCGGGGGCTCCGTAGGACCATTTTTTGAGCTTTTTGATCGGTTTTTCGTGGTTTTCCCTTCATTCCTAACCAATTCGCTATTGTTTCTGGAGAAAAAAAAAATCAAAACCAGCTGGTCGCTGGTGGTACATTTATTAACCCGCAGAGACCCAGCGTCGCACGTGTTGCGTCGGCAGTCTTTGATCACCAACTCCCAGCGACGCATCACGTGCGTCCGACATATAAAAAACACTTACGTGGCTCGTAAGTAGGAAATGGCGGGAGAATAGGAGGGGGCGGTACCGTAGTGTGTGGGGGAGCCGGGCCAGTAGGTGTGGCCGCGCGGCTGGTGGTGGTGGGCTTAGTGGGGATAGTTTACACCCCTAGTTTACCGCCACTTTGAACCTTCATTACTCCGGTCGTATGGGAGCTAGAGGCTTGAGATTTATGTGAGATACTCCTTAGGATGTATGCCGTACAATGCCATACTCAGTTTTTACCCTAGTGCTCCCGGGCGGATGGTCATGCGGGGGAGACGAACTATTGAAACCCCCCCCCCCCGCCCCCCAAATGACCGAAATGAGTTTTTTTTTATTTGTGTGTTCATTTCTCACCATTCTCTTCCATTTTGGCTCAACAAATTGTTTTGAAGCTCCCCCCCCCAACCCCACCGGCCCCCCCCCCCCCAAAAAAAATGTCAGAGGTGATTTTTTTTTGTTTTTTTTTCATTTCTCATCCTTGTCTTCCATTTTAGCAAACAAAAAAAATAAGTGAAAATGGCTTGGGACTGGGGTGAACAAAATATTATAACTAGCCGGGGCTCAACGGGTTAATATCTAGCTGGTACTCAGCGGGTTAATTGTATTCATATAAAAAAGAAATATTGAAGATGAACAAATTCCGATTACACTGTTGGAAAGAGGGTGACCAATACTTTATATTCCATATACAAAAACCAATAGTCATCGCTACAACTATAATCAGTTGAATCATATCAGGGGCGTAGATTTATGCTGATGAGTGGGGGGGATGACCTCCCATGTTGGATAGGTGGGTGGCGAGCGAAGCGAGCCTATACTGTACAGCTGTTGCACTTGTTTGGTGCATTTTAATTTAAGGCCAATGAAAGAAGAAAAGTTGGGCGTTTTAAACCCTACAATATATACAATTGGTATAACCAACATCAATATATTTCTCGTCAATCTTCAAGCAAAGACAGATCGTGAACAAACTGTATAAAGGATCTTATAATATCTAAAGATGCATTTTCATGAGTGTTTATTAGGCACCCATAAAATTAGAGCCCACTTTTTCATAAATCTGTGCCCCGTAATTATACTATTATATACTATATTCCTTACGTGGATATACTGTACCCCAAATAATGTCAAGTAGGCTACATGGAAACAATAGAATTGATACCTGAGAAATAAATGTTATATTCATATATAAGGCAGCAGTCATACATTGTTTTTAAGATGCTCAAAAGCGGACAAAGGTAGAACTGCCTGTAACAAGCTTCCCCCTGAAAATAACAACAAATTGACACAAAAACTTAGTTATTTAATCTAGTGCCAATGGACTGAATGGAAAATAAAATATTCAGAATTGTAATCTGTATGAAAATAATAAATCGTTCATTAGTCAATCACTATTATTTAATATTGCACTGATATATTTCAATCTTCTTGCCTCCGCATAAATAGCCCTCATCAGTGCACTGAAGGACAAAGGCATATCATCCAAATAGCTGATCAGATTCAGTCTGTTCCACCCCACTCCAGCAAACTTCCAGGTATCAGCCCACGAATAATCTATATGGTTCTCTGTCTACCCTTTTCTCAAGTTACAGATTTTGGTTTCCATTCCATTGCTTTGGTTGCATATCTATAACTTTCTCTTCTATATAGGTGGACAATTTCTTACTCTATTTAGGCGAGAATATCTTATAATCGTACCTGTTGTCTTGTCCAGGAAACTCTCTCCAGGTTATGCCTAACAATATCTTCTCCATTCCTCTCCAAACATTCATAGGTTTATATTCAAAACAGTTTGTTAGCCTTAATTTTCTGGTTCAGAAATTAATTAGTACACCATCTATCATTAAATCACAATACTAATTGTTTTCTTATTCATTGTAAAATTCACGAACCACTAGGTGACTAGGTAATAATGTGAGTTAACTAAAAGATACTTATCAACAATGTAACTTAGAAGTAAAAACAAATATTAAAAAATTATTAATTTAAGTATATACATACTGTATATACGATACACAATGGATTTGAACCCTCGATCTCTCATTGAACACACAACAACATATCCATTCCACCAAGACATTAATTCATTATCGAACACTGGATATTAATCTATTTTTTGTTTTATTTGTCTAAATGCACTATGGTATTTAAAATCCAATCACATATTTATTTAATTGTTTAGCCTAGTAAACGAAAATTTGTCTGCGAGTGAGTAGGCCTAGGATAATGTTGCAATTTGAATCATACTATATTCGAGTATGCTGTAGGCTATATAGGCTGCAGCAATAACATTATTCGAGTATGCTGTAGGCTATATAGGCTGCAGCAATAACATTATTCGAGTATGCTGTAGGCTATATAGGCTGCAGCAATAACATTATTCGAGTATGCTGTAGGCTATATAGGCTGCAGCAATAACATTATTCGAGTATGCTGTAGGCTATATAGGCTGCAGCAATAACATTATTCGAGTGTAGGCTATATAGGCTGCAGCAACATTATTCGAGTATGCTGTAGGCTATATAGGCTGCAGCAATAACATTATTCGAGTATGCTGAAGGCTATATAGGCTGCAGCAATAACATTATATTTAATACTTCTAAGAATTGAAGTTTGGACAATGCACAATAGGCCTACGGATCGTAAACAAAATAAAAGTAACACCAATACTTCCCCACAAATTCTTATAATTAAACTTATCCATACCCATGTGCAGTATATAATTACGAGCTGAATAACAATTATAAAATCACAAATATATGAACTACACACAATAAAATAGTTTCCAGAACAACTCAGTTCACTTATAATTTACAACTGACTTCTGGGGGGGGGGGGGAATGATAACATAGGTCATCCCCCCCCTACCCAAAAAATTGGGGTGGGATTCATCCCCCCCCCCCCCCCCACCCGGATCTACGCCCATGCAGTTGATGTTTTGTGGGTTTCCCCACAGTAATATTTTAGACTGGTCGTTCCTCCTTCTTTTGAAATATAATACAATATAATAGACACAATAATTGTGGGTGAATATCTATCGTGAATAAAACAAAAATGTATGTTTAAGGCGCCAGTATATATACATAGATATACATACAGTACATACATAAATGTAATGACCGAGTGTACAAAGGCGTACAAAGGAAATCAAGCAACATGAGGTCTAGTGACCCTTCTAGGCTGCTTGTCCTCCAAAACAATGAGGATCAAGTGTCCAAACAGTGGTTTAGAGTGGGTAAGGGTACATTGGAAAGGGAACTACTGCCCTGGAACTAATGTCCGTGGCAGGATTAGAAAGTTAGTACGGGACAGATGGGTAAGTAACATAACACAGTTATAAGTGATCTTTCGTATATCTGGGAAAAAGAGAGTAACGTCTTTGTAATATATATACACAATAATCCTTGATGAATTTGAGGGGGGAATAAAATAAAGTTATTCATTTACAAATGCAGTCAGTCGCGGGTTTGATGCAAGATATTTGTCTAGGCGAAGTTTAAAGGAATCAACGGTGCTGCAGTCTATAACGCCCATTCCACAAGTTGACAACTTGATTGAAGAAGAAATTCTTAGATTCGTTTGAGATAAAAGATTTACCAATAATTTTGCAACCGTGTCCCTGCGTGTAATTAGATTGTTCGATAGTAAAGTACTTACTACAGTTCATATCGTCGATGCCTTTGATGATTTTGAACACTTGAATTAAGTCTCCTCTTAATCTGCGCTGGGTTAAAGGAAATAGATTTAATTCTCGAAGACGCTTCTCGTATGGTTTGTTCTTTAGGCTAGGTATCATTTTGGTAACTCAACGTTGAACTTGTTCTAGCTTGTCTATATCTTTTTGGTAATAAGGGCACCAGGATTGAACGAAGTATTCCAGAAGAGAGCGGACTAAGGAATTGTAAAGAGTTAGGATAACTTCTTTGGATTTAAGCTCAAATGACCTGCCTATAAAGCCAATTATTTTGTTTGCTTTCTTAACAACTTCTGAACAATGTTGACTCGGTTTTAGGTTACTCGATATTTTTATTCCCAGATCGGTTTCTCTGTCTACAATCTTAAGCTGAGTGCCATTCATCGAATAGTTTGCTTTGTCATTTTGGTATCCGATATGTAGTGCTTTACATTTATCCGCATTGAAACTCATTTGCCAAATTTGGGCCCAACATGACAACTTATCTAGATTGTGTTGCATATCGTCAACTTATTCTTTTGAGAGTACGCTATTTGCAATTTTTGTATCGTCAGCATACTTTGAGATTGTACAAGTGAGACCCTCATCTATGTTGTTGATGTGAATTAGAGAGATTTGGTCCTAGTACCGATCCCTGGGGTACCCCGCTACTTACATTGGTCCATTTAGATGCCTTACCGTTTATGAATACTCTTTGCTTTCTGTCGCTGAGCCAATTTTCTATCCATTTCAACACACCGTCTTGTATTCCATGCACTTTTAGTTTTAGCAGTAAACGTTTGTGGGGAACTTTGTCAAAGGCCTTTTGAAAATCAAGGTATATAATATCTACAGCTTTACTCTCATCATAGAGGTTCAGGATATCGTGGAAGAAGTCTAAGAGGTTTGTTAAGCAGAAATATTTGTTACGAAAGCCGTGTTGAGTATATTTAAGTATGTTATTTTCCTCTAAGTGATTTAAGAGTCTGTCTCTTATGAGTGTTTCTAGCATTTTACATACAACTGAGGTTAAGCTAATTGGACGATAGTTACTGGGCAGGGATTTGCTGCCTTTTTTAATATCGGTGTTACGTTGGCTAGCTTCCACTGATCAAGCATAGTTCCAGACTGCAAGGATTTATTGAATAGCAATGCCAGTGGTTTGGAGAGCTCATCCTTAGCTTCCTTTAGAACTCTGATATGGCAGAGAGAGAAGTATTGAAATGTTTAGATAAACTCAAAGTAAATAAAACGCCTGGACCTGATACAATCTCACATAAAGGCAAGCCATTAGAATTATAAATTTGAATCGGCGATGCTGTAGGGATATCACTGAGGTCTTCTGTTGTAAAAACTGATCCAAAAAAGGTATTTAGGGCATTACTCATATGTACTTCGCCTTTGGTGTATTCTCCATTTTCATCGACTAACAGTCCAACAGTTGAAGTAACTACTTTTTTCTTTCTGATATAACTATAGAATTATTTTGGGTTTGTTTTACTTTGATTCGCAACATGTAACTCCAGGGTCTTTTTACTTTGCTTAATTAACTTGTTTGGCTTTGCGTCGTAGTTCTACAAATTTTACCCGTTCTTTGTCATTTTGTGATGATTTTAATCTATCATTAGCAATCTTTTTAGCAAGCAAACAGTCTGAAATCTCTTTATTCCACCATTTGGGCTTATCATTATATGGCCTGTACGCCGTATTTTCGATGGCATGCATTCTTGCACTGCTTTCAGGTAAGTGGTTGCAACTAATTCCCAAGATGTATTTACGTCGTTATTGTTATTTAGAAAGCTCCAGTCAGTTTCTTTAAACATAGCTCTAAGTTTACGGAAGTTTGCTTTTTTGAAATTAGGGACTTTCTCGATGTTGCTATTTGGTCCATTACTAGTAAACTTTAAACTGAAAGTTATCGTACGATGGTCGCTGTTACTGAATTCAGTACCAACATTCAAATTCTCTATTAATTCTTCTTTTGTTGCAAGTACAAGGTCAAGAATGTTATTACCACGGGTCGGTGATCGAACAAATTGATAAAGTGCTCCACATAAAGTGTGATTCCTGTCTCACGTTCTAGTGCCGGCGCTCCAGGTAGCTCTGTTTAGAGCAGCCTCATTTGTCAGGGTTTTTATATTCAAAATCATCCCAAGTCTTTCTTGGTCTACCCCTTGGTGCAGCTCTCTTCACGCCCACAGACTTACATCATATAACCCAACTTAGTTCATCCACCCTCTCCACATTTCCAAACCATCCAAGCCTACTATGGTCTATTCGCTGTAAGTAGACGATAAATCATGACCTCTATCCTCTGTAGCTCAAAAAGGGCTAAAATCAAATTGGCTGTAAATCCCAAAATCTATTCCTTGACTGCCTCTTCCCAAATGGTAGAAATATTAGCTTGATTACTCTAGTCATTTATTAGTTACGGAGGTTAGAGGTCATGATTTGTTGCCTACATACAGCGAATAGACTATAGTACGCATCTTATCACTAATAATCTTGATAACTCGCTGTCTCCTCAGCTCTACTCTAGATATCCTGTCTTGCAGTTTGGCCCCACACATCCTTCTCATCAGTCTCATCTTGTTACATTCCATTCTGTTAATATCATCCTCTTCGACAGGCCACATTTCTGAAGCATATGTAATTGCGCTTCTAACATATGAAGCGTACAGCTTTCCCTTCAAGGAGGTAGGGAGTCTTCTCATAATAAGTAGTGGCAATAGTTCTCTGAACTCTTCCCAGCTGCATCTAATTCTGGCGATAGTGGCGGCCTCGGACCCACTACTGGGAGAGATGATATCTCCCAAATAGTAGAACTGTCCACCATCTCCAGTGTCTCATTACTAAAAGTAACACACATGAGCCGGTCATTGAACACAAGCTTACTTTTGTATACTATGCATAACAAATGTCTCATCTTCAGACTTCTTCCTCAGTAGAGACCCCTTTATTCTAGTTCTGCATTTATTTTCCGTGGTGTACCCAGCAGCGGCAGATGCTACACTGAATCGAGTTTGCACCCACCCTTATTCTGCATACTATGCCTGGGCATACGCCACATCTTTTTTCTTCTACCTTTCCTTCATTATGATCGCAGGTATTTGTTTTTCTATTATATTTGTATAAAAAAAAACTATTTAAGATAAATACATTTTGATTTTACGATTGGTTTAGAGCGTGAAAGACATTTCTTATAACATTTAACACACTGTACAGTCACTGAAAATATAAGAAAAATATGATGAGTTGAACTCTGAAGAATGGTGAAATATTTTATTATCGGTCAATTTTCATTGTTATAATTCGATATTTTATATTTATTTTTTATTTTTTTGGGGGGATGCACTGTAGTATGGACTGTACTCTTTCTTATGATGTATAATACATTGCATGTAGAAGGGATTATTGAGTGTTAAAGCAGAGCGATACTATATTGTTTGGCGTACAGGCCCTCGAGAAATAGCACTTGAGACAAGATTATGGAAAAATATTTTAAGTACAACTTATTCAAGTGTCAGGGTGCTAACGCAAACGCTGCGGCCGACACACTAATATGTCCTATGTAAAAAAAGTTTTATACTGCGGGCTATGTACCCCTATGTTTTGGTACTACTGGCTGAATTGGTTGGACCAACCCGACCCACTTGTTGCCAAAAGCTTCTATGAGGTTCTAAGTTTGCCACACATAGCAGTATCAGATTGACCCATGCATTCGTTGAGGGAGAGTATGTGTCCAAGCAAGAAGTGTTTTAGAAGCTGAAATACACTGACAAAAACAAATGCTAATTATATATATATATATATTTGTGACAGTTATATACTAGGTGCGAATGTGAGGTTCATTTCATGCTACAGACCATAACTCATACTGTCTCCTAAACATAAAACTTGATAATAGATTATTTTATTGAGTTATGGCGAGTGTAAATTATGTTGATGAAAGAGAAATAAAAGTGAATTATACATTTGGTGAGTGGCTGCGATTGAGGCCAGGAGGAGGAAACTTTCTCTCAATATTTTCAAGGCCAAGTCACTCAGAATGAATTACTGATGACTAGTATGGGGAGAATCTGACCCAATCTTTTCATTGGAACTTGTCTGAAACTCTGAATTCAGTCAGGGATGCGGATATGGTACTATAGGTAGCGCCAACGAACGTGACAATAATCTTGATCCCTGACCTCTCTGTAACTCAAAAGGGCCTAGAGCAAACTGGCTGTAAATATCCCCACCTATTTACTTGTGGACTCTTCCTAAATGATAGAAACGTCAGCCTAATTGCTTTCATTCATTTTGAGTTATACAAAGTAAAGGGGTCAAGATTATTGTCAAGTTCGCTGGCGCTATCTATAGGACGACTTATATTAAGCGGAGATAGTGGGAAAAAGCCCACCAGAGCATACTCTTAGCTATGTAGCTCACCGCAACGAAAGGGTTAAGTCGCTGGATATTTTAATACTAATTTTTGAGGCCTCCATGAGTAATATGGAGACTCTTGACTCCTATGGAACCAAGTATCTTTACAACCGCATGTACAACCATAAATTAAACCAATGCTTATACCCTAAAACAGATTCAAGACATATTGGGTGTTTGTTTCGAGAGCTCTAACTTCAGCTATATGGACATGTGGCTTGTCTCCCAGAAGTTGACTCTGTTCATGTGTTGGCCTAAGTACTGAGAACCCTTGGAAGATACCAAGATGACGACCGTGTAATTAATAGCAGAGACAAATAATTTCGCATGTTACTTGAGATGGGAAATATTGCAACCTGCATCCTAGCCTGAGGGAACTCTTGAAATAGGAATGGCGAGCTAGTGTAGCTACACGATGAGGGACCCATAATGGTCGATTGATTATTATAAGTATTGTAGCACACCCACACACACACACTCTCTCTATAGATAGATAGATAGACAGATGTATACATGCTCATGGACTCACACACACATAGACATCTGCACACACATATACACTCACACAAACACAACGACCAGAAAGCCTCTTAACCACCAACACTCTCACTGTACACTGAACACAACCACAGGATTGTTTCGCTAATCTCATGCATACAGACAAACATGAACTGTCACGAAACGCATATGTCGATACTTGCGAATGTACACACATCACCATACACGCACGCACATATTAAAACACAGACACGTGTGCACATCCTCCCTTTTTCTCTCTAACTACTGACAATGTACAGTACCCCAAAAAGTAACTAAAACTTTTAATTTGATATCAAGCAACAACGAATATATCAACAACCAATGTAATAGCACCTCCATCACACCCACAACAAATATTTTGTCACACACATATTCTCTTTCGGACATATAGCGACAGAAACAAACAACACCACAATTAGCCATATACCATATCACCACTAACAGCGAAAACAATGACAATGAAACAAAGTAAACCATATTATTTGTACACAGTATTAACACAGAATAAATATTTGCTATGTCACACACCAAAACAAAAATACTAATAATAATAAATTACAAAAATATATAAATAGTAAATAAAACAATGATAATGATAATAATAATAATGCTTGGAAATACCCTTGTTGTCTGTTTCTTGCCCACCGTCCAAATTGTGACATGTGTCAAATTGTAAGTGGGCCGTCATTCCTACCTTTAGTCCAGTAATGGCTGGATCGTTCGGCCCGACATCGTGAAATTTACCAGACCGGGATGTATTTTGTCGAAGTTTGAACGAGTTCACCCTCTCGCATTTACCAGGACGATCACGGTAACTTTATATTTCCAATACCAATCTAACCTAACTTACCTCGATCATTAAGTTCGGTGCTAGTAGGTGAGTGGGGGGTTATGTAATTAAATCCGGTTTGGCTATGAAAGTATACAGTGAACCTCCCAATAACGTAAAAGTAAAACGAGAATTTGAACTAATTCAACGTTCGGGAATAAGCGACCGGGATGCTTGGGAACAGCCGATACGATTTCAGCATGCCCTAAAATAGTTGGAGTATCTGAGGAACTTGGAGTGTTGGGGTGATTGGGGTAAATGTAAAGGAAGGTACAGTCACGAACATAAATACTCGACATCAGGCAGATAATCTTCGCCCCTTCGTTTGGAAAGGCATGCTAAACTGTATTTTCACATTCACAACGATGTCTTTACTTCATTATAGATGCCGTCAGACGATTTTTATTTGCTTTGTATAAACCTCAAATGATAAATGAATTAACGTCACCTAGTCCATGTCGCAGTATTTATGCTCGTGTCTGTACAGTACAAGTGAACCTCCTGATATGGAAACTTGACAATTGCATATATATTGTTTAGTTTTCGTTACACACTTCCTTATCAAGTAATTGCTTCTTCATTAAGCATTCCTTGCACAATTGTGCACAACTTGGATTAATGTCAATTATAATTACCATTGCATGGTACAGGTGCAACAGTTAGTGTATTGAGACATCTTTCATACACAGTAAAGCTATTTTGAATTAAACAGATTTGAAGGCCCTATAGCTGCGTTAAGTCCACATATAGGACACTGCATCAATCCTTTATATATTTATAGCCAGATGCCTCAATCCCGAAGGGATGGCCACGAATGAATCGTCTCCATCCTCCTCTGTCATTGGTCACTCGGCGCCCTTCTTCCCACCCCACACCACTTTCACTCATATACCTCTCAACTCTATCCTTCCACCTCATTCTCGTTTTACCTCTAACTCTCTGCCCTTCCACCTCACTTTCATACATTCTTTTACTCATTCTCTCACTCTCCATACCCTCCACATGACCATACCAGCATAAAGTGTTACTCTTCACACTCTCCAGGACACTACATCTACAAAGTCGCTTGCTGAATTATTACATGTTCAACGTTTCGTCATCCTAAAACTAAAATTACTACCGAATATGATATTTGTCATTAACCCAACCACATTGGACATGTGAACATCCGCAATGACAATGGATTCGCTTTCCAAATCAAATTTGCTAGTGAACTTGGTAATTTACGATATTAAAAAGTAGGACGAGAGGGAGGAGCAGTAATGATGAAAGTGGAGAAGTTGCAGGAGAGAAGTAGAGAAGAGTTAAAGAGAGAAGTACTGTAGAAAGTCGTATTGCTGAATTAGGTTAACCTAATGAAAAGTACTAATTCCAATAGTTTATTTTCATTTTGGAAAACAAAATAGTTGGAAATTATCCTAATGAGATTAGGTTATCGTAATATATGAAATTCTATATTCGCAAGTAAATTTCAGTTTGGGAAGCAAACCATTTAACATATTTAAATACCGGTACATATGATGGATAAAATTAAAACAAGAAGAGTTCAAATATTTTGGGATCAAGATTATATTCGATATATATATAATTGTACCATACAGTACAAGATAAACAAACCAAACGTTTGTCATGAAGGAATACATATACTTTGAATTAGACGGAAGTATATCACAAATAATGAAGATTATATTGTGCTAGAATTCAATGGAACAATTGAAATATAATATAACTACAAAATTGCTTGCACTTGAAATGTACAATATGAGATGAATTGAGAACACAAAATGGTATGATAGAATTATGTTGACCGTACATTAGAAATATACCAAACATCAAATCAGCATATACTGTTTTAGTTTTGTTTTTTCTATGTGGATGAGGGAGACAAAAGGCAGAACTACCTGTGACGAGTCATTTCCCCCGAGTTGAAAAAAAGTGACAGGACCAAAATCAAGAAATGTTGGAGCCAAAATGCCTGGACACGGAGTTTGAAGCAATTTAATCATAGGATAAGGGGCAGATGGGTTCAGGGAGAGACTTCCAGAGCTCAGCTGTTGAATAGAAGAAAGTTTGGGAATATCGTTTCACTTTTGGATTGGAGAGTTGCACAGAGTAGGGATGGGATTGTGTTCCAAGACAGGTGCTACGTACTCTACGTAGAAGAGGTGGTATACATTGAGAGAGCTCTGAGGAACACTGATCATTGTAATAGCGGTAGAGATGCAAAACTGCCGCGAAGAGAGAGGGATTGCAAAGAGTCAGTGAGTGGACGTGAGTTAATGAGACACAAGGCTTCCTTTTCTACTTTGTGAATCTATGGCAATATTTTACAAAGAAGTGTAATGGTTGACGATATATATATATATATATATATATAAATAGGGTGAGGGCTGGGCCTAATCAGAGTGAGGTTTGGCGTCCTCTACCTATCCCTAGCTGTTTCTGTCTCTCTGTTACTGTTCTACTTCTCCTTTTGGGGGCAGGGGGCTAGAAACCCTTCTTTCCTTTTTATAATTCTCCTACTCAACGAGAAGCGGGCGAGAGAATGCGAAAGTGGTCCCGAACCCTGAGAATAGGAAATTTAAATGTTGTTTCTGTTTGGGCTCTGTCTCGTGTCGGCCACCCCTAGCAATGGGGTATGTGCCTGAGTATATGCATACATAAATACATACATACATACATACATACATACAATATCTATAAATACATATAGCAAGTATATCTCACAAATATACTTGAACTAATAAATCTTTATATACTCCCAGCCGGACTCGAACCTCCGACATTCAGAAAAAGTGTCCAAGTTTTTAATCCACTAGACCACGGCGTGATAAAGAAATCTGAATTCTACTTTGAGAATGTATTTCAATTCATGCAAAAGCCTCAGGATCCATATTCCAGGATACCATACAGGGATTTCTACAAGATTTTCCAGGTAACCGCCCAGCCAAACACGAGTCATAAATATCAAGTATATATCTCACAAATACACGTTATCTAATAAATGTTTATATACTTCCAGCCGGACTCGAACCTCCGACATAAAGAACGAGTGTCCATATATATATATATATATATATATATATATATATATATATATATATATATATATATATTTATATATATCTTAGTTAAGTCAGTTAAGTTAATTAACTTAACTTTTGCCGATTAACCAACTAAGTTAATTAACGTTTAACTTCGACTAGTTAATTTTGAAAATTGGGTTAACTTAACTTTTCAAATTAATTGGTTAACTTTAACTAATTTCCGATTAATTTTATTTGATTTCACAATTGTCCTACTGTGTGTGATGGGAATCTGGGAGAACTGAGCGAGGTCGTAAATTCAACAATCACGTGTTAATTTATACTCTAATCATATGATCGTCTTGTCGGAATACTAGACCTTCGTCCATATTTCATGTGTCTGTCTCTTACGAGAGAGAGAGAGAGAGAGAGAGAGAGAGAGAGAGAGAGAGAGAGAGAGAGAGAGAGAGAGAGAGAGAGAGAGAGAGAGAGAGAGAGAGAGAGAGAGAGAGAGAGAGAGAGAGAGAGAGAGAGAGAGAGAGAGAGAGAGAGAGAGAGAGAGAGAATTATACGAGTAAATTACTCCTAAATATTTATATGTGAATGTATTTGTTGTAAATCAAAGATATAAATAGCTGTAGATGTGCAGAAAGAAAGTATGAATGTTTGGACCAAGATCTAGACATGTTGGTTAGGACCATGGACAGTATAGATCGTTGGGGGTAGAGTCGGTACTATAATAATTAAGGAGGTTTCACACGGTCAGTTTTTCCCGGTAGTTTTTTTCCCATAAACTCTGGTCTAGTAGCTTCCGATATAAATTATCACAAGCATCCATCTAACTATATCAATGTTACGTTAGTAGTAATGCCGATACCGATGATGAGAGTCCCAAAATGCTGTCATAAATACAGATGAATATCAAAGGTTGTCAGTAAAAGTATTCGTGTGACTCGCCCCTAAATTATAATGTAAAACTTGCAAAATAAACAAACCAAAACGTATACGAACACAGTAAAAAGACAAAATAACTAATCGTAATCGCTATGTGGAAACAACGCTTAATTAAATAATAATTTATAAATAAAAGAACACAATCCACCACATAGGCATAGGGTGTACATTACTACATGCGCAAGTTAATCTGGTTTCCTCAACTAATCGCACACATAACAACGCACTGTCGTCACGTTCAAGGAATTAGTCAATTTGGGAAGTCTGGGACATTCTAGTAAATGTTAATAACTCTGCATGAATAAAAATACTACATTAAGTGTCAAAATGTTCTATTAAAATCAAATTTGCAACTTGACAAGATAATAACAATAGTACAAAATACAAATATCACTCACTAACGATGGTCCGATCGGGTAGGTACCTGTAAACATAGCATGATCAAGTGAACCCTAACATCACTACCCTACTAATAACCTACATTTATTACAAATAAACTAAGGAAATCGCAAAAGCAAGCAATTGATACTATTGTTACGACCGGGACTACGAATAAAACAAGGGCACTTAATGATTGGACTAGTAATAGGGCACTATGCAACAACGGTACGCTAGATCCAAACCCTCGAACATATATGCCGGCGAACAAAACACCTATACCCTCCAGAGTTAATCTGCGATAACGGGGTATCCTTAACTGGGCATAAATGTACTTTACTTCAGGCTAACCCACACTGGTATAGCCTGATAACAAACAAGATGCAAGTTACGTTAAAAAGCATAAAAAGGAATCTATGGAAAGATCAATAAAATCACTGCAAGATTTAATACAATAAAAAGATGCTTCAATACAGTTACTCTAAACAACAATAAACTCTTCACTCCTTTCTGAAAGAAAGTGAAGTATAGTCCTACAGCATAGACCTGGAAACTTCTGAAGAAAGTCTGATGCTCATGATAAACCGCTCTCGTAAGGTGTTAAACTATATAAAGGCAGGAGGCAGGACACCACACGTGTAAATCGAATACACTAAAAGATAGGACATATAATGTAAACTGACATGAGAATACTATAAATGCGCAACGGTAGCAATGCTCGACACTAAAAGAAGTACTTCCTCATCAACGAAACAGTCTACTATGGTTGTGCGGCTCAGCAACAACCTAGACTTATAAATGCTGTGAATAATAATGCGTACATATCAAAGAGCTTATATTAAATACTAACAAGTGTCTACTCGATTAATAATGTCTAGCTGGGATACTCTAGGTAAGGAACTGGGGTTGAGCAAGACAGGCTCGTAGCCTAGCGATGTCCTTAAGACTGCATCCTTTAAGTTACGTTAATTGACTAGGGTGCTCTCTTGATAGATCCAGACCACAAGTATCTGGTTCTATCCTGGCGACCCTCTAAAGACAAGCAAAGAGGCAGCAAAGTTTGGAACTGGTACAGGCCAAAACCCTCAGTCAACACAATGCTGCACTCGCAAAGGACGCAACCGAAAAGACAACCCAGGCTACCACAGGACCGGTCGAAGTCGTGTAGGTATAAGCAAACTGTACACACATCGGAGACAACGACTACAGTTACCTTATCCCAGTCTAGCATTAAATAAAAGAGCAGAACCACTAAATCAATAATGGAGACACACACAAAGTTCTTAACCTATACTAACTAAGAACCCTCAAAAAAACCTATTCTAAGTACATGTAAATATCTCTGAGGACGGCGCATGCAATACAATGGGCCGGCTATGAAAACCGTATGCAGAACCCAAGGGGATAAGTAATTGAATAAAGGTGAGAAGTAATGGAAAAGAAGAAGTTCAGAGAGAGAAACAGTGATAAAGGTGGTGATCGGGGGAGAGTATGCAAAGGGATGTTAGAAGCACGCGCGCCAAGCCTGTCCTGAGGAGGACAGCTCCTGGGGACGTCACAAGACAGCAGGTGTCACGTGACACAGCCAGACACGCCGGCCAATAGCGAGCGAGAGGCAGGGATGCTCCCGCACCTACAGACACTCACTACTATCTCGCTCTGAAAGTCTCTCCCATTCCCACGCTGGTACTATCATCACTACTATTGATATAAAATATAACCCGTTGTCACAGACAAAAACAAAGACCACCACTGGACTGTCTGTGACAATACGATTACTAGGAAAGAAAGAACAACATTCTCTGATAACTGTAGCCCATTTCGATGTCCCTGGCGAGCGCTAGTGGCTAACGAGAGGCGATTCTGCCAACGCTGGTAGACATCACACTATCGACAATGAATAAATACAATATAATAAATACAAATATTTGAAAATATGAAGAAGGCACAATAGATTTAAAGAAAAGACTACTCTTTTAACAAGAACAATTAATTATACAAAATAATAATAACAATAGAAAAAAATAAACATTAATACATACAGACAAAAAGTACGCAGAGGTCATAATAGAAACTTCAAGTTAATAATGCTTGATTAAAATTATTTATATCAAATTTTAAAATACAGTCACAATAATTGACCTTAAAAAGATTAAATTTATGCAACAAATTACTTGCAACAAAACCTTTGTCTACTAAGAGTCTGTATATTAATCTAGCTCTATCCCAAAAATCTTCTACTCTGGTACAAATTTTACAAAATCATATTAGCTGGGAATAAAATCAATTATAAGTTATTTTACTAAAGTGAGGTAAGGCGTTCGTGTGACTCAGACCTCAGGTGAGGTTCTTCACACCTCACAATGAGTTAGAAGGAATGGACACACACACACACACACACACACAACACATAACCTCCCATCGTTGCTACTGTCCAATGTCACCTCTTTGTGCAATAAACTCGACGAACTTATTGTGACAGTTAAACAAATTAGTGCTGATATTGTAGCAGTTACTGAAGCATGGCAAATCACCCCAGAAATATGCGTGATACAAGACTACGACCTCTTTCACCAACTTCGGACAGAGAGGAGGGGGGGAGGAGTAGCTATTTTCGCCCGGAAACAGTTGTGTGCATCTCGCCTGGATATTGAGGTCCCGGAGGGAATCGAAGCACTCTGGGTGAGAGTTAATCCCCCCTCCCACACTTGTCACACTGCCTCCATTATCTACTGTGTGATCTACCACCCAACACGCTCACCCACCGGCCCCGCACTAATCAACCACATCATCGATACATGTGATGATCTCAAACTCCAATTTCCATCAGCCAAGTTGGTGGTTTGTGGGGATTTCAATGAACTAGACACCAGTGAGATTCAAGAACAGCTGCATCTTTCACAAATTGTTGACTTCCCCACCCACAACCACAACACTCTTGACCTTATCTTGACGGACATGGATGAGCAGTACCTCCCACCTGAACCTTTACCTCCTGTGGGACGCAGTACTCATCTCTCTGTGTTCTGGTCACCTGCCCCTACCACCTCCCATCAACAGACCCCAGTCATCCGGACCTACCGACCAACGCCAGACTCTGCAATGCGGGGGTTCGGGCAGTGGTTGGTTCATTACCCGTGGACGGAGGTTCTCACTGAAGAAGATGTCAATGCCAAATGGGACAACTTCGTATCTACCACCACCGAAGCCTACCACCACTTCTTCCCCACCAAGAGGACCAAAATGCACCCCTCTGACGTCCCATGGATTACTCCTCGGATCAAGAGACTGATGCAGAATCGGAATAAGGCCTTCTACACGGACAACAATCGCTACAAGGACCTACGCAACATTGTGATAGGGAAGATCCGTTGGGCGAAGAAGTCCTACTACCCTACAAAGATTCATCATTTAAAACAAACCAATATCAGTCAGTGGTACTCTAAAATTAAGAATCTTTGTGCCTTAAGTAGTGGGACTCCTTCGATCCCCTGTGTTTCCCATGTCCCTCGTGAAGATGCACCTGAACTGATAAATAATCACTTCTCTACCATATGCCAGACCCTCCCCAAACTAGACCGCACCAACCTCCCTGCCTTCCTCCCATCCCCTTCCCCCCCAGTAACTGTTCAAGAATATGAAGTGGCCAAAAAGCTTTCCAGTTTCAAATAAAAAAGATCAACAACCCCAGTGAAAAATATACAAAGAATTTTCGGTTGAATTTGCCACCCCTCTTTGCTCGATAATTAATGCCTCCTTAAGGCAAAGTAAATGCCCTGCAGACTGGAAAACTTCATACGTCACTCCAATTCCCAAAACCCCCTCCCCACATTCTCTTAATGAACTCAGACCAGTTGCCATAACGCCCATCCCTAGTCTAATCTGTGAGGACTTTGTATTCACCTGGGCTTACTCACAAATCCGTCACTTAATAGATCCCCAACAGTTTGGCAACGTAAAAACCTCCTCCACCACTCACTGTCTTATTAGCTTCCTAGATTATATTTACACAAATCTTGAGAAGAGAAAGACTTCCTCGCTCTTGCCTTTATTGACTTTAGGAAAGCATTTGACCTTGTTGACCACACCATCATCATCAACAAGGCCATAAAGTTGGGGCTACATCCTACCCTGGTTGCGTGGTTGACCGACTTCCTTAGTGACAGACGGCAAGCAGTGCGATATCATGGCTTCATCTCCACCTTCCTAGACATCACATGTGGAGTCCCACAGGGCACAAAGATGGGGCCTCTATTGTTCCTCATCTTGATTAATGATGCCCTAAAGGACACTCCATTCCACTGGAAGTACGTGGACGACTCGACAGTCGGCATTACTGTCGATAACACCTCCCCTAACTATGACCCCCTACAAGACATCCTCGACCGTCTTCAAGCCTGGACCACAGTCAATCATGTGACCATCAATCATGACAAGACAGTGGTCATGCACATCAACACCTCCGTTACCGACCTTCCTCCACGCACTGTCACAATTGGTCCTCATCCCCTTCAGCTTGTTGAGTCCACCAAACTCCTCGGAATCACTGTGGACAACAAGCTGAACTGGAAGAAACATGTGTCTACCACAGTCAGGACCGCCACATACAAGTTGTTTATGCTAAGGCGGCTGAGATCCCTGGGGGCGCCGGAGAATGAGCTGAAGAGTATATAACATCTTCATACTCCCTAAGCTCACCTACGCCTCTCCCGCCTGGTCTTCCTCTCTAACCCTGACACAACAACGTCAATTGGAGAGGGTGCAGAAGAGGGCATGCAGGATCATCCTGGGTGGCACATACCCAGGGTACGAGGAAGCTCTCACCACTCTTAGCATACCTGCACTTTCAACCCACCACTACAACACACTCAAGCAGTTTGCATCTAAGCTACTTGTTCACCCACGACACAGAAACTTACTTCGTCCAGACGCCCCTAGACCAACACGTGCAGCTCGACACTTCAACACACTCCAACCAATAAGGGCAAGAACTGACAGATACAAAAATAGTCCTATCCCAACCATTGTAAATATTATTAATAATGTGTAATGCCGGCCTGTCACACCATATATACGCGCCCTCCTTTAATAATGTATGCATAAGTGTGTGTGCGTGTGTTATTAGAATATATGTATGTATTTGCTTGAGTTTGTTTATGTATATGTGTGTATATGTATATGTGCATTTATGTATGTACAGTATATGTGTATGTATGTGTGCGTATATGTGTATGTATGTATGCGTTAATTATCTATATAATTATGTATGTGTCTATAGTGTATACTGTTTGTGGTTCGAGGCTCGAGCCCGGCTGAGAGTATTCTATCACACACACACACACACACACACAAACAAACAAACACACACACACACACACCTACACTGAAGAATGTCCCATATACTATAATTCCCCCCAGCTGTCTCTCCTTATTTTATATTCTTCTTTTGTTCTCTACCGAGGATTACCTCCCATTGTAGTAGGCTTTACCTGACCCTACCTGTACTGACCTGTAGGCCATTTCGCCTTAACCCTTTTCAAACTCCTCATTTGATCTCTTCCGACGTTTGACATTCCATTCTAATTGGCTTTACCTGACCTACAGTCCGTTGCCCCTTTAACTCTTTTCCAATTCCCTCATTTAATCTCTCCCAAGGATTTAACTCCCATTATTAGCCTCACCTGACCCTACCAGAACAGTTTTTGTATGTATGTATGTTTGTTTGCATACGTGAGCGTTTATGAATACGGGCATGTGCACACTTACTGCATGTTCTTATGTTCTTATATATGTATGTATATGTATGCGTATTTATGTGTGTACACACATATGCGTATATATGTATGTTCTGTATATATATGAGTAAAATAAATGTGTACTGTATATGCACTGTAAATCAATTACTCTCATGGTTAATTTATGATAATTTGTATTTTGCACTAGCATAATTATTGTATTCATTTCTTGTTTTAATGTAAAGTATATTATACTCACCCATTGTAAACTGAGCTTACCATGTTCATATCTGTACATCTCATGTTCATCCACTAATTGTAAAATGTGTATTTTCAGCTCATGAGGCTGCCATTCTTTAATAAACCGTTTATTATTATTATTATTTACAACAATGCAAAGCAGAGGTAAAAAAGTCAGAGAATGCTGATATGTGATAGCTACCGGTCATATTTTGGGAATAATACATCAACAAAAATCACCTTTATACAGTAGGCAATAGTATATCATGACAACCGTATCTAGAATATGAATTTAATGACGATATTGTTATTATATTCTTTCTAAAGTCAGATGATCTTGTCCAGACCAGAAAATACGTCTCATAGGCAAGAGGAATACAACTACGCCAAGTATCTCCTTCTGTAAAGTATATCTTGACTTATAGATTTGGAAACCACTAAAATATTACATAAGTTCAGGAAAGGCCCTCCGAATTCAGAGAGTTTATTTTTGGCCTACATGCTGCAAGTGACAATTCAAATATTGAGAAGCGTAACTAAGTAAATGTATGCCAATCAAAGTACGAAAAAGAGGATATACTTTTAGTATATGTTGTTGATGAAAATGGACCACGTACCACGCAGACCATTTATGTTTATGTGTATGACGGAGACATACACAGAGGTAAAGCCGCCTGTGTCCCCACAAAATTGATAGCAAATAGAGCCAAATTCAATGGATCGTACCCTGAATTCGACTCCTCAAAGTACCCTGGACCTCTTCCTGCTACATTATCTATCCATTTATGCCACATTCGTGGCCTTTCCTCTAACTTCTTCTATGTAGAACACCATATCTCCTTTACCAAACCTGACTTTCTTTTTCTCACCGAAACCCAGTTGTCTAGGGCAACAGACAGCAAATCCTTCACTGTATCCTCCTACTATCTCTCTCCTCAATTCAAAGCCAAAGGTGGATGTTGTGTGTATGTTCGCAACAATTTTTCTTGCTCTCGTGTTCCCAACTTTGATTCTTCGGAATTCTCAACTCTCTGGCTTGAGCTATTTTGTCACTCTCTCCCTAAATATATCTGTGCTGTTTATCTCTCCCCTAATTCTACTGACTATGCAAAATTCTTTGATTACCTTATTTCTTAAGTGGAACACATTTTGTCCATCTCTCCCTTCTCTGAAATCTCCATCTTAGGAGATTTCAATGTTCACCACCGCGAATGGCTCTCCTCTCATTTCACTGACCAACCTGGTGAACAAGCCTACTTCTTTTCTATCCTAAATGACCTAGAGCAATTCAGCACCCCACCCGTATCCCAGACCGCTCTGGAGATCCGCCCAACATTCTTGACTTATTTCTAACTTCTAATCCTTCCACTTACACTGTAAATCTTCTCTCTCCATCGAACTCCTCTGATCATATCCTTAACTCTGTTAACTCGACTGTCTCTCCAGTATGGCCATCTGACCTCGACAGTACTTCTTTCATTTTCCATGGAGTAATTTTTGCTTCCGTGGCCGGGGACTCTCAGAGAGTGCCAAGCGCACTACTGAGGTAATCCTTTTGGGCATGGAGGCATACATCCCATTTTCTTTCTTTTAAACTAACTCACAAAAATCTTGATTTACTCATGCTTGTTCTACTGCTGTCCGTAATAAGGAGGAAGCATTCAAACAGTACTGTCGCCTTCACCCACAAGCATCTCTTAGTGCGGTGGGAATATGAACATGATTAGATTAATATCCAGTATTCGAGAATGGATAATAAGTCGTAGACGTGTGCATAAACCTTTAACCGTCTTGGTGGTGTAATGGTTAAGGTGTCTACAAATCTGTGTGTGATAACCCAGGTTCGGGTCCCGGTGGATCACATATATGATTTCATTAATTTCATTGGAGGTGTTTGGTGGTGTGGTGAAATTAATAAAACATAGTTTATATGTTTCTGCCTGGTTTTAAGCCAAATCTGTTCTTCGACTAGCAAAAAACTACTTCATCAATAAGAAATGTTCCGAACTTTCCAACTCTAGCTCTTCCCAAGCATTTTGGCATCACGCCAAACATATCTCCAACAATTTCACTTCCCCGATCCCTGTCTTTCCCTCCTCTTTTCCGCTCTGACGCTACCACAGTCACCTTTTCTTCAGAAAAAGCTGAACTCTTCGCTCAGGATTTCGCAATAATGTCCACCTTTCGCTAAAGTTTCCACCTTGGATGATTCCGGTGCTACTCCTCCATTTCCAAGCCCCTCTCACTTAATATCAATATATCTTCTAAGGATGTACTTTCTGCCCTCTGGGATATAAATTACCAAATAAGGGTACGTCGCAGGAATATTGAACTGAATGCGGAGGAAATAAATGAAAATATGAATATTAGAGTAAGTGAGGAGGAGATTAGGAGGAGTGTGAAGAAGCTGAAGAGAAACAAAGCGGCAGGGACAGATGGGCTAGCAGCAGAGATGTATATTTAACCCTTTATTAGCGGCTCACCACATAAGTCGTATTTAATAAAGCTGGACTATGTGGCGGCGCTCGACATAGGTCGAGTGGCAATTTCAGCACGTAATGTTGCTGAGAGAGAGAGACAAGTGGTGGCAGGAGAGTAGCGAGCGTATGACTGCTCCAGACCACCGCGGCGAACATACTGACACGAATCCCAGCTCCCTCCTCCCTCTCTCACTCGCTATATAAGGAATTGTATCGGGAAAGTGGCTAATTACATGCTTTTTGCACTCGTGTTGCACGGTTATTGCAAGAAAACTAGCCATCATAAAAGGATCGTTATGGTGTCATTCGAAAGCTCTGTTTATGCCCTTTCAGGGATAGGTACTTGTTTTACGTTCTGGGTCTTATTTAGGCATGAAAATGATCACGTAAACAGCCCTATTTTGGCTAAAAACACCCCGCTGGGCGGTACATATAAATAAACCGCATAGGCCGCTCGTAAGGTGTTAAGGAGGAGAGATGATAGTAAGAATGTTAATGAAACTATTTCATAAAATATGAGATGAGGAAAAAATACCAACAAGATGGAAAGAGGAATGAGTAATATTGATATACAAAGGAGGAGCAAACAGTGTATATGAAATGGGGAGTTATAGACCAGTGACAGTAATAAATATAATAAATATGATATTTTATGGATTGATAAAGGAAAGGTTATGTGAGTATGTAGAGAAAAGGAACCTGCTTAGTTAAGAGCAAAACGGGTTTAGTAAAGGAAGAAGAGGAACAGACAATATATATATTAGATGAGGTTATAGAGACAAATGAAAGCAAGAGGACTGTCTGTTGTTGTTGTTGTTGTTGTTCCCCAAGCTGCCTGGCCGAACAGCCCCAAGGCCCTGAGCAAGGCCAAGGCCATAACCGAGCGCCCCCACAGAACCCTCCCCGCCGACCACAATAAAGCCTGGGTGACCGAAGCCACTCCATGGCGGGGAGCTGAGGAGGGTGCGGAAATGCCCGGGAAACCAAAGCCCCACCCAGGGCCCTGTGTCCCTCAGCAATTATGAAGAGAAAGTTGAGGGCAAGGGAAAAATGTGACGCTTGGCTTCCAATCTTGGTAGATTGGGAGGTCAATCCACGTTAGAGACGCCGTCACTTGAGATCTAGAAAATATATAAGTAAAAGGAACAGTCAGAGTAAGCTATGGGTATGGCAGAGATTGCTCAGTTCTCACTCTAATAGACCAGCCCATCACCACATGACTAGAACCCAATCCTCTCAGCATCAGCTAGGAAAGGCCCTAGAAAGCCGCCTTTGGCGGGGGGATAGCTCCCCTATTTCAACCCTTTTCGGGGTTGGGCACCCGCCCAGGACTATACTAATTTATTAGTGGCCCCTCCATCATTGACGAACATGCCTATTACATAAGGCATCCTCTTCAAACACTAATCCGCCGTAGTTTGAATCTACCGCGCAGAGCATTTAAAAACTGAGGAGCCTTCATCATGAGCGCACGCGACCTCACTCATGGCTTCAGTCATTATGAATTGGGTTCTCACTACGAAAAAACTTCGTAAAAAATAAAAACAAAAAGAAAATAAGAATAACTATCCAATAAGCTTTCCATCATATCGTGGATGTACTTGTGTGGATTTCTGACCAGACGCTGATTCAGGCGTCATTCCTCCTTCTTTGCTCTGCGCTCAGCCTGCCCGGACGTTCCTTTCAGGCTCCGCTGGTTCCGCATTCGTGGCGTCCCTAGTGAGTTTTTTCTCATTTGTTTACTCTGGGATGTATCGAGTAAGGTTAGGATAGGCGTAGCAGGAGTGTCCTGGGCTGGTTGCCCGCAGTGCAATGTATTTTGGGTCGTATGTATGGGGCATCTATTTCGGATGTACCCTCGTGGTCCTGTTGTGGACACGTGAACTTTTCACAGTTTGGTTTAGTTGGTGATGCAGGCGGCTTTCATTACGCGTTAATTATTGCTGCCTTCTATCCTTCTGATGAGGTAAGCTGTGTGTTTGCTGACGTTCCCAGCGTATTTTTCTTCACTTAGTGAAGTTTTTTCTGGGTCCGTGTCAGGCTTCCCGGGGTTGGGAAGTTATCGCTTCGGTGGTGTGTTGGCGGTGGTTCCTGTTGTGATATTCCAGTGTGTGTTTATATTTCAACTATTTTCATGCCGTCTACCTAGGCCTAGCCAGCCGCTCGTAGCTTTGCCACATGTCTAGTGTTATTATTTATTTTATAAATATGCCCTACTGTGTCATGTGTATCCGGGTTTTAGTTGTGTATTGGCTAATTCCTCGGACTATATTTGTTTCCTGGTTTAGTTGTGTATTGGCTAATTCCACGGATTATGTTGTGACCTTGGTTAGTCGTGCGTGTCTCTCCTCGTGTCGTATTGTTCAGATGGTGTCTGTTCAGGGTGGGGTTTGCCTTCCGGCGGGTTTTTTCTCGGTTTCACCGTGAAAAAACCTGACCGATGAGCAGTGTTAGGCCACACGTGGTTGTTAACACTGGCTGGTTCCCCGGCGAGGGGAGGTGTCTGTGGCTCTCCAGGACTGCGTATCTGTGGGTGCCTGGTTTCAGGCCTCCTTTATATTCCCGGCGGGATGGCTGTACCCATCCTTACATATATATTTAGTTATATATAAAGAAACGATGTTCGTGAGAACACTCGTTTTTTATAGGTTTTTCTACCTGGTTTACGACAAACCACGGGGAAAACCTAGCTGTTGTTTAGGCGTTCCTCCCCGGCGATCTTTTACAAAGTAGTGGGGTCAGGAACTTGTGGGGTTAACTTTTAGACTTCTCACCCGGCGGGTGCACCTTAGCAGGGTGGGATAAAACGACTTAGGTCTCTTATAGTTAACCAATCCATGTGAGTGATACTCTGTGTATCGCCGCCTTTACTCTTACGGCATTTGAAGGATCAGTGAGGTTTAACCAAATCGATTTCCACACCCGGCGGGTGTCCCTAAGTATAGGAACTAAGGAATTTATAAACAAATTCAATTTCGATTAACCTTAATTGGTTGATACTTTCAGTATCGCCGCCTTCTATTTTTACGACGATCGTTTGGGACAATTCGTTAAAAAATCAGATCTCGTATATTCCTGCCCTGGGCTATTCTACTAAAATATTTCAAGGGCCGGCGTCTTTATGAGGGGGGGCTTTGTTACAAAATTGAATCTTGAGACAGTCACCACCTCCTACAGACTATTAGTGCCATACTGGACCATTATATCAGAGGGTATTCTTCATGTTCTTAGCTAAGAAGACTTGTTTAGCCTCTTTATACCCAGCCGCGTGGCGAGATGTGTTAGCTGTGTCTTTGCATCCCGTTACCCGGCGGGTTATTAACACTTGTATGCGAACACTTGGGTTAACCTTATGAGCATTAATTCCTGGAAATTTTCTTTATTTTTCCAGAGCTGAGCTCCGGCGGACCAATTCAGACCCGGCGGTAGTTCCTCTCACCAGTCTCTGTCATGGCTAATGTCACCCCAGTTTTTGCCCTGTGCATTACCCCTACTTGCGCGGGTATCCCAATTTTTGCACATACCCTTTGCATAAGGTGTGTTAGATGTCTAGACCGTTCAAGGGGTCTCTGGGTTACACGTAATTGTTCTTTTTGCTCCCAATTAACCAATAAAGTCCTGTGTGACAATGACAAGACCGCGGCGGTAGCGTTGAGAGAGGTCAGACAACAAATGTCGGCCTACACTACCATTGTCGCACATAAGTCACTTCAATGTGACAACGTCCCACTTTGGGATAAGTTGCTGTCAGAGCACCCTCCCCCTAAACGTACCTCTAGAGTAAGGGGTTTTAAGCCGACAGAGACTAGCCAGGATTCTGTATCGTCTGTGGAGACGTTTAAACGCCCGAGAGAGCCTACTCCCCCGGCAGCCACCTCCTCGTCGCAGGCGAGATCGAGGTCAAGGTCTCCCCTCAGACAACGGTCTTCAAGTCGGGCCTCTTCCCCGGCTAGTAAGAAGTGCAAGACTGAAGCTTCCCCCAGGGACCATGGTGGTAATTCTTCCAAACCTAGGTCCAGTTCGCGGTCACACCGTAGCCACAAATCCTCCAAAAAGGATTCCCATAAGAAGTCCTCTCGACATTCTTCTAAGTCTAGTGCATCTCATCGTACCTCTACACCTGACAATGTTTCTGTTACAGCCTCAGAGTATAGTGAAGCGCCTGTCCCTAAACAAGATTTACCTATTGATATTTTAACCCTAGAAATGGAGAGTTCAGGATATTCAATAATTGAGAATGTTTCAGACTCTCAAGAGAGCGTAGGCCAGAGCCTCGGTGTTTGGCGTTTTGCTCAACCAGGGTCTGTCCATCCACGTCCGACTCATACGAGTCACACAGTAGCCGATGTCCACAGGGACGCGGCGACCCCATCCTCTATCCCTGATTTATCTTGGAAACAAGGTGCCCCTGCCTCGCGGGGTCTTCTCAGGAGGATCGGGAGGGACAAGATGAAGTGTCATTAATTTCAGATAGGGAAGGACAAGGGTCAGGCTCAGGCCTGGACGCTGCCCATGATAATACTAATTCACCTGAAAGTTCTGCACCTAACCAGTTTGTTACAGCACAAGAAATTGATGGGTTACTTACTCATGCTCTATCAAAATTCTTTAATCAACAACGAGAAAACCCCACAATGGACTTGGGGGCTCCCTTGACAGGTTCTGCGGTACGGCCTCTGATAACGTCAATCGATTTATCTAAGATTCCTAACCCTCCTACTCTGTCACCGGCAGGGAGCTCTAAGCCAGCTACGGCGGCATTCACTACGTCAAATGTCAGGGTCATTACGGATGTTAATCCACCCCCTCTAGACAAAGCGCCTCTTAGAAAGGTAGCTATGCCCCTGCTTTATGGGCCAGATGAGTCATGGGTCCCTTTGAACCCCTCTAAGCCAGAGCTTGCCCAGCCTACCTTGTCAGGGGAACTCCCGGTACCACGTGAGTGGTTTATCCAGGGAAATAAGTCTAAGAAATTAAGGGCATTGGATGCCTTGGGTAATGTTTTGGATGTAAATATCAAGGCTATACCTAGTTATTATTATCAGGATTATTTGTTTATGCATCTAAGCCTGCTTTACCCCCTGCCTCAGCTTCAAAACTTTTTTCAGACTGGTCTAAGCTGGATGGGTTTAATGATATTAAGGCTCTGTTGGCTATTACTCCTGAACTAGATTTACAGACCGTCACAGACGAGACAGCTAATCCAGTGTTGAAGGTGGGACAGTTAGGACCAGGACCTTGGGTGGATTGGGAGGTAGAGGCTCAGAACTTTGCAAAACCACTTTCACTTCTAAATCTTCCCACCAGATCCCTCAGGATACACATTCATGGTTCTCAATGCCGGTAGGTTCTGCCGGCGGAGTTCCGTCAGCTTTATTTTCCTTTTTAGCTGCCCTAAGATTAATCTTTGTGAACTAAAGGAACCATTCATTACCCCTACCCCTTCTCACCTAGACAGAGAATTTAGGCTTAGGGGAAAAGCTTTCCGCCTGTTTTCACAGTACATAGTTTCTCAACAGGTGGCTAAGTCTTTACTCAGGTCTACTCAGGCAATCGCAGACGCGGATGCTCGAAGATCAGTTGAATTATCCCGGCGTCTGATTCTTCAGTCGTCAATTCAATCCTTAGGTGACATACGCACAGCCTTACTTGAGGCGGTGCGAGCACGACAGGATCTTAGAATGTCATTAGTTCGCAAGCTGCCTGATCGCATTGCTAACCAGGTGGTTATGTCCCCAGTACTTACACCTTCTTTAATGTCCCCTGATGTATGGCGAACAGTGTTTAACATGGCACAGGCCGTGAAGCACAGTCCCGCACAGGCTAAGAAACCCGCATTTATCTTCCCCAAACCTAAGCCTCCTACTAAAGCTCAGCCAGGGGGTTCTAAGCCGTTTCTTCCGCCTAAGTCCTCCCAATCCCCCCTGGGTCAGTTCAGGCATAGACAGAGAGGGTTTTCAGGACAGAGGGGACGCGGCCAGTATAAGCCGGGTCAGGGCCAGTCTTCGGCCCACACCAGCCAGCCGGCGAAGCGGCCAACACCACCAAAACCACCATCAAAAAACTAAAGTCTTTCTCACTCCCAGTGCCTACCTTAGAGCCGGAGGAACCGAGGGAAGTACAGCCGGCGAACCCTTGTCTGCTAACTGGGTCGTTCCGAACGTGTCACCAAGCATGGCCGTTAAAAACCTGGGCACGGATGGTGGCACGCAAAGGCATCACTTGGCAGTGGCTCCGGCGACCTCGCTTACGTCAGCCGACAACGGCAAATTGTGTTTCATTAGAGGTGGAGCTGCTGGTCCAGGAGATGATTGCCAAGAATGTCATCATCCCGGTACCCCCAGATTACCCTGTATTCACGTCAAAACTGTTTTTGGTTCCCAAACGGGACAGTGTTCAGATGAGGCCGGTCGTAGACCTGTCGTATCTGAATCTTCACATTTACAACGAGTCTTTCAGAATGTTAACAGTTCATCAAATCAGGCTAACACTTCCGCCGGGTGGCTGGATGTGTTCCCTAGACCTGACAGACGCCTATTGGCACGTGTCGGTCAACAAAAGATTTCAAAGGTTTCTGGCCTTGAGGATCAGGCACCAAAATTTTGTTTTTCAGAGGATGCCGTTCGGTTTGAACCTAGCACCTCGATTATTCACAAAACTAGTCAGGCAAGCCCTGATGCCATTGTTAAAACAGGGAATCAGAGTGTTGTGGTATCTAGACGACTGGCTGGTGGTGGCAGAGACACAACAATTATGCATAAAACATGTCAATATCATTTTAAATCATGTCAAAACTCTAGGCTTCAAGGTAAATCTGGTAAAGTCAAACCTTGTTCCCTCAAGAGTAATTCAGTGGATAGGGCTGGTCTGGGACACCGCCGCTCTCACTCTGAGTCAGAGTGTGGACAATCGCAACAGGTTTCGCAGGAAACTGTTCAGGTTTCTTCACAGTCTGACTACGACACGAAGAGTCTGGGAGTCTCTGGTCGGCTCTCTCAACTGGATTCAGCTAACTGTCAAGTTGGGCCGGTTGAAAGTAAAACGATTAATATTGGAGGGCAACAAATATTTCCCACTCTTACCGGCGGGAAAATTATGGCCCATACCAAAATTAATCCACACCTTACTAGCGGTCTGGGCGAAGAGGGAAACATTGCACTCAATCATGTCATGGACCTCTCCTCCTCCAACGGTATGGGTAGACACGGATGCGTCAGGCACCATAGGGTGGGGATTTCAGTCAAATCAGGGGCACCAGGGTCAGGGACTTTGGTCCCACTTAGAAATCGCTCACATAAATGTCAAAGAGTTACTAGTCCCATTGTATTTCCTTCAGGCTCACGGCCCGGCGTTACGGGGCAAGTCAGTGGCCTTCAGAATGGACAATCTGAATGCAGTTCACTGTATTCAGAAACAAGGGTCAACGAGGTCAAGGAAGTTGCTACTCGTGTCGGAAGAGATTTTTGTTCTAGCCACCAGTCTAGATATTTATCTTCACGCATCTTATCTCCCAGGCGTAGCGAACGTCTGGGCAGACGCTCTGTCCCGGAGACAGAGCACGACAGTAGAATGGGAGCTCAAGCAACCCATTTTCGACCTAATGATTGCGGAGCTCTCCCATCCACAAGTGGATCTTTTTGCGTCCGAGGAGACTCACAAGCTCCCTCTATACCTCACCCGCCGGACGATAACGCCGGCAGGGGGGCCAGACGCCCTAGTGACAGACTGGAACAGATGGAGCTCCATCTATCTGTTTCCACCGCCAGATGCGTCACTAATGTGCCACGTAGTGAACAAACTACGAGTTTATCGAGGCTTAGTCTCGCTAATCGCGCCCCTGTGGCCGGCGCAGGTGTGGTGCCAGCAGTTAATAATGTGGTGCCCGGACCCGGTATCGCTCCCGGTCAGGTACTTCCACTTAGACACGATTGGCAACCTAGAGACCTCGCTGACTTTTGCATTATGGACATTCAGGAGGCCAAGTGGCTAGCACCATACGGCAGGGATGTGACCAATAAATTGCTCAATCAATATACTCAGTCTACTAAGCGACAATATCAATCTCATTGGAAAGCTTTTACTTCTTGGATTGTTAGAACAGAACAAACTGTACCCTCAGTGGCATTGGTTTTTAATTACTTGAACTATCTGTTTGAGCAGAAACGTTTATCTGTGGTTACTCTGAAGAATCACTTAACTGCGATTAGAGTGCCCTTTTTCGACCTTACAGGTCTATCCATACCGGTGGCGGAGGAAACAGGATTTATGAGAGCGTGTTTTAAACTCCGCCCACCTCCCCGTCAGCTCATGCCTACTTGGTCTCTGGACAAAGCTTTGTCTTTACTTCATTCTCGTCTGTATCAAAATACTGCAGACTTTGCTTTAATCTTAAAGAAGGCAGTTTTCCTTTTGGCTTTGGCCACCGGAAACAGAGTGTCTGAGCTGGCGGCGATGAGCAACACACCTAATTGTCTTAGGTTTGGTAGACTTAATGATTCAATTTCCATTGCACCCTCCCCGGCGTTTGTAGCCAAGAATGAGCATAGTGCACACGTGTTTTCTGAATTCACGGTGCCGGCGTTAAAAAGGGGAAAGGTGCATCATAATTTATGTCCAGTGCAAGCTCTAACCAAATATTTAAGAATAGCTCCTCATAACCCCCAAGGTGCTTTATGGGTAGCGAGTACGGGTAAACGCTTACTTAAACGGCGATTAGCCTCTCTTCTAGTAGAAGTCATTAAAGAGAGTAATCCCGGCGTTGTGGGTAGGCCCACGATTTACGCAAGTGGGCGGCCTCTTTACGTTTCCTGAAAAACTTTTCAGTTGAAGATATTGCGTCCACACAGTTGTGGGCGTCTAATCATACGTTTCTCTCTAGATACTTGTCAGTTGCTCTAGACAAACCTTCCTTACCATGTATAGCTTTAAGGCAGAGGGTCTAGGTGGCCCTGCAGTCACTTATGTTTATTTTCAAGGAAGGGGGGGGGGGGGGTGCAGTCAGTTGACATAGGACACCCTAGACCCCGCCGGAGTATGAGAACTGTGATACAATTTAAGGTTGAAAAGTGATATGAAAATTTCTCTGAGAGAATTTGTGCTAGTACAAAGTTTAGTACAAAACAACGGTGTTGTTATAGTAGTTTTAGCTGCGAAAGCAATGTAACATTAGTTCAATGGAGTTCATTAGCAATTGATCTCCACATGTATTTTGGGGTTTATGATGTGCACATATAAACTTATAACTTATTATTTGTCACCACTCGTTGAGTGGGGTGCCTTTGTAACTACAGATCTGTCTTCAGAATCTTCAGGGTTACCTATTTTTGTCAGGCAGGCTTCTTTGAAGCACGCACCTGCCTGAACCCCCTTTTTCTTGTATATTTCCGGCCTACGCCGTATTAAATACATTTTTCAAAAGTAAGAATACTATGTGGTTGTTTTTATTATCTGCTTTTCTAGAGTTATGATATGATTACGAATGTCCCCCTCCAGTCTTAGATATCAGGCATGTTTGTCAATGATGGAGGGGCCACTAATAAATTATAGGTTTGACTCCTGTAAGGAGATTAGGAAAACCTAATATTTAGTAGTGGCCCCGTAATCATTGACGACTGGGGCCCTCCCGACCGTCCCCTTCCCATTCGTTGATGTATTAAGGATTTTGGTTTACTTGATATGTCAGTGAAGGAGGAATGACGCCTGAATCAGCGTCTGGTCAGAAATCCACACAAGTACATCCACGATATGATGGAAAGCTTATTGGATAGTTATTCTTATTTTGTTTTTGTTTTTATTTTTTACGAAGTTTTTTCGTAGTGAGAACCCAATTCATAATGACTGAAGCCATGAGTGAGGTCGCGTGCGCTCATGATGAAGGCTCCTCAGTTTTTAAATGCTCTGCGCGGTAGATTCAAACTACGGCGGATTAGTGTTTGAAGAGGATGCCTTATGTAATAGGCATGTTCGTCAATGATTACGGGGCCACTACTAAATATTAGGTTTTCCTAATCTCCTTACAGGAGTCAAACCTATAATCTTATCGTATGCATTTTCCCCATCTAGGCATACTATTATTAATTAGGACTGTCTGTTAATAGTATGCCTAGATGGGGAAAATGCATACGATAAGATTAGTAGGGGAGTGGCAGAAGCGGTGATGCAGAAACTAGAAGTGAGCAGGAAGATAAGGAATATGATATTGAACATGTACGAAGGAGCGGAGGAAGCAATTGTGTGGAATGATGTTGTAGTGAAAGGAATCAGGAGGAGGAAAGGGTTAAGGCAGAGGTGTAATTTGTCACCAATAATTTTTTCCTGTGAAAATAGGACAGGAAATCTATCAATACTGACATTCGCGGTTGATGTAGTATTGATAGCAGAGCAGGAGGCAGATATGAGAGCAATGTTACAGGAAGCGGAAAGGTTTGGAAGATATTTGAAAATGAAGTTTAGTGTGGTAAATGGGCCAGGGGCAGTAGACATGAGAATAGGAGGGGAAATAATATAGATACGGGAGGAAGTGAAGTATCTAAAGGTATGGATAGGGAAGAAAGGGAGAAGAAGGACAATGGGTGAGAAAATCATGAAGGTGGAGCAGTGTAGTGGGACATTATGGAATGTTACGAAAAGTAGAGTGAATAAGTATAAAATAGTGAGGTAGGTGTGGAAGGAGTTTGAAGTACCAAGAATAATGTATGGTATGGATGTGAAAGGGAGTACAGTGGGAGAAATTAAGAGACTAGAGGCGGGACAAAATCAAATAGGAAGAATAGGGCTAGGAGCAAGAAGGTGGACAGCGAATGAAGCAGTCAGAGGGGAGATGGGGTGGAGTACGTTTGAGGAAAGAGTGGCGAAGGCGAAGTTGATATAATATAAGATTAGATTGGAGGAGATGGATGAAGATAGGTGACCAAGGAGAATGTATGAATGGGGTGAGGGGAAGACTATATGGGCAAAAGAGTGTAGGAGAAAACTGAATAACATAGGAGTGAAACAAAGAAGGGTAGGAAAGGAGTGGAGAGGTATAGAGAGAAATGCAGGACTAGGTCAGGGAAGGAAGTTGAGAGTGAGATAAGAGCGAGAGTGAGGGAAGTAGGCATACAGGAATGGAAAATATTTATGGAGAAGAAAAGTACACTGGTAAGGTACAGAAGCAAGGGGACACCGAAAACAGAGGAGTTTTACGACGGGAATTGGGGAGCTGAACTGCTATTTAAGGCTAGGGAGGGGCATTGGAGACGAATAGAAGAACAGGAAGGTGGAATGGGGGCGTGAAAGAATGCCTGAAGTGCGAGAGTGGAGGAGACGTTAGAACATGTAATGACAGAGTGTCAGTGGTATGAGGAGATGCATAGATTGGAAGAAGAGTGTAAACAGTTAGTGGGGGAGAGGGAATAGGAAAAGCAGAAAGAAGAGGATGATGATGTGATGAAATTTGTATTATGCCTTAGGACGGAAGACGAGGAAGTGGAGGAAAGAATGAATATAGTGAAAAGATTCCTGGGGCAGGTGTGGTGGGAGAGAAGGATTAATAGAGTAGAGTAGGGAAGAGTGATGAAGGGGGGAGGAAAGAGAGCAGGGGTGAAGAATGGAGAAAAACAAAACATCCTCCGCTTAAGCTTTTTCCTTCATTACTTTACTTTAACTATCCCTTCTATGACATACCAATTTTCTAAACTGTATCTCAAACTAGCTCAAGCTTTCTCTGGAGAAGCCGGTTGCTAGGCAAGCTGCCATTCTGTAAAGTGAGGACAGCAACTTCGTCGAAGAAGAAGAAGACTAATAAGACATTATGGACCGACTGGTGTTCCTCCTGTTGTACTCATAAATGGTTCTTCTGTGCTGACTCCCTGCCTAAGCAGGGAGTCTCCTTAGTCTGTCTAGGCAGACTATTCTATTGCATGATCATACTGCCTCCCCGAAAGATGAAAGAATGACAGGGCCAAAATCAAGGAATGTTCGAGCCAAAATGTCTGGATACACTGAGTTTGAAGCAATTTAAGACATATGCTGAGGGAAAGATGGATTCAGGGAGAGAGTTCCAGAGCTCAGCTGTTGAATAGAAGAAAGATTGGGAGTATCGTTTCGCGTTCACTCTTGAGTTGGAGAGTTGCACCTAGTAGGAGTGGGTTGTGTTGCAAGACAGGTGGTACGTACCGTATGTAGATGAGGTGGTTTATACTGAGAGAGCTCTGAGGATCACTGTTTATTGTAGTAGCGATAGAATAGCGAAAGAGATGCAACATTGCGGCGAAGAGAGAGAGATTGCAGAGAGTCGGTGAGTGGATGGGAGTTAATGATACGAAAGGCTTTCCTTTCTACTTTGTCTAAAAGTGTTGTGTGAGAGGATCCTCGATTCCCAAACATGTGAACAAAATTCAATACAGGGACACACTGTGCCCCTGTACAGAGCGAGAAGCTGTGCAGGGGTAAGGAACCCCTTGAGGCAGTTGAGCACACCCAGCTTCTGGGAGGCTGCCTTAGCAAGAGTAGTAATACGGTCCTTCCAAGAGAGAGAGCAGAAAAATAGGAGACACCGAGAATACTGAGAGTAGATGAAGGGTTAATTTTTGTATTGTTAAAGTATAAGGAATAGTCCTCTGGGAGTTCACGACGAGTAGATAGATGGAGAAATTGGGTTTTGGAAGCATTAACCCCTTCTGTACCGGCGACGTCCTTTTAACTTTATTCTGGCTACTATTAGGCAAATTTATTCAGTTTCTTAAGGGCCTCCAACAATTAACAGGCTTCGAACTATCTCACTTAACTCTTTTTGCTACCACAAATCCTTCTTAAACTGCAAAAAATCCTCTAAATTTTGCTAGAATAAAATTAAAAGATGTCACCGGTACAGAAGGGGTTAACAAAAAAAAGTTTTCTCTGCCCCAATTGGAAATAGTAGTTAGATCAAAAGATAGGTGTTGTATGGCTTCATTAAGTTTGTTTTTGAGGGATTGCTGGCAGGGGTGTTCTGGAAAACTAATTGAATAGTGTAAGCTAGAGTCGTCTGCATATGAATGGATAGGACTGGAGGTACAGTTGAGAAGATCATTTATGAAAATTAGAAAGAGAATTGGAGATAGGACAGAACCGTAAGGAACACCGTAGTTGATAGGATGAGGAAGTGAATGATGGCCGTCCACAACCGCAGCTATGGAACGGCCAGAAAGGAAGTTAGAGACAAAGGCACAGATGGAGGATTAGAAATCGAAGGAGGGTAGTTTAGAAATTAGAGATTTATGCCAGACTCTATCGAAGGCCTTCGATATGCCTAGCGCAATAGAAAAGGTCTCACCCAAGTCCCGAAAGATCCAAAGGAGGATGACCAGGAGTTATTAAAGCATGGTTCACACATTCACGTGTGTGAGCCCTAGTTACCACGAGTGTTATAACTCGTGGTGACTCAGGCAAAAATGAGCCCGAGTGAGCAAAATTCCACGATTCAGCACGAGTCACCACGAGTGTGCCGCGAGTGAACTGCGAGTGGTGGAAAATGTAAATTTTAATGGTCATATTCGGATCATGAGTAGGTACGAGTCACTAAGAGTTACCACAAGTACGACACAAGGTACTGCGAGTACGACACAAATCACTGAGAGTTGTAACGATTGCGTTGAGAGTATGCCGGGAATGCCTCCCATTGTGCCCTTGGCATATACAGTATATGCGGTGTCCCATGCCCTCCCATGCCCCACCTACAATCATGTTACTTGGTCTCTATATAATCTGTTAATCATTTCCGATATGATAGAATTAAAGAAAACATTTTCCAACCACTCATAATCCGCAAAAATTACATAAATGTCAATTAAAAACATGTTAAAATATTTCCCCCATCATTATATTTATTAGTGGCCCCTCCATCATTGACGATATGCCTATTAATATAATAGCCTCCATTCAATCTCCCGGTAGCCAGTTTGAATCTACTGCCGCGGGGAGAACGGAGTACGCTTCATAAGGCTAACGCTTATTCTCTTATGGAGTCGTCTTATGATTGGGTACTCTCTACGAAAAAACCATCGTAAAATATATAAAAGAAAAATATACTTGATAATTGTTATACTATTGCTTTCCATCTCGTTGATTTCTTGTGTGGCGTTCCTTGCCGCTGCTCCCTGAGCCGCCATACTTTCTTCCTCTTCCCGCAGTCGTCCCGAGTGGTTGGGTGCCAGTGTGCTCAGCTTCATTCTTCGTTCGCTCCCTTCTAGTGAGTCCTTACTCATTTGTATATATCTGAGTTGTATTGAACAAGGATTTAGATTAGCTAGCACAGGCTACCCCATTGGTACGCCCTCAGGAAGTGTTAAAATAGGGTACTTTGTACAGGCGCTTCGAGTCCACCAGGATCTGCGCATCATATATTTTTATGTTATTGTCATATGCGCCTTAGCTATTGCTTAACTAATTAGTTAGGAGGCTATTTCAATGCAGGATTATGCTTCAGGCCGTCTCTATGAAGCAGTTCCATTATTGTTTTTAGCAGACGCTCTGGTTTAAGGGTTGCCACACGTGGTGTGGAACCTTCCAGAATCCGGGTCTGCGTGTGGGCCTCATCACCATGAGCTGCTGCTGCTGGGTCTTCAGGAGGTTGGAGAGCTGCCGTTTCTGCTGTTTCTACAAGCCTCGTGGCCAGCCTCAGTAGGGGTCTCCGGGTAAGGCTAGGGGTCAATATTTGATGAATAATATTATTCCATGTATGTCATAGCCTAATGTGTTTCCCTGAGTTTGCATGTGAGATTTCACATGTTTAGAGGGAATCAGGAGACGTCCTGTTGGTGTGGGGTTTTGGGGGGTGTCTGACTTTCACAGATAAGTCAACACCTCTGAAAATTTTGGGTTCGTTTTTCCGGCGGCTTTCAAAGCCAGCTGCCTGTTTCTCTTCCTCTGGACGAGTAAGGAACTTACCAAATGTCCTGGCGTGGTATGCTAAACCATGAACTTCCTGGCGGAAATGCGATTTCCTCAGGGAATAACTCGGCCCGCCGAGTGAACTCGCCCTGACCAATAGCCTCACGTGGCAACTTAGTACGCCCGGCGCACAGTTCATTGGTAAACACTGACTAAATAGTCAAGAATTACAAGAATGCGTGATCATTTACTATCTCTCTAGTCCAAATAGTCATTGCTAGTAAAACGCTTAAGGTCTTCAAGGGATAGTGACACCTTTGTCACAGGTAAGCAGTTCAAAGAATCAGAGAAACCTAAAAGCTTCTCTTAGTCAAGTCCAGTGGAAGGATAGAGTAGCAGTGGCTATAGCTAATTTTCTGGCAGACTTGAGGTAGGATGTATTAACACCTCTCAGGTTATCCTTATGAGAATTGATTCCTGGAAATGTATATTTCCAGATCTCAACACTTCAGTAGCAGTACCGGTGGCAGTTGGGTGAGCCGATTATGGCAAGGGGGGGTCCTAACACCATCATGCCTCGGTTTGACTTATGCGCTACTCCTACCTGTTCTCTCTTACCAGTTGTTGCACATAAATTATGTATAAAATGCGTTAAGTGCCTCGATTGTTCACAGGGATTATGGGTGTCGAAGAGATGCGCCGTGTGCTCAGAACTAAGAGCGGCGCTCATCGATAAGAGAGACCTTTCATGCCTTGCGGCTTTAAAAGAGATTAAGAGCTTGTTTAATGGGTATTCTGACATACGGAGCCCTGTATGTGTTTATTTAAGAGTTAGAGTTAAGAGTTGAAGGAGTGCCGAATTACCCAGGCGGCGAAGCAGACCAGCGAGCGAGGGAACCAGCTCGTCTCCATACCAGCAAACTAGCCTTCACACCTGCGTGCGTCATATGGGGGGGGAAATTTGATGGGTGATTGACGTCATTACACAACCTGGCCCCTCTTTTCGGACCCTGCAAACTACTTCGATGACCCGACGCTATGACGATCATCGATGCCATTGGACCACGCATCTTCTACGCAACTAGAATAGCTGTGATTGGGGCGCGCACCATCCCAGCCTCCTGATTCGTTCCTACACCATCATTGCATAGTATATAAGACCCGAGTAGTGGGCATTCAAATCAGTCACATTTGTAGTTGGGAAGGTGAACTTGCAGCTGGAGGAAGACGGGGTGAAGTATTATAATGGGATTGTGACTGTCAGTCAGATTATATAAGTGTGTGTTAAGTGTGTTCGGTGTAAACACTTATGTTGGTTAGTGAGATATGTGATTGGGAATTAACGTTAACGCTACTATTATGTACTTAACTATTTTAGTTGACTGACTTGTGGACTAAAGCAACTCTTTAAGTAATTGGGTTATGATAAAAGTAATACTATTTTTTTATATTAATATTTACGAGTTCTTTCATTTTCTTTTAATTAAGCTTACATTGCTGGTAAGTACAAGAACGGTGATACTATTGTCTCATATTAGTAATATCGCCTTAGACTAACAGGGCTGTTTTAATGTTACTTCTAGTGATTTCCTAAGCTGAAGAAAATTATTTTAGCTTCAAAATATTATTTTTGCTTTTCATATTATTTGAGTGAGACCTGAATCGAATCTATGAAGCGATCCTGTAGCTTAATTTACTCATAATCAAACCTCAATGTTACGTGGTTAAGAAAATACATTTATCTAATTATTAAATATATATCTAACTTTTTATGTGACTTTGATATTAATCCTGATAATAATAATATAATACTAGTAACGTAAGACAAGAACCAAGAATAATAACTACATTAAATATAAATAAAAGGACATGATATAAGAAAACTATCTATTCATTTCAAAGAGGGTAAGAGACAGAAATATTCTTACCTTAATATTTATCTGTCAAGACTTGATATATAATTAATAGTCCTTCTTTAGATATAACTTATTCGGTTCATAACCGATGCCTACTAAGCTTCGGTTAAATAATAATTCTTTATAAATACTACATGACTTTAATTAGTTTCAGTATTTTTTCATAATTAAAGAGTATCAGTCAATAAAGGGTACCAAGTCCTAAGTTCCAAAAGGAAAGGAAGCAACAACAGGACATAATTTTATTAGATTTTACTTTTGTTTTGCCTTCAGCTGACTGATACCTTAATATATATCTCTGTGCTATCTAGTTTCATCAAGTTAACCACTTGAGGATCAAGATACATAACAGAAGAGTGGCGACCTTGCCAGGATTCGTTTGATACAGTTTCACTCAGTTTCATTACCGTTTCACTACTTAAAAATCAAATATTAATCATGCCTGATCTAATTAATGACGAAGATGCTCGGGTTTTCATAGAATCAGAACCCACAGCCCCTGATATTGACCGTCTATCAAAATCCGAACTGAAAGTGCTTGCCTCACATCTCCAGTTAACTGTCTCAAACATGTCCAAAGTAGAGGTGGCTCAGACCATAAAATCCCACCTGTTCCCTGTAAAAGGCGGGGAGGGTGACGGAGCAGTTGGTGGGATCCCGAGTAAACCTAACCGACTTCATGATCCATTACCACCTGGTTTTACCGTTGATCAATTATTCGAACTAGAACTAGCCAGAATAAAGACCGAACATTATCAATATCAATATCGTACGGCTCAACTAAATGTCAATACAAATGCTCACTTAATTGTTCCCCCTATGGGATTGACTATGACCAGTGTCATTCCACATTTCACTGAGGATAATGTCCAGGATTTCTTTGTTTTGTTTGAGGAAGTTGCTGGAAGTATGAGGTGGACAAGAGATCAATGGCCTTTTGTGTTACAAACCGTTTTGACAGGGCAGGCTCGAGCCACGTATTTGTCAGAAGTTGCAGAGGTTAGGCAGGATTATGACAATCTCAAAGAAGCTATCCTAAAAACCTATCAATTACAGCCTGAGGCTTACAGGCAATCTTTCCGTAAAAAACAGGAGAAAGTAGAAGAAACCCATAAGGTATTTGCCAGGACCATGACTAAAACTTTCAATCATTGGGTCAAGAGTAAGAAAGTCACAAGCTACAACGATCTGAAGGAGTTGGTCCTGTTAGAAAATTTCCTATGGAAAATTGATTTTTCTGTAGCCTATCATTTGAGGGGGAAAAAGGTAGATTGTCTTGCCGACGCCGCTGACATGGCTGACACATACGTGCTCAACAACAAATTTTGTGGAAAGAAGCCCTACGATAATTCTAGTTCTAATTCTAAGTATCCCAATCACAAATCTGACAGACCCAGTCACAAGCCTGTAACGTCTTCCCCAGCTAGCCAAAATAGAATTGTTCCCCCAACTAAAAATGCGACTCAGGGCAATGATAACAGAGGTGGGGCCCAAAGTAATAGTAATGCTCAAAGAGGGAATGTTCCCGTATCCCCTAAAGTATGTACTTTTTGTGGCAAGAGAGGCCACCTAGCTTATCAGTGCTGGGCCAAGGAGAGAACCGAGAGATCGGGGCAGACAGTTGCCGCCGTATCTCAAACACCATATGTGCCTTTAATGCAGGACTCCCGACAGAAGGAGTACCTAGCACCAAAAGTTCCTTTAATACAGGACTCTCGACAGAAGGAGTACCTAGCAGCTAACGTAAACTATCTAGACAGGGGTGTAGTAGCATGCGTGGTGTAATCCACTAGGGTTAAGCCAATAATAATTTCTCCATCAGTGCAGGACAGTTACCGTCCCTTTATTTCATCTGGCAACGTGAGATTAAATGGTTGCATGCATGAGGTAAAAATTCTGAGAGACACAGGTTCTACTAGCACCCTCATGGTGAATCCTTACACTGAGTGCCCACCTGGCGAACCAGTTGTTGTTGTTGTTGTTCCCCAAGCTGCCTGGCCGAACAGCCCCAAGGCCCCGAGCAAGGCCAAGGCCATAACCGAGCATCCCTACAGAATCCTCCCTGCCGACCACAATAAAGCCTGGGTGACCGAAGCCACTCCATGGCGGGGAGCTGAGGAGGGTGCAGAAACGCCCGGGAAACCAAAGCCCCACCCAGGGCCCTGTGCCCCTCAGCAATTATGAAGAGAAAGTTAAGGGGCAAAGGAAAAATGTGACGCTTTGGCTTCCAATCTTGGTAGATTGGGAGGTCAATCCACGGAAGAGACGCCGTCACTTGAGATCTAGAAAATATATAAGTAAAAGGAACAGTCAGAGTAAGCTATGGGTATGGCAGAGATCGCTCAGTTCTCACTCTGATAGACCAGCCCATCACCACTGATAGACCAGCCCATCACCATCACTGGCGAACCAGTTATAATGAGAGGTGCTGGAGGCCAATTTTATGTATACTTGGTAAAAGGCGAAATTGAATGTGAGTTACTACAGGGTGAGGCCACCATAGCTTTGTGTAGGTCCCAAGATAGATATCCCTGTGCCCGGGGTAACACTCCTTTTGGGGAATGATGTAGCAGGTGAGAAGGTCCGACCAGACCCCATTTTGTCACTTTCCCCTGTTAACGAGCCACTAACCGGTGAGCTCGAAAAGGAGATGCCAACAGTTTTCCCTGTGTGTGCTGTCACACGTTCAATGTCTCAAGTAGCAGTTCCCTCAGACAGAAATGTACCGATTGTAAGAGTTGATGAAAGGGATGATGAGAGTGTGAATGGCGCTCCAACTGTGCCTGATGATGTGACTGAGGTGGATTTATATGACACCTTTATGGCTCATCTTGACCCTAACGATGACCATGAAACCCCTCCAAATTGTCCTAGTGGCCTGGTAGAGCTACAGAAAGATGATAGAGAATGCAAGGAGTTAGCTGCCAGGGCCGTGAGTGAAGAGGAATGTGAGAAGGAGGGTGGTGAATGTTTCTACCTCAAAGGAGGAGTATTTTGGCGTAGATGGAGACAGCCACACACACCAATCGATGACGGGGCCTGGGACGTCCATCAAGTAGTAGTCCCCAAACCTTGTCATAGAGATATCTTGGAAATGGCACATTGTATACCATTGGCAGGACACCTAGGTGTGAGAAAAACTCTAGACAGAATCAGAGCCCACTTTCACTGGCCAGGAATGCGTGCAGATGTAGTGGAGTTTTGTAGAGTGTGTCAAACCTGCCAGATGACAGGAAAACCCAATCAGAAGGTGCCTGTACATCCTCTGGTGCCCTTGCCCGTCTTCGAGAATCCTTTTACTCGGGTGGTAGTGGACATTGTAGGCCCATTGCCTAAGACTTCCCAAGGTAACATTTATTTATTAACGATTGTGGACATGGCAACTCGCTACCCAGAGGCTATAACCTTAAGGACTACCTCTGCTCCAACTGTGATCAAGGAACTGCTCAAATTCTTCACCAGAATGGGTTTCCCCCATGAGGTGCAAAGTGATCAAGGAACTAATTTTACCTCAAATATTTTTCAGCAGTCCCTGAAGGACTTGGGTATCGAGCATGTGAAGTCGAGCACCTACCACCCAGAGAGTCAAGGGGTTCTCGAACGGTATCATCAAACTTTGAAAGCCATGTTACGTAAATATTGTACAGAGACCGGAGTTGAGTGGGATAAGGGGGTACCTTTTCTTTTATTTGCTACTCGTGAGGTTCCAACAGAATCCCTGGGTTTTTCCCCTAATGAGCTAGTTTTCGGTCACCAGGTAAGAGGTCCTTTGCAACTATTGCAGGATAGCCTAGTTGGCCAGGATGGGAACCAAAACCTCCTCAGGTATGTTTCAGATTTCAAAACCCGGCTGAGATCCTCATGTGAGTTTGCAGCTCAAAACTTGACAGTGGCTAAAAGCTCCATGAAGAACTGGTATGACAGAAAAGCCCGTGAGAGGGAGTTTCAGCCCGGTGATGAGGTTTTGGTCCTTGTCCCCCTTTTTGGCCAACCTTTATCTGCCAAGTTCAGGGGCCCATATAAGATCATTCAGAGGGTGATCATTACCGATTATCTAGTAACTACCCCAGACAGGAGAAAGCCTACGCAAGTATTCCATATAAATATGTTGAAACCCTACCATAGGTCCCCTGATTCCTCTCCTCCAGATTCCCCCACTGTGGCAGTGAATGTCAGGGCCTGTGGACAGCCTGGTGCGGACGAAGTCTTCAGTTCTCTTATTGACCCGCAACAGACTGTTCCAGAGCCTGAAGGTATCCATGCAGACTTTGACTTGTCGTGTAGCCTATCCAACTTTAAGTATAACTCAGTAGCTTGGGGGGAATTACCATCTAAACTATGACATCTTCCCACTGATCAAGCGAACCAACTAATCTCTGTTTTATCTCAATCTCCCAGTGTGTTCCGTGATACTCCAGGGCTCACTTCTTTGGCCATGCAAGACATCGATGTTGGGGATGCAACACCCATTAAACTATCCCCCTACCGTGTCTCACCACAACGCAGGAGTATACTGCAGGTCGAGCTTGACTTCATGTTGTCAAACGAGCTGATCGCTAGGGCCTTAAGCCAGTGGAGTAGTCCGGTCATACTTGTGCCAAAGCCAGACGGGAGCCATAGGTTATGGATGGACTATAGGCAAGTTAATGCTGTCACAAAGAACGATACCTACCCACTGCCACGGATCGACGACTGCATTGACCAGATTGGTACAGCCACCTATGTCAGCAAGATTGACTTAATGAAGGGATATTGGCAAGTAGCTCTCACCCCTAGAGCGAGGGATATATCATGCTTTGTAGTCAATAATCAAGCCTTCTGCTGTAACGTAATGCCCTACGGCTTAAAAAACGCTCCAGCTACATTCCAGTGCCTCATGAATTTGGTGACTGAAGGGGTACCTGGATGCGTTGTCTACATCGATGATATTCTCATCTTTTCACAGTCATCGGAGGAGCATCATTACCAACTTAGATTGCTGTTCTTAAATCTTGGTGATGCCAATCTGGTGGTAAATCTTAAGAAATGCACCTTTGTAAAGAGTACGGTCCAGTATCTGGGATATACGGTAGGTCAGGGGCAGGTTGCACCTCCTCAAGCAAAGGTAGAGTCTATTTTAGAATTCCAAACTCCTAGCACTAAGAAACAAATCCAAAGGTACCTAGGAATGATTGGTTATTATAGACGTTTCATCTTAAACTTTTCTAGGCTAACAGCTCCCCTGACAGATCTTCTCCGTAAGGATGTGAAGTTTGAGTGGTCCTCCGAATGTGAGGGGGCCTTTAATGCTACCAAATATATTTTATCAAATTATCCTGTACTCCGAGCTCCTGATTTTAACAAATCTTTTTCCCTAGCAGTGGATGCGAGCAATACCGGGGTTGGTGCAGTATTGCTACAGGAAGACGACTGTGAAGTATTGCATCCTGTGTGCTATTTTAGTAAAAAATTAAATTCTGCTCTACGTAACTATTCAGTCATTGAGAAGGAGCTGTTAGCATTAATTTTATCCCTTCAATACTTTGCTGTCTATGTGCAATCTGCCTCTGGTGCCATCACTGTGTATACTGACCATCACCCCTTAACATTTTTGCATAAGTTCCAAAATAAAAACCAACGACTGACCAGGTGGAGTTTGTTGCTGCAGGAATACTCCCTGGATGTTAAACATATTAAGGGGGTCCAGAACGTGCTAGCCGATTGCTTATCACGTATATATTAAAGATTGCATTTACCAGGTTGGCCTCATACAGCAGTAAGATTAACTTAATAAGAGGATTTTGGCAATTAGCTCTCCCTTGTAGCGAGGTAATTATCATGGTTTCGTAGTGCGCTTTCAAGCCTTCAGCTGTGAGATAATGCCTTGCAGTTCGAATAACGCTCCAGCTACGTTCCGGCTATGTTCTGATGTGGTACCTGGAGACGTTGCCTACTTTGGGTGATATCCTTATTATATCCTCATTATAATCTTGCTGTTGCCAATCTGGTGGTGAATCTAATGATGTATTATGTATATTATGTACTATACTCCTTAAACTCTTTTCTAGGGGGGTGGTCTGACATACGGAGCCCTGTATGTATTTATTTAAGAGTTAGAGTTAAGAGTTGAAGGAGTGCCGAATTACCCAGGCGGCGAAGCAGACCAGCGAGCGAGGGAACCAGCTCGTCTGCATACCAGCAATCTAGCCTTCACACCTGCGTGGTCATATGGGGGTGTGGTGAGGGGGGGGGGATTTGATGGGTGATTGACGTCATTACACAACCTGGCCCCTCCTTTCGGACCCTGCAAACTACTTCGATGACCCGACGCTATGACGATCATCGATGCCATTGGACCACGCATCTGCTACGCAACTAGAATAGCTGTGATTGGGGCGCGCACCATCCCCGCCTCCTGATTCGTTCCTACACCATCATTGCATAGTATATAAGACCCGAGTAGTGGGCATTCAAATCAGTCACATTTGTAGTTGGGAAGGTGAACTAGCAGCTGGAGGAAGACGGGGTGAAGTATTATAATGGGATTGTGACTGTCAGTCAGATTATATAAGTGTGTGTTAAGTGTGTTCGGTGTAAACACTTATGTTGGTTAGTGAGATATGTGAATGGGAATTAACGTTAACGCTACTATTATGTACTTAACTATTTTAGTTGACTGACTTGTGGACTAAAGCAACTCTTTAAGTAATTGGGTTATGATACAAGTAATACTATTGTTTTATATTAATACTTACGAGTTCTTAAATTGTCTTTTAATTAAGCTTACATTGCTGGTAAGAACAATAACGGTGATACTATTGTCTCATATTAGTAATATCACCTTAGACTAACAGGGCTGTTTTAATGTTACTTCTAGTGATTTCCTAAGCTGAAGAAAATTCTTTTAGCTTCAAAATATTATTTTTGCTTTTCATATGATTTGAGTGAGACCTGAATCGAATCTATGAAGCGATCCTGTAGCTTAATTTACTCATAATCAAACCTCAATGTTACGTGGTTAAGAAAATACATTTATCTAATTATTAAATATATATCTAACTTTTTATGTGACTTTGATATTAATCCTGATAATAATAATATAATACTATTAACGTAAGACAAGAACCAAGAATAATAACTACATTAAATATAAATAAAAGGACATGATATCAGAAAACTATCTATTCATTTCAAAGAGGGTAAGAGACAGAAATATTCTTACCTTAATATTTATCTGTCAAGACTTGATCTATAATTAACAGTCCTTCTTTAGATATAACTTATTCGGTTCATAACCGATGCCTACTAAGCTTCGGTTAAATAATAATTCTTTATAAATACTACATAACTTTAATTAGTTTCAGTATTTTTTTCATAATTAAAGAGTATCAGTCAATAAAGGTAACCAAGTCCTAAGATCCAAAAGAAAAGGAAGCAACAACAGGACATAATTTTATTAGATTTTACTTTCGTTTTGCCTTCAGCTGACTGATACCTTAATACCTCTGTGCTATCTAGTTTCATCAAGTTAACCACTTGAGGATCAAGATACGTAACAGAAGAGTGGCGACCTTGCCAGGATTCGTTTGATACAGTTTCACTCAGTTTCATTACCGTTTCACTACTTAAAAATCAAATATTAATCATGCCTGATCTAATTAATGACGAAGATGCTCGGGTTTTCATAGAATCAGAACCCACAGCCCCTGATATTGACCGTCTGTCAAAATCCGAACTGAAAGTGCTTGCCTCACATCTCCAGTTAACTGTCTCAAACATGTCCAAAGTAGAGGTGGCTCAGACCATAAAATCCCACCTGTTCCCTGTAAAAGGCGGGGAGGGTGACGGAGCAGTTGGTGGGATCCCGAGTAAACCTAACCGACTTCATGATCCATTACCACCTGGTTTTACCGTTGATCAATTATTCGAACTAGAACTAGCCAGAATAAAGACCGAACATTATCAATATCAATATCGTACGGCTCAACTAAATGTCAATACAAATGCTCCCTTAATTGCTTCCCCTCTGGGATTGACTATGACCAGTGTCATTCCACATTTCACTGAGATTAATGTCCAGGATTTCTTTGTTTTGTTTGAGAAAGTTGCTGGAAGTATGAGGTGGACAAGAGATCAATGGCCTTTTATGTTACAAACCGTTTTGACAAGGCAGGCTCGACCCACGTATTTGTCAGAAGTTGCGGAGGTTAGGATTATGACAATCTCAAAGAAGCTATCCTAAAAACCTATCAATTACAGCCTGAGGCTTACAGGCAATCTTTCCGTAAAAACCAGAAGAAAGTAGAAGAAACCCATAAGGTATTTGCCAGGACCATGACTAAAACTTTCAATCATTGGGTCAAGAGTAAGAAAGTCACAAGCTACAACGATCTGAAGGAGTTGGTCCTGTTAGAACATTTCCTATGGAAAATTGATTCTTCTGTAGCCTATCATTTAAAGGGGAAAAAGGTAGATTGTCTTGCCGACGCTGCTGACATGGCTGACACATACGTGCTCAACAACAAATTTCGTGGAAAGAAGCCCTACGATAATTCTAGTTCTAATTCTAAGTATCCCAATCACAAATCTGACAGACCCTGTCACAAGCCTGTAACGTCTTCCCCAGCTAGCCAAAATTGAATTGTTCCCCCAACTAAAAATGCGACTGAGGGCAATGATAACAAAGTAATAGGAATGCTCAAAGAGGGAATGTTCCCGTATCCCCTAAAGTATGTACTTTTTGTGGCAAGAGAGGCCACCTAGCTTATCAGTGCTGGGCCAAGGAGAGAACCGAGAGATTGGGGCAGACAGTTGCCGCCGTATCTCAAACTCCATATGTGCCTTTAATGCAGGACTCCCGACAGAAGGAGTACCTAGCACCAAAAGTTCCTTTAATACAGGACTCCCGACAGAAGGAGTACCTAGCAGCTAACGTAAACTATCTAGACAGGGGTGTAGTAGCATGCGTGGTGCAATCCACTAGGGTTAAGCCAATAATAATTTCTCCATCAGTGCAGGACAGTTACCGTCCCTTTATTTCATCTGGCAACGTGAGATTAAATGGTTGCATGCATGAGGTAAAAATTCTGAGAGACACAGGTTCTACTAGCACCCTCATGGTGAATCCTTACACTGAGTGCCCACCTGGCGAACCAGTTGTTGTTGTTGTTGTTGTTGTTGTTCCCCAAGCTGCCTGGCCGAACAGCCCCAAGGTCCCGAGCAAGGCCATAACCGAGCATCCCTACAGAATCCTCCCTGCCGACCACAATAAAGCCTGGGTGACCGAAGCCACTCCATGGCGGGGAGCTGAGGAGGGTGCAGAAACGCCCGGGAAACCAAAGCCCCACCCACGGCCCTGTGCCCCTCAGCAATTATGAAGAGAAAGTTAAGGGGCAAAGGAAAAATGTGACGCTTTGGCTTCCAATCTTGGTAGATTGGGAGGTCAATCCACGGAAGAGACGCCGTCACTTGAGATCTAGAAAATATATAAGTAAAAGGAACAGTCAGAGTAAGCTATGGGTATGGCAGAGATCGCTCAGTTCTCACTCTGATAGACCAGCCCATCACCACTGATAGACCAGCCCATCACCATCACTGGCGAACCAGTTATAATGAGAGGTGCTGGAGGCCAATTTTATGTATACTTGGTAAAAGGCGAAATTGAATGTGAGTTACTACAGGGTGAGGCCACCATAGCTTTGTGTAGGTCCCAAGATATCCCTGTGCCCGGGGTAACACTCCTTTTGGGGAATGATGTAGCAGGTGAGAAGGTCCGACCAGACCCCATTTTGTCACTTTCCCCTGTTATCGAGCCACTAACCAGTGAGCTCGAAAAGGAGATGCCAACAGTTTTCCCTGTGTGTGCTGTCACACGTTCAATGTCTCAAGTAGCAGTTCCCTCTGACAGAAATGTACCGATTGTAAGAGTTGATGAAAGGGATGATGAAAGTGTGAATGGCACTCCAACTGTGCCTGATGATGTGACTGAGGTGGATTTATCTGACACCTTTATGGCTCATCTTGACCCTAACGATGACCATGAAACCCCTCCAAATTGTCGTAGTGGCCTGGTAGAGCTACAGAAAGATGATAGAGAATGCAAGGAGTTAGCTGCCAGGGCCGTGAGTGAAGAGGAATGTGAGAAGGAGGGTGGTGAATGTTTCTACCTCAAAGGAGGAGTATTTTGGCGTAGATGGAGACAGCCACACAGACCAATCGATGACGGGGCCTGGGACGTCCATCAAGTAGTAGTCCCCAAACCTTGTCATAGAGATATCTTGGAAATGGCACATTGTATACCATTGGCAGGACACCTAGGTGTGAGAAAAACTCTAGACAGAATCAGAGCCCACTTTCACTGGCCAGGAATGCGTGCAGAAGTAGTGGAGTTTTGTAGAGTGTGTCACACCTGCCAGATGACAGGAAAACCCATTCAGAAGGTGCCTGTACATCCTCTGGTGCCCTTGACCGTCTTCGAGAATCCTTTTACTCGGGTGGTAGTGGACATTGTAGGCCCATTGCCTAAGACTTCCCAAGGTAACATTTATTTATTAACGATTGTGGACATGGCAACTCGCTACCCAGAGGCTATAACCTTAAGGACTACCTCTGCTCCAACTGTCATCAAGGAACTGCTCAAATTCTTCACCAGAATGGGTTTCCCCCATGAGGTGCAAAGTGATCAAGGAACTAATTTTACCTCAAATATTTTTAAACAGTCCCTGAAGGACTTGGGTATCGAGCATGTGAAGTCGAGCACCTACCACCCAGAGAGTCAATGGGTTCTCGAACGGTATCATCAAACTTTGAAAGCCATGTTACGTAAATATTGTACAGAGACCGGAGTTGAGTGGGATAAGGGGGTACCTTTTCTTTTATTTGCTACTCGTGAGGTTCCAACAGAATCCCTGGGTTTTTCCCCTAATGAGCTAGTTTTCGGTCACCAGGTAAGAGGTCCTTTGCAACTATTGCAGGATAGCCTAGATGGCCAGGATGGGAACCAAAACCTCCTCAGGTATGTTTCAGATTTCAAAACCCGGCTGAGATCCTCATGTGAGTTTGCAGCTCAAAACTTGACAGTGGCTAAAAGCTCCATGAAGAACTGGTATGACAGAAAAGCCCGTGAGAGGGAGTTTCAGCCCGGTGATGAGGTTTTGGTCCTGCTCCCCCTTTTTGGCCAACCATTATCTGCCAAGTTCAGGGGCCCATAAAAGATCATTCAGAGGGTGATCATTACCGATTATCTAGTAACTACCCCAGACAGGAGAAAGCCCACGCAAGTATTCCATATAAATATGTTGAAACCCTACCATAGGTCCCCTGATTCCTCTCCTCCAGATTCTCCCACTGTGGCAGTGAATGTCAGGACCTGTGGACAGCCTGGTGCGGACGAAGTCTTCAGTTCTCTTATTGACCCGCAACAGACTGTTCCAGAGCCTGAAGGTATCCATGCAGACTTTGACTTGTCGTGTAGCCTATCCAACTTTAAGTATAACTCAGTAGCTTGGGGGTAATTACCATCTAAACTATGTCATCTTCCCACTGATCAAGCGAACCAACTAATCTCTGTTTTATCTCAGTCTCCCAGTGTGTTCCGTGATACTCCAGGGCTCACTTCTTTGGCCGTGCAAGACATCGATGTTGGGGATGCAACACCCATTAAACTATGTGTCTCACCACAACGCAGGAGTATACTGCAGGTCGAGCTTGACTTCATGTTGTCAAACGAGCTGATCGCTAGGGCCTTAAGCCAGTGGAGTAGTCCGGTCATACTTATGCCAAAGCCAGACGGGAGCCATAGGTTATGGATGGACTATAGGCAAGTTAATGCTGTCACAAAGAACGATACCTACCCACTGCCACGGATCGACGACTGCATTGACCAGATTGGTACAGCCACCTATGTCAGCAAGATTGACTTAATGAAGGGATATTGGCAAGTAGCTCTCACCCCTAGAGCGAGGGAAATATCATGCTTTGTAGTCAATAATCAAGCCTTCTGCTGTAACGTAATGCCCTACGGCTTGAAAAACGCTCCAGCTACATTCCAGCGCCTCATGAATTTGGTGACTGAAGGGGTACCTGGATGCGTTGTCTACATCGATGATATTCTTCTCTTTTCACAGTCATGGGAGGAGCATCTTTACCAACTTAGATTGCTGTTCTTAAATCTTGGTGATGCCAATCTGGTGGTAAATCTTAAGAAATGCACCTTTGTAAAGAGTACGGTCCAGTATCTTGGATATACGGTAGGTCAGGGGCAGGTTGCACCTCCTCAAGCAAAGGTAGAGTCTATTTTAGAATTCCCAACTCCTAGCACTAAGAAACAAATCCAAAGGTACCTAGGAATGATTGGTTATTATAGACGTTTCATCTTAAACTTTTCTAGGCTAACAGCTCCCCTGACAGATCTTCTCCGTAAGGATGTGAAGTTTGAGTGGTCCTCCGAATGTGAGGGGGCCTTTAATGCTACCAAATATATTTTATCAAATTATCCTGTACTCCGAGCTCCTGATTTTAACAAATCTTTTTCCCTAGCAGTGGATGCGAGCAATACCGGGGTTGGTACAGTATTGCTACAGGAAGACGACTGTGAAGTATTGCATCCTGTGTGCTATTTTAGTAAAAAATTAAATTCTGCTCTACGTAACTATTCAGTCATTGAGAAGGAGCTGTTAGCATTAATTTTATCCCTTCAATACTTTGCTGTCTATGTGCAATCTGCCTCTGGTGCCATCACTGTGTATACTGACCATCACCCCTTAACATTTTTGCATAAGTTCCAAAATAAAAACCAACGACTGACCAGGTGGAGTTTGTTGCTGCAGGAATACTCCCTGGATGTTAAACATATTAAGGGGGTCCAGAACGTGCTAGCCGATTGCCTATCACGTATCTATTAAAGATTGCATTTACCAGGTTGGCCTCATACAGCAGTAAGATTAACTTAATGAGAGGATTTTGGCAATTAGCTCTCCCTTGTAGCGAGGTAATTATCATGCTTTCGTAGTGCGCTTTCAAGCCTTCAGCTGTGAGATAATGCCTTGCAGTTCGAATAACGCTCCAGCTACGTTCCGGCTATGTTCTGATGTGGTACCTGGAGACGTTGCCTACTTTAGGTGATATCCTTATTATATCCTCATTATAATCTTGCTGTTGCCAATCTGGTGGTGAATCTAATTGTGTATTATGTATATTATGTACTATACTCCTTAAACTCTTTTCTAGGGGGGAGGTCTGACATACGGAGCCCTGTATGTGTTTATTTAAGAGTTAGAGTTAAGAGTTGGAGGAGTGCCGAATTACCCAGGCGGCGAAGCAGACCCGCGAGCGAGGGAACCAGCTCGTCTGCATACCAGCAATCTAGCCTTCACACCTGCGTGGTCATATGGGGGGGGGGGGGAATTTGATGGGTGATTGACGTCATTACACAACCTGGCCCCTCCTTTCGGACCCTGCAAACTACTTCGATAACCCGACGCTATGACGATCATCGATGCCATGGGACCACGCATCTGCTACGCAACTAGAATAGCTGTGATTGGGGCGCGCACCATCCCCGCCTCCTGATTCGTTCCTACACCATCATTGCATAGTATATAAGACCCGAGTAGTGGGCATTCAAATCAGTCACATTTGTAGTTGGGAAGGTGAACTAGCAGCTGGAGGAAGACGGGGTGAAGTATTATAATGGGATTGTGACTGTCAGTCAGATTATATAAGTGTGTGTTAAGTGTGTTCGGTGTAAACACTTATGTTGGTTAGTGAGATATGTGAATGGGAATTAACGTTAACGCTACTATTATGTACTTAACTATTTTAGTTGACTGACTTGTGGACTAAAGCAACTCTTTAAGTAATTGGGTTATGATAAAAGTAATACTATTGTTTTATATTAATACTTACGAGTTCTTTCATTTTCTTTTAATTAAGCTTACATTGCTGGTAAGAACAAGAACGGTGATACTATTGTTTCATATTAGTAATATCGCCTTAGACTAACAGGGCTGTTTTAATGTTACTTCTAGTGATTTCCTAAGCTGAAGAAAATTCTTTTAGCTTCAAAATATTATTTTTGCTTTTCATATTATTTGAGTGAGACCTGAATCGAATCAATGAAGCGATCCTGTAACTTAATTTACTCATAATCAAACCTCAATGTTACGTGGTTAAGAAAATACATTTATCTAATTATTAAATATATATCTAACTTTTTATGTGACTTTGATATTAATCCTGATAATAATAATATAATACTATTAACGTAAGACAAGAACCAAGAATAATAACTACATTAAATATAAATAAAAGGACATGATATAAGAAAACTATCGATTCATTTCAAAAAGGGTAAGAGACAGAAATATTCTTACCTTAATATTTATCTTTCAAGACTTGATATATAATTAATAGTCCTTCTTCACATATCACTTATTCGGTTCATAACCATAGCCTACTAAGCTTCGGTTAAATAATAATTCTTTATAAATAATACATGACTTTAATTAGTTTCAGTATTTTTTCATAATTAAAAAGTATCAGTCAATAAAGGATACCAAGTCCTAAGATCCAAAAGGAAATGAAGCAACAACAGGACATCATTTTATTAGATTTTACTTTCGTTTTGCCTTCAGCTGACTGATACCTTAATATATATCTCTGTGCTATCTAGTTTCATCAAGTTAACCACTTGAGGATCAAGATACGTAACAGTATGCAAAGGACGTGGCCCATAAGGCATTACACTGTGACAATGAGGCCCTGTGGGATCATCTAGTAATTAAATCTCCTTTAGTAAAATCTACTCCGGCCATGTCAACAAAACTAAAATTGAAAACTAAAGTGGTGAGTAGTGATAGTAGCGACAGTGAAAGTGCCGAGGAGACCCCCTCTGACCAGTCGAAGAGAAGACGGTCCCCTTGCCCGAGTACTAAGTCTCGGTCGAGATCACGGTCTCCCCATAGACAATCCCGTCATTCATCAGTTGAATCATCTAGGTCGACTAAACGATGGAGGGAGGATTCGGATTCATCGACAAAGCAATCTAGTTCAGGACATACTAGTGCAGGACATATAAGTGCCCGCACGGATGTCACGAAGCCGCGCCACCAGCCTACGCCGGGGTCGCGGCCACTTCCCTCCGCCTATACCCCCACATTACAAAGATCGGAGGTAGGAGCGGAGGGGATTGAGTTGAGTCCTAGGGATGTGAATAGTCAGTCCTTGAGTGAATCACATGACTTTACTTTTGCTATATCTAAGCTAAATTATGTAGCACGTAGAGCTCAGCCGATTGTGTCGAATAGGGTAATAGCCGAGAACTATGGGGGTTCTCAAACCTGCTCACGTCAAATTTATGATGACTCTCAGGTAATACCGGACTCCCAACCACCTGCAGAACAGGACCGGGGAGTCTGGAGACAATCGCTCTCACATCTAAATCCCTCTAGTAATAATCAGGCCATAACGGGGGAGAATACTAACTTAGACACACTTCCCTCATCTGTCCCAGATCTAATTTGGCCACCAGATAACCAGGTACCTGAAAACCGGCAACAAGCCGGAGGATCTTGATCTGTCCTCAGTTCAACAAGTGAACAATGAGGAGGAATCCGAAGGGAGCTCTCAATCCTCTAGGGGGTCCCACAGTAAATGTGTGACTACAGATGAACTTAATGACATTTTACATAAAATTATGCGACAATATGTTCCTACTACCTCAGGTCCTTCCACCAGTACCCCGGTAGCTCCCCCGATTGACTCTATGGTAAGACCTTTAGAACCTACCGGCATTAAACCACCCCAAGCTTCTTTTCCTCCACTTAACGTAAATCTGGCATCAGCCACAGCATGTAGCACAACAGTGCCTGCCTCCTTGACTACCTCTAAACTCTGTGTAATCGTGGATGTTACTCCTCCCCCTCTTGATAAACTCCCACAGAGGAGAGGCCCTATGCCCCTCCTGTATGGGTCAGACTACTCATGGATTCTGGCAATAGCACAGAAACCACATATGGCACAGCAGACCGTGTCGGGGGAGCTTCCGGTTCCTAGTGATTGGACCATTGAAGTAAGTAGGAGTAAGAAACTCAGAGCCAAAGATGTAGAGGGAAAGTTATTGGATGTTACTATTAAGGCAATACCCTATGTATACAGTGTTGATTTCTTCATATACTCTGCATCACCGGCTTTACCTCCTGCCTCAGCTGCACAACTTTTTGCAGACTGGGCACGATCGGACAGCATGAACAACATAAAGTCTCTCAATGCACTGACACGAGAATTGGATACAATTCCGGCGTTCGATCTAGGCCACAGTCCAGTCCTGCAGGTGGGGCAGGTAGGTGGGTAGGTGGGTAGGTGGGTAGGTGGGTAGGTGGGTAGGTCCGTGGGTTGAATGGGAAATAGAGGCGCAACAATTCGCAGCCACCATTACCTCGAAATCCTCCCATCAAATTCCCCAAGAGAACCACTTATGGGCTTCACTATCAGTTAATAAGGCCGGAGGGGTGTCGCCGGCTTTGTTTGACTTCTTAGCGGCCCCCAAACTCGTACTTTACAAATTGAGCGACCCCTTTTGTATTCCCCCTCCGGCCCACTTGGACAGAGATTTCAAGTTATGCAGTAAAGCACTTAGACTATTTTCCCAATATCTAGTAAGTCGCCAAGTTGCCCAGTCACTCACGAGAACCATTACAGCCATTTCGGATCAGAATGTACGGAAGGCCACGGAACTATCACGGAGGCTTCTGTTACAAAACTCCATTCAGTCCTTAGGTGATATAAGAATAGCTATCATGGAGGCGGTCAGCGCACGCCAGGACTTAAGAGTATACTTGGTAAAGAAGTTGCCGGAAGACGTAGGTCGCCGGGCAACACTCTCCCCAGTATTAACTGCCTCACTGCTTAATATGGATACATGGAGTGCAGTATTCAATATGGTAGACGTTCTAAGGCAGAGTACCTCCCAGCCTAGGAAGGAGTATTTTAAGAAACCGTACTCTAAACCAAAAGGCGGTAATAAGCCTCAAGCTCCTAGTGCTAAACAGTCCATTCGGGACCCTAGAGATCCCCAACAACAGGGAGGTACCCAGCACAACAGGGTAAACACTCAGGCAAGTGGGATAACAAAGGTAAGTCTCACAACAAGCCGCATCAGGGATCGACGTCTGCTAAAACCAGCCAGCCGTCTCATTCCACTACACCACCACCAAAAAACTAGTCAGTCACACTCTCGCTCTCCCGGGGCCTATCGCGGGCGAGATTGGATTCGAGAGTAGTCCCGGCGAACAGACCCAGTACAGAAACTGGGTCGTTCCAGGCATGCAGCAGGGCCTGGCCCCGACGAACGTGGGCCCAGACGGTGGTAAGCAAGGGCATCATTTGGCGGTGGCTCTGACGACGTCGTTTACGTCAAACTCAAGAGTTCAATCATGTTTCTTTAGAGGTGGAGTCACTTGTCCAAGAAATGATCACCAAGCATGTCATTGTCCCAGTAAATCCAACTTGCATTGTATTCACTTCCAGACTTTTTCTAGTGCCAAAGAGGGACAGTGTGCAGATGCGACCAGTAGTAGATCTCTCGTATCTGAACACTCATATTCACAATTCACCCTTCAGGATGCTTACAGTGAATCAAATCAGGCTCACACTTCCGCCGCAAGGTTGGATGTGCTCCCTAGACCTGAAAGATGCCTATTGGCATGTCCCCATAAACAAAAGTTTCCAAAAATTCCTCGCCTTGAGGATCAGGCAAGAGACTTATGTCTTTCAGAGATTACCCTTCGGGGATGAACCTGGCACCGAGAATTTTCACAAAGTTAGTCCGGCAAGCCCTTATACCTTTATTAGCTCAAGGGATCAAGGTGATGTGATATCTAGACGACTGGCTGGTAGTGGCAGAGTCAGAGAGTTTATGTCAGATTCATGTAAACAAAGTCATATATCATGTACAGACCCTAAAGTTCAAGGCCAACTTGGCAAAGTCTCTCCTTGTACCCACACAGGAAATCCAATGGATAGGGCTGGTCTGGGACACAGCCAATCTGACTCTCACTCAGAGTGTGGACAATCGCAACAGATTTCGCAGGAAACTGTTTCGTTTTCTCCACAGTCTGAATACGACGAGAACGACATGGGAGTCCCTGGTCGGTTCTCTCAATTGGATCCAATTAACTGTGAAGTTGGGCCGGCTGAAAGTAAAGAGGTTAATCATGGAAGGCAACAAATTCTTCCCGCTTTTGCCGGCGGAAAAATTATGGACCATTCCTCCATTAATTCACAGCTTACTGTCGGTTTGGGCGAAGAAGGAAATATTGCACTCAATAATGACGTGGGTTTCTCCTCCGCCTACGGTATGGGTAGACACAGATGCTTCAGGGACAATAGGCTGGGGATATCAGTCAAGCCTAGGCCACCAGGGCCAAGGTCTTTGGTCCCCAGACATGAACTTTCATATAAACCAACAAGAACTCCTAGTCCCACTATTTTTCCTTCAAACTCACGGCTCTTCATTACAGGGGAAGTCAATTGCGTTTCGAATGGACAACTTGAATGTGGTACACTGCATTCAAAAGCAAGGGTCAACAAGGTCTCGAAGGTTGCTGGAATTGTCAGAACAGATTTTTGCTCTAGCCGAATCGCTGAGGATTTATCTACATGCATCTTATCTCCCGGGCGTAGCGAACGTCTGGGCAGACGCTCTATCCCGGAGACAGAGCACCTCAGTAGAATGGGCAATCAAACAAAACATCTTCAACAATATGATTGCAGAGCCATACCGTCCACAAGTGGATCTATTTGCGTCAGAAGGGAACCACAGACTTCCTCTCTACCTAACCCGCCAGGAAATAACCTCGGCAGGGGGTCCCAACGCATTATCAGAGGACTGGAACAAGTGGACTTCTATCTATCTTTTTCCTCCTCCAGACGCTTCACCCATCTGTCAGGTACTTCACAAACTACGGGGTTACCGAGGCCTAGTCTCGATGATCGCGCCACTATGGCCGGCTCAGTTGTGGTATCACCAGTTGAAAATATGGTGCGAGAACCCGGTACTACTCCCGGTCTCGTCCTTCTACTTGGAAACAATTGGCAACCAAAAGACCTCGCTGACTTTTGCCTTATGGACATTCAAAATGCCAAATGGCTAATCCAGTATGGAGAGAGTGTTACAAACAAATTTCTTAATCAGTATACTATGTCCACCAGGAGACAGTACCGATCCCATTGGAAAGCGTTCACAACCTGGATAGTGGAGACAGCACAAACAGACGCCTCAGTGGCTCTCATTTTTAAATACCTAGATTATTTGTTTGACCATAAACGCTTCTCGGTAGTGACACGAAAGAATCACTTGTCAGCCATTAGAACCACCTTTTTCGACCTCACTGGTCTATCCATACCGCAGGCAGAAGAAAAAGGCTTCATGAGGGCATGTTTCATGCTACGCCCACCACCACGCCAGCTCATGCCTACCTGGTCGCTAGACAAAGCCTTGTCGTTGCTTCACTCACGCAAATGAAACCATGCGCCGGATTTTGATTCAGTATTAAAGAAGGCTGTGTTCCTGATGGATTTAGTGACAGGAAACAGAGTATCTGAGCTGGCGGCGATGAGCAACGAATCCAACTGCCTCAGGTTTGGTAGACTGACCGAACATGTACAAATTGCCCCGTCTCCCACGTTCATTGCAAAGAATGAACATGGTGATCATGTATTCTCAGAATTTACTGTCCCGGCGCTGAAAAGAGGACACACGCATCATCTTTTATGCCCGGTACAAGCTTTACTTAAGTTTATGAGGGTGGCACAACCTCAACAACCAAGCTTCCTATGGGTCAAACAAACAGGGAATCGCATCACGAGACGGATATTAGCTTCTTTACTCGTAGATGTAATCAGGGAAAGTAATCCTGGCATAGTGGGCAGAGATCATGATATGAGAAAGTGGGCAGTTTCTCTTAGATTCATGCAAAATTATTCAGTGGACGACATAGCTAACACAAAGCTGTGGGCGTCCAACAATACTTTCTTGACGCGATACCTGTTGGTGGCCCTGGATAAACCAAAACTAACCTGTGTGGCGTTACGGCAATGGGTCTAGTAGTCCATGTGCTATTACTAATTAAGTGTTAATCTTAAATGGTGAAGAGGAGTGCTAGATAGTTCAAAGACCCCTAGAACCCTCCGCCGGATATTGTGATGAGTTCCCGAGCTGTGATACTTAATAGTCGGGCTGGTTCTACAGCTCAAAAGATTTTATTTTAGTTAATATCTATCTTAGTACAACTATATAGTATAAACAATATGTACAAACAAATATAGAATGTACAAATAGTTTTAAGGCCAGTATATAATCCAAAGAATTATAGGTCTTTACCTGTTTGAAAGGGAATAAGAATATGTCCCCAAACAAACATTAGACGGATCGATCGCAGAGTGCAAAATAATCCAGTCACCTATAAGCAGATCTTCTTTGAATTAACGCACTGCTTCCTTTTTCCATTTTTATATACATTGTATTTAAACAATAAAGACTTAAATTGTTATACAGATTCTTTGTCTCTACCTGAGGTAATTTGTTAGTGTGTTGATATTGTCACGAATGTCCCCCTCCAGTCTTAAGATATCAGGCATATCGTCAATGATGGAGGGGCCACTAATAAATTATAGGTTTGATTCCCGGAGGTAAGAAAGAAAACCTAATATTTAGTAGGGGCCCCGTAATCATTGACGATGTAGGGCCCTCCCGTCCATCCCCTTCCCATTCGCTTGATGTCTTGAGGTGAATCTTAATATAAGAACATAAGAAAGTATGGCGGCTCAGGGAGCAGCGACAAGGAACCCCACACAAGAAATCCACGAGATGGAAAGCTATAGTATAACAATTATTAAGTATATATTTTTTTATTTTATTTTACGAAGGTTTTTTTGTAGAGAGTACCCAATCATAAGACGACTCCATAAGAGAATAAGCGTTACCCTTATGAAGTGTACTCCGTTCTCCCCGCGGCGGAAGATTCAAACTGGCTACCGCGGGCGCTTAAATGGAGGCTATTATATTAGTAGGTACATCGTCAAAGATTACGGGGCCCCTACTAAATATTAGGTTTTCTTTCTTCCCTCCGGGAATCAAACCTATAATTTAGACACACTTTCAAGGCGAAAATATACCGTGCACCATAAAAAAAAAAAAAAAAAAAAAAAAAAACTTACGACGGTTGGTCAGAGGGTCACACCAATTAGCTGAGCGTCTATCTGGAGAACGTAAGGGAAAATCTTTAGTTGACTCTTTGTTATTTCTTTTGTATCTATGTGCTGGATGAATATTATATTTTTCAATTCCATCGCATTAGAAATGATTCATAGATTAAAACAAAAACAAATATGACATAGTTACGTTAATGTATAAGGGAGATAGATAGATGCATTAGATAGATAGATAGACAGAGAGTTGCTAGGTCCAAGCGATTGATAAATTGCGAACATAAAATTTAATGAGACAGACATAAGTTATTTGTATTGACTCTCTTTGTAATTTTATTATGTATGTGCTATCTATCTATCTATCTATATACTCAGGCCCAATCCCCACTTTTCCTATTAATTATTATTTTTTGTTTTGCTGACTCAAGACAGAGCCAGAATAGGGACAACACAAAACACAACAGAATACAATGAACACACAAAAACAAATTACGAATTCACACACATCTAGGTCATCCAGGAGAAGACCCAGAGATCAGGGTCACCAAGGTCCCTCCAGCACTCCCCAGACCCCCGGGGGGGGGGGGGGGGACCACTCGGAGAAGTTCCGATCTCGGCAGGTAAACATGCCTGCGGAGTCGAAGCCACAAGCCCGCCCACCTCACTTCCAGGCGCACCCTTCATATAAGCCGTCTCCCCGGGCCAGGCACCTGATGGACTATTATCTAGTCCAACCTGCGCCCGACCCCTTCCCCCAAATGACCACGTGTTCACTCATCTATTCACAAGCATTCTCCATTCATTCCTGTTTATTACCACTTCCCTTGCCTGATCTATAGTCATTCCTCTATCATCCAAAGCTTGTCTTACACAGTCTCTCCATCTCAATGGGGGTCTTCCTGCTCTTCTATCTCCCCTTGTATCTGACTCACATATTCTCTTTGTAAGCCTTTCGTCTTCCATTCGTTCAACATGATCATACCAGCTCAGCACCCTTCTGTCCACTCTGGCTGATAAATGTTCGTGCTGCCCCACTCTCCTACGTATCTCTTCATTCCTCAATCTGTCTCTATGAGTAACTCCACAAATACTCCTCAAGCAGCACATCTCCATCACATCCAGCTTTCTTCTCTCCTTTTCCTTCAGAGCCTATGTCTCAGCCCCATACATCACTGTTGGCACACAATTCCCTGATACATTGCACTTTTACTTTCATTCCGAGATTTATCGTCTTCCACATACTTCCCATTGCTCCGAAAACCTTCCTCCTTCTGTTTTACCTCCATTTCCATACCACCAACCCTGCTTATCGTTCCTCCTAGATATTTAAAACACTCTACTTGTTCCAATATTTCCCCATCCAGCCTCACATCTAGATTCATCCTACGATCACCCCTATTACACTCCATTACTTTTCTTTTATTGACGTTCACCTTCAGTTTCCTCGTCCCACACACCACACCAAACTCTTTGACTACCCGCTGCAGTATCTCCTCAGAATCCGCCACCAATGCTGTGTCATCAGCGAACAGCAACTGATTCAACTCCCAATCTCTACCATTCTTTCCTACTAAGCCCAATCTTCTTCCCATAGTTCTCATTTTTACCTCCCTCACCACACCATCCACAAACATATTACACAGCCACGGTGACATTACACAACCCTGTCGCAAACCTACCTTTACCTCAAACCATTCACTTAACTCACCATTTCCTACACTAACACCCGCTCTGCTCCCTTCATAAAAACTCTTAACTGCTTCCGACAAATTTCCTCCAATTTCATAAATCCTTAACACCCACATAGTGCTGGAAGGATATTATATTGTTCATACTCATCCCATTAGAAATCATTCATAGATTAAAAAAGGACCAAATAAGACAGTTACATTTATGTATAAGGGAGATAGATGCATTAGATAGATAGACAGACAGACATTTGATGCATCAATAACATATTGAGATCTGACTGTATAAATTATTTATATTGGCATATTTGTATATATATAGCTGTATATCGAGCTTTATTATTTATCACTGTAAAATAAATATTTTTATATATGTTCATATGTTATTATTTTGTTATTTCTCATTTTCTATGATTCTTGTATCATTTCACAAGTTATATTTTAGTTTGGTATAATCTTTGACATTTTAACATTAAGTTTATGTAATTGCGAGTTACCGTGAGTGTTCAGGAGTCATTTACGAGTAGTTACGAATAGTTACAAGTAGTTACGAGTCACTACGAGTATTCACGAGTCACTGAGAGTTACTGAGACTTATCGACTCGCGGTCCTGCACGGTTCGTGCAGGGGTGAAATTTTGCATGACCAGCCCGAGCCACCACGAGTGTCCTCGAGTCACCTAATATTTCCCTGAGTTGTTTCGCGAGTTCCAAAAAGTGCGGACTCATGTTAACCCACTGAGCCCCAGCGACGCACTGTTTGCGTCGGCAATGTATGTAACGCTAGACCCCAGCGACGCGAACATTGCGTCGGCCACTAAAAAATCTATTATTCGGCTCCTATGGTAGGAAATGGCTTGAGAATTGGAGGGGAGGTACCGTAGAGTGTTGGCGAACAGGGACGGTACACGTGAACCGGCCAGCCAGGCCGCGCGGATGGTGGTGGTGGGATTAGTGGCATCACTTTACCCACTTATTTCACCGCGACTTTGGACCTTATCTACTCCTGTCATATGGGAGCTAGAGCCTTGAGATTTTTGTGAGACACTCCTTAGGATGTACGCATTACAATGCCATACTCAGTTGTCACCCGCCGGGCGGGTGGTCATGCGGGGGAGGTGATGAAAAACACTGTACCTACTTATATCTAAACAAATTTCGACCTCATTTACTCTTGTCCTATGGTAGCTATAGGCTTGAAATTTGTGTGAGACACACCTTAGGATGTACACATTACTTGACCATGCTCAGCTATCCCCCAAGTCCTGCCGGGCGGGTGGTCATGCGGGGGAGGTGATGAAAGACACTGTACCCACTTATCTTCCAATGACTTTCGACCTCATTTACTCTTGTCCTATGGTAGCTATTGGCTTGATATTTGTATGGGATATTCCTTAGGATGTAGGCAATGTATGGCAACCAACAAATAACGGTTTGTTGGGACAAGGGACGTGCGTGACAAAGGAAAGTCAGTTTACCCATACATCTTGCGAGTGCAACACCATGTCGGATTTACCACACCGTTAACCACGCAGGGGAATATCCCTGGCCGATGCCATGGCCATAATTGAGGAGAGTGATGTGCCTGATAGTGACACTGGATCATCAAATGACGATTCACAGGACGAATATAGTCCCACTGTGGCCGAGTATGATGAAATGCATGAGGAGGAACCCTATCTCCCCATCGCTGAACGGTACGCCAGGTTACAACAAAGGGAGGCGAGTAGCTATCGTTCCCCTGCTCCCCCTCGTGACATAGTGGAGTCCCCAGCAAGTGGGGAAGAGGATGAGGAAGATGACCCAGATCCCATGGCCTTCATCAACATTCCACTTTCTCATCGTAGGGGTGAGAAGAGAAGAGGTGACGATGATGGGGAGGAGGAGGACGGAGAGGAGGAGGAGGTGGGTCAAGCTCCGACACCACACGTGCCTCGCCGTGGTGGTGCTCCCCCGCATTTGCCTTCCCCACTACCCCCCATTCCCTCTCCACTAAAAGCACCAACCCCAACGTTGAGGGAATACATGACTGCCCCCCACTTCCAGCAACCCCCCGCCCATCGACAGCCAGCAGCAGAAGGGATTGCCAGGCTGACACAACGCCACTTCCCTGAATATGTGCCGGCCACAGATAACAATGAGAAACCCCGAAGACGGTGTCATTTGTGCCGCAACACGACACAGAGGGAGCCTGTGAGATCAGATACCAGGTATATGTGCCCAGAATGTGATGTTGGACTGTGTTTCCCGGACTGCTTCAGGGAGTATCACACCCTTGAGCATTTCTAACTGTACTCAAAGACTGCGATAAAAGACGCTATGAAATGTGAAGTGTGTGTATAAAAACCAAGTGTAAATAATAAATATAGGCTATACAAAGTGCCGAACACAATATGTAAGTGATATTGACACTCAAATATACGTAAAACAGTGACGGACACCAATAAGTGTAAATATAGCATATTTCTAAGTCGAAAGTGCATAAAACAATGTGTGAAACGAATATTTTATAACTATAAAACATATGATAAAGAAAATAAACTGAATAAAGATGGGAAGTAACATGAAAACTGAATAAAGCTGGGGGAATAAGAGAGAAGGGCAATAAAAGTGAAAGTGCTGGGGGCGTGTGTCAGTCAGCTGGGTGTGTGTACGTGCGTTCGTTTTGTTATTGTCCGAAACCATGATGGCTGCCAGTCTCCATGGCAACAGGGAAGCGCCACGCTCTTGCCGCTCGTGTGTACTTACAAGACTTACATCTAAGCACTTTTCACACTGTAACTTCACTTACAATGACATTATGTGATACATGTTGATAATATATGAACTGTGAAGGCACACATGATGCTCGGGTGGTGTAAATAACCGTCACTCGAAAACTGGCCGCATCGTACATCTGCCATGCTGCCGCCCTCAACTATGGCTGACCGGGCGGGAAGTTTGAAGGCCGCCCGGCACCAGCTGATGTATGAGGCTGCCCCCCCCCCCCCACATATGACCCCCAAATGACCGAGGCGAGTAATTTTGTTTTCTTCTTTTCTCACATTTTTCTTCCATTTTAGAAAAAAAAAAAAAAATGGCAAAATCGGCCGGTCCCTGGATGTACATTTATTTATATTTAGCTGGTGCTCAGGGGGTTAACTCGGGCTCACACTCGTCAATGTATGAACTAGGCTTAAGATATGAAAGAAGATCTCCAGTAGAGCAATCCTTAACCCTTACAGTACCAGCGACGGTTATAGCCGTCAGTAGATAAGTCACTCCCCAGTCCCAGAGACGGCTATAGCCGTCAGTAGTGTACTTTCCTTGTAACTGCCTGTGCAAGGCTGTACCAGGTACCACGATCGTTTGTCAATATGGCAACACTGCTCAGCTTATATAAGACCCACTGAACGCTGGGAGAGCCAGTGTTCCTTCATCTCTTGAAGTGGAAGGGTGTTCTATCCTGCCACTTTGGCCACATTGCTTGGGACTGGGGGGGACTTTTATTAATATACCCTAAGGTACAGCAAGGGTTAAGGAAGCCATTCTGGCAATCTGAGAGTAGATTATGAGAAGAGAAATGCTTAAGAAAATTGGAAGTAAGAATAGTTTCAAAAACTTTAGAAATACAAGGGATGAGAACAATTGGATGATAACTGGAGGCTTGAGAGTGGACACACTTCTTTGAGACAGGTTGAATGAGAGCGAACTTCCAGCAAGAAGGGAAGACTTTAAAGGAGAGACAGAGACGAAAGAGTTTGCCTAGACAGGGAGTCAGCATAGAAGAACAGTTTTCGAGTGCAACAGGAGGAACACCATCCGGACCGTACGCCTTTTTAGTATTAAGCCCAGAGAGGGAGGAATAGCACAGAAATCATCCAAGGTGGAGTTTCTAGCAATAGTTTGAGCGAAGAGTTCAGCTTTGTCAGAGGAAGAAGTGATGGTTGTGCCATCAGAGTGAAAAAGGAGAGGGAAAAACGAGGAAGAGAAATTGGTGGAGAGATTTTTGGCTAGATGCCAGAAAGCTTGGGAAGAGCTAGAGTTGAATAGTTTAATGCATTTATTATTGATGAAAGAGTGTTTGGCAAGTCGAAGAACAGATATGGCTTGATTCCGGTCAGAAACATAGGAAGAATGAGATTCTTGAGCTTGAAGGCGTCGGTACCATTTGAATTCTTCCTCCTGATTGCGGACAGCAATAGAATAAGTGTGAGTAAACAAAGATTTGTTTACATTAGTCTGAGAAAAAGAAAATGGAATGTATGCATCCATTCCTATAGGATTACCTCGGTAATGCGTTTAGCACTCTGCGAAGGTCCCCAGCCACAGAAGCAAAATTCATGCATGGAAAATCAAAGAAGTACTGCTGGAGAGCCTTCCAGTCTGCAGCTCCAAAGTACCACAAGCGTCGCCGGCGGGAGGATCGGGTGGTCGTACTCGAAAGATAGGACAGGTGAGATAATTTTATGGTCGGAAGAAGCCAAAGGAGAGAAAAGATCGGCAGTTTAAGAAGAAGGGTTAGAAACAAATCAAGAATGTGAGGTGATACGGGTGGGTTGCTGAACCAACTGCTCTAGATCATTTAGGATAGAGAAGACAAGACGTAGGTTTGTTTACCGGGTTGGTCAGTAGAATGAGAGGAGAGCCATTGGCTGTGGTGAACGTTGAAATCTCCTAAGATGGAGATTTCAGAGAAAAGGGAAATGGATAGAATGTGTTCCACTTTAGAGTTTAGACAGTCAAAGAATTCGGGAAAGTCAGTAGAGTTAGGGGAAAGATAGACAGCACAGAAGTATTTAGTATGTGAATGACAGAAAAGTTTGAGCCATAAAGTTGAGAATTCACAGGAGTCGAAATCTGGAACACGAGAGCAAGTGAGTTTGTTGTGCACGTATGCACAACATCCATCTCTGGCTTTGAAACTAGGATAGATCAAGTAGGAGGATACAGAGAAGGGTCTGTGGGATCGAATTAACTATGGTGTTACTGGCCTGACCAACACACATGCCCACACACACTCACCCCGGCCACGTGCGTTGATAATTATATAATCACTCGGATGTCGTATAAGGGCAATTCTTTCTGCCAACCTTTTGTATATGCTGAAATCGCTTAGTGGTTGCACAAACCGTTGTGTGGTCGTGCTCAGTATGAGGGCTAATCATGTTTCTGGTGACTGACCACCACACACACATCCCACCACTCATCATGCTGAATACTATCATACGAATGTTGAATGCAGGGCACTCGGCCAAACTTTGTGCATATCTCTCTCTATCATAATTTATCATTAGCCCACACTCGCCTTATATGGTAGAAATCGATTACGAGGGCATCTCCGTGGCCCTGCCTGCTCACCCATATTGGCACTGACAAATTAACACTCACTCGATGGGGCTGGACACAGAAAAGGGATCTGGTCTCCCCTCAGGGTGCCATAGGCTATATACCCTCGGCGTCTCGTTCCAAAATTTATTTTTGCTTTAAGAGGTCTTCCCGCCAAACAGGGAAATATTACTTGAACAAAAAGGGGTGGTGCCAAAGAAAACTTCCTTGACCATGCCTCCAACCACGAACGCATACACACACGTCAAGAGTACTTTAAAAATGGATGGGAAAGTGAGAGGTCACAGTTCTGATAATTGTGATACAATGGGAGGGTACCTATTAATTTGTAATAATCCCTACCTAGCTAGTACTACTAACGCTATGAATAATTAATTCAGCGTTTTCCAGAGACTCTGTAAACATGACAGAGTTCAACAGATATAACTAACGCTACTGTAAAGGCCAGATCATTATGATATTGTCGTCATTATGAGGAGGTTCAGAGATAAGTCTCCACTACCACCGCCATTGTTGTTGTGAGACTCGGAGTTGCCAACATCAAACAGGAGAGGATCTCTACCCAACAGAATATCTTTAGATGTATATAATAACCTACGTATTTCTTCAAAATGTCCAGTTTTAATACAGCTTTACAATTTAACATCCACCTAAAATATAACTAATCATACATATTCAAAATTACCTTATTCTTGTTGTAATGCTTGGAGTTATACTTGCATCATATATAAGTATTGTATATATTGTATACGTGTATTTATTTATTTCTCTCTTGATTTTATATATCTATTTTATTAATTCACTCTCAAAGACTCTCTCTTCAATCTAACACCCCCTCATTATGTTTCCAAAATATGCTAACACTACAGACAAAGTCATGCGTGCAGATATCAAAGAGTATCTAATAAGGAATAATATGCTAACACTACAGACAAAGTCTGTACAGATATCAAAGAGTATCTAATAAGGAATAATATGCTAACACTACAGACAGTCATGCGTGCAGATATCAAAGAGTATCTAATAAGGAATAATATGCTAACACTACAGACAGTCATGCGTGCAGATATCAAAGAGTATCTAATAAGGAATAATATGCTAACACTACAGACAAAGTCATGCGTGCAGATATCAAAGAGTATCTAATAAGGAATAATATGCTAACACTACAGACAAAGTCATGCGTGCAGATATCAAAGAGTATCTAATAAGGAATAATATGCTAACACTACAGACAAAGTCATGCGTGCAGATATCAAAGAGTATCTAATAAGGAATAATCACAGAGGTCGTTTGGTTGTATGCCCCACGAATGTGGTGCCACCAAATCCCTAGGATGCTCATGGAAATGAGCGTGTGACGTCATGCTTTCATGATTTACTTCTATCCTCCCTGCACACGCTGTAACGGGTAGTATTTCCCTCCTGACACTTGTTTCTTCCTCTCCATCCCACGCTGAATAAGTATACCTAGCTATCTCAAAGTACACAATCACAAACACGGTCCCATGACAAACAAGTTGCTGTATTTGTACTCAATAATAAACCCTTAGGTATATTGACAGGAAGCAAGGATTCAATTAGCACGTTTATATAATTCACAATATCTAGTCATAATTATTAACAATACTAGCACGCCAAACTTACAGTTTTCGCCAAATTTAGAATACCTTCTTCCAACTCTAGATCAGCTGTGCTCCACCTTCCAGGGAAAGGAAGGGATAAACATATCCATGATAAACAACATCCAGTGTAAGAATGCAACTAGCGTCATTTTATTATGATGAGGATAATATGTCGGATCGTATATGCTTCATGAATTATTTGTGTCATTTAAAATGTTTTTTTTAAGAATATAGATAATGAACGTTCTGTGTTAAGACACACATAATATATGAAGCTTAAAAAATCAACAAATTATAAAATTAAATAGAGTCAGTAGCATCCCTACAAGCAAGTGTGTGTATCACAGACATGATGATGCTTATATAATTCCAGCTTCAATCCAATTATTTTAAAGAGTTAAACCCTTATAAGCCTAATCCGACAACAACTATTTGATTTTGTTAATACTACTACAAAATATTCATATTCAGCTTATGAAGGACCTCTAGGAATCAATGGATTCATAACTTAGTTAAAATAGGACTTCAGAGGCTATCAACCCTATTGGATTATTAAGCCAGCACACTGTAAGTGAAGAATAACGTCAGGACTGGAGCCTCTCTGCGAGAACTCCAGTCCCTTCGATTCATAACAATACAAGTTAACCTTTTAACTGGCTGGTCCTTCCGAACATTTATTTCGAGACTGTATCGTCTTTCACTATGCGTTTCAATACATTCACACAATTAACCCACCATCAACTTCACTTCACATCTCCACAAAAGAAGGCAAGTCAACCAAGTGTCTTCTACCTCACTGTTTTCTAAAAATCGAACAGCATGATCAATACCACTCGGTCTGTAGCTGTGTTCATACCTCTCTCTGTAAATATATATACATACCGGTATATATATATATATATATATATATATATATATATATATATATATATATATATATATATATATATATATATATATATATATATATATATATATATATATATAAGAGAAAGAGACGCAACATGTAAAACATAACAAATTGGGTACCGGTATCATGTCATCTTGTGTTCATAATCACTGTACAAGAATATTAAGAAAAGCTCAACAGATTAACCCCTAAACTAAAACACACTTCGTAATTATCAATTAGTTTGTATAAATGGTTTACTCTCTTACAGCCTGTGTCTACATACTGTATAGAGTATGTTGTCAATTACTGACAATTAAATGTTAGTTACAGAAGGACCTCTAGTAAAAGAATGAATACAATGCGAATTCAACAAACCTTTTCAATACAATGACAACTGATTTATAAAGTAGTTCCAGTTACCTCTTTAGAATGTCATTCGGCTAAGGAAAGCCGTCTATTATTCAGAGAATAAAGGAATAGAATTATGTTTCCAATGCTTCTGTTAATAATATAGCAAATTCAAAATGTGGACTGAAACTAAATGTCTACATGTTGCAAGGAAAAATAAGGTGATACCGGAATTCTAGGACATACTAAATATCTTATGTACCGGTATGTAGTTACTTTTAGGTTAGCTGAATATAGTAACGGTCTAGTGACATACAGGTTTCCCAGGGTGTGTTTTTTTTTTTTTTTTTTTTTTTTGGGGGGGGGTGGACTCATCTAAAGCTTGTTTTGATACATTATGTTACAATCCTACCCTTATCCTCTCTGTAAAAGCCACGTACATCACGTTGTCCGAGAAATATCCGCCAATGTCAGCAATAAAAACACATACTGTTGTTTATTTGACCAAAAGCCTTTCTTGTTCTCTATCAGCGAAAAATGTAAATTTATGTAATGGTATGCACTAAAGAATGTATTGATAATATCGCCCTGCTATTCTATACAGCATAATCATTTAGACATATTTTGCAATGAGATGACTCTAGTTATATGAAAGTAGCAATCATTTACCTGATGATTGCTCGTTTGCGCTCCCAAAATTTCCACCACCACAATTATGACTGTGTGGAAGGATGAGCAGGGTTCTGTTTGGGCTTGAAGTTGAATTAATTGCCGATGAAAAAGACTGAAATCTCTGTAGTTCTCTAAGCAAGACAGAGATAAAGTATTTCGGATTATTAAGCCTGAAAATCAATTAAATATATAATTCCTGTGATATATTTACTCAAGGCCATCGTATGCACTCAACTACTTTGCGAAAATGTTACAATGTCAACTAGAGGTGCTATTAGTCTGCAAAACACACATGAACTGAAGGACAAATAATTCAGGCTTTCAACCATTATTTTTCCAATATATTTTGCTATAATAGTATTTACATCTTACTGTCCATAGAAATGATAAGCCAAACTACTGTATTAATATTCAACCATCTTAAATACAAGCATTCAATTGTGAGTTAGTTAAACCCTCCGTACAGTCTCGATTAAATTGCAAAAAAGCCCCATCCTCTTATCACCGACACACTCACAATTTCTGCCATGACGAATAATTTGAGTATGAATAGGCTAATTGTATTGGTATTAAATGTAAGCTTCTTCATTTCATATCCCTTCATTACCTAACATCATTCTAGAACTTTTGTTAACCCTCCAGTAATACAAATATAGCCGAAATTAAATGTTCCCGAGATGTCTCGTCTCACCTAATCATGTTCCTGTTTTCACGTCCTATAGGGTTTGAATGATTCATTTATAATATACAATGTTTACTACGGATAGAATGTCCCACATCTCCACACACCACAACATTTTGTGACAATGCAGGACTAAGTTGACCAATTGTACTTTGTTTAAAACTCCTCGACTCAATATTATTAGGGGTTCGTCCCCTACGGGGAACCCCTATTGTAATCATTAAACCTGGAATTTCATCCAAATTCTTCTTACGCGCCGGTTTCGACGCAATAACTCCAGAACCGCTTTTCGGATCGGGATCAAACTTTAACAAGAGGTGCATTTTGGTATTGGGCAACTTTTGATATGCTAAACATCTGGCATGGTGGCCAAACAGGTCCGTGGCAGCCGATTTCCCGAAAAACTTGACGCTTAAATACCGTCTCTCCCACTCACAGGAAACGACTGGGCTTTGGCATACGCACTCCCCTACTAATGCTCCGCAATTTTATAGAGAAGGTTTTGCTTTTGCACGTGGGTTTTTCCCGGCAATCTTGAAAAAACCTCGAATTCCACTTAAAATTCCACATCTTGAAAACTACGCCGATGATCAGAGCCATGGGTAGTTGGGTGAGGCTCGCGATTCTGAACGTTTTGATACCAAAAAAATATAAATGGGTGGAATAGTTTGGCCGCAGCATTGAAAACTGTCTATTCTTAAATTACTTTAAAACCGAATTCGCTACCCACACAAAGTTTACCGTCTACAGTCTATAGGCTTCCACGCATCCCCTTGCTTAATAACATATCTCTTTATTATTCAGTCCTATCTTTTGTTTTTTTATTTAACTCTCTCAAAACCGTTCGAGTCCCTACGAATTCCAGCAATTATTTAGCCAACCTACCTATACATACCTACCCTACCAAATAATAATGATAAATTCAAATTTATTTTTGGTGAATGACTGAGTATTGGCTAAGGTTTTTAACAATTCCTCCCTTTGCCAAATGCTTAGTTTAATAACAATGATATGGACCTTTAAAGTTTTGGCAATTGCCCGTGTGACTTGTATATTAACCCTCCTAAAATGTTACCACGAAATACCGCTAGATCCTTTCTCAAAAGTCGCTAGCATGTTGCTACATAGCCAAACAATGTTAGGATAATGCTGCAATTTCTAAAGAGTTTTGGTTTGTTTGTTTTGTAAATTTTACAATGTAGTATGACTAGAATGTCTGAAATTTTCAAATTATCCCTAGTAAATGTCTCTAGATATAAAAGAAATGGCTGCTAGATTGAAGTAAATAGCTCTACATTTAGCAGTAATATGTAGCTTTACAACTGGCACCACTGCAACCGCCACCTCCCTCCCACCCTCCCAGTATGTCTCCACAAAAAACCGCTAGATCCTTTCTCAAAAGTCGCTAGCATGTTGCTACATAGTCAAACAATGTTAGAATAATGCTGCAATTTCTAAAGAGTTTTGGTTTGTTTGTTTTGCAAATTGTACAATGTAATATGACTAGAATGTCTGAAATTTTGTAATTATCCCTAGTAAATCTCTCTAGATATGAAAAAATGGCTGCTAAATTGAAGTAAATAGCTCTACATCTAGCGGTAATATCTAGCGATACAACTGGCAACACTGCCTAGCCCTTCCTTCCTATCTTCTTCCTCCCTCATATGTATCAACAACCACTCTAGTGAACTTTCGGTATTTAGTTTATTCAGCTTAATACTATTTATCCACATAATATTATTTTTATTAATCTCACCACCACACCCCCAATGAAATTAATTAAAGTATATATGATCCACCGGGATTCGAACCCGGGTTATCACACACATATTTTTTGCCCTTAACCATTACACCACCAGGACGGTTAAAGGTTTATGCACACGCCTACGACTTATTATCCATTCTCGAATACTGGATATTAATCTAATCATGTTCATATTCCCAACCGCACTATGGTAGCCTACTGTTTAAGTGAGAGGAAAGAATATTCATGGGGCACAGATCATATAGACCGGCCTCTCGAAGAAATATCCCTAAACCTACTAATAATATTATTTTTATTAATCTCACCACCACATCCCCAATGAAATTAATTAAAGTATATATGATCCACCGGGATTCGAACCCGGGTTATCACACACATATTTTTGCCACCTTAACCATTACACCACCAGGACGGTTAAAGAAAAATAGAAACCTATCATGATTATTGTCTAATACAACCATAGATAATGCTATTACATATTATTTGAACATGATGTCGAATTTAGCAGTTGTGTTTACCTTGAACAGTAATTGACAGTCTGTGACAGAACCGAAAGCTTCTCTTGCCGTGTAGTACTCAAAGAAAGCAGGGGTACTTAAGCCAAGTCAGAGATGCAGAGGTAACTTTCACAATGCATTATAACCCTAGACAGACACCAATATACCACTAAATCAGACAAATATCACTACAAAAAAGATAGGAAAATATTATATTAATGTCCTAGGTATTTGAAATTATGCAAATGAGTAAAATCCATTATGATATAATGATAATGGGATTGATTAGTATCTGGCAACAGTGTTGCACAACATTTTCTGAACGTATGCGAACTTCGGAGTATTTATCCCATTAATATACACATCTATCACTATTTAAATGTAATACAACCATACACAGTGCTATTACATATTATTTGAACATAATAGGATGGTCTTTCCTTTAAACCATTTTCTATATCTATTCACGAAAAATATAGGCCTAGCCTAGGCAGCACTACCGGTAGGTACGAATTTATCGGTTCGAATTTTGATTGAGAGCGGGATTAGGCCTAGGCCTAGCCTAGGGCTTAACATGGGATACTGTTTGGGGTTTGGGAATAGACTGAGGCTGCTTTAGGCCTAATTAGGTAAAATTAGTCAAATCGAGACAATTCCATAGCCTAGGCCTATTAAGCAAATATTTTACCAATCTACAATAGGCCTAGTCTATTCGCTGTAAGTAGGCAAGAAATCATGACCTAGGCTATAACCTCTGTAACTAAAAAACAACTAGGCCTAGAGTGATCAAGCTAATATGTTGTCGACCATTTGGGAAGAGTCAGTCAAGGAATAGCCTAGATGTGGAAATTTGCAGCCAATTTGCTCTAGCCCTATTTGATATACAGAGGTTAGAGGTCATTGTTGAGGGCCCCCCCCTCATGACATATTGTCATCATCTTATATATTGCCAGCAGGGGGCAAATAACCGAAAAAAAATCGCCGTCAAAATAGACGCGAACTTAACCACGGCGATCGACACATGTAAACATGGCGGTGGAGCGGCGACGAAAGCTTGCCATCATGTTCCCGTCCATTTTGAATGCCGTTGGATACAATAATATGTTGAGGGGGGCAAATAGGCCTAACCAAACTGCGGCGATCGACCATGTAAACATGACAGCGGCGGCGGCGGTGGACGCTTGCGATCATGTTCCCGTCTAGGACAAACTAGCCTAAATAAGATGGTCACCAATTTTCCCATGGATTTTTTTATTTTTCCCTGTCAGTTTACATCAATATATAGTGTTTGCAAATAATTACAACCCTCGGCGAAACCGTTTCCCCATTGTACAACGATCTTAAGACACGCTGCCCGATAGTGGGGAGGGCTATGAAGTACAGGGAAAATGAGGGGTTAAATGCGTAAAACGGAGCTTAAAACGTATTTTAGCAAAACTTGGTTCGAGTTTTAAGGTATTTCTAAGGCCTAAAACCCAATATTTCGAAAACCCGAGCCAAGTTTTGGCCAAAGCTGGCTCGGATTTTGAGAGTTTGTAGACAACAAAATGACAGTAACCTCATTTAGAAATTTGGCTCAGGTTTCCCGAAATTGCAAAGCCATAAAACCCGAGTTTTAGAAAACCCAAGCCAAGTTTTGGCAAAACTTGGCTCGGATTTTGGGAATTTTAAGAGTAAATAAATTACAGTAACCTAATTTAGAATTTTGGCTCATGTTTCCCTAAATTGCAAACCCCAAAAAGCATAATTTTGGAAAACCCGAGCCAATTTTTGGCAAAACTTGGATCGTATTTTGAGAATCGAAAAAGAAAACGTCGGAAATCGGCTCATGATTTCCCTAATTGCAAAGCCATATGACCAGATTTATCGAAAACGTACCACTTATTTAAATCATAAATATCCAGTACATAGACCTAGTGCATTGGATACAAGCCTAATCCACACCTAACGCCTACAATGTGTCCGTAGTACCTAGTAGACCTACGTGGGATACAACATGGCGGTTGGGCCGGCTGCCATTTCGTAGCCTACAGGTATTCGGCCGTATCTGTAAATACGAATGCGAGTCACTTCGAGCGAATTCCTGATCGAGCAGATGCACAATCTAACCTAACTTAACCTAACCTAACCTAACTTAACAACCTAACTTAACAACCTAACTTAACAATCTAACTTAACTTAACCTAACCTAACTTAACCTAACCTAACCTAACTTAACCTAACCTAACCTAAATGCGCCTCCGCTCGAATATGAATTCGCTCGAAGTGTCCAGACACTGTAAATACTACCGCAACTACGAATCTTGTTTCTGAGACCTAGTATATTAACCTAACCAAACAACCCAACCTATCGACAGAGATGGGCAGGTGGAGTGGACTAAAAAGCTGGTGGACAGACCTCGGGAGACAGGTGAAAATGGCGTGTGTACGAATCGGTGCCGTCTATAGGAAGGTATTGACAACCATGTTACGACAAAATTCCATTTTAGTACCATATATTTTTATTAGGTTTTGCCGAGGCTTAAAACACATTTTCATATTATGTTTAGAGCATATAAAATCCATATTTGTTTTCAAATATTGCAAAATAATTGGTGACCAAATTATTTAGTTACGGTATACTCCCGTCTATTTTGACTGCCATTGGATACAATAATATGTTGAGGGAAGGGCTTTGCGGCAATTTTTTTGGTTGTTTGCCCCCTACTGGCAATATATATGATGATAACATGTCATGGGGGGGTGAGGGGGGCTTTCAACATATTATTGTATCGAATGGCATTCAAAATAGAGAGGAACATTATCCCAAGCGTCCAACGCCGAGACCGCCGCGGCTGCTGAAGAACAAGGAAATTAGCCATAGGTTTCATTGTGAACTGGAGGAAATTAATAGAAATAAGGAAGCTAGGCCTAGCGATGTAAATAGTCAATGGAATTTTCTTAATTAATAATGACAATTATATGTATAGGTATAAAGTAAATACAATATATTTTACATAATTTATTGCATATCTTACATATTTAAACAAATATATATTAAAAATAGTTTAACCACACCACTGAGTTCCCCCAAAATACTCTAATAGAGCTGGCCTGAAGAATTAGATCAAGATGGACAACCAATCAACACATGATAGGTAGGGAAGGGCAGGTTAACAACGGCGATCGACAAATGTAAACATGACGACCGTACACTCAGAAACTACATCCATCCCCATTAGCCTAACCTAACAACCTTACCTAACCTATCCTAGTATTATGGGTGGAGGCTGCCGCCCCCTAGACCCAGTACGTTGGATACAAAACTAACCCTCATGTAACACCTAGTATATGTCCCTAGTACCCAGTACGTGGGATACCAAGCTAACCCTCACGTAACACCTAGTATATGTCCCTAGTACCTAGTATTATTATGTTCTCTCCACCAACCAACTTTACTCCTAAACTCGATTAATGAAATTAACAAACACATGTGGCAGTCCGGGGATTCGAACCTAGGATGCTCACACCGAAAATCAACACACTTATGCATTGCACCACGAAGACAGGGATACAATACTAACCCTTACATAACACCTAGTATATGTCCCTAGTACCCAGTATGTGGGATACAAAACTAACCTTCACCTAGCATATGTCCCTCACTCAGTACACCTTTCACCCTCACTACCGTTCGTGAGTCTTCATACATCTTCATTATCACATGCACCAGCCACTCCTCTACGCCAAATTTTCTCCTAGCCTACTGCACAACTTCTTACTTTCAGTAGAGACGTGATTTTCCGGGCCCATCGCAAGACCACCGTCTCAGCCGAGCCGTCGCAAGATCATCACAGGATAGGAAAAACAACACAGGCTTCCTCCAAGCCAGCACACATCTTACTAATATATAGGCTAGGCTATACAACTTCCATTTCATCGGAATAACATTCACCGCCAATTTAATTATCATAAGGATTATATAAATGCAATTCTGATATGAAAAAACAATCGGTAAATAGCATAGCCTAGGCCTAGTCAAAGCTGGGGTTTGTTGTTGTTTCGTGGACAAAATTTAACCAAGCGTACTGTCCCTCATTAATTTATTATCAACAATTGGATATACGTTACTGTGGGCTCTTATTACTCTACTTCCTAATAATAGGCAAGTAAATTATAACATAATGTTTGGATAAACAAATATACCGAAATAAATTAGAATGGAGAAACAGTAAGTTGAGTGAGATGTTTCAGCTTGCCGTCAACCCAGCTCCGGAGCTCTCTTGCCGTCGCAAGAGAATATTGGTGTCTCGCTTGCTAAAGGTGGGCTTGCGACGGGACCAGAAAAACAGTTTTTCGGGTAGATCTTGCGACGGTGGTCTTGAGACTGGACCGGAAAAACACCTCTTAGATATCTTTCCTGCAGCTGCCTGACTATGAAGTTATCATACCTTCAAAGACTCTCTCACACTCACAGACCTTCATGACTTGGCCAAGCATTTTCAGGCCTCTTATAGCAGTTGTAAGGGGAGCCTAACTCTGAAATCACTAGATAGTGCCTCCAGAACCATAAAAAAAGAGGAGAGGGCTTAATTAACACACTTCCCTGTTGGACTCCGACGCGAACTGAAAACTCATCACTCAGTACCCTCACGTAACACCTAGTATATGTCCCTAGTACCCAGTACTTTGGATACAAAACTAACCTCCACCTAACACCTAGTATATGTCCCTAGTAACCAGTACATGGTATATAAAGCTAACCCTTACCAAATATCTAGTACCGTACTGTATATGTCAATCCAAGGTCCTCCTGCTAACGAAGAAGTTCGGGGCGTCTCCGTCGACTGCGGGGCATGGGTGCCCTCCCCTGAAATCTACGATGTCCCCGTCCTCCCTGTGAAACCTCTCCACCCTGGGGTCCTTTCCGCCCGGATAGGGTGACATAAGCTTCACAGCTTCACTACCCTATATCCTCAACAAGAAGTACTGTATATGTCCCTCACTCAGCTGTACACCTTTCACCCTCACTACCGTTCGTGAGTCCTCGTACATCTTCATTATCACATGCACCAGCCACTCCTTAACGCTAGTTTTCTCCTAGCCTACTGCACAACGTCTCTGGCCACCTTATCAAAGGCCTTCTCCCGGTCTGCAAACACAACATCAGATCCCTATCTTTTAAGTACATACAATACATACAGTATCTTTCCCTTATCATACCTTCTAAGACTCTCTCACAGACCTTCATGACTTAGTCAAGCATTTTCAGGACCCTTATAGCAGTTCCCAGGGGAGCCCAACTCTGAAATCACCAGATAGTGCCTCCAGAACCATAAAAAAAAAAAGAGGAAAGGGGTTCATTAACACAGAGCCCTGGTGGACTCCGACGCGAACTGAAAACTCATCACTCAGTACCGGTACATCTTTCACCCTCACTGCCGTTTGTGAGTCCTCATACATCTTCATTATCACACAAATACCTTCATGACTTGGATTGTGCCGTGTCCTAGCATGAAACCAAACTGCATATCGTCAATATCATACCTTCAAAGACTTTCTCACAGACCTTCATGACTTGATCAAGTATTTTCAGGCCCCTATAATTTTCCCTATCTAATGAGTCCCCTTTGCTCGTATACAGTATATAATATACTTTTGTGCCATTCATCAGAGATTACTTCCTCTCTGATGATGAAGTTAATTAGCTCATTGAACATACCTACTCCTTTCTCACCTGAGGCTTTAATCATCTCGGCTAGAATGCCAGAGCATCCTGCAGCTTTTCTGTCCTTCATTAAGTTATTGCACTGCTTACAAAAGCTGGCACAATCGCAGGGAGGGAGGAGTATTGGCTTTTCGTTGCTAAGCTTCTCTATTCCATTCAAATTCCATGTTGAATAATCTTTCATAGTGTATCACAAACTTATTTTACAATGGAAAATAATGCATGAGGAGGGCTGGGTAGGCCTATTAGTATTTTGTGAAATAACTTAAATTAGGTTAGGCTATAGTATACTTCATTAGGTTATTAGGCCTATGAGAAACCAGGCCTAGGCCTAGGCCTAGCTTAATTTTATTTCACTGCTCAACATATTTTTTTTTTTTTTTGCTTTTCAGCTCTGCATAGGGCTATATTCAGGTAGGCTTGGGTTTTAGTAAAATTGCATTAGGCTATGCTACATATTTTTACTTCTATTGGAAAGCACAGGCCTACACAATAGTACACATGTTAAAGAATTTAACCTAGCCTACCACAATTTAGCCTAGACTGAAAGAACAAACAAAAATAGGCTAGGCTAATTGTAGCTAAATAATTTAGCCTAGCCTCACCAATTTAGCCTAGACTGAAAAAACAAAACAAAAATAGGCTAATTGCAGTTTTGGTAAGAGTTGTAGTTGTGGGCATACCAAAAGCTTTGTTTATATAGCCTAGTCGCACGCTCGCAGTTAGGCCTACATTCGCTTCTAATTTAACTGCTGGGGTAAACTTGGTAAAGCCACCCTCAATCCGCCGGCCGGTAACAAAACAATTTACCCAACGCCTAGCCGTGAGATACAATAATGGGTTGAAGGGGCTTTATCCCCCTATGACTTATTGTCATCATCATCTATATCACCAGCACGGGCAAATAACCACAGTCAAATTAGACGCGAATGTAACTGCGAGCGTGCGACTACGTAAATAAAGGGGACGATAGACCCGCTAACGCAACTCTTAACGCATTTTTTCCTAATGTATTAGATTTTTTTATATTTATGACCTCAACAGTTGAAAGATGACAATTTTATGGTTTATTTTAGGCTATACAAAAACATTTGCTTTGTAACTTAGATACTCATATTTATGCTTATAATTGCAGTACGAGTGGGTTTTTTCTTTTTATATGTATGCCTAGGCTAAACAAATGTTAGTTTTTGTGTTATAGGCTAAACTAGGCTGAATTTATGCTAATAAATATTAATTGGAGGGAGCAAATCTGTCAAGGAATAGCCTAGATGTGGAAATTTACAGCCAATTTGCTCTAGCCCTTTTTGAGATACAGAGGTTAGAGATCGTTGGATACAATAATATGTTGAGGGGGTCAATCGCCCCCCATGACATATTGTCATCATCATATATATTGCCAGCAGGGGGCAAATAGCCTAGGCCTAGCCTAACTAAAAAAAAAATCGCCGTCAAAATAGACGCGAACTTATATTAACTACGGCGATTGTGGTTGACAAATGTGGTGGGCTGACCCTTTGTCAGAGTGAGGGTTGGTGTCCTCTACTTCCCATAGCCCCTTCTATCTTTTTCTCCTTCTGCATCTCTAATTTTTTCAAATGGCGTAGGGATGCGGCGACCCCAACGCCCGCCACTTTCTGGTGCAGGTAGCCTCCTGTGGTGGAGGGGTGAGAAATTTCCACCACCGCTTTTCTCCGGCGAGACGTAGAAGTCGGCTAAAGGGGATCGGGGGCGGGGGGCCTGGTATCCTTCTCCCCTTAAATAAATCTACCAAAAAAACGAGACAGAGATAGGGGCGAGGGAACGCGTTCGTGGTCCCGGACCCTAAGAATAGGAGCTTTGAATGTGCGTGGATGTAGTACGAATGAGAAGCGAGAGGATATTGGAAGGTTATTTGAAAGAAGGATGTATGATGTTCTTGCACTGAATGAAACAAAGATGAAAGGAGAGGGAGAAGTGGATTTTGGAAACGTGATAGGTAGAAAGTCTGGAGTAGACGAGGGAGTCAGGGGAAAGAAGGAGTGGCTATTATTGTGAAGGAGGAGTTGAGAGAGTTTATAAAAGAGTGGAAAGAGGTGTCATCAAGGCTAATGTGGGTGAGAATGCGGTTTAAGGGTGAAAGGTGGGTTTTTGTAAGTGCGTATGGACCAGGAAGTGAAAGAGAGTTAGACGAGGTAGAGGGTTTCTGGGAGGATTTGAGAGATTGTCTACAAGGGTTTGATGAAAATGAAAATGTTATAGTTTTAGGGGACCTAAATGCTAGGGTACGAAATGAGCCTGTTGAGGGAGTCATTGGTAGTTTTGGTGTGGATGGTGTAAACGAGAGTGGAGAAAGACTGAAAAATGTATGTGAAGAGTGTAGATTGAGTGTAGGTAATACGTTCTTCAAAAAAAGGCGTTTACACAAGTACACCTGGCATAGACTTGTGAGGGGAGAGATTGTAGAGAGGGCATTGATGGATTATGTGCTGGTGACAAGGGAAAGATTGTGTAGACTGCTGGATGTGAATGTGATGAGAGGTGAGGCGGAGGGTATGTCAGATCATTACCTGGTGGAGGGAAAGCTAAGAGTTAAGAGTTACAGGAGAATAAGAGACAAGCGTGAAGTAAGAGAGGTAATAAAAGTTAGTGAGTTAGAGAAGAGTGAAAAAGAGAGGGAGTACAAGGAAAGACTAAATGAAAAGTGGATGGAAGTGAGAGAGATGGAAGAGAGAGAAGTAGAGGTTGAATGGCAACAGTTTAAGGAAGGAGTGAAAGCAAGTGCAGAGGTAGTATGCGGCAAAAGGAAAGTAGGAGGCAGAGGTATCAGGAAGGGAAGCGAGTGGTGGAATGATACGGTGAGAAAGGCAGTTGAGGAGAAGAGACAGTGTTTTGAGAGGGTTTTACAGGATGGTAGTGTTGAGGTATGGGAGAGGTACAAGGAGAAAAGGAGAGAGGCAAAACGGATAATTAGAGAAGCGAAAAAAGATGCAAACGAAAGGTGGGGCCAAAGGCTGAGTGAGAATTTTGAAGAACGAAAGAAGATGTTCTGGAAGGAGGTAAATCAAGTAAGGAAAGGAGGACAAAAGAGGGAAGAGTCAGTGAAAGATGAAAATGGAGAATTACTAGTGGAACCAGTTGAAGTGAGGAAAGATATGCCGAGTATTTTGAATCTTTGTTAAATACAAGAGATGGAAGAGAAGCAGTGATTGAAGCAGAGGTGGATGGAGATAGGTTACCCAGGCCACCCAGGTGGCAGGGAATGAATGAAAGGATTGAGGAAAATGAGGTGAAAGAAGCAGTGAAACAAATGAGAGCGGGAAAAGCAGAAGGTTTGGATGGTATTGCTGTGGAGTGTATAAAGAAGGGTGGATATGTGATAATAGATTGGTTGGTGAGACGTACCAATAGACTGGAAGAGTGCATGTATTGTGCCGTTGTACAAGGGGAAGGGAGATCGGCAGGAGTGTTCAAGTTATAGAGGTATTAGTTTTTTGTCAGTGGTTGGAAAGCTGTATGGCAGGGTGTTGATAGAGAGGATAATAAAGTGTACGGAAGTTGCAATAGGAGAAGAACAGTGCGGTTTTAGGAGGGGAAGAGGGTGCGTGGATCAGATGTTTGCAGTAAGACAGTTATGCGAGAAGTATTTAGAGAAGCATAAGGAGATATTTTGGGCTTTTATGGACTTGGAAAAAGCGTATGATCGTGTGGACCGTGAAGCAATGTGGAAGGTGTTAAGGATTTATGAAATAGGAGGAAATTTGTTAGAAGCCGTTAAGAGTTTTTATGAAGAGAGCAGAGCATGTGTGAGAGTAGGAAATGGTGAGTTGAGTGAATGGTTTGAGGTAAAGGTAGGTTTGTGACAGGGTTGTGTAATGTCACCATGGCTGTTTAATATGTTTATGGATGGTGTGGTGAGGGAGGTGAAAAGGAGAACTATGGGAAGAGGATTGGGTTTAGTAGGAAAGAATGGTAGAGATTGGGAGTTGAATCAGTTGCTGTTCGCTGATGACACAGCATTGGTGGCAGATTCTGATGAGAAACTGCAGCGGGTAGTCAAAGAGTTGGTGTGGTTTGTGGAAGGAGGAAACTGAAGGTGAACGTCAATAAAAGTAAAGTAATGGTGTGTAATAGGGGAGAGCATAGGGTGAATCTAGATGTGAGGCTGGATGGGGAAATATTGGAACAAGTAGAGTGTTTTAAATATCTAGGAGGAACGATAAGCAGGAGTGGAGGTATGGAAGTGGAGGTAAAACAGAGAGTGTGTGAAGGAAGGAAGGTTTTCGGAGCAATGGGAAGTATGTGGAAGACAAGAAATCTCGGAGTGAAAGTAAAAAGTGCACTGTATCAAGGAATTGTTGTGCCAACAGTGATGTATGGGGCTGAGACATGGGCTCTGAAGAAAAAGGAGAAAAGAGGGCTGGATGTGATGGAGATGAGCTGCTTGAGGAGTATGTGTGGAGTTACTCGTAGAGACAGATTGAGGAATGAAGAGATACGTAGGAGAGTGGGGCAGCAGGAACATTTGTCAGCCAGAGTGGACAGAAGGGTGCTGAGCTGGTATGGTCATGTTGAACGAATGGGAGATGAAAGGCTTACAAAGAGAATATGTGAGTCAGGTACAAGGGGAGATAGAAGGGCAGGAAGACCCCCATTGAGATGGAGACTGTGTAAGAAAGGCTTTGGATGATAGAGGAATGACTATAGATCAGGCAGGGGAAGTGGTGGTGGACAGGAGTGAATGGAGAATGCTTGTGAATAGTTGAGTGAACACGTGGTCATTTGGAGTAAGGGGTCGGGCGCAAGTTCGACTAGATAATAGTCCATCAGGCGCCTGACTGGGGGGACGATTAATATGAAGGGTGTGCCTGGAAGTGTGGTGGGAGGGCTTGTGGCTTTGGCTCCGCTGCATATCTGCCTGCCGAGATCGGAACCTCTCCGGGTGGTCAGGGGCCGGGGGAGTGCTGGAGCGACCTTGGTAACCCTGGTCTCTGGGTCTTCTCCTGGGTGACCTGGATGTGTGTGAGTTTGTGTTTTTTATCTGTGTTTATTTTTTGTTTTATGTTGTTTTTGTGTTTTCCCTGTTCTTGCTCTGTCTTGAGTCGGCTACCCCCAAAATGGGGATTGGGCCTGAGCATATAGATAGATAGATAGATAGATTGACCATTGCCCGCACCGGCCGTCCCCCGGTTATTGTTGAGGTCCTGAGGATCCGTATGACTTTGACGAGCTCTTCCCTCCGCTGTCTCCGAATCCCATGTATCGTCGTACGGTACCCCTTCCCCTCCACATCCTACATCTGGTCGTTCTACATATGCCTCCTAAGCCTCGCCTCGTCCCGTCACTGAGCATGTGGATGGGCGTCCCTTTCTGGCTTCAAAGATGGATTCCTTCCGACAGCTCCTACTGGATTGTCTGGGGTTGGTTGATAAGGGCACCTCGCTTCAAGACATTGCTCTGGCCCTAGTACCGTGGTTTGTAGGTCTCTGATTCACCACCTCATGACCTGCTATTGGGTTGTTGCCTTTACAGTGTTACGGTTCTACGAATGACCTAGAATGAAAGTGACACGGTGGTGAATTTTAACCTTAACTATAAACTAATTTAATTGTGCCATAGGATCTCCGCGACCGCGAACTTATATTAACTACGGCGATCGACCATTGCCCGCACCGGCCGTCCCCCGGTTATTGTTGAGGTCCTGAGGAACCGTATGACTTTGACAAGCTCTTCCCTCCGCAGTCTCCGCATCCCATGTATCGTTGTACGGTACCTCTTCCCCTCCACATCCTACATCTGGTCGTCCTACATATGCCTCCTAAGCCTCGCCTCGTCCCGTCACTTAGCATGTGGATGGGCGTCCCTTTCTGTCTTCAAAGATGGATTCCTTCCGACAGCTCCTACTGGATTGTCTGGGGTTGGTTGATAAGGGCACCTCGCTTCAAGACATTGCTCTGGCCCTAGTACCGTGGTTTGTAGGTCTCTGGTTCACTACCTCATTACCTGCTATTGGGTTGTTGCCTTTACAGTGTTACGGTTCTACGAATGACCTAGAATGAAAGTGACACGGTGGTGAATTTTAACCTTAACTATAAACTAATTTAATTGTGACATAGAATCTCCGCGACTACGGTAGGGCCGGAGTGGGCGAGTATTCGCCTGAGGTTGCCCCAAGGCAAGACAAGACAAAATTCTAGTGCTGGTTTTACTCAGATTTTGTGTTTTAATTTAGCCTAGCCTAGGCCTAATAGTTCAGAAAATTTGCAAAATGCACCCCATACTAGCCTACCCCTAGCCTAATGATTCTTTTTTGGCAGACCACCCACAAATTTTCATATAGCCTAGGCCTAGGCTAGCCTAAGTTCTGGAATGCATGTTGGAATAGCCTTCCTATAAACTGTAGGCTAGGCTACTTCCTTTTAATTAAGTTTGATTCTTTGGAAAAATCTATTAGGCCTAGACCAGGGCAGGAAAGTAACATTTAAAATGACGTGTAAAAAGTCGCCCATAAACGGCGGGCCGCTATGTTATTGTAATTTGGGAGCTTATTTCGTCTGTTGATTGACTTTGTCCTTAATTGGGGATCCTATGAATTAGCACAGATGATGATGACTTACCATACATCATAATACGTGACGGGCCGACGTGGGGAGGCAGAGCCGCAGAGACCCCCTCAACATGTGTCCCACAGTAACTTTTAATGGGATGGATGTAGTTACCGGGTGTACGGTCGTCATGTTTACATAGGGCAATCGTCGCGGTTAACTTCGCGTCTATTTTGACGTCGATTTTTTTCGGCATATTTTATTTTATTCACTTCCTTTTATATTTAGGCTATAATCTAGCTTTGGCACGACAATAACCCTAACCCAGTCTTTCTTAAAGATTCTTCTAATCTTCCAGTAGCCTATAGCCTAATTTAGGTCATTTTTAAAGGCACACAATTAAATGGTTGGTATTTTAAATGACACTACTGCAGCATTATGAGAAACAATTTATTAGAGATAATAGGCAACAGACGATTTTCCGGCTATTTTGTAGCCTGTGAGCCAGGCCAGCTTTTGCAAGCAGCACGGATGGACGTCAGCCGGAGCCTACAGGCCCCGAGACGACACTGAGGTTTGTGTGAGAGAGAGTTCACTTATGTGCAGCGTCACACATAGCAAAAACAGAAAATAATTGGTAATTATTAGCGATTTCGCCTAGGCCTATCGGATTTGGTAATTTTTAGCAATTTTGCCCTTCGTTTGCAAGATCCTTACAAGAAAACCAGACGTCGTACTGGGATGATTCAGGAGTAATTTGAAAGCTATTACCGTACTTTCACGAATACATAATTATATTACGCTCTGGCTTTTGCTTATGCATGAAAATGAGCAGGGAATGAAGGCAATTTCGGGCAATTATGCCTACTCGTACAGGAGTCCTTGGAGCGGCTTCGGTCGCGCCAGGAATTTCCACACCTCGCACCACACACACACATCACACAGTTTTTCCTACACCGAGAAATGACTCTGCGGCTGTCATTTCTCGAAGACTTCTTCTAGCCGGAGACACTGAGAGCAACCCAGGACCCACCTACACATACATATGTCCAACTTGCTCAAAACCCATCACTTCGAGTCGCCACACTAATGGTTCAGTTCTCTGCAATTCATGCAGTAACTGGACCCACTTCACCTGCACAACACTTGCCTCCAAGAAACACTACACGAACACCTGGACCTGTTCCTCATGCCCCTCCCTCTCCCAGACAAATCCCTCGCCTAAAACCCGTCCACCTCTCCTCACCAACCCACCTAACCTTCCCATATCATCCACTTCCCCCCCCTAAAACCTGTCCACCTCTCCTCCCTAACCCACCTCACTTTCCCATACCATCCACATCCTCAACTCAACATACCACACCCCATCCTAATCCATTCCAACCCCAATCTGCTCCCCAATCCCCACCCACCTCACCCATCCCAACCCCCAGCCCCTCACCCCACACCCACCCCTCCCTCACCCCCACCCCCTCCTCGTGCAGCAGCACCCAACATACATCGTGCACATAACATTAACATTCTCCAATTGAACATAGATGGCATCAACACAAAGAAACACGAACTCTCACACTTCATCAAACAACACAACATACACATTGCCATCTTACAAGAAACAAAACTCCGCACAACACAAAAAACACCAACATTTCATGATTTCACCACCATCAGACAAGACCGGGCTGTCGGCGGAGACGGTGGACTCATCACCCTGGTACACAAAGAAATATCATACATAGTTATCAGTGTACAAACCAAATCCCTCGTCCCCCCAAATGATAACACAACAGAAATACAATCAATTAAAATACGCACTGGCAACAACTCCAACATAACCATCATAAACACATACATCCCCTACAGTACCAAATGAATACAGACCACACTTACAACACATCACAAACACCTCACACATCATCCTGGGTGGTGACTTCAACGCCAAGACGTCGGCCTGGTTTGTCGACAACCCCGACACAGACAGAGGGCTGGTACTACAAAACCAAACTGATAAACTCATCATCCTTAATGACATCCATCAACATACCCATATTCCTCACCAAGCCCTCTATAACCCATCATCTCCAGACATCACCTTTTGCTCCCCAGAACTCGCCCCCACAACATCCTGGAGGGTGGTCAGAACCTTAGGCTCTGACCACCTCCCGATCATTATCACCACCAAAACCAGACTCACCCCAGCTAACCACAAAACACATACACCAATTATAAAAGAGCTAACTGGGAAGCATTCACAAATGAGACAGAACAACACTTCACAACTCTAAACAGTACCCATCACTAACATCAACAATGCTGTACACATACTCAATAAAACTATCCAAAACACTGACAAGAAACACATTCCAAGAGGTAACAGAAAATACAACCCCAACTTCACACCAGAAATTCAAAACCTCATCAGACAACGCAACATACTGAAACACTCCCCAGCACCCCACACACAAGACATCACACAACAAATCCAAGCACTCAACACCCAAACTAACAACAAATACAAGAACAACAAAAACTAAATTGGAATAACTTCCTACAAACACTTGATCACAAAACAAACCCCAAAAAACTCTACAAAACACTAAACAGCATCACACTTTCCAACAGCAACACAACACAATCACATGCTGCAATCACAACAACAGACTCTACTCCTTCATGTAAAAAACAAGCAAACACTCTCATCAATCACTTCTCACATGTCAGTCACCTAAAACCTCACAAAGACGACCGACGTGTCATCCGACGTAAGAGACAATTCCCCACAGACCCTGACTATACACCCTTCACAAATCACCAGACAAAGCATATCATCAACAATCTCAAGCACTCACCCGCTTGTGGCCTAGACAACATAAGCAACATACACCTCAGACACCTGGGACCACAAGGCATACAAGCACTCACTAACATATCAAACTACAGTTATTCACACAACACAATACCAGACATTTGGAAGCATGGTCTCATAACCACATTCCCCAAACCCAACAAAGACCCCACGCTACCCTCCTCGCACCGCCCCATCACACTCCTTTGCTCCCCCTCCAAAGTCATGGAATGCCTAGTGTTACAACTAATTACACCTGGGCGGGTGCCCAACCCCGAAAGGAGTTGAAATAGGGGAGCTATCCCCCCGCCAAAGGCGGCTTTCTAGGGCCTTTCCTAGCTGATGCTGAGAGGATTGGGTTCTAGTCATGTGGTGATGGGCTGGTCTATCCGAGTAAGAACTGAGCGATCTCTGCTATACCCATAGCTTACTCTGACTGTTCCTTTTACTTATATATCTTCTAGATCTCAAGTGACGGCGTCATTTCCGTGGATTGACCTCCCTACTGCCAACCTAGAAGTTGGCAGATTGGGAGCCAAAGCGTCACATTTTTCCCTTACCCCTCAACTTTCCCTTCATAATTGCTGAGGGGCACAGGGCCTTGGGTGGGGCTTTGGTTTCCCGGGCGTTTCCGCACCTTCCTCAGCTCCCCGCCTTGGAGTGGCTTCGGTCACCCGGGCTTTGTTAGTGGTAAGCAGGGAGGATTTTGTGGGGGCGCTCGTTTATGGCCTTGGCCTTGCTCGAGACCTTGGGGCTGTTCGGCCAGACAGCCTGGGGAACAACAACAACAACAACAACTAATTACACCCGACCTACCCCTAGCTCCAACACAACATGGCTTTAGGCCACTGCACTCCACAAACACTCTTCTCACAGACCTTACACAAAGAGCTTTTGACGGCATCAACTCGGCTAGACCACCACACAGATCACTATTAGCCACACTCGACATTAGTAAAGCCTTCGATGCCATCCCCCGCCACAACCTAACAAACAAAATCTACAACACAAAAATGCACAACATCACAAAAAGGTGGCTGACCAACTTCCTAGCAGGCAGATGTGCACACGTATCTTTTGCCGGTCAGTCATCTAAAATCAGAAACTTTCCAAACGGAGTCCCACAAGGATCCGTCCTATCGCCCGCACTCTTCAATCTGTACATGCACGATATAACTACACCCAATACGCCCCAAATAAACTTAGCCTCCTATGCAGATGACATAACACTCACATGCACACACCATGACCCAAAAAGAGCAACAGATCTCCTTCAACCCTATCTCAACACACTACATGGCTGGTGCACTACAAACAGACTTAATCTACCCCCTGCCAAATCCACCGCAACCCTGCTCACAAGCTGGACAGGAGAACACAAATACATCCCTCAACTCACCATAAACAACACACCCTTAACACATACACACACACACAAAATCCTAGGAGTAACATATGATACTCATATGACATTCAAACAGCACACCACAAACATTAAAAAGAAATGACACCCAGACTTAACGCCCTCAGGTCACTTGCTCACACAAAATTTGGGTACAACAAAGAAACTACCACCACAGTATATAAACAATACATAAGATCAGTGATCATGAGAGGCACTCAATTCCTGGCAGTAGCCTTCACGAACCAAGACCACCCACTAAACTACATGGCAACACACCCACAGACACCAAGAAATATCAAAACAACGCCCAGCACACGGTATCACACACAATTACTGTCCTCTCTCCCACCCCGAACCACTTTCCTGAAGCACATCCATACTCATATCTCTCGCCGATCCATCCACTCACTCACAGACAACACGCAGCTGCAAACACGACCTCCCGAAATCCATCCTTCCGAATCCTCTCTTCCTCGCGAGGACAGAGTCCACCTGGCCAGGCTGAGATGCGGACACCATCCAGCTCTCCTGAGCTATCAGAAGAGACTGGATGACTCCGTTGTCGATGCCTGCCCGGGATGTAACACAGCACCCCATACCATTAAACACATAATAGAAGACTGCATTTCACACAAACACTTACGCCAACAACACAATCTATACTCAATGAGAGCTCTGTGGGAAAGCCCGATCGTGGCCATGGCCTTCCTCAGGGACTCGGGGCTGTTCGGCCAGGCAGCTTAGGGAACAACAACAACAACAACAACTCGTACAGGATTAATAGCTTTAACCAAAATGGTCACACTCCTTAACCCTTGTTTAGCGGGTGCTCTGTGGCCGTTTTGGGCCTTTCCGGGCCGTTCTGACTGCTATATCAACCATCAGTATGAAAGGAACTGTATTGCGCCGAAAACTAGGTGGAAATCGCTACACAATGACGCCACATACAGCTACGTAGCACTCGTGGAACACTGACAGTGTTACCTCGAAGATGGAAGTTTAGCTGATTTTGCTACCTTGCTCACTTTTAGCGAACTATTGGTTACACTGTCATCCTCCCGCGCGGTGGGGGAACTGGAGTTAGTGTGGGCCGGGAGGCCACAGATGTCGGACATATGGATCATTACTATCCCACCCATTTTCACTCGATTTCCACCCATGAATTTGCCAACAGTAGGGAGAGTAAACATGGCAATAACTGGACTTTTGTCAAATAAGGAATCGCAAACATTTGACGTGGTTAAACCCCTGATTAGATTAGGCAAATACAAATGTAAGGTGACTGCGGTGGTTAAGTGACATGAACACTTCTGTGGTAAATAAGGGTTTGAAGGAAGCATCTGACTTCTTAACAAAGAGTGGTGTCCAACTAGCAGACTGTAATATCGAGTCTGACGTAGTAGGTCCAATTCAACTGATCATCGGCTCCGACTATTGTGGACGCTTCTTGCGAAAAATGACTCGGAAACACGGTATACAGTTAATTTCTTCATCAGGTGGATACATAATAATGGGATCTCTACCCACATGTGGCCCAAGTGAATCAGACAACCGGATGGATCCAGTCTTTGTGACTCCTGTACAATCTCTGGTGGTGGCTAGAATTGGTACAGAATTAATTCCATCACACTAGGAGACATTCTGGAGGAACAACAAGAACCTGTTCACAAACTTTGGGAACTGGACACTGTGGGTATAGAAGCAGATCTTCCCACCCCTGATGACATCTTAACATATAACCACTACCTAGACACAGTTGAGTATAAGGATGGCCAGTACTGGGTAGGACTTCCATGGAAGATAAATGCCCCTGAATTACCAACTAACTACCTGAGTTCAAGATGTCAATGAAATAAAATGGTGGAGAGATTGCGTCAACATCCTGAACGACTGGAAACTTAACATAAAATAATTCAAGGGCAGTTGGAAAATGACTTTATTGAGGAGGTCCCAGGTGAAATAAACCATAAAGAGGGTCATTACCTTCCTCATCATGCTGTAAGTAAGGACTCCAGTACTACCCCCATCAGAGTGGTATTTAACTGCAGTTCTCGAGCAGCGAAGAATGAAGCCAGTCTAAACGATTGTCTCTATGTAGGACCAAATCTGACTGAAATACTGGGTGATATACTATTAAAATTCAGGACAAAGAGATTTGGGTTTGTGGCAGATATCTCCAAAGCCTTTTTGAGAATAGGGTTAAAGGAGCAGGACCGCAAATTCACAAAGTTCCTTTGGCCTGAAGATCCTTTTCAGCCTGGTGGGCGGATAAAAGAATACCGCTTTCGGTCAGTGCTATTTGGTTCCTGCTCTAGACCTTTCTTGTTGTGCAGAACTTTGAGATATCATTTCCAGAAGACAGAGAAACTGGAAATGGGTCAACTGTTTTACACGGATAATCTTCAGGGCGTTGCCGACAGTGGAGAAGAGGTGATTGAAATCTACAATTTGGCAAGGCAAGAATGTAATAAAGCCAATATGCCACTACAAAGTTGGAATTCAAACTCTCATATTCTTTTGGACCAGATAAGAGGAGACTATCCTGACTACCAAATACCAGAATGTCAACCAGTACTAGGATTACAGTGGAAAACGACTACTGATGAGATGTCTCTAAAGCCCCTCAAGTTTCCCGATGTAAAACTCACAAAACGCACTCTCTTAAGTCAGGTCTCTATGATGTTCGACCCATTGGGCATATTTAGTCCCATATCAATTAAAGGGAAGATTTTAGTTCAGGAAGCCTGGAGAGAAGCACTGAGTTGGGATACTCCATTACCTGAAAAGTATACAGAAGAGTGGAACAAATTGAAGGTGGAATATGAAAAAGTGTCATCAGTCAAGTTTCCTAGAAGATGTGATCCTACCTCTGATAATGAGTGTGCTCAATTGCACGTATTTTGTGATGCCTCATCTAAGGCGTATGGTGCAGTAGCTTATTGTGTCACTGAAGTCCGAGCTACTATGATTATGTCCAAATCCCGAGTAGCACCATTAAAACAACGTACCCTTCCACAGTTGGAACTGATCGCTGTTGAGTTGGGAACTAGGTTAGCTACTTATTTGAATGGTATGTTTCCCTTTATAGGTGAGACATACAGTATATATGGACAGATAGTGAGATATGTTTGCACTGGATAGCTAAGGATGATAGTCACATTGTTTATGTGCGTAACAGAGTACACAAAATAAAGGAACTGCAGATGAACTATACATTCATGCATGTTAAGTCCAAGGATAATCCAGCTGACTTGGTGAGCCGAGGTGTAAGTGTCAAGAAACTGATTAACGAAACTCTGTGGTTTCAGGGTCCGGTTTGGCTGAGTCAGAGTGATTGGCCAGAACAAAAATCATACCAGAAGGTTAATGATGATCAAGTTCATATGGACCCAATAATTACCCCAGAGCTTTCAGTGATTGACATCACCAAGTTCTCTAATTTGGACAGACTATTAACTGTAACTAAATTTGTGTTTAAGTTCCTGAGCAAGAAGGTAAAGATGGAGGAATTAGACCCACTTACCTACTGGATCAGAAGGATACAAGCTGAAAAGTATGAGGAGGAATTAACACAGCTACGTAAACCCAATCCCAAGCCAACCAAAAGAATGAAGGACCTTGGGCTGTACCTAGACAATCAAGAATTAATATGTTGTCGAGGTCGTATTGGTAAAGCTGATCTACCCCTCAAAACTCGGCATCTGATCCTATTGCCCAAGGATTGCGACCTCACCAAATTGATGGTTTTAAAAGCGCATGAAACCACTAAACACGGTGGGGTAGCAGACACTCTAGCCTATATGCGGCAAACATATTGGATACCCCAGTGACAACAAGCTGTTAAACGCTGTATCAAGAATTGCATTATTTGCAAGAGGTATACAGCTATAGCTATTCCTTACCCTGGACCACCAGCTCTTCCGCCAGACTGCATTCGCCAAAGGAAACCGTTAGAGGTAACAGGTATAGATTATACTGGTGCCATCACTCTCACAGGAGATGATGGACCGCCCAAGAAGGTATACATATGTCTATTCACCTGTACCAGCACTCGGGCGATACATTTGGAGATAGCGGAGGACATGAGCTCGGAAACCTTTATAAATTTGTTCCGAAGATTTGCCGCTCGGCGAAGTTGTCCCAGACGTTTGATTAGTGACAATGGGACAAACTTTTGGACGCATCCCCGCTAGTTTCTGAACTATTAAAGAGCAACGCAGTACAGCAAATGCTAGATACTAGAAATTGTTATTGGTCATTCACAACTCCCAGAGCCCCTTGGCAAAATGGATTTACCGAAAGAATGATAGGCATCGTGAAATCGTGCCTGAAAAAGGTTCTTCACAAGTCAAGAGTCACCTTGGATGAGTTAAGAACTGTTGTCACCGAGATAGAAACAAGAGTCAACAATAGGCCACTAACATATCAAGACGACTCCAATTTGGAAATTGAAGCCTTAACTCCGGCTCATTTGTTATATGGTAGACGACTAGACCCAGTACCCCGTTTGGACGTGACCGAGGAATTAGTAGATCCCACCATTAATGAAGCAGATGCACACTTCGACGAAGCTACCATAAACTCTGCAAGATCCTGGATGCCTGGAACAAGCAGTGGGCATCAGAATATATCTTGAGCCTACAGGAGAGGTATTATGGTGCGAATTCTGCAAGTAACTGTCGCAAACCTGAGAAAGGAGATATAGTCCTATTGAAGGTAGACCAACCTCACTCCAAATGGCCCTTGGCAAAGATTCTAGAAGTCTATCCTGATCCCGAAGGAGTCATCAAAACAGTTAAAGTTTTATCTCGAGGACAAACAACTCTCCGAACGGTTGATCGGCTCATCCCTATGGAACTCGCCATCCTACCGGAGGAGGAACAGCAACACATAGTAATAGGAGGACCTAGACCACAACGAGCAGCTGCTGCTGGACCTCAAAGAAATTGGAGTGATTTGTTAGCCGCAGGTAATATAACATGATGCAACACATCATACTTCGCCGGGCCCCAATCTGTGAGAAATAAATTGACTACACGGGTATCTTGGTAGTGTTGGTAACAGTCTTCCAATAGGGTAACCTCATTAGAGTGAACCATTTCCTACCAGAACCTGGTGATTGTAAATATTGTAAAGGATAATTAATATTAAGTAATTTAGAACTATAAGAATACCTTGGCCAAGTTAATTTAGTTATAAAACCTTGTATGATAAAACTTAGAGGTACTGTATTAGGGATCAGTTTTCAAACTCCCGTGATCACAGACGATATCCACCGTTTGTAGTGATAATCTCAACCTCTTGATATTAGGTTTACTAAATCGTTATGAAACGATATTTATATTAGTATTTATATAATTAAATGCTTATTTCTCATTTATATGATAAAGTGAAGAGGGAATGAACCCTTGGTAACGAATTAGTATATAGTTTATTTAAGAGTCGGAAATTGAAGTTCCGATCAGACGCCAGTAAACTATTGAACTGTAAAGACGTGTCCCGTGATCTCTCCAGCAACACTCCCCATGCCCGGCCTGGAGTCCAGACCTTTTAACCCTTATCTACCGAAGCCGGAATCCTCTGAACTACACCAGGACCCTAGTTATAGCTAAGTCATTGATATACATGGCCATTTATACAATGTTTAGTTAGGGTATCCTGAGAGATAGGCTACCATGGATTAAGACTAGGCTACTATAAACAACCCTCATCTGCTCCTATAATTCATGCCATAAGGTAGGCTATCTCAGACTTAATTTGTATTTATTTTCTATATTTTGATTGGTTTGGTAAGAGATAACCTTTGGCCATATAATCCCCCACAGTTATGGTCTTCGAAAGGGGTGAAGTCACAGAGTGTGAGGTGAAGTTGAACAGTCAGGCTATGGAGATCGTCAACTCTTTTAAATATCTGGGCAGTGTGTTGAGTAAAGATGGGACTATGGATGAAGAAGTGCGGGAGAGGGTACAACAGGGGAAGAGGGTTGTAGGAACGCTGAAAGCAGTAACAAGAAATAGGATGGTCAGTATGGAAGTTGTTACGACTGTGGTTCAAATATATCAGGGCTCTTATTCATTGGACTAGTAATGGCATAAATGCTACAACGGAAAGCGCTAGATCCAACCTCTGATGTATATTCTCAGTGAACAAAGAACACAAATACTCTCCAGAGTTCTATATGCAATAATAGGTTATCAAACTCTCAATAAATGTGCGTCTACTCTAGGCTTAATGTTATGTGAAAACAGCCTATTACTACCTATAACCGAAGGGGCTTGGTTATGGTATGCAAAGTAAGGTGGTAAGAGAAGTTACAGCTTACGTTACTTTAATCAATAAATGTCAGGCACTCCTGCATGAAAGAAAGTGCACTAAAGTCCTTCAACACCAACAAGGAATCTTCTTTAAATGTTAGATGCTATCAAGATGCTCGAATCGGAAATGGAACCCAAAAAGGCAGGCAGCGGAACAATGCTCGAGCAGGCTATGCAAACAAAAAGGCAGGAGATATAATGCCGTCGGAGCCAAGAATATCCTAAACGCCACAACAATAATAATAATCGCCACGACAATGCAGTATTCCTATCAACAAAAAGAGCCTAAGTCGTTTGTGTCTCAATACATCAAACTAGGCTGCGAAATGCTTGTGTAATCATAAACGGGTATGCATAAAAAGAGTAATTGGTTTAATATACTTAATGTCTACTATGACTGATAAAGTCTAGCTAGAGTCAATGATACGAGATACTGGTGCACATGGCATGCCGCATAGCCTAGTGCAAATCTCAAGTCTGTACGTCAAATATTACGTTATAGGGATGGGTAGCTCTCTTGAGAAACCTTAATACCGAAGTATCAAGCGTTCTCCTGGCGTACCTCAAAGACAAACAACCGACCTTAGAACAGAGCAGAATGGTATAGGCAAAAAGCCCTCATTCGTGCATGCTCTATTCTCAATGGAACACAGACTAGAATTTACCCAATCAACTCCAGTTCTCAGGTATGTCGTGCAGCTTTTAACTAAAGCCAGCACCCATCGGAAACAATACCTTATAGTATCAGACTCCTAGTCTAGCATTATCTAATCTAGCAGAACACTAATAATTATAGGAAGCGGTACTGAACAATATGAATGCCAACCAATGCTTCGTGATCAACTTATCTTAACACCTTAAGAGCGGCCTATGCGGTACCGCCCAGCGGGGTGTTTTTAGCCAAAATAGGGCTGTTTACGTGATCATTTTCATGCCTAAATAAGACCCAGAACGTAAAACAAGTATCTATCCCTGAAAGGGCATAAACAGAGCTTTCGAATGACACCATAACGATCCTTTTATGATGGCTAGTTTTCTTGCAATAACCGTGCAACGCGAGTGCAAAAAGCATGTAATTAGCCACTTTCCCGATACAATTTCTTATATAGCGAGTGAGAGAGGGAGGAGGGAGCTGGGATTCGTGTCAGTATGTTCGCCGCGGTGGTCTGGAGCAGTCATACGCTCGCTACTCTCCTGCCACCACTTGTCTCTCTCTCTCAGCAACATTACGTGCTGAAATTGCCACTCGACCTATGTCGAGCGCCGCCACATAGTCCAGCTTTATTTAACTCGACTTATGTTGCTCGCCGCTAATTAAGGGTTAACAACTAACATACATGGGTTATATAAGACCTTAACGCACAATACAACTGGCCAGCATGAAGCTGATTATGCAGAGTTAACCAGAGGGGGTATAATATTAATAAAAGGTGGTGAAAGATATGGAAAATGAGAGAGATAGGCAGAGGAAAAGGTTCTCAGGTGCAGATAGGAGGACAGATATCAAAGGGATAAGAGGGATGCGTTCTAGAAACCAGATCTGAGGGAGAGAGTGGCCAGAGAGCAGTATATATACTAGCACTAGTTGACCCGCGTAGGAAAGCGGTAGCAAGTCCTCTAGCCAATGCTAAAGAAGCTAGCTAAACATGACGTCACCAAGCATGGTAAAAAACTCCTCCAACGAATCCCCACGAGGCCAGCCAGCTATGACGTCATCGAGTATAGCAAAACACTGCGCGCCTCCCCACACTCTGTTCTACTCTCTCTCTCTCTCTCTCAAATCCTATCATTACTACTTAATGATAAAACATATACTTTGCAATTAAATATATAAAGCCTTGACATGGGTGAAAACAAAGAGCCTTTCTGGACTGCCCATGACACAAGCTTTCATATGAAATAAAGCACACAACAATACATCAACTGTAGCCACCTCCACTGCCCTGGCAATCCTAGCGAGTCACTGTAGGACAAGCCATGCGGTTCTAACGGAGTGGTTAACGTCACACCCCCCCCCAAGATTTTTCTCAGAGGCCCAAGGCTCACAAAAATCTGATTGTTAGAACCCATGATATATCTCTACTTCCCATCACCCAGCGGCAGTAAAATATCTGGCACAATTCTCAACAAAAAAAATTACAAAATTATAACCCTCCCCAACACAATAGGTTAAATCATATGTAGTTATGCTCCTCAAGAGCGAGCTTCTCTAGCCCAGCATTCTGAGAGGAGTGCAACTCAGAATTACTGCTATAACATGCTGAAAAAATTCAACTATCAAAGAAAGAGTTTTTATTTGATTTTTTATGTTTTTAATTTGTTTATTTCGGCTGCACTATAGGGGCAAGCCTAGGTTTTTCTTCTATACCAAACGCTCAACTCCTGCTTTACGAACCCAATACGCTGGGCTAAAACCGCGAGCCAACAAGCAGTAAGCGCAAAATACTATTCAAACTAAAGCAGAAGGCTACCCGTGTGTCAATCTACCCAGGATCATACACCCTTGAAAGACAATCTGCAACCACGTTGTCACAACCGGCAATATGGCGTATGTCCAGGCTATACTCCCGTAACATTAGCGACCACCTGGTCAGCCTCATATTCCGATTGTGAAACTGGTCCAAGAACTTGAGAGGGTGATGATCTGTGTAAACTACAACGACCGGACCATAGGCTGGAACATAGACCTCGAAATGCCCCAGCGCAAGAACAACCGCCAGTGGCTCCTCCTCGACAACAGAGCAGCTCCCCTGGGCCGAATTGAACTTCTCCGAGCAGAAACTAACAGGATGCTCCAGCCCATCATCGTCCTTTTTCACAAGGACGGCACCAGCCCCCACACCACTAGCATCCGTTGCTAGTTGGAAAGGTAGGCTAAAGTCAGGGGCCCTGAGGATCGGGTGAGTGCACAACAGGTGTTTTACTACTCTAAACGCCTTCTCACACTCAGGCGCCCATTTGACTTTCTTATCCTTCCAGTTATCCTCCACCTGAGCTTGACTGTCCCATTCTCCTTCTCCACCTTGACTGCTAAACGTCATCACAGGCACAGTGAGAGGCTCAGGGGGGTGCCTCACATACTCCTTCATGAGATTAACGTGACATAACTGATTGCGCTTCCGTCTGTCTGGAGTGGCCACCAAGCAATCCAGGTCCGATAGCCTCCACCACCCTATAAGGACCAGTGTACTTCGCGGATAAGGGGTGACCTACAAGGGGCAGTAGAATCAACACCTCCTGACCCACGCGAAACTCCCTGAGTTTAACCTTGAGGTCGTACCTGTCCTTCATGAGGGCCTGAGAGCTAGTCGAATTACGGCCAGCCAACTCCAGACTGCGCAACATCCGTTCTCGACTGTCGAGGACATACTTGAGCATAGAACAAGGTTTTTCTGCGCCCTCCCATATTTCTTTAGCCATATGGAGAGGCCCTCTGACACGGTGTCCAAAGATGAGCTCATTAGGGCTGAATCCCAAACTTTCCCCAGGTACCTCCCGGAAGGTGCAGCAAATAAAACACATGGCAGGCCAAGATCCCAACCATTCCCACTCTCAAAGCAACAACAACGAAGCACAGATTCCAAGGCTGAGTGCCATCGCTCTAACACACCCTGGCTCTCCGGATGATACGCAGATGACACAACCGTAACAATCCCATGCTGCGGCATTGCTTGAACAAAGAGGCTACAAGTGAAGTTGGATCCTTGGTCTGACTGAATTACCTGCGGGTAACCATACCGGGAAAAATACACTAGCAAGTTCCGGACCACCGTCTTCGCTGACCCATTTCTCATAGGGTACGCGTCAGGGTACCTTGTTGCTACCTCCATGATGGTCAGGGGATACTTGTAAAAATCTCCCGACTGTGCATCACTGTCCTCCTCCAACTCAACAGCACCGGTACCACATTCAAGAACCTCCGGGTCTTCTAATTGCAATTTACGAATGTCCGAAGGAGCAAGCTTATCTAAGTGTTTGCGAAACAACTCATGCCCCCCTCCTACACTGAATTTAGCCTCCCGTTGCTCTCTCTCTGTGTATCGTTGCTGTCTCTTCGTCTTTTTAAGCCCATCCTCTGCCTTCTTAGTAACAGTTAATGGGTCTTCTCCAGACTCGAAAATCGGTCCTAATAATGAGTCCCCGAGAATGTCCGTTGATACTAAACTCTCAACCGCATCAACCTTCAACCCCTTCTCGGTACCTTTCCTCCGCTTGTCTAAAGACTGTTGACCAGAATGTGACTCCCTGGATGCAAGAGATCTGGTGACAACACACGCCATAGGTTGCACCAGACACTTCTCAACCCACTCCTGCTCCTCCCTACTCACGTCGGCCGGCTTCTCGGCAACGACCAAGGGTGGAGCCTCAGAAGTAGGCCCCGCAAAGTCGTTGCCGAGAAGGAGGTCGACACCCCCAACAGGTAACTTTTCCACAATTCCTACATCCAGGTCACGAGTCACACCATCAACTTCCATCTTCATTCTTACAAGCGGGTATGACCTTGTTGCATTAACCCCCTGAACCACAACCACCCGCGCCGTATTTACAGGTTTACCAGTGAAATTCCTCAACAATGTTTGCGATGCCCCAGTGTCACGCAAAATTCTCACCCCATGTCTTCTACCCCCCACTCCACACAACCGAGTCCCCTGTGGTCACTAAAGGCATCACGGACAGAGAATAAGCCTTCCGGATCCTTCTGCACTGGCAGTGTATTTACCTCGGAAGAATTGCCTCTAACAAACTCTGATGTCCTCTTGAACACTCCAATGCCGTGAGCAAAAGACACGGCTGCCGGAGGAGGTCGACTAGGGCACTCATTTGCCTTATGACCCTCCTGGTGGCAATTAAAACACATAAATTTCGGTCTCGGCCTATACTGTGGTGTAAAAGGCCCCTGACTTTTCTCATACGGCGTGGTGTTAGGTTTGGCTTCAGTTTTAGTTTCATTGCTCTTTTGTTTAAATGTATCATTGCTACGGGGAGGGGGAGGATAACGGTCCCTAGCACTTGCATCGTACTTCTGTGAGGACCCGCAACCCCGAATCAACGACAGCCGTCAATCAGCCATTTCTGCTGCTTCGACTAGAGTTCTTGGGTTTTTCTCCTTTAAGTTCAAAGTTAGATCACCGCCCGTGCTCTTTTAAAGAACTGCTCCAACATCATTAACTGCTTAACTCCATCAAATGTTGTTACCTTCTCAGATCGGAGCCAGTTCCCCATAGCATCGGACAAGTCCCGGGCGTGTTCCAAAAAGGTGCTATCTCTTCCCTTAGTTACACCCCGGAACTTCAAACGGTACGTTTCTGGTTGCAGTTCGTAAGCCCTCAAGACAGCCTCCTTGAGATCCTCATACACAATACATGACTCCAAAGGTAACGCATCGTAGGCTTTAAGACCCTTGCCTATTAATCTAGAGGATACAAGTGCTGCCCATTTATTCTCTGGCCACTGGTGTTCCTGGCACTTCTTCTCAAAGCGTGCGAAAAATTCTGTTACCCCACTCTCATCAAACACCGGAACCAGTTTCAATAAGTGCGAGAGAGATTGATCATTAGCACGGTTACCAGCCCCAAGTCGCTGTCCCGTTGTCTCTACTCGCGACTTCTCTACGTCCATGTCGGCACAGTACCTAGTCGACTCTAAATCAGCTTGGATTTTTGCTAGCTCTATGTGCTGGTGACTTTTTCTCTCTTCTATCTTGGCTCTCTCTTCTATCTTGGCTAATTCTAATTGCTGCTGAAGCTCACATGCCCTTTGTTGCTGCTGAAGCCTAGCTAATTCGAGCTGAAGCAATAATTCTGGAGTCAACCCTTGAGGAGGTGAAGGTGCTACAATGTTTGAAATTACCGGTGGTCCCCCCAGGGGCAACCCACCCTGCCAGTCACCACCCAACTGTGGAAGCGTACCCGGGGTCGGCAAACCACTGGGATGGCTGGGAGTCGAGTGTAGGGGAAGCATGGCCGAAGGGCTCTGAGCACTCAACCCATCTCGCTCACCAGTCACCCTGCCCAGTACACACGTTATCAAGTTATCCCTGGTCATGCTGCTAGTACCCGCATGACCGATAGCTGTGGCCAGGCATTGGAGACCGTACCGATCCATACCCTTCAACCGCTCGGCAGTAACAGGCCATTGCAAAAATATCCTAGCATCCTCCTCACAGTTCACCTGATTAACCATTTCATCATACTGCTGTTCCTCAGTTTCGACATTACGTACTGTGTCTCCATTCTCCTCTGATCCGGTATAAGACATGATGCTCACAAAAATTTCCCACCTCAATATTCAGAAAAGAAGCACCCCAAACTCTTATACCTCAATATACACACAAAAATTCTCGGAAATACTCAAGGGCTATACTATGTTGCAAAAAATTATTATTCTTGCTGATCCCCGCAAAATATTCCCCAAAACAACAAATGTTCCCTGCTAATAAATGTAGGTTCACCAAATCCTAGGTAAGGTCGCCATTTGTTACGACTGAAGTTCAAATATATCAGGGCTCTTATTCATTGGACTAGTAATGGCATAAATGCTACAATGGAAAGTGCTAGATCCAACCTCTGATGTATATTCTCAGTGAACAAAGAACACAAATACTCTCCCGAGTTCTATATGCAATAATAGGTTATCAAACTCTCAATAAATGTGCGTCTACTCTAGGCTTAATGTTATGTGAAAACAGCCTATTACTACCTATAACCGAAGGGGCTTGGTTATGGTATGCAAAGTAAGGTGGTAAGAGAAGTTACAGCTTACGTTACTTTAATCAATAAATGTCAGGCACTCCTGCATGAAAGAAAGTGCACTAAAGTCCTTCAACACCAACAAGGAATCTTCTTTAAATGTTAGATGCTATCAAGATGCTCGAATCGGAAATGGAACCCAAAAAGGCAGGCAGCGGAAAAATGCTCGAGCAGGCTATGCACACAAAAAGGCAGGAGATATAATGCCGTCGGAGCCAAGAATATCCTAAATGCCACAACAATAATAATAATCGCCACGACAATGCAGTATTCCTATCAACAAAGAGAGCCTAAGTCGTTTGTGTCTCAATACATCAAACTAGGCTGCGAAATTCTTGTGTAATCATAAACGGGTATGCATAAAAAGAGTAATTGGTTTAATATACTTAATGTCTACTATGACTGATAAAGTCTAGCTAGAGTCAATGATACGAGATACTGGTGCGCATGGCATGCCGCATAGCCTAGTGCAAATCTCAAGTCTGTGCGTCAAATATTACGTTATAGGGAAGGGTAGCTCTCTTGAGAAACCTTAATACCGAAGTATCAAGCGTTCTCCTGGCGTACTTCAAAGACAAACAACCGAGCTTAGAACAGTGCAGAATGGTATAGGCAAAAGCCCTCATTCGTGCATGCTCTATTCTCAATGGCACACAGACTAGAATTTACCCAATCAACTCCAGTTCTCAGGTATGTCGTGCAGCTTTTAACTAAAGCCAACACCCATCGGAAACAATACCTTATAGTATCAGACTCCTAGTCTAGCATTATCTAATCTAGCAGAACACTAATAATTATAGGAAGCTTGTCTGTCGTCGTCCGTCGTCGTCGTCGTCCGTCCAGAAACTCCTCCTAGACCGTTCGATGGATTTTCACAAAACTTCACAGGTATATTTATTTGGTCAATGCAAAGGTCAGTCAAAAAGAAAATTTCAATTGAAATTAAAGTTTAAGGTCAAAGGTCCAGGTTAAATATAAGGTCAATATTTTATCTGTCTTAGTTTTTACTCAAATTTCTTCATTTGCACTATACAAGTTACTGGTAACCTCAAGATCTTATTGACCAAATTTTAGGTAAATATTCTGAAGGGTAAAGTCAAAGGTCAAAATATTTGTGTACTAGTATTTCTTATATTAACGGATAGATTCACACTAGACTTACCATGTATATTCGGAATATTTACACCAAGGTCATACAAGAACCTATACAATTCCATATGAAAGGTAAAGTTCACAGGTCAAGGTCAAATAAAAGGTCAATATGCTAATTTATTTACTTTTCATGCAAACTTCACAAAATTTGGTGATATAGTTGCACGTTAAATGAAAATAATAAATGTTGAGACATATCATGAAGGTCAATGTGAAGGTCAAAGGTCAAGGTCAACTATTCTATTAATATATATGAAACTAACTGATGGGTTTTAATGAAATTAGTCATTCTTATTTGATTTTCCTGGACAATGTCAAAGATTTTTTTTTTACTCTTACATAAAGGTCAAGGTCACAGGTCAAGGTGAAAGGTCAACTTGTACTATTTATTTTTAGTTTTTATTCAAATGTCTTCATGTTCACCGTACAAGTTACTGGTAACCTTGATATCGTATTGCACACATTTTAGATACATATTCTAAAGGGTAAGGTCAAAGTTCAAGGTCAAAGGTCAAAATAGATTCTTTACTAGTATTTCTTATACTAACTGTTAGATTCTCACTAGGCTTACCATGTATATTCGGAATACCTAGGCCAAGGTCATACACTAAACTATTCAATTCCATATGAAAGGTCAAAGTCACAGGTCAAGGTCAAATAAAAGGTCAATATGCTATTTTCTTTACTTTTCATGCAAACTTCACGAAATGTCAGATTGTTGTACTTTAAGTTAAAAGGAAAATAATAAATGTTGAGACATAAATTTCAAGATAAAGGTCAAAGGTCAATTTCAACTATTCTATTAATGTATATGAAACTAACTGATGGGTTTTAATGACATTAGGCATGTTTATTTGATTTTCTGGGGCAATGTCAATGCAAACAAAAATATACTCTTACATAAAGGTCAAGGTCAATGGTCAATGGTCAACTTTTATTATTTATTAAAATAAGATTACTCAAATTTTAGAGAACTGGCTGTGTTATGGCTTATTACTTAAATATATCATCAAATTTCACATAAATATTGTAATAGCTAAAGTCGTAGGTCAAGGTCAAAACAGGAGTATTTGTCATTTTCCATGAACTCCTTCTCGACTGTTTAATGTATTGTTATCAAATTATACAGGTAAATTCAGTTGGTCAATGCGACGACCATCCAAATATATGTATTTTATTTTTAGTCAAAGGTCAAGGTCACAGTATATGATCACTATTTGTAATCAATAAGTTTTTATACGAATTACACCATATTCATAATGCTAGTTAATACGAACATTGCTGTTAAGCTAATCAAATCCTTGATAAGAAATTATAAGGTCGAAGGTCAAGGTCAAAGGTCAAGGTTAAAGGTCGAAATATGATTTTTACTAGTATTTCCTATTTAATGTAAGATTCTCATTAGGCATGGCATGCATATTCGGAATGCCTAGACAAAGGTCATCAAGAATAAACATAATTCAATTTGATAGGTCAAGGTCACAGATCAACGTCAAATATAATGTCAATATGCTTATTTCTTTACTATTCATGTAAACTTCACAACATTCGTTGAGACATGTGCTTTAAGGGGAAATTAAAATGTTAAATTTTCAGACATCATGATGAAGGTCAAAGGTCAAGGTCAACTATTCCTTTAATACTTCTGAAATTAACTGGTAATGGTTAATGAAATTTGACACACTTACTTGATTTTCTAGGGATACATCAAAGTAAACAAAAATATAATCCTACATAAAGGTCAAGGTCACAGGCCAAGGTCATAAGTTAACCTTCATCATAAAAAAATACAAATTTTTCGATAAACTGACAACTGTTAGTTGCATTTTGCCTAAATATCATATTTTTCAATCATATAATTATACTGTAGTATACAGGGTCCTGATGTGGCGGCGTCTATGCCGTAGGACCACGTCCCGGAGCTGCCAACCGCGGATGGCTGCCGACCCTACACGGACGGAGACAAGATCAACGACCAGTGGAGGACAACCGGATGCCGGCTGCGGGGAGCAGTTTCGGGAGCCAAACCGTCACAACCATCCCCTGCCCCCTCCTTGGAGCGGCTTCGGTCACGCCGGGAATTTCCACACCTCTCACACCACACACACACATCACACAGGTTTTCCTACACCGAGAAATGACTCTCCGGCTGTCATTTCTCGAAGACTTCTTCTAGCCGGAGACATTGAGAGCAACCCAGGACCCTCGTACACATACATATGTCCAACTTGCTCAAAACCCATCACTTCGAGTCGCCACACTAAGGGTTCAGTTCTCTGCAATTCATGCAGGAACTGGACCCACTTCACCTGTACAACACTTGCCTCAAAGAAACACTACACGAACACCTGGACCTGTTCCTCGTGCCCCTCCCTCTCCCAGTCAAATCCCTCGCCTAAAACCCGTCCACCTCTCCTCCCCAACCCACCTAGCCTTCCCATATCATCCAATCCCCCCCCTAAAACCCGTCCATCTCCTCCCTAACCCACCTAACCTTCCCATACCATCCACATCCTCAACTCAACACACCACACCCATCCTAATCCATTCCAACCCCCATCTCCTGCTCCCCTATCCCCACCCCTACCTCACCCATCCCTACCCTCAGCCCCCTCCTCACCCCCACCCCCACCCCATCCTCGTGCAGCAGCACCCAAAATACATCGTGCACATAACATTAACATTCTTCAATTGAACATAGATGGCATCAACACAAAAAAACACGAACTCTCACACTTCATCAAACAACACAACATACACATTGCCATCTTACAAGAAACAAAACTCCGCACAACACAAAAAACACCCACATTTCAAAATTTCACCACCATCAGACAAGACCGGGCTGTCGGCGGGGGAGGTGGACTCATCACCCTGGTACACAAAGAAATATCATACATAGTAACCAGTGTACAAACCAAATCCCTCCTCCCCCAAAATGATAACACAACAGAAATACAATCAATTAATATACGCACTGACAACAACTCCAACATAACCATCATAAACACATACATCCCTCCCCAAACATCCCCTACAGTACCAAATGAATACAGACCACACTTACAACACATCACAAACACCCCACACATCATCCTGAGTGGTGACTTCAACGGCAAGTCGTCGGCCTGGTTTGTTGACAACCCCGACACAGACAGAGGGCTGGTACTACAAAACCAAACCGATAACCTCATCATCCTTAACGACATCCATCAACATACCCATATTCCTCACCAAGCCCTCTATAACCCATCATCTTCAGACATCACCTTTTGCTCCCCAGAACTCGCCCCCACAACATCCTGGAGGGTGGTCAGAACCTTAGGCTCTGACCACCTCCCGATCATTATCACCACCAAAACCAGACTCACCCCAGCTAGCCACAAACACACATACACCAATTATAAAAGAGCTAACTTGGAAGCATTCACAAATGAGACAGAACAACACTTCACAACTCTAAACAGTACACCCATCACTAACATCAACAATGCTGTACACATACTCAATAAAACTATCCAAAACGCTGACAAGAAACACATTCCAAGAGGTAACAGAAAAAGACACAACCCCAACTTCACACCAGAATTTAAACCTCATCAGACAATGCGACATACTGAAACACTCCCCAGCAACACAAGACATCACACAACAAATTCAAGCACTAAACACCCGAACTAACAACAAAATATAAGAACAACAAAAACTAAATTGGAATAACTTCCTACAAACACTTGATCACAAAACAAACCCCAAAAATCTACAAAACACTAAACAGCATCACACTTTCCAACAGCAACACAACACAATCACATGCTGCAATCACAACAACAGACTCTACTCCTTCATGTAAACACCAAGCAAACACTCTCATCAATGACTTCTCACATGTCAGCCACCTAAAACCTCACAAAGACGACCGACGTGTCATCCGACGTAAGAGACAATTCCCCACAGACCCTGACTATACACCCTTCACCAATCACCAGACAAAGCATATCATCAACAATCTCAAGCACTCACCCGCCTGTGGCCTAGACAACATAAGCAACATACACCTCAGACACCTGGGACCACAAGGCATACAAGCACTCACTAACATATCAAACTACAGCTATTCACACAACACAATACCAGATATTTGGAAGCATGGTATCATCATCACTTTCCACAAACCCAACAAAGACCCCACGCTACCCTCCTCGCGCCGCCCCATCACACTCCTTTGCTCCCCCTCCAAAGTCATGGAACGCCTAGTAGTACAACTAATTACACCTGACCTACCCCTAGCTCCAACACAACATGGCTTTAGGCCACTGCACTCCACAAACACTCTTCTCACAGACCTTACACAAAGAGCTTTTGACGGCATCAACTCAGCTAGACCACCACACAGATCACTATTAGCCACACTCGACATTAGTAAAGCCTTCGATGCCATCCCCCGCCACAACCTAACAACAAAATCTTCAACAAAACATGCACAACACACAAAAGGTGGCTGGCCAACTTCCTAGCAGCCAGATGTGCACACGTATCTCTTGCCGGTCAGTCATCTAAAATCAGAAACTTTCCAAACGGAGTTCCACAAGGATCCGTCCTATCTCCCGCACTCTTCAATCTGTACATGCACGATATAACTACAACCAATACGCCCCAAATAAACTTAGCCTCCTATGCAGATGACATAACACTCACATGCACACACCATGACCCAAAAAGAGCAACAGATCTCCTTCAACCCTATCTCAACACACTACATGGCTGGTGCACTACAAACAGACTTAATCTAGCCCCAGCCAAATCCACCGCAACCTGCTCACAAGCTGACAGAGAACGAATACATACCTCAACTCACCATAAACAACACACCCCTTAACACATACACACACACCCAAAATCCTAGGAGTAACATTATACTCATATGACATTCAAACAGCACACCACAAACATTAAAAAGAAACTGACACCCAGACTTAACGCCCTCAGGTCACTTGCTCACACAAAATTTGGACACAACAAAGAAACTACCACCACAGTATATAAACAATACATAAGATCAGTGATGGAATACGCAAGCCCAGCCTGGGCTTCAAACCTAGCTGAAACACATCATAAGACGTTACAGATTATTCAAAACAAAGCCCTGAAGATCATTACAGGCTGCACAGCTACTGCACCCACAGATCACCTACATCAAGAAACGAAAATCCTCAAAGTCAAAGACCATCTGGACATGAGACCATCGTGCAGCTTTTAACTAAAGCCAGCACCCATCGGAAACAATACCATATAGTATCAGACTCCTAGTCTAGCATTATCTAATCTAGCAGAACGCTAATAATTATAGGAAGCGGTACTGAACAATATGAATGCCAACCAATGCTTTGTGATGAACTTATCTTAACAACTAACATACATGGGTTATATAAGACCTTAACGCACAATACAACTGGCCAGCATGAAGCAGATTATGCAGAGTTAACCAGAGGGGGTATAATATTAATAAAAGGTGGTGAAAGATATGGAAAATGAGAGAGATAGGCAGAGGAAAAGGTTCTCAGGTGCTAAGAGGGAGACAGATATCAAAGGGATAAGAGGGATGCGTTCTAGAAACCAGATCTGAGGGAGAGAGTGGCCAGAGAGCAGTATATATACTAGCACTAGTTCGAACCGCGTAGGAAAAGCGGTATCAAGTCCTCTAGCCAATGCTAAAGAAGCTAGCTAAACATGACGTCACCAAGCATGGTAAAAAACTCCTCCAACGAATCCCCACGAGGCTAGCCAGCTATGACGTCATCGAGTATAGCAAAACACTGCGCGCCTCCCCATAATTTATTTATAAAATAAATTATTTCATAATTTTTGTTTTCGGTTAGGATAGGCTATAACCCCTGGTGGCCTATTTCTGTTTAAATAAACATAAAATTGTTTTCGGTTCGGCTATCACTGCGTATTCAAATTTAATTTTGTTTTGTTTTAATTTTTGGTTAGGCTATCACCGCTGATAACCTATTTGTGTGTATTTCAACATTTTTGTTTTCGGTTAGGCCTATTTAAGTAAGTGAAGCGACCTGAAGGGAGTGAAGTGTTTTTAAAGTGAGTTTAGTGTTTTTAAAGTGAGTTAAGTGTTTTTAAGTGAGTGAAGTGAACTGAAGGAAGTGATCGTCACCATGCCTCGTGCCTGTACGAACTGCGCCGGTAGGTTTGGTGCTTCCATGTTTGCTCCTGCCGATCCACAAGTCTGCCGACTCTGCCAGCAACGAGGGGATTTGACAGCAAAATTGGATGAAGCCCTCAACAAGATCAACGCCCTCACCAGGAAGCTGGAATCACTCCAAGAGTTTGTAACACTCAACGTTGGAGTATCACTAACTCAAATTGTTTCAACTCCAGCATCCACCACCGCCCCAACGTCATCTGCCAACAATCCAACACCTGCAGTAGACACTGCAGCAGATGCTTCTGATGAACCTGAGCCGACATCAAACCAGGACAGCCGCCCTGTTCACCTTAGTCTCTCCCCCACTCCTCGTGCAAGAAGCCTGCTAGCACGAACAGTACCAACCCCTCGCCCCCGTTCTAACCACTCCTCTCCCCGGCCTGTACGTAGAGTCCCGCCACCACAGGTTTCCGGATTTACACCAGTGAGGAACGGTGCACGGCCAACGCAGAAAAGGTCTCATCTACCAGTCACAATGTCCAACAGATTTGAGATATTGGTAGAGATGGAAGACGAACCAGAAGAGACCAGGCTCGTTGGGGATTCCATCCTACGAGGACAGGTCGAAGAGTTCTGCGACCGAGTCCCAAATCAACGAAAAAGATTTTGCATCCCAGGAGCTGGACTGGACGACATTGTGGAAGCCTTCGAAGATACCACAAAGGATGCAAATGAAAATACCCTTTTTGTCATCCATGCTGGTTCAAATGACGTCATGCGCACCAGATCCGAAGAGTTGATGGAGAAATATCGCAAGATGATCCAGCACTACAAAAACAAGTCAAGGAATATCATCATCTCAGGCATTCTCCCCAAGATCGACGCACCTGACAAATTCTACGACAAGGCTTTCAGCACAAATAGCCGACTAAAACATTTGTGTCTGAGGGAAGAAGTTGAATTCATCAACCTCTGGGACAACTTCTACAACCAGCCTACTCTGTTCCGCAAGGATGGCACTCATCTAAACCCTGTGGGTTCAGCACGCATGGGTCGTCTCCTACACGAAGCAGTCCGCAGCCATGGATCAAAAAACGCCATCCGAGAAGAAGCAGCAGTGACATAAATCATCCAACGCCAAGAAAAAAACAGAGGCAACCGAGGACCACCAGCGATAAGGACCGAAGACAGCGAGGACCGAGGACAGCCATGAACATAAATGTAGATCCGACAAGAACCAAAAATATTATTAAAGAGCGTTCCGTGAGTTCTAAAATAACAAATTTAAAGGTTTTCTATGCAAACGCTCGTAGCATACGCAATAAATTTTCAGATTTAGAGGAGCTAGTGTTTACAGAAAATTATGATGTGATTGGCATAACAGAATCTTGGCTCAATACAGAAGATAGAGACTTTTTAGCAGAGTATTCACTTCCCGGTTATGTAATGTTTGAGAAAAGCCGAATAAATCGAAATGGAGGTGGCGTTTTACTTTATATCAAAGAAAGTCTTAACCCTACCCTCTTGTCAAAACCTCAAATTGTGAACGTCGACGCATCTTTTGTGCTAATAAAGAATAATAAAGGTACAAAAATAATACTTGCATTAATATACAGACCTCCAGCTCAATCAGTGCAAACTGACCGAGAAATTTACGAACAAATTGCAGATGTAAGTAACTCACAAGATACCGTAATTTTTGGTGACTTTAATTTACCTGTGACCAAGTGGGGCGATACTCTTACTTCACACTCCGGACATGACTTGTATACGAACTTGCAAGAGAGTTCGCTTTATCAATTTGTTGGAACGCCGACCCGTGGTAATAACGTTCTTGACATTGTACTTGCAACAAAAGAAGAATTAATAGAGAATTTGAATGTTGGTGATGAATTCAGTAACAGCGACCATCGTACGATAACTTTCACTTTAAAGTTTACTAGTAACGAACCAAATAGTAGCATCGAAAAAGTCCCTAATTTCAAGAAAGCAAACTTCCATAAACTTAGAGCTATGTTTAAAGAAACTGACTGGAGCTTTTTAATTCACAATAACGACATAAATACATCTTGGAAGTTATTCGAAGCCACTTACCTAAAAGCAGTGCAAGACTGCATACCATCAAAAACTCGGCGTCCAGGCCCATAATAATAAGCCCAAATGGTGGAATAAAGATATTTCAAACTGCCTGCTTGCTAAAAAATTTGCTAATGATAGATTAAAATCCTCACAAATGACGAAGAACGGCTGAAATTTGTAGAGCTACGACGCAAAGCCAAAAAGTTAATTAAGCAAAGTAAAAAGACCTTAGAGTTACATATTGCGAATCAAAGTAAAACAAACCCGAAAGAATTCTATAGTTATATCAGAAAGAAAAAAGTCGTTACTTCAACTGTTGGACCGTTAGTCGATGAAAATGGAGAATACACCAAAGACGAAGAACAAATGAGTAATGCCCTCAATACCTTCTTTGCATCAGTTTTTACAACAGAAGACCTCAGTGATATCCCTACACCATCGCCGATTCAGATTGATAATTCAGATGTTCTAAGCAATATCACCGTTACAGAGAGAGAAGTATTGAATTGTTTAGATAAACTCAAGGTAAATAAAACGCCTGGACCTGATACAATCTCGCCTAGAGTTCTAAAGGAAGCTAAGGATGAGCTCTCTAAACCACTGACATTACTATTCAATAAATCCTTGCAGTCTGGAACTATGCCCGATCAGTGGAAGCTAGCCAACGTAACACCGATATTCAAAAAAGGCAGCAAATCCCTACCCAGTAACTATCGTCCAATTAGCTTAACCTCAGTTGTATGTAAAATGCTAGAAACGGTCATACGAGACAGACTCGTAAATCACTTAGAGGAAAATAACATACTTAAATATACTCAACACGGCTTTCGTAAAAAACGTTCCTGTTTAACAAACCTCTTAGACTTCTTCCACGATATCCTAAACCTCTACGATGAGAGTAAAGCTGTAGATATTATATACCTTGATTTTCAAAAGGCCTTTGACAAAGTTCCCCACAAACGTTTACTGCTAAAACTAAAAGCGCATGGAATACAAGACGGTGTGTTGAAATGGATAGAAAATTGGCTCAGCGACAGAAAGCAAAGAGTAGTCATAAACGGTAAGGCATCAAAATGGACCAATGTAAGTAGCGGGGTACCCCAGGGATCGGTACTAGGACCAATTCTCTTTCTAATTTACATCAACGACATAGATGAGGGTCTCACCTGTACAATCTCAAAATTTGCTGACGATACAAAAATTGCAAATAGCGTACTCTCAAAAGAACAAGTTGACGATATGCAACACAATCTAGATAAATTGTCATGTTGGGCCCAAATTTGGCAAATGAGTTTCAATGCGGATAAATGTAAAGTACTACATATCGGATACCTAAATGAGAAAGCAAACTATTCGATGAATGGCACTCAGCTTAAGAATGTAAACAGAGAAACCGATCTGGGAGTAACAATATCGAGTAACCTAAAACCGAGTCAACAATGTTCAGAAGTTGTTAAGAAGGCAAACAAAATAATTGGCTTTATAGGCAGGTCATTTGAGCATAAATCCAAAGAAGTTATCCTAACCCTTTACAATTCATTAGTCCGCCCTCTTCTGGAATACTGCGTTCAATCCTGGTGCCCTTATTACCAAAAAGATATAAACAAGCTAGAACGAGTTCAACGTAGAGTTACCAAAATGATACCTAGCCTAAAGAACAAACCATACGAAGAGCGTCTTAGAGAATTAAATCTATTTCCTTTAACCCAGCGCAGATTAAGAGGTGACTTAATTCAAGTGTTCAAAATCATCAAAGGCATCGACAATATGAACTGTAGTAAGTACTTCACTATCGACCAATCTAATTACACGCGGGGAAACGGTTGCAAAATTATTGGTAAATCTTTTAACTCACACGAATCTAAGAATTTCTTCTTCAATCGAGTTGTCAACTTGTGGAATGGGCTTCCCCGAAACGTTATAGACTGCATCACCGTTGATTCATTTAAACTCCGCCTAGACAAATATCTCGCATCAAACCCGCGACTGACTGCGTTTGTAAATGAATAACTTTATTTTATCCCCCCCTCAGTTACTAACCAATCTGTCCCTTACTAACTTCCTAATCCTGCCACGGACATTAGTTCCAGGGCAGTATTTCCCTTTCCAATGTTCCCTTACCCACTCTAAACCACTGTTTGGACACTTGATCCTCAGTGTTTTGGAGGACAAGCAACCTAGAAGGGTTACTAGATCTGTTGTTGCTTGATTTCCTTTGTACTCCTTTGTACTCTGTTCTACTCTCTCTCTCTCTCTCAAATCCTATCATTACTACTTAATGATAAAACATATACTTTGCAATTAAATATATAAAGCCTTGACATGGGTGAAAACAAAGAGCCTTTCTGGACTGCCCATGACACGAGCTTTCATATGAAATAAAGCACACAACAATACATCAACTGTAGCCACCTCCACTGCCCTGGCGATCCTAGCGAGTCACTGTAGGACAAGCCATGCGGTTCTAACGGAGTGGTTAACGTCACAAAGTGAAGAAGTCTTTGCATGACAGTGTGGTAATTCTGACACTGACTTACGGAAGCGACGCATGGATGTTGGTTGAGAGACTCAGACCCAGAGTGAGAGCGGTGGAAATGAGTTACTTAAGAAGTGCGTGCAGAGTTACATGGAGGGATAGACAGACGAATGAGGAAGTAAGGAGGTGTGGTGTGGAGGTAGATGTGCTGGAAAGTGTGAAAAGGAACAACTTGAGATGGTTCGGCTATTTGGAACGTATGGAAAGCGAGAAATGACTAAGAGGGTGTACAAAAGCGAGGTGGAAGGAAAGAGAGGGAAAGGTGGAAGGATGGAGTGAGGAAGTATATGGATGAAGGCGGTGCTGGTTGGGAGGAGGGGCGTCGACTGACTGGGGACAGAGGTACATGGAGACTGTTCATTCGTGGCCACCCCTTTGGGGATCACGGCGTCGGGCAATAGATAGATAGATAGACTAGAAAATGTACGTTCCTTAGAAAATTGTTATATTCGAGCTGTAACTATACAGTTTCTAATATCTACACTTGCACTACTCAATATCTCTTCATGTTTCACAATTCATAATAGCACTTATACTTCTTAATAATAGGCTGATGTTGTCACTCATGATGTATTAATTGTGATCCTCATTTTGTTATTATCATTATTGTCCTAGCTTATAGTCCATATGCTACTACAACTAAATATATTGTGCTACATTCCATGTAGACAATCTAGTATTTTTGCAGCAACTTTTACCCTTTTCTGTATAAAATACTTTATCTAATGTAGCCTAATTCTTTGTTATATGTGTAGGTTACTCAACGTCTGTATCTTGTATTGGTTTTGTTCCTTACATATACATTTGTTTCAGTACCTGTATGGATTTCAGCCAAAATTATGTTCCCCATAGTGTTCGTACTTTTACTGAAAAGTAAGTAAACAAACACAAACACTCTGCATCATATAGTTCATATTACTTGCACTGCTTAATTGGTGCTTGTACTAAGGAGTAAATAAAGACATACAGGTACGCAATTATTTCCCATGAAGGAATATGTGAGACCACCACAGCAGTCATCCCAGTGACTATATCTCGAGTAATTTATGTTTCTACAGCTCTATCCATACACGTCATACACTAATAAATACACATCCCTTCAGCAACAACATTCCCAAATGTGTGGAACACATATTTTGTCCACTACCGTTTATTGCTTCTTCTGTGTATTCATGAAAAATATAGTATAGGCAAATAATTCCAACCTCATACACCATAAAAACTAAGAACATCAAATTGAAGGTATGTCTTACATTAAAGATAACCAATCAGGTGGATGGCATAAAATACAACGTGAGTAGATTACGCTATTTATCAACTCTGCTAAGCAGAGTGGTATCCCGCACACAGATCTCGCCCGTATACTGTGCACCATCAGTCAGCTTGTCTGTCGTCGTCCGTCGTCGTCGTCGTCCGTCCGGAAACTCCTCCTAGACCGTTCGATGGATTTTCACAAAACTTCACAGGTATTATTTGGTCAATGCAAAGGTCAGTCAAAAAGAAATTTTCAATTGAAATTAAAGTTTAAGGTCAAAGGTCCAGGTTAAATATAAGGTCAATATTTTATCTGTCTTAGTTTTTACTCAAATTTCTTCATTTTCACTATACAAGTTACTGGTAACCTCAAGATCTTATTGACCAAATGTTAGGTAAATATTCTGAAGGGTAAAGTCAAAGGTCAAAATATGTTTGTACTAGTATTTCTTATATTAACGAATAGATTCTCACTGGACTTACCATGTATATTCGGAATATTTACACCAAGGTCATACAAGAACCTATACAATTCCATATGAAAGGTAAAGTTCACAGGTCAAGGTCAAATAAAAGGTCAATATGCTAATTTATTTACTTTTCATGCAAACTTCACAAAATTTGGTGATATAGTTGCACGTTAAATGAAAATGAAAATAATAAATGTTGAGACATATCATGAAGGTCAATGTGAAGGTCAAAGGTCAAGGTCAACTATTCTATTAATATATATGAAACTAACTGATGGGTTTTAATGAAATTAGTCATTCTTATTTGATTTTCCTGGACAATGTCAAAGACATTTTTTTTACTCTTACATAAAGGCCAAGGTCACAGGTCAAGGTGAAAGGTCAACTTATACTATTTATTTTTAGTTTTTATTCAAATGTCTTCATGTTCACCATACATGTTACTGGTAACCTTGATATCGTATTGCACACATTTTTTAGATACATATTCTAAAGGGTAAGGTCAAAGTTCAAGGTCAAAGGTCAAAATAGATTCTTTACTAGTATTTCTTATACTAACTGTTAGATTCTCACTAGGCTTACCATGTATATTCGGAATACCTAGGCCAAGGTCATACACTAAACTATGCAATTCCATATGAAAGGTCAAAGTCACAGGTCAAGGTCAAATAAAAGGTCAATATGCTATTTTCTTTACTTTTCATGCAAACTTCACAAAATGTCAGATTGTTGTACTTTAAGTGAAAAGGAAAATAATAAATGTTGAGACATAAATTTCAAGATAAAGGTCAAAGGTCAATTTCAACTATTCTATTAATGTATATGAAACTAACTGATGGGTTTTAATGATATTAGGCATGTTTATTTGATTTTCTTGGGCAATGTCAATGCAAACAAAAATATACTCTTACATAAAGGTCAAGGTCAATGGTCAACTTTTATTATTTATTAAAATAAGATTACTCAAATTTTAGAGAACTGGCTGTGTTATGGCTTATTACTTAAATATATCATCAAATTTCACATAAATATTGTAATAGCTAAAGTCGTAGGTCAAGGTCAAAACAAGAGTATTTGTCATTTTCCATGAACTCCTTCTCGACTGTTTAATGTATTGTTATCAAATTATACAGGTAAATTCAGTTGGTCAATGCGACGACCATCCAAATATATGTATTTTATTTTTAGTCAAAGGTCAAGGTCACAGTATATGATCACTATTTGTAATCTATAAGTTTTTTATACGAATTACACCATATTCATAATGCTAGTTAATACGAACATTGCTGTTAAGCTAATTAAATCCTTGATAAGAAATTATAAGATCGAAGGTCAAGGTCAAAGGTCAAGGTCAAGGTTAAAGGTCGAAATATGATTTTTACTAGTATTTCCTATTTAATGTAAGATTCTCATTAGGCATGGCATGCATATTCGGAATGCCTAGACCAAGGTCATCAAGAATAAACATAATTCCATTTGATAGGTCAAGGTCACAGATCAACGTCAAATATAATGTCAATATGCTTATTTCTTTACTATTCATGTAAACTTCACAACATTCGTTGAGACATGTGCTTTAAGGGGAAATTAAAATGTTAAATTTTCAGACATCATGATGAAGGTCAAAGGTCAAGGTCAACTATTCCTTTAATACTTCTGAAATTAACTGATAATGGTTAATGAAATTTGACACACATACTTGATTTTCTAGGGATACATCAATTAAAAAAATATATAATCCTACATAAAGGTCAAGGTCACAGGCCAAGGTCATAAGTTAACCTTCATCATAAAAAAATACAAATTTTCGATAAACTGACAACTGTTAGTTGCATTTTGCCTAAATATCATATATTTCAATCATATAATTATACTGTAGTATACAGGGTCCTGATGTGGCGGCGTCTACGCCGTAGGACCACGTCCCGGAGCTGCCAACCGCGGATGGCTGCCGACCCTCCACGGCCGGAGACAAGATCAACGACCAGTGGAGGGCAACCGGATGCCGGCTGCGGGGAGCAGTTTCGGGAGCCAAACCGTCACAACCATCCCCTGCCCCCTCCTTGGAGCGGCTTCGGTCGCGCCGGGAATTTCCACACCTCTCACACCACACACACACATCACACAGGTTTTCCTACACCGAGAAATGACTCTCCGGCTGTCATTTCTCGAAGACTTCTTCTAGCCGGAGACATTGAGAGCAACCCAGGACCCTCGTACACATACATATGTCCAACTTGCTCAAAACCCATCACTTCGAGTCGCCACACTAAGGGTTCAGTTCTCTGCAATTCATGCAGGAACTGGACCCACTTCACCTGTACAACACTTGCCTCCAAGAAACACTACACGAACACCTGGACCTGTTCCTCATGCCCCTCCCTCTCCCAGTCAAATCCCTCGCCTAAAACCCGTCCACCTCTCCTCCCCAGCCCACCTAGCCTTCCCATATCATCCACTCCCCCCCCTAAAACCCGTCCACCTCTCCTCCCTAACCCACCTAACCTTCCCATACCATCCACATCCTCAACTCAACACACCACACCCCATCCTAATCCATTCCAACCCCCATCTCCTGCTCCCCAATCCCACCCCCACCTCACCCATCCCAACCCCCAGCACCTCCCTCACCCCCACCCACACCCCATCCTCGTGCAGCAGCACCCAACATACATCGTGCACATAACATTAACATTCTTCAATTGAACATAGATGGCATCAACACAAAGAAACACGAACTCTCACACTTCATCAAACAACACAACATACACATTGCCATCTTACAAGAAACAAAACTCTGCACAACACAAAAAACACCCACATTTCATAATTTCACCACCATCAGACAAGACCGGGCTATCGGCGGGGGCGGTGGACTCATCACCCTGGTACACAAAGAAATATCATACACAGTAACCAGTGTACAAACCAAATCCCTCCTCCCCCCAAATGATAACACAACAGAAATACAATCAATTAAAATACGCACTGGCAACAACTCCAACATAACCATCATAAACACATACATCCCTCCCCAAACATCCCCTACAGTACCAAATGAATACAGACCACACTTACAACACATCACAAACACCCCACACATCATCCTGGGTGGTGACTTCAACGCCAAGTCGTCGGCCTGGTTTGTCGACAACCCCGACACAGACAGAGGGCTGGTACTACAAAACCAAACTGATAACCTCATCATCCTTAACGACATCCATCAACATACCCATATTCCTCACCAAGCCCTCTATAACCCATCATCTTCAGACATCACCTTTTGCTCCCCAGAACTCGCCCCCACAACATCCTGGAGGGTGGTCAGAACCTTAGGCTCTGACCACCTCCCGATCATTATCACCACCAAAACCAGACTCACCCCAGCTAGCCACAAACACACATACACCAATTATAAAAGAGCTAACTGGGAAGCATTCACAAATGAGACAGAACAACACTTCACAACTCTAAACAGTACACCCATCACTAACATCAACAATGCTGTACACATACTCAATAAAACTATCCAAAACGCTGACAAGAAACACATTCCAAGAGGTAACAGAAAAAGACACAACCCCAACTTCACACCAGAAATTCAAAACCTCATCAGACAATGCGACATACTGAAACACTCCCCAGCACCCCACACACAAGACATCACACAACAAATTCAAGCGCTAAACACCCGAACTAACAACAAAATACAAGAACAACAAAAACTAAATTGGAATAACTTCCTACAAACACTTGATCACAAAACAAACCCCAAAAAACTCTACAAAACACTAAACAGCATCACACTTTCCAACAGCAACACAACACAATCACATGCTGCAATCACAACAACAGACTCTACTCCTTCATGTAAACAACAAGCAACACTCTCATCAATCACTCTCACATGTCAGCCACCTAAAACCTCACAAAGACGACCGACGTGTCATCCGACGTAAGAGACAATTCCCCACAGACCCTGACTATACACCCTTCACCAATCACCAGACAAAGCATATCATCAACAATCTCAAGCACTCACCCGCCTGTGGCCTAGACAACATAAGCAACATACACCTCAGACACCTGGGACCACAAGGCATACAAGCACTCACTAACATATCAAACTACAGCTATTCACACAACACAATACCAGACATTTGGAAGCATGGTATCATCATCACTTTCCACAAACCCAACAAAGACCCCACGCTACCCTCCTCGCACCGCCCCATCACACTCCTTTGCTCCCCCTCCAAAGTCATGGAACGCCTAGTATTACAACTAATTACACCTGACCTACCCCAAGCTCCAACACAACATGGCTTTAGGCCACTGCACTCCACAAACACTCTTCTCACAGACCTTACACAAAGAGCTTTTGACGGGCATCAACTCAGCTAGACCACCACACAGATCACTATTAGCCACACTCGACATTAGTAAAGCCTTCGATGCCATCCCCCGCCACAACCTAACAAACAAAATCTTCAACACAAACATGCACAACAACACAAAAAGGTGGCTGGCCAACTTCCTAGCAGGCAGATGTGCACACGTATCTTTTGCCGGTCAGTCATCTAAAATCAGAAACTTTCCAAACGGAGTCCCACAAGGATCTGTCCTATCGCCCGCACTCTTCAATCTGTACATGCACGATATAACTACAACCAATACGCCCCAAATAAACTTAGCCTCCTATGCAGATGACATAACACTCACGTGCACACACCATGACCCAAAAAGAGCAACAGATCTCCTTCAACCCTATCTCAACACACTACATGGCTGGTGCACTACAAACAGACTTAATCTAGCCCCAGCCAAATCCACCGCAACCCTGCTCACAAGCTGGACAGGAGAACACGAATACATACCTCAACTCACCATAAACAACACACCCCTTAACACATACACACACACCCAAAATCCTAGGAGTAACATATGATACTCATATGACATTCAAACAGCACACCACAAACATTAAAAAGAAACTGACACCCAGACTTAACGCCCTCAGGTCACTTGCTCACACAAAATTTGGACACAACAAAGAAACTACCACCACAGTATATAAACAATACATAAGATCAGTGATGGAATACGCAAGCCCAGCCTGGGCTTCTAACCTAGCTGAAACACATCATAAGACCTTACAGATTATTCAAAACAAAGCCCTTAAGATCATTACAGGCTGCACAGCTACTGCACCCACAGATCACCTACATCAAGAAACCAAAATCCTCAAAGTCAAACACCATCTGGACATGAGAGGCACTCAATTCCTGGCAGCAGCCTCCACGAACCAAGACCACCCACTCAACTACATGGCAACACACCCACAGACACCAAGAAATATCAAAACAACACCCAGCACACGGTATCACACACAATTATTGTCCTCTCTCCCTCCCTGCCCACCCCGAACCAACTTCCAGAAGCACATCCATACTCATATCTCTCACCGATCCATCCACTCACTCACAGACAACACGCAGCTGCATGCACGACCTCCCGAAATCCATCCTTCCGAATCCTCCCTTCCTCGCGAGGACAGAGTCCACCTGGCCAGGCTGAGATGCGGACACCATCCAGCTCTCCTGAGCTATCAGAAGAGACTGGATGACTCCGTTGTCGACGCCTGCCCGGGATGTAACACAACACCCCATACCATTAAACACATCATAGAAGACTGCATTTCACACAACCACTTACGCCAACAACACAATCTACACTCAATGAGAGCTCTGTGGGAAAGCCCGATCGTGGCCATGGCCTTACTCAGGGACTCTGGGCTGTTCGGCCAGGCAGCTTAGGGAACAACAACAACAACAACAGCAACTGTATATATATTATAATACTTGAGGTTAAAGGTCAAGGTCAAAGAACAAAAGAAGAGTATTAATAATTTTCTTTAAACTATTCCTAGACTGTTTAACCCTTTGTGTACCGGTGACGTCTTTTTTATTGTATTCTTGCTATAATTAGACGATATGATGGAGCTTATGAAGGATCTGTGGTAGTAAAAAGGGTTAATTAAGATAGTTGAAAGCCTGCTCATTTTATGAAGGCCCGTCATAAACTAAATAAAATCGTCTTAATATCCAGTATGAAATGAAACTGACAGAACTATACTGAACAGGTTACGTATCGTCAACAAATTTTGCTGGCAAATTCGGTTGGTCAATGCAACGATTGTCCAAATTTTTTGTTTTTGTTATTCAAAGGTCAAGGTGAATGGTGAACGTCACATATTATGGTCACTATTTCTTTCTTATATATATTTTAAATTTGAATTACACCATATTCAAAAAGCTACAAAATAGTGTTACGCTGACCTTATTAAAGATAAATATTCTAATGTTAAGATTCAATGTGATCATAAATGTAATTATATATACAGTATACAGTATACTCCCAGGCTGACATGAACCACCAACAGTCAAGACGAGTGTCCATGCTTTAATTCACTGGCTCGAACGTCCCTTGATTTTGTCCCTGTCACTCTTTCAACTGTGGGGGAGGCACTCGCTATAGGCAGTTATGCCTTTTGCCTTTTTAGAAAAACAAAACAAAAAACAAAAACACAAGTATCCTATATCACGCCGTGGTATAGTGGATTAAAGTATGGGCACTTGTTCTGACTGTCGGTGGTTCAAGTCCGGCTGTGAGTATAAGAACATTTAGTAGCTTATGTGTATTTGCGATATATATATATATATATATATATATTTTTTTTGTATATATATATATACTGTATATAAACCGATTTTAGCTAAGAGATTCAATACTACTTGCAGAATTCTAGGTCGCAGAGATATTTGTTTTGGTAATGCGAACACTGTACACCTACTTTATTTGTATTATTAAAAACATCTGTAAACTGTGTAGCATCAGGCGTCAGGCGGCAGGCTGGTCATCTGAGAAGTGGCTGCTTCACACAACACGGGACTTGTTCAGTTGATCAGGTGTTTCCGTGTTCAGAATTCAGATAGGTGATGTCAAGGTTCTTGAGCCATAACACAAATCTGTAATGACACAAATGGCAGCATTCATGGGTCAGCTATTTACCGAGATGATGTCTCTGGAATCTTTATTCAGTCAGCCATGATATATACTCGAGTGTGAGTATACGATATACTGTATACTCGTAGATACGCCCTAATTATGAATAAGTACTTCACCTTACCTTTGGGGAAGAAGTGACATATGAAATTATTTTGCTTCTGCTTGCATTTTTCACAAACAACACTGCTGTGACTGTGTAGTTTTAGTGCCATGTTTGTATCTGCAGCCACGCCATCTGGCAGCTCCCAGTGACATTTGTAAGTGTGCAGACGATGAACCACTGATGGCAGAGCCATCTTCAGGGGTGCTTGGTCAAAGCTAGGGATCAATTGGGAGCCCGTTTAAGACCTTACTCCGTATTAGGTCTTTCTTGACTGTACGATAGACATTTTGTGTATAAATGTCATGGTTTCTTATTTCCTTTATTTGGATTTAATGGGATTCGTAAGTAGATTATAACTAATGAAAACAATAATTTGGTGAAGGTATTGTTTAATTGGGTATTTGAATAGTTTAATTAGCTAAAGGAATCAACCCACAAGTGTGACGTCGTGTGTTGATATAGGTGCACGCATTCTCTCTCTCATTATATTCCGTTCAGTATTCCTTGTGTTCCTCATATCCGACCCGCCCACACCTTCTGGACCAGCTCATAACACCCAAGACCACGTGATATGTATCCTTTGACCGCTTTATAGTTTTCTCAAGGCCTTAGAACTCTATATGATTTATTTAAGGGTTATATCGTCTGAGGTAATTTTATAGAACTTGCCTAATTACTTCCTGGTCTAACCTTATATTAACCATATTATATTGCATTTAACATGAATTGCTAACTCCCTTTTTGTGTGTTGGAAACCAAAATTGCATAACATATTCAAGATGGGGCCTCTGTATGCTTTTAAATATCGATGGTATAAAGTTCTTATTTTTATAAGAACAAAAATCTTTATAGAAAACCTGATGCTCTAATAGCCTTGTTTGTAATTCCTACACATTGATCTGAGGTCTATAAGTGTCAGATATTAGATCGCCCAGGCCTGTAACTAATGCAGTTGTTTTTATTGATTGGCATTAAATTTCGTCTTGTATGTATATTTTGTGTTTTGTTACATCTGTAAGACCTGACATTTGTCAACATTGAATGGCATCTGGCATTATTCTGACCACTCAACTATTCTATTTAAATTCGTTTGCAGCCTATTCCTGTCTTCTCTGGTTAATACTGAATTTCCTATCTTTGCGTCATCAGCAAACTTTGAGATAGTGTTATTTAGTCTTACATCGATGTCATGTATTTCGATAAGAAACCAAACCTGGCCCCAGGACCAATCCCTGAGGCAGTCCACTATAAACAAGCTTCCACTCTGATTCTATTCCGTTTATCACCAAATTCTGTTTGTGAGCCAGCTTTTTATCCATGCATGATTTTTTTCCTCTAGTTCCTAATACTTTCAATGTATTCAACAATTTTCCTTGTGGTACCTTATCGAAAGTCTTACCATTAATATTTGGACTGGGAGTATTATTAGTATTTAAGTTTTTCAACTAGCAAAACACTTCACATATGCTTATAGTAAAATGTCCTATTTTCTGTGTCATTAAGTTTTGCTCCAAAGTAGTTGTATGTTCTTCCTTACTAACACGGAACAAAATAATCTTAAATCACATGTGCAATATTGTTGTCACCGGTTACTGTCTGGTCGTTATTACTTAGTGGTCCTATTCCAGTTTTAATCTGTGTATTACTGTGAACATAACCATAGAATTGCTTTGTCTGTTAACACTCTATTTTGTTTTGTAACTTTCATAATCACGCTGCTAATTAATTTCTTCACTATTTTTTCTATTTTTTTTTTCATATATGTATGAAAGAGACAAGGCAAAGTTGAAAGAGCAATATTAAATAAATATACATAAATTAAAAGACCGAGTGCTCCACACGAAGTGCGATTTCGGTCTCATGACCTAATGGCAGTGTTCCAGGCAACCCTATTAAGAGCCTGCCTCACTTGTCAGGTTAATTGATTTAAGATCAGATCACAAGGTCTAATCCCACATATTTCTTGGTCTGCCCTTTGGTGCAGCTCCCTCCACGTTTATGGACTTACATTTTTTCACCCAGCCTAGTTCATCCATCCTCTCCACATTTTCAATCCATCCAAGCCTGCTAGTATGCATCTCATCGCTGATAATCGTGATACCTAACCTTCTCCTTAGGCCTTCATTTGATATCCTATTTTGAAGTTTGGCACCACCCATCCATCTCATCATTCTCATCTCATTGTGTTCCATTCTGTTGATATCATTCTCTTTAACAGGCCACGATTCTGAAGCATATATCATTGCGCTTCTAACGCATGAAGTGTACGCCTTTCCTTTCAAGGGGAGAGGGAGTCTTCTCTTGGTGAGTAATGGCAACAGTTCTCAAACTTTCCCCAGTCGCATTTGATTCTGGCGATATTGGCAGCCTCAGCCCCAGCACCGGCAGAGATGGTATCACCCAAGTAGCAAAACTTGTCCACCATCTACAGTGCCTCATTGTCAAAGCTAACACTCTCGAGCCGATCATTGGACACAAGCTCAACTTTGCATACTATGCATACAAATTTCTCAATATCGGACTTCTTTCTTGGTAGAGGTCCCTTTATTCTAGTGCAGCGCTTCTTCCTATGATGTACCCAACAGCGGCAGACACTACACTGCATTGAGTTTGCGCCCACCCCTTTTCTGCATACTGTGCATGGGTATGCACCACTTTTTTTTACCTTGCCTAGCCCTAATCAACTGTGTAAAACCTTGGTTTTATTTATTTTAACTCTTAACCCTTTACTTCCCATACCGTCTATCTTCTGAACGTGGCCTCGCCATCCCACACACTGTCTGCAATAAGTACTAGGTCATCTGCGTATAGCAGTTCCCAGGGCAGCCCAGCTCTGATATCACCAAATAGTGCCTCCAGAACCATAACAAAGAGGAGAGGGCTTAGCAGAGAGCCCTGGTGGACTCCAACGTGAAATGTAAACTCCTCACTAAGTACACCTTTCACCCTCACTGCCGTTCGTTAGTCCTCGGACATTTTCTTTATCACACACACCAGCTACTCCACGCCAAGTTTTCTCATAGCCCACCGAACAACTTCTCTGGGCACCCTTTCAAAGGTCTTCTCCAGGTCTACAAACACAAGATACAGATCCCTATCTTTAAGAAGATATCTTTCCTGCATCTGCCTAACTATGAAGAAAGTGGCTATTATAAACTGTGTGTGTGTGTTACACAGAAGCGTGGTGTGCTTGTAAGTGTTGCTGAAGCTTCTATAATTCATGGCACGTTTATTCCATTTATGCAATTCATTCTATTCACCTAAAGCCTTACGCCTTCTTATTTAACCATCTAGTTTTATAATCCAGTGGGTACGTATTTTTGATGAGCAGTCATAAATATGTCCTTAAAATTTGTCCCACAGTTCGCATGTTTTGTCAATATTGCTAATCTGTATATGCATGCCACTGAGAGCTGTCCTAAGTTCGTTGATATTCAAATTTTTAAAGTTTGGTATCTTCACTTCCTTCTTTAAAGAGCTTGTGATCAGAGGAGGATAAATATTCGCCGATATCCAATTTTTATATTAGATTTTCGTTTGTACTGATAACGAGAACTATTATTTTTGTTCTATATGGATGAGGGAGACAAAAGGCAGAACTGCCTGTAGCAAGTGCCTCTCCCAGTTGAAAGAGTGACAGGGCCAAAATCAAGGAACGTTCGAGCCAAAATGCCTGGACACATGGAGTGTGAAGGAATTTAAGCCATAGGATGAGGGGAATAAGGATTCAGGGAGAGAATTCCAGAGCTCAGTTGTTGATTAGAAGAAGGTTTGAAAATATCGTTTCACTCTTGGATTGAAGAGTTGCACAGAGGAGGGATGGGATTGTGTTGCAAGACGGGTGCTACGTACTCTACGTAGAGGAGGTGGTATACACTGAGAGAGCTCTGAGGAACATTGATTATTCTAATATCGGTAGCATAGCGAGAGAGATGCAACACTGCGGCGAAGAGAGAGAGATTGCAAAGAGTCAGTGAGTGGATGTGAGTTAATGAGACGAAAGGCTTTCTTTTCTACTTTGTTGAGAAGTGCTGTGTGAGAGGATCCTCCCCACACATGCGAACAATACTCAATACATGGACGCACTGTGCACCTGTACAGAGTAAGAAGCTGTGCAGGGGTAAAGAACCCCCGGAAGCGGTTGAGCCCACCCAGCTTCTGGAAAGCTGTTTTAGCAACGGTGGTAATATGGTCTTTCCAAGTGAGATCAGGAGAGAAAGAGATTCCTAGAATACTGAAAAAAGAGGAAAGATTGATGTGTATTGTTGAAGTATAAGGGATAGTCCTGTGAGAGTTCTTTATTGGTAGATAAATGGAGAAATTGGGTTTTGGAAGCATTGAAAATAACAAGATTTTCTCTGCCCCAAATGGAAATGGTTGATAGGTCAGAATTTAAGTGTTTTATGGCATCTTCACATGATTTTTTGAGTGCTTGCTTGTGGGGGGGTTCTGGTAAACTAGTTGAAGGTAGAATCATCAGCATATGAATTAATAGGACGGGAGGTACACTCACTCATAAAAGTAGGGTACTCCCCTGAGCGAGAGATCTAAGGCCTCACTCTATTTAGTTGTGGTAACACTGGCCCTGAACCATCCATGTCACGAAAAGAAATGGTGACTGTGGATTGTGCGAGGGAGTAGGGAGCTGATGTGAACGAAGCAATGCTTCACTTAATTTTGAAAGTAGTTTCGCTAATTCTCTCCTTTTGTTGACGTCGATGGTTCAGGGCCAGTGTTACCACAACTAAATAGCGTAAGGCCTTAGATCTCTCGCACAAGGGGAGTACCCTTCTCTTATGAGTGAGTGTACAGTTGAGAAGATCATTAGTGAATATTACAAAGAGAATTAGAGATAGGACAGAACCCTGAGGAACACCGGAGTTAATAGGTTGAGGAAGTGCACGATGGCCGTCCACAACCGTAGCTCTGGAACAGCCAGAAAGGAAATTCGAGATAAAGGCAAAGATAGAGGGATAGAAACCGAAGGAGGGTAGTTTATAAGTTAGATTAGTGTCAGACTCTATTAAAGGCCTTCGATATGTCTAGCGCCATAGAAAAGGTCTCGCCGAAGTCCTGGAAGGGTGATGACTAAGAGTTAGTAAGATATGAAAGGAGATCCCCAGTAAAGCGTCCCTTAAGGAATCCATACTGGCGATCTGAGAGTAGATTATGAGAAGAGAGATGCTTAAGAAAATTTTGAAGTAAGGATAGTTTCAAACACTTTGGAGATGCAAGAAATGAGAGCAATTGGTCGATAGTTGGAAGGTTGAGAGCGGTCACCCTTCTTTAGGACAGGTTGAATGAGAATAAACTTCCAGCAAGAAGGGAATGCATTAGAGGAGAGACAGAGACGGAAGAGTTTGCCTAGGCAGGGTGTCAGCACTGAAGCACAGTTTTTTAGTACAAATGGTGGACATCATCCGGACCGTACGCCTTCTAAGTATTAAGCCCAGAGAGGGTAGAAAGTACATCTTTAGAAGAGATTAGAATATTAGGCATGCATAAGTGAGACGGGGGTGGAGAGGGAGGAATAGCACCGGAATCATCCAAGGTGGAGTTTCTAGGGAAAGTTTGGGCGAAGAGTTCAGCTTTGTCAGAGGAAGAAGTGACGGTGGTGCCGACAGAGTGGAAAGGGGAGGGAAAGATGAGGAAGGAAAATTGTTGGAGAGGTTTCTGGCTAGATGCCAGAAAGCTTGGGAAGAGAGTTAGATAGTTCAGTTATTTATTATTGATGAAAGTGTGTTTGGCGAGTCGAAGAACAGATTTGGCTTGATTCCGGGCAGAAACATAGGAAGAAAGAGATTCTTGAGTTTGAAGGCGACGGTACCGTTTGAATGCTTCCTCCTTGTTGCGGACAGCAGTAGAACAAGCGTGAGTAAACCAAGATTTTCTAGCATTAGACTGAGAGAAAGAAAATGGAATGTATGCTTCCATGCCCGAGAGGATTACCTAGGTAATGCGTTCAGCACTCTCTGAGGGTTCCCGGCACAGAAGCAAAAGTCATTCCATGGGAATGCTGTTTTCGCATCATGGTTCATTTACACTATGTTGTAGAACATTATTCTGTATAGAATTAATAATTTTGTGGGAATTGGAATTGTTTCCTGTTATAAGACACCACTCAACTTGAGGTGTTATGCTTTCTTTAACCTTAAGGGTGTGTTGCAATAGTTCATACAAGTGACTCCATCGGCCTAATTTTGGCTCGGAGGTCGGTATGCAGTAGTGATATTAATGTTTGAGTTTTTCATGTTTAATTTGATACATACTATGTCCATATTATGTTGGGGGATGACAGGTAATCCACATTGCCACTCCACCTCTCGATTTTCCGTTACACCTGTCTTTTGTATGAATCGATATTATATTCGGAAATAATATCATTAAGAATAATATTTTGATTATTGTTACAACTGACAGTAGAGGTTTCTAGTCCTTGGACTAACACATACAAATTAATACTCAGCACCTCCGTAGCCTTAACTCATAACACAGTCTATCGCAACAGAACAGAGCTCATTTGCAACTTCCAGGCTCTCTGTGGACCAAAGGTGAAGACAATCCCCCAATTATACAAACAATGTAAGCAACTGGAACTCCTACTAGTGAAACGATATCTTGAGCCACAACTATCATCAAAACTCAGTACCGAAATGGCAATACTGAGGAGGATCCTTTCCAACCTTCACAAAGAAGAGAAAGCTCTGATTTAATTTGTTAATTAAATTATGGTAAATACATGCCTACATTGAATGCCAAAATTATGAAGCAAGTATCAAGCATAAACAAATGAATCAAGGATCTAACAAACACCTATCAACCACCACCCACCTAACTATCCTAACAGTCGTTGAGGCGTCCTAAGCCGACTTTAACTCAACAGGTTTTTAAAATTATGCCAGTGCTAGTGATTAGAGGAGAAATAATACCCAGGTAGGCAAACACAGCCTACCTGCGGCGACCTGTAACACAAATATAAAACGCCAAAGTCTAATGAAGTCCTCCACCCGCTACTTCGAACCAAGCACCAATTACTAATAGGGACGATTGCCTTCGTCTACAGGATGACTTAACTGCACTTGAAGAGTGGGAAGCCAAGTGGCAGATGACATTTAGACCGGACAAATGTCAGCATATCCGTTTCACCCGTTCAAATAAAATCATCCCATTCTCCTACAAACTCCATAGCACATTTTTGGATACTGTTCCCTCCCACAAATATTTGGGGGTCCACATCTCAGCGGACATGAGGTGGACCACTCACGTTAGCAGCGTCAGAGTAAAGACTAATAGGGCCCTGGGCTTCCTGCGCAGGAATCTCACCAAGTGTGACACAAACATCAAAATTCTAGCATTTAAAACACTTGTTCGGCCACACTTAGAATACTGCGACACCGTCTGAGATCCACACACTCACAACAATATAAATAAACTAGAGGCCATACAAAACAAAGCTGCAAGATGGATCAGACGTGATTACAGACACACTACATCTGTCACATTAAACTCGACCCACTTGCAACAAGAAGACAAATGCACAGACAACAGATGTTATATAAAATCACCAACAAATTAGTAGACATAGACAAAGATAAATATTTACACCCTACAAGTATACGATTTACGAGACGCAGCCACAACCTAAATCCACACATATCAGGCAAGCACGGACATATTTAGACAGTAATTTTTTCCCCGCAGCATCCATGAGTGGAATCACCTCCCATCTCATGTAGTTAATAGCCCCACCCTTGATTCATTTAGAACTAGGATCACCAATCATTACATCCCTAATCCTGATCCTGTCCCCAACCATTAGTCCTTAAAAGCGCAACCCCCTCATATCAATCCACCCGAGAGCGGCCCTCTACGGGTCCTTCAACGTAAGCACCATCAATAATCTGGACACCTAATTAAAACAATGCACATGAAATCAATAATGATCGGCTGGAACGAGCACACGCCACTGCAGGAATAATAAGACAATTATAAGGAGTACTAGGTCTAGCTATTATGCCAGCGAGGAATAATTAGCTTACCCACCAATACTATAGTATACTGGTGCTACCATCTTACCCACCAATACTATAGTATACTGGTGCTACCATCTTACCCACCAATACTATAGTATACTGGTGCTACCATCTTACCCACCAATACTATAGTATACTGGTGCTACCATCTTACCCACCAATACTATAGTATACTGGTGCTACCATCTTACCCACCAATACTATAGTATACTGGTGCTACCATCTTACCCACCAATACTATAGTATACTGGTGCTACCATCTTAACAAAGCAAAGGTTTGCGATTCTACTAAGCCTAACTAAAAAACAGAAGGGAAGGAACATATATGGAAAACACAAAAAGAATATGCAGTCACAATACGAGGGACACACAAGCCACTCACATCCCTTGGAATCCGTCTGATGTTACGTTAAAATGCCAAATAATGCCAATGAATAAATAGATGCCAATAAAATAATAATTAAATAAGCAATAGAGAAGCGAGAGATAAATGTTTCTCTCTCGAATGTTGAAATCCGACTGATATTCAACAGATGGCCCTACGTGTAACCAACTTGGTTGATGGTTCTTTATAAATAATGCAACTATGACAAGTAGGACCACATAGGATTAAAAACTAAATACAAAATAATTATACCATGCATAAAATCATATACGCACTGTGTCAGTAAACCAGAAAACCCCATCATTTACAAATGGGTCACATCATTTACAGGGAAATCGGCAAACACTTGCAGACGACAACCCCACTTTTCAGAGAACGGGAAAACCAGAGAGACCACGTAATTGAACGAAATAACACGTTTCTGGACAACATCAAAACATACAATTGTATAATGATAAGATCGATCACCATTTCACGTCATATTGTAGAACACTACATAACGTTGTATTGAAAATCTTTACCGCAAAGCGGTATAATATATTCATCATGTGAGTATATGACCTAGGCAACATAGTAGTTTATGGACATTAATAAACTCAATTAACCTTACGATGGTGGGCCATCGTAACATTATACTGAACTTTTGATTTGGGAAGGTATATGATTTTGGTTTCTGTGCGTTAATCTTTTATCCTGGTACACAGTTGGCTGTTAATTATTATTTAGGAAGCTGAAGGGAAGATTATTTGCGGTTAGTGGTTTCAATGGGTGGGTAATTAAAGTAAATGAAGGTGCTGAGGGTTACTGTGAATAGGTTAAGGAGGCAGGAGGAATTGAGGAAAAAAATCTTCCGGATTTACGGTAAAAACCATTTCATTATCCGGCTTAGTGGGACATTCATAACTCCTATATCTCAAACCTGCTTTGGTTAAATGAATACCGTGTCCTTTGTTCAGGGACGATTTCCCTTGGAATTCTTTCCAATTATCTACAATGAGTAAATTTTCTTGGTCACACATTTTGTTACTGAATTATTGACTTTCAGTGCTCGACTACTACTTTCAGTGCTCGACTACTACTTTCAGTGCTCGACTACTACTTTCAGTGCTCGACTACTACTTTCAGTGCTCGACTACTACTTTCAGTGCTCGACTACTACTGTAGGAGTTTGCTTTCAACCAAGGAATGGTTCCGATTATCACTAATTTTTGAGCTTTCTGTATCATCATTCTGATCATTTGTTTTATACTTACCTAGTATGTCTTTTATAAGGGCCAAACCTCCATCGAATTTGACCTCCAGTAATTACATTTACGGATCTCTACAGGCTCCGTTTTTATTTTTCCATTGCTTGTTTTTGGGTTCGAATCTGCCTCTTGGTTTTTTTCTCATGAACAGGTACATGTTTACCATTTTGGGTAGAATTTCACTGAAGGGGTGCGCATTTGACAGGAACCACCACATACTTATTAGAGCTTTAATTTAGGTCTCCACACATCCATCAACAACCTACACTCTTTTCTGGTCTGATAGTAATAGAAACAATTTAATCACGTTTTTAATGTGGTTTTCAACGAGAACATACAAGTGCGTTTGGGCCGATAAATAGTAGTTTACCACCTCTTCCGATAGTAGGTTTGTTGACATTAATTACGTTTGCTGTTTTTTTGTTTTCCCCATGCTGGCAATATATATGATGATGACAATGAGTCTAGGGGGGGTGCCCCCTCAACACATACTGTATCCCGCTGCCTAAATATTAATTGAACCGCCAATATGGGGAATTAGTTAGATGCGCGAAGTAGTCTGCTAACCTCGAGCACAATGTAAACAAATGATCGACGTTACTCCCGCGAACGCAACTTTTCCACCGAATTATCTTTATATTTCGCCTAATATTATAAATATTAATGGTGGCCTAGAGTTTACTACAAAAGAGACGGCACTGCTTCTACAACGTTGGGGCGTGCGGCACCGACTCTCATCCGCCTATCACCCACAGTCGAATGGGCGGGCAGAAGTAGCCGTCGAGTTTATGAAGTGCCTCCTGACATCGCACTCAAGACATCCATGGTGACACAGAAACGGTGGCCGCTGGCCTGTTACAGTTTCGGAACACACCAGACCCTGAGACCGTCATGTCTCCAGCACAGATAGATTTTGGTATGAATTTCTGGGACCTGCTACCTTTTGCACCCAGGACGCAAGTGTTCACTATCCCTCCAGTCCACCCGGTTTGACGCGAGATATGGAACCGTCAGGAAGAAGCACTCAGGTTGAGATTCGGTTGGCAAGTTGACAATCTAAGTCGACATACACATCAGCTTGCGACACTAGTGGTAGCTACAAGAGTCCTACTACAAAACCAGATGGACGCTCACAGCAGACGTTGGGATAGGACTGGCGGAGGTGAAGCCCCACGACCAATACCTTGTCAAAATTGATTGGTCGGGCAGAGTGACACTAAGGAATCGGTGGTTCCTGCGACACATTAAGGGTCTGACGCGCACCAACCATCCCATGATTTCACCTCCACCACTTTCCTGCACACAGCGGCGACAGATCACCAACAAGATTACCATTAGACCGGGAACAGGATCCCTAGGTCCACACCTATGTGGCCACTATCAGTCCGTTGCACCTTATCCTGACCCTTCACCGACCAACATGCAGGTTAACACACCTGCTGTGGAACGCCCACGCATCCACAGGCACCCTCCAAGGATATATTTTGTGAATACCACAAATTTAGGATAATATTTAACTGATGGCAAAAATCGTTACCATAATCATTGAATGAATTGTGTATGCTAATACAAAATAGTTAAAAGAAGATAACTTCAGTGGAAGATTTTAATGCTATTAGCTTCATATGTTATGCAAACAGTAGCCATCTTACATAACCCTAACTTATTACAACAACGTGGATTCTGGCAAGTTCGATTTGCTTCATATATCTTTGTGCGAGAGATTCGAAAGGTCCATGAATCATCTTTAAATGTGGAGTCATGCACGGCATGCATATTTTGTTAAATTTATTAATAGTATAATGAAAAATAATTGACCAAATTAATAATATATTCATCACCTCTCATGACCTGACAAAGTTACCCTACATTTGTTATTAATATTACAAGTTATTTTTAACTAACACAGTATTACCTTTGCATTTATATGCAGTGCAATTCCAAGCAACTAGCAACAATGTTGTTTCACAAAGAACAAAAATAAATAAATAAAATATCGATAGACTTGACAGCAGGGATTGCCCATCGATGATCCCTCTCTAACCTCGGACATTCAAGCTACGCCAATTCAGCAACTACTCTTAGTCTAATCGCTAATCACACACACACACACACACACACGCGCGTGCACTCACAGACACACACACACGCACACACACACAGAACATTGTAGTACTCCCGAGAAGTAAAATAGTCCTATATAACCTCTTGGATACAAAAAGCATTATCAGAGTGAATATCATGTTTATAGAGGGTTATATAATTATATTACGGTTGCAATGTAGAACAATTAGCAAAGTAATTATTAAGTAACACTATTAAATGTATGCTATGCAGTTGAGATACATTTCATAATCATATATTTCGTAACACTTCCAGGGACTGGGGTTCTCGAAACGTGGTTCCAGTCCTGACGATCTTCTTGATTAACAGTGTGCTGGCTTAATAATCCAGAAAGGATGATAGCCTCTGAAGTCCTATATTAACTAACTAACTAAGTAGTTAGTACGAGAGCGAGGTGGAGGGACAGAGAGCGAGAGGTAGACCGAATGAGAGGTGGAAGGATGGAGTGAGGAAGTAGATGAACGAAGGCAGTGCTGGTTGGGGGGAGGGGCGTCGACTGCCTGGAGACAGAGGTGAATTGGGCGGTTCGTTCATGGCCACCCCTTCGGGGATCACGGCGTCAGGCAATAGATAGATAGATAGACTAAGTAACACTTTATGTAATGGTGGTTGGACATAATATTAGCCATTGTGTGAATTTGCGTATGCACGTGAGCGTGAATGCCTGTGCTTTTGCATATGTTTGTGTGTGTATGTTAGTGTAGTAATTATAGTTTATAAATCAAAATACATGTTATTAGCTATAACAACATAATTATATAGACCAAGGTACATATATTTAATTATAGTCGTCATTTAAGTTTTGTAATTTACAGTTATACAATGCACTGTTACACAGAAGATTATATAACAATACATATAACACATGATACAAAGTATTCTTTTGTATTCTCCCATTAATTGAACATGCCTAAATAGCAATATTTTCAGTCCCAAAATATAATGAAACAAATACGTTATTTATACAAACCACAACTCCTATATTATCAAAGCTATTATTTCGTTCTACCCTTAACCTCTCAGCTGCGCATACCCCTGTGCGTAGCTATTTTGATGCATTCCTCTCTAAAATCGTTAATTTACCATAAACATAATAAATACTTATGCATATGCACCTATTTTATGTTTAATATGAAGATAGTAACATGTAACAACAATAAAACAATTGGGAATAGTGTTTAGATGGTCAAAATCGCGAATTAATACGGAGCGGCCCATTCATGAAATGTGGAGCAGAGCGAGGCAACCCCACCTCTCGCGAGGTCTAGAGCATGACTGAGAGTCTCACCCCACCCTGTACCTTACCCAATACACTTGTTACTCACATAACCACACCCTGCAACCAGCTTGCAGATGTTAGCACGAAAACATACCAATGAATAAGGGAATAACAGGGAAAATAGGTGATAATTGCAGGGGTGTGGGGGGGGGGGGGAAGGAGGGGACTTTGACAGATATGGAGAAGTGATATGAGGTATGGAGGGAAAAAAAAAAAAAAAAAATTCAAGTGCTACTGGGGCCTTTTAAAAGTTTTTTTTTAGGCCTAGGATCTTAAGAGTCTCCCCGCAGTCTCCCAATAAAATCTCTTAAAAGTCTCCCGGCAGCTGCCGGGTTAAATTGTTGTTTAACCCACCGTTCTAAACCCGTCAATAAAACAAAATATAAATGGCAAACGTAAGTCTAATGTGTAAGGTACAAAGTAATGTAACCTTGTAATGAGGTGATGTGGGAACTATGTAAGTAGGTAGATGAAGTTCTTGGTTGTTAACCCCTAACTGTCGGCGCGCAACATAAGTCGAGTATAATAAATCTGGACTATCTGGCGGCGCGCGACATAGGTCGTGTGGCAATTTCAGCACGTAATGTTGCTGAGAGAGAGACAAGTGGTGGCAGGAGAGTAGCGAGCGTATGACTGCTCCAGACCACCGTGGCGAACCTACTGACACGAATCCCACCTCCTCCCTCCCTCTCTCACTCGCTACATACTGAATTGTATGGGGAAAGTACCGAATTACATGCTTTTTGCACTCGTGTTGCGCGGTTGTTGCAAGAAAACTAGCGGTCATAAAAGGATCGTTGTGGTGTCATTGGAAAGCTCTGTTTATGCCCTTTCAGGGATAGATACTTGTTTTACGCTCGGGGTCTTATTTAGGCATGAAAAGTATCACGTAAACAGCCCTATTTTGGGTAAAAACACCCCGCTGGTGGCTACATATTATATACCGCCTAGGCCGCTCTTTAGGTGTTAATGGTTGATTGTAAACTGGTAGATTCTCATAGAAGCGTCTGTATGTATTTATTTAATTTAGTAACACATATGCTGCCACCGTATCCTAGCTACCACAAAAGTAAGGTTATGGGATAAATTAGAAAGCTATTAACCAGCTGATTTATACTTTATTAAGGATTGCAGGAACACACTTGAAATACAAGAACAGTGTGTATATGCAGGAACTTGAAATGTAACTTGATGAGTAGTTTAAATATATGAAGGAGTATTCCCCATATACTGTAGGTGAAATATCTCCACCAGTGTTGATTGCCCCAGCTCTCTGTCTAAGTGTGTCTAAAATGTATCTGCTACCTTTCTCTACTTCTCTCCTCCACCCCCTGAGAGGTGATGGCAAATTCCAATAATCAATTATTTCTCACGTGAACCAAGGCCTGGTGACTTACAGAATGCTTAAGCAGGGTGTTGCTATACCTGACTTGGGAATACAAGGCCCGGAGAATGACATTGATTCAACTTCTAGGCACGCACGGAGAAGGTGTACAACTGCCTGCTTAAATATATGTACATTACTATTTCTACTGCAAGTATTTTACTATATAAGAGTAAAATTATATTTCCTATATACAATCCCAAACATATCCTGTAATAAATGTTCATAACGATATTAGCACACCCCTATGTATAATTTTCATTTATCTATTAGGATGCGGATAATATTTGTATATGGTTGCAATGTTATACAAATACTGTAATCTGTATGTTCAAGGCTTCCTTTTCCCTTTTCTGCATGAAGGGGAAAATTGTGATGGGTGAACTGGTCAAAAGGGTTAACCTGTTGTGTTATTTCGACGAGTTCACCCATCACGCTTTGCAGGACTTCCAGGATTAGGAAGTTAGTAGGGGACAGATGGGTTAGTAACTGAGGGGGGGGGGGATAAAATAAAGTTATTCATTTACAAACGCAGTCAGTCGCGGGTTTGATGCGACATATTTGTCTAGGCGAAGTTTAAATGAATCAACGGTGCTGCAGTCTATAACGTCTCGGGGAAGCCCATTCCACAAGTTGACAACTCGAATGAAGAAGAAATTCTTAGATTCGTGTGAGTTAAAAGATTTACCAATAATTTTGCAACCATTTCCCCGCGTGTAATTAGATTGGTTGATAGTGAAGTACTTACTACAGTTCATATTGTCGATGCCTTTGATGATTTTGAACACTTGAATTAAGTCGCCTCTTAATCTAAGCTGGGTTAAAGGAAATAGATGTAATTCTCTAAGACGCTCCTCGTATGGTTTGTTCTTTAGGCTAGGTATAATTTTGGTAACTCTACATTGAACTCGTTCTAGCTTGTCTATATCTTTTTGGTAATAGGGGCACCAGTATTGAACGCAGTATTCCAGAAGAGGGCGGACTAAGGAATTATAAAGGGTTAGGATAACTTCTTTGGATTTATGCTCAAATGACCTGCTTATAAAGCCAATTATTTTGTTTGCCTTCTTAACAACTTCTGAACATTGTTGACTCGGTTTTAGGTTACTCGATATTGTTACTCCCAGATGCTTTCTCTGTTTACATTCTTAAGCTGAGTGCCATTCATCGAATAGTTTGCTTTCTCATTTTTTTATCCGATATGTAGGCTATCTATCTATCTATCTATCTATATGCTCAGGCCCAATCCCCACTTTTCCTATTTTGTTTTTTATATTCCTCTATTTGATTATTTCGTTATTTTTATTTTTTGTGGGGGGGGGGGGGGTGGCCGACTCAAGACAGAGCAAGAACAGGAAAACACAAAACACAAGACAAAGCAGCGAACAAACACAGATAAAACACAAAATACACACATCTAGGTCACCCAGGAGAATACCCAGAGACCAGGGTCACCAAGGTCGCTCCAGCACTCCCCCGGCCCCCGACCACCCGGAGAGGCTCCGATCTCGGCAGGCAGACATACAGCGGAGCCAAAGCCACAAGCCCGCCCACCACACTTCCAGGCGCACCCTTCATATTAATCGTCTCCCCGGGCCAGGCGCCTGATGGACTATTATCTAGTTCAACTTGCGCCCGATCCCTTCCCCCAAATGACCACGTGTTCACTCAACTATTCACAAGCATTCTCCATTCATTCCTGCTTATTGCCACTTCCTTTGCCTGATCTATAATCATTCCTCTATCATCCAAAGCTTGTCTTACACAGTCTCACCATCTCAATGGGGGTCTTCCTGCCCTTCTATCTCCCCTTGTATCTGACTCATATATTCTCTTTGTAAGCCTTTCATCTCCCATTCGTTCAACATGACCATACCAGCTCAGCACCCTTCTGTCCACTCTGGCTGACAAATGTTCCTGCTGCCCCACTCTCCTACGTATCTCTTCATTCCTCGATCCGATATGTAGTACTTTACATTTATCCGCATTGAAACTCATTTGCCAAATTTGGGCCCAACATGACAACTTATCTAGATTGTGTTGCATTTCGTCAACTTTTCTTTTGAGAGTACGCTATTTGCAATTTTTGTATCGTCAGCAAATTTTGAGATTGTACAGGTGAGACCCTCATCTATGTCGTTGATGTAAATTAGAAAGAGAATTGGTCCTAGTACCAATCCCTGGGGTACCCCTCTACTTACATTGGTCCATTTAGATGCCTTACCATTTATGACTACTCTTTGCTTTCTGTCGCTGAGCCAATTTTCTATCCATTTCAACACACCGTCTTGTATTCCATGCGCTTTTAGTTTTAGCAGTAAACATTTGTGGGGAACTTTGTCAAAGGCCTTTGGAAAATCAAGGTATATAATATCTATAGCTTTACTCTCATCATAGAGGTTGAGGATATCGTGGAAGAAGTCCAAGAGGTTTGTTAAACAGGAACGTTTTTTACGAAAGCCGTGTTGAGTATCTTTAAGTATGTTATTATCCTCTAGGTGGGTTGAGATGACCTTTGACGAGAATCATAGACTTTGAGTGTGAAGTTTGGAAGAGAATTTTTTTTTTGTATGACCTGCCTGTTAGTGTTGACTTTGTCAGTGTGTGAATTCATTGGTACTTGGGCGATACGGTTTCCACCAGCGGGGGCGCTAAAGCTGGTTCCATTGCTCGACTCAGAAGTGGCTGGGGGGAACTTTAGAGAACTGTTGCCACTCAGAGGCGCAGCCAGTTAAAGCAGAGGATATCAATAGAATGGAACGCAATGAGAAGAGAATAGTGAGATAAATATGTGGGGTTAACCTCAGGGACGGGTTATCGAGTGAGGAATTATGAAGGTGTCTGGACATTAGGAGTATCAGTGAAGTGATGTGCACTGGCCGACTTTCATTGGTTTGAACACGTGGAGAGAATGGATGATCAGAAGTGGGTGAAAAAAAAGCAATACTGTGAACGTATACATGCAAATTATTTTATATAGCTATCCAAGTTTTGAAATACTCGATGGTTCGCAGCACTGTGATATTATGGACATGGTTTCTTCCATAACAAAACCATTTTCCCTATGTAAAACTGTCAGAAATAAACTTTAAAAAAAAATACTACTACAGTATGAAATATAATTAGTAACCCAGTGTTGCCAGAGTGATTCTTCTATCTGTTTACGATTGGGATCTTATATCTAGCATTACTTAGGGTCTCATTTGAATTGGCAAGTAGAATGTTATTTAATAGAGTGGCTGAATTCTAATTTAATATCAATGCAGGTGATTCTACTAACAAACTGCTGAAAGTGTATTATTGAAATTACAGCCCCAGAGGAAAGGGTTCCTCAACGACCTCAAAAACAGCAGACGGAGTGCAGGATTGCAACTATCAAAAGACAACAATAAACAAGGAAGTTGGCCCTCTTAAAGAAAGGGAAGACAAATAAAACAGTTCCCCCTATACCAACCTCAACGTCCCCCCATACCTGTGTCTCCCCTAGGGTCCCCCAAGGGGTAGCTGTTAATCCGCCCTCATTACCCCCTCCACCAAAAGGAAAATGGCCGACATCTGCCCAGGAACCAGACTTGGATTATGATGAGCATATGTTTATGCAACTTAGACATCAATCCCCTCCCTATTTCCCAATCCAGCTCTACCACGACCACCACCACAACAACGCAGAGTGGGGATAAGCACTCTCTTTCCTATATCCTTCCTAATAAAGATTTATTTTTACATGTACAAGATAATGCTTGAAAAGACATAAATCACTAAATCAGTTTTCACTCATTCCCATACACCATTACCTCATGCTATTTAATTTTAATAAATAAAAAATTTGTTCACCCATATAACCATGCATACATTATATCTTTAAGATTGTTAATAACCGGAGCAATATTCAAAAACTATATTCCTCAATACCTTTTTACCTCGAGAAGCTTTACCCGTGACTAATAATTAAATCGCAATATCACCTCACTGAACCAAGGTTCAGTAGGCAACAATCGAGGCTAATGAGCACACGATCTCACGATCTGTAATCTGTACGCAGCCATCCTTTAGATCTCGATTGCGGTAGTACTTCCGAATGGGGCAAGCCATTCTCCCCTTAAAAGTACCCGACGGAGGTGTGTTCTGAGGACCAGCGAGGATACCTGTAAGTGTGTGTGTGTGTGTCTGGGACGCCCCCTGGACTACGTTGGACCTGGTTACTACGCCTGATCAGATCTCTCTCTCTTGGGCTACGTCACCTATACTTCCATCCCAAAACGTAAGTGCTTCTCGTTGTATAAAGTGTTTTTCATTTAAATATTGCGAAGGGTGATTAAGATTTGCAGTGTTCCATTAAACGTTAATATCAGAGATTGTCGGTTCTCTCCTAATTTGCTATCGCCCCTCGTATTGCGAGAAAATTCCACATTCTATTTGCAGGGATTGATGTATGTATAATTCTGTGGATATATCTCTTATATTCTAGATCAGAGCTTTACAAATATTCGTTCGGGATTTATATACAACGCTCTATACTTAAATTCTTGTTTACATCCAGCAGATCTTAATATTGTGTTTATTGTTGGCTGGGTACTTAATTACAAGATAAGCGTATACAGAGAGAGTTCTAAGTGTGTCTCGTAGAACTGCGTTAAAAGATTCCGCTTCCAACATCACCATCCTTTTCAACTTATTTATTTTTGACTTAACTATTCCAGTCAGTCCTCCACCACGTTTAAACCCTTAAACCGCAGCGAGGCGATGTTAAGCCAAGCGTACTGGCTTATTTAATTATTCTTCATTGAATTAGTTTATGCTTCGATGCTTTGACTCTTTGAGTTTATTAAGATATATATCTTTTATTTTATGAATTAACGTGAGATATATTCAGATCTTAGTTAATATCCTAATTTCCATAGTCAAATGCTATTGTGAGCCGCATCGCAGTGAACGTGACCTACCTTGTCGGCTAATCCTCTGGCGGCTGCCATTTACCTTCAGGATATTAATTATTTGTTGTTGAGACCAAACCTCTCTGTGTTAGTTATTTTGTGATTCTATATTGATTCATTACGTTCTTTATACGTATTTTGATCCTAGTGTTCATCTTTAGTTCACTTATTATACAAAGTGAATTTATAAGTATTTTATACCAATTATTATGATCCATATTCTTTCAAACTTATTTCTATATATATGAGACTTGATTCATGTCATATTTGTACCCTAGCTACATAAGAAATAAAACGTGTGAACCGCAATTGTGTATTCTGTGACTTTGGTAGAGATTGATATCCTTATTGTATTATCCAAGCCAGTTCTGACCCCGTTGGTTAATTTAGGTTCTCAGCTTCACGATAGTGAACACAAGAAACCATTCTAAATGCAGTAAAAATAATCTACTCGCATAACACTGGAGGCAGCGGTGTCTCAACACGGCATAACGACTTGGATATGCATATTTTATCAATCTACCCATTTCACGAATCAACATGGCTGGTATATCGCTCGAAATAATTTCTTTCAAGCAAGAAGATTAAGATATTACTACCTACAGTATCTTGAAGTTGTGAAACCAGTCCTTGACATTGTATTTAACCCAGAAACGGCGAGCGTCCTCATATGAGTCTGAACCCTAGGAGGGCGAGCGTCCTTTTATGAGCCATGGCCTAAAAAAAGCCTTTCCAAACATCCCACTGTCACTCAAAGCAAAGGAATTTGTAAATATGTGAGATAATTCCCCTCCATACATCCTATCACTCCTCCACATGTGTCCAAATTCCCCCCTTCCCCCCTCCCCCCCCCCCTCAATTATCACCTATTTTCTCTTATTCCTGTGATTCCTGGTTTATTTATGGTGCCTAAACTCCCTACCTGGTTTCAAGGTCGAAAGGGAGGGGTGTGGAGGGAGGAGAGAGAGAGAGACTAGCCCGCACTGCCTCCAGTCTCGCTCGAGAGCTCATGAAGGGAGGGTACAGTCTCGCTCTCTGTCAACTCCATGAATGAACCGCTCTGCAATATTTCGTGTTTGTCACCCCCCAAATACTATTCCCACTTGTTTTATTGTTGTAACATGTAACTATCTTCATATTAAACATAAAATAGGCGCATGTGAATAATTAATAACAATATTTATCGGATAATGAAATTTTTTGTCAGAAATTAATGCAACAGCTTAGCCCCACACCACGTTTAACGAATCGAAGTCTCGCCGCGGATAGGTTATGGATGATGATACCTCAAAAATCCATACGGTTGTTATGAAATTAGGCAGACATATGTCCCTCATGTCGGGTTACGTGCGTGATACTCCGTTATTGACCTGGGCTCAGTTCGAATGCTATACCAAGGCGGCTATTAACCTTTCTCTCGGGAAAATTCTCGCAAATGAACAGTTTCATAATGTCAAATTCTCAGGAAATCTCGACCACACTATTAGCCAGTTGAATCAACTGGTAGTTACATATTCCGTTTTAGCAGTATTACAGGGCGGGTGCCCAACCCCGAAAAGGGTTGAAATAGGGGAGCTATCCCCCCGCCAAAGGCAGCTTTCTAGGGCCTTTCCTAGCTGATGCTGAGAGGATTGGGTTCTAGTCATGTGGTGATGGGCTGGTCTATCAGAGTGAGAACTGAGCGATCTCTGCCATACCCATAGCTTACTCTGACTGTTCCTTTTACTTATATATTTTCTAGATCTCAAGTGACGGCGTCTCTTGCGTGGATTGACCTCCTAATCTACCAAGATTGGAAGCCAAAGCGTCACATCTTTCCTTTGCCCTTCAACTTTCTCTTCATAATTGCTGAGGGGCACAGGGCCCTGGGTGGGGCTTTGGTTTCCCGGGCGTTTCCGCGCCCTCCTCAGCTCCCCGCCATGGAGTGGCTTCGGTCACCCAGGCTTTATTGTGGTCGGCAGGGAGGGTTCTGTGGGGGCGCTCGGTTATAGCCTTGGCCTTGCTCGGGGCCTTGGGGCTGTTCGGCCAGGCAGCTTGGGGAAAAACAACAACAACAACTGGTAGTTACAGCCTTTCCTACGGAGAATGATGTCAAATGGAAAGACAGTGTGTTCAATGCATTGTTGAGAATTTTTCCCACAGCTGTGCACGATCATTTCGCGATTTCAGAGCCCAAGGGTTATGATGAGGACATGCCTATATTCCGGCGTATTCTGGCATTGAAACAGACCCAGGAGGGTGACAAATCCAATGACAAAATCGCCGCCATGAGCCGTAGCACTACTCAACCTCAAATTCCTGTAAATTACCCTACCACACTCCCATATATTGCAACAATTTCAAACTCACCAGAAACCTGACTGGATGCCTCGTTATCTATTTTCTCAGCTTCAAAGACGAGGAGACAATCTTTACACTCAAGACGGGAAAATTGCCCTCAGTTGCGACACCGCCTTGTCAACTATGCAATCGTTACATTGACATAATGGCATCCATCTCGCGTAACGCAAATTAGAGTCACCTTTCAGCAGATTTACTGGACCGCCTCCCACTATGTCACTGCCAAAAAAATCACTGAAGCATGTCGAGCCTGCACCCTTGGCAAGGATCGAACTCCCACCCCAGGCCCATCTGGCAAACTTGTTGCTTCCAAACCATGGCAATTATTAGCCGTTGATGTCATGGGACCCATGGAAGGTATCAAAGGGTTTAAATATATAATTACCTTCATGGATACTTATTCTAAGTATGTAATAGCTTGTCCAGCGAAAGATCACACTGCTTTTTCAGTCGCCAAAGCCATGTTGCAACACGTCTTTCCCTATTTCGACCTACCTGAAGCCATTCACTCTGACAATGACTCTGAGTTTACCAGTCACATTTGGACCCAAATTTCACAAATGTTCGGGTTTAAAATGAGTCATTCCTCCCCATATTGGCCCCAAGGTAGCTCTATCTGTGAACAGAGCCATCGTATCATTGCAAATCAGATCAGAACCCGGTTGCAACAAATTGAACACCACCGACTGGCCTAGTCAAGTCAAAATCGTGCAATGGGGTATAAACGCTTGCCCTAGACAAGACGGGATCTCCCCGCATGAGAGTTTTTGGAATTCCACCCCTCCTACTTCTGTTACGTCACCTGTCTGTCCCCCACGAGCCTTCGTCAAATTTCGATCAATCCTTAGTTCAATTGAAAAACCGCCTCAGACAACTTCAATACTTGCAAGATCTGCATCCTGACAAAACTTCCAAAGTCAGTCCCCACCATGTAGGCGATCTTGTTATGATAGCTCACCTTCCTGTTCCTTCCAAACTCAAGCCCAGATACAAAGGACCATTCGAAATTCTCACCATGCCATACTGTTACCAGGTCACCTTCTATTACCATGGTGAATCACGCACGTACCGCAACCGACACGTATGCCGTTTCCAACCCATTGACGAGAACATCACTATGCTAGCTGACCCAGTCAATAATAACGCATGCCCTGTACTTGAAAATCAAAACCTTTGTGCCTCAGAATCACCCCTTCCAACCCCCCATCTCCCCTTTCCCCATTCTACCCAAAACACCCATTCCTTCTCTACATAATTTACCTCCCGTCATCTCACCACCACCTCGGCCTACCTCACACCACCTCAATCACCCCAATACTCTAGCACCACCTTCTCACACACTTTCCGCTCCGCCTGCTCTGACTTTGGATCTAACCGCCAAACTTCCTCACCCTCCTGCCTCTCCTCTATCTTACACTTCCTCCGAAACTGACATTCCTATCTTTTCTACTTCTCCTACGACTCCACATACTTCTCCTGCCTTTCCTCCTGTTCCATCTCCTCCTTCCATCTCCACTCTGCCTAAACAATCACTTCCTTCTTCTTTGCCTAAACTTACCACCTCACCAACTGTTTCCACTCACTCCTCCCACTCTACCACCTCTGTTGTTAAATCTCCCCCCACTAACACAATCTCCAAACCTTCGACTAGTCAAAACCTCTCTCGGGAAGTTCAACCACCACCTCACGCACTACTTCTCCTATCCCTAACTCTCCACTCAGTCGACCACACTTGACCACTCCTACCAATTCAACCTCTATACTTGCCAAAACCCCACAGAAACACCTCTCAAAAACTTCAACCCCTATCTCACGCTCTGTTTCTCCTATCACTAAATCTCCACTCAATCAACCAAAAGTGACCACTTCTACCAATTCAACCTCCATACTTGCAAAAACCCCACAGAAACCTCTCTCCAAAAATTCAACCTCTACCTCTTTGAAATCTCCCAAGAAATTCATTTCACAAATTCCCTCACCCAACCTTCCACTTCAAACTCAAATAAACCCAAATGTAACCCCTCCACCACCTCAACTTAACCTTTTTTACAAACCTCTTGCAGAAGATCTGGTTGGCGAGTGACACAGGCAACAAGGTGGTCCCCAGCCATACACATCCCCAAGCCCAAGAAAATGGTTCACACCAAACCAACAAAGCCTGCCACCCCGGATGTAGCCACACACATCAAAGGGCCGACAACACCTCCACCTATGCAGTCAGCCAACACCAGTCAGGTCATCGGGACACCCCCGATGCAGGCTTATCGGGTGTTTGCACTCGATAAGCCTGCTGATCCTCCACCATCTCAGCTCCTCCCCTCTATACCGGAGCACACAACCAGCCCCAACTCCTCCTTCAACCTCAGTCATAGTCCTGACCTAGCTCCAGCAACAACAGCCATGAGAATCACCACGCTGACCGTCCGCAGAAACCTCCAAGACACTCCAATCACCACTACTGCCCAGTTAATCCATCAGGCGAAGATGGCAACCACCCCTTCTCACCTCACCGTGTTCCAGGAGTGCCACACCCCCACCGACGCCCCTACGGCACTGATTTTTACGTGGTCTCACCATCGACCACCGTAACCAAGATTTCACAACCTATGTACTCCGGCCAAGACTTTGTAATTGACGAAGGAGGTGAAATGACAGCCCCAAAGGAAAGGGCTCCTCAACAACCTCAACAACAGTGGACGGAGTGCAGGATTGCAACTATCAAAAGACAACAACAAACAAGGAAGTTGGCCCTCTTAAAGAAAGGGAAGACAAATAAAACAGTTCCTCCTATACCAACCTCAACGTCCCCCCATACCTGTGTCTCCCCTAGGGTCCCCCAAGGGGTAGATGTTAATCCGCCCTCATCACCCCCTCCACCAGAAGGAAATTGGCCGACATCTGCTCAGGAACCAGACTTGGATTATGATGAGCATATGTTTATGCAACTTAGACATCAATCCCCTCCCTATTTCCCAATGCAGCTCTACCTCGACCACCGCCGCACCAACGCAGAGAGGGGACAAGCACTATCTTTCCTATATACAGTACTATATCCTTCCTAATAAAGATTTCTTTTAACATTTACGAGATAATGCCTGAAAATACATAAATAACTAAATAAATGTTCACTCGTTCCCATACACCATTACCTCATGCTATTTAATTTTTAATAAATAAAGAATGTGTTCACCCATATAACCATGTATGCATTATATTTTTAAGATTGTTAATAACCAGAGCAATATTCAAAAACTATATTCCTCAATACCTTTTTACCTCGAGAAGCTTTACCCGTGACTAATAATTAAATCGTAATATCACCTCACTGAACCAAGGTTCAGTAGGCAACAATCGAGGCTAATGAGCACACGATCTCACGATCTGTAATCTGTACGCAGCCATCCTTCAGATCTCGATTGCGGTAGTACTTCCGTATGGGGCAAGCCATTCTCCCCTTAAAAGTACCCGACGGAGGTGTGTTACGAGGACCAGCGAGGGTACCTGTAAGCGTGTGTGTGTGTGTCTGGGATGCCCCCTGGACTACGTTGGACCTGGTTACTATGCCTGATCAGATCTCTCTCTCTCTTGGGCTACATCACCTATACTCCCATCCCAAAACTTAAGTGTTTCTCGTTGTATAAGGTGTTTTTCATTTAAATATTGCGAAGGGTAATTAATATTATATTCTAGATCAGAGCTTTACATATATTCGTTTTTTTTTTTTATACAATGCTCAACATGTAAATTCTTGTGAACACCCAGCAGATCTTAATATTGTGTTTATTGTTGGCTGGGTACTTAATTACAAGATAAGCGTATACAGAGAGAGTTTTAAGTGTGTCTCGTAGAACTGCGTTAAAAGATTCCGCTTCCAAACATCACCATCCGTTTCAACTTATTTATTATTGACTTAACTATTCCAGTCAGTCCGTCACCACGCTTAAACCGCAGCGATGCGATGTTCAGCCAAGCGTACTGGCTTATTTAATTATTCTTCATTGAATGAGTTTATTCTTCGATGCTTTGACTCTTTGAGTTTATTAAGATATATATCTTTTATTTTATGAATCAACGTGCGAGTTATTCAGACCTCGGTTAATATCCTAATTTCTATAGTCAAATTCTATTGTGAGCCGAATCGCAGTAAACGTGACCTACCTTGTCGGCTAATCCTCTGGCGGCTGCCATTTACCTTCAGGATATTAATTATTTGTTGTTGAGACCAAACCTCTCTGTGTTCGTTATTTTGTGATTCTATATTGATTCATTACGTTCTTTATACGTATTTTGATCCTAGTGTTCATCTTTAGTTCACTTATTATGCAAAATGAATTTATAAGTATTTTATACCAATTATTATGATCCATATTCTTTCAAACTCATTTCTATATATATGAGACTTGATTCATATCATATTTGTACCCTAGCTACATAAGAAATAAAATTTGTGAACCGCAATTGTGTATTCTGTGACTTTGGTAGAGATTGATATCCTTATTGTATTGTCCAAGCCAGTTCTGACCCCGTTGGTTAATTTAGGTTCTCAGCTTCACGATAGTAAACATAACGAACCATTCTAAATGCAGTAAAAATAATCTACTCGCATTACACTTATCTTGTGTGAGTTTACCTTTATGGAACAAATTACGTCTCTTACTGGAAAAAGACAAGTTTAACTTTGTTTAGAATAACCTCTTAACCACAGAATAACCTTGGTATCTGGAGCTCCAAGTTTATTGATTTCCAATGTATGTGTTGTGTATATAAACTACGTACCCTTTTGACTGTTCTGCATTTATTTTGTTTTCATATTCTTAAAATCTACTAATAAATATTGTATATTTTTTATTTTTTTTCCTGAAAAGCCTGTTGGCTGATAAAAAGGCTCGCATGTATTATAGTTTTTAGTATTTTATTTTATGGTGATGTATAATGTATTGTGGCAATAATAGCGTGTTTAAATTATTTAAGTGTTTCATAAATAACTTTCTTGGGTTCGCTAAAACTTAATTAGGCTAAATATGTACCCTTACCGTTCACTCTCAAGCACTACTTGCACTACCGCGAGAAGATACATGTAGGCCTATGGTATAGCGAGAGAGATGCAACATTGCGGCGAAGAGAGAGAGACTGCAGAGAGTTGGTGAGTGGACTGGAGTTAATGATACGAAAGGCTTTCCTTTTTACTTTGTCTCGGAATGCGGTGTGAGAGGATCCTCCCCACACATGCGAACAATACTCAATACAAGGACGCACTGTGCCCCTGTACAGAGCAAGAAGCTGCGCAGAGGTAAAGAACTCCTTGAGGCGGTTCAGCACACCCAGCTTCTGGGAGGCTGCCTTAGCAAGACTGGTAATTTGGTCCTTCCAAGTGAGAGCAGAAGAAAAAGAGACACCGAGAATATTGAGAGAAGATGAACGATTGATTTTTGTATTTTTGAAGAAAAATGGATAGTCCTCTGGAGGTTCCGGAGGAGTAGTAAGATGGAGAAATTGGGTCTTGGAAGCATTAAATGCAACAAGGTTATCTCTACAATAATTGGAAATAGTAGCTAGATCAGAAGATAGGTGTTTTATGGCTTCATTACGTTTTTTGGGGGGACTGCTGGCTGGGGCGTTCTGGAAAACTAATTGAGTAGTGTAAGGTAGAGTCGTCTGCATATGAATGGATGGGACTGGATGTACAGTTGAGAAAATAATTTTTGAAAATTAGAAAGAGAATAGGAGATAGGACAGAACCCTGAGGAACCCCGGAGTTGATAGGATGAGGAAATGAGTGATGGTTGTCCACAAGCACAGCTATAGAACGACCGGAAAGGAAATTAGAGACAAAGGCACAGATGGAGAGATAGAAACCGAAGGAGGGTAGTTTAGAAATAAAAGATTTGTGCCAGACTGTATTGAAGGCCTTCGATATGTCTAGTTCAATAGAACAAGTCTCACCGAAGTCCCGAAAGGAGGATGATCAAGAGTTAGTAAGATTTAAAGAAGATCACCAGTAGAGCGACCCTTAAGGAAGCCATACTGGCGATCTGAGAGCAGATTAAGAGAAGAGAAATGCTTAAGAAATTTGGAAGCAAGAATAGTTTCAGAATTTTTAGAGATACAAGAGATGAGAGCAATTGGACGATAGTTGGAGGGTTGAGAGTGGTCACCTTTCTTTGGGACTGGTTGAATATATATATATATTTTTTTTTTTCTTTTTTTTTCTTTAATACCTACGAGGTTGAAACAAATAGCAATTTCTGCGTTGGAAATTTTATTATTCAAAGTTTCCAGGTCTCTGATGAGTTTTCGCTAGGTGGCAGGAAGTAGATGAATGAGATTAGCAAAATTCATGGTGGTACAGGGTTACATTAATGTACATGATGATACAGGATATACGACGCGTTTCACTGGACAACCAGCATTATCAAGTAAGGATAGAATGATATAAAAGGTAAACAGGAAGGGAAAATATAGAGGGTGGAGGATCAGAGGAGGCGAAAATCAGGGGGCAATAGTCTGCTATTGGTGGAGGGGTATTCTAGGAGTGTTAGAGAGAGATCCACGTCACGCAGGCACACTGGATGCGGGAAGGTGGTGGTCGGTTGGCGGGGTCGAAGCTGATTGGCTGCATGTCGAGGGGCGTGGCCTAAGTTGCATAGTACGTGTGGTGCCGGCAGAAGACGAAGCTGAAGGAGGTAGCGCGGGGGGCTGCGTCAAGGGCACCGGGGGGCGAGGGGGGGCATTAGGTCTTGTAGGATAGTGCCTTTTGGCAGAAGGAAGGATCTGAAGGTCCAGAGTTTGGTTGTTGATGTTAGGATGTAAGGCTTGGATATATAACGCTTCGAGTATTGGTAATCTCCTTGGGTCACTTTCTTTATCGAGTATGGTGGTGTGTTTTTCTAACTCGTTGCGTGTGAGGTGGGGGTGGTTAGGGGTGAGATAGTGGTCTTTGATGGCTCCAGCCTGAAGGTGAAGAGTTAACCGACGTGAAAGACGAGTCTGCGTCATGCCAATATAGGAATGAGGTCCACAGTCCTCATAATTACAGGTATGTTGGTAAATGACGTGATCGTCAGTCATCGGGCTCTTTATCTTGGTGGAAGCTGGTTTGTTGTGGAGAACGAGGTTGGAGGTCTTGGGGGATTTTTAATAAATTATTAATTTTATTTTGTTTTCCGGGTTGGTTGGGTGGACATGCTTGGAGATTATTTCTTTTAAGATGGCCTCGTCATTTTTGTGTTCAGAGGACATAAAATTGCGGTAGAAGATCTTAATTTCATTGGAGGGGTCAATGTTGGGAGGGCTTTGGGTGTACCATTTTTCAAGATGGTGGTTGATGGTGCTGGAGACGTCGGAGTTGGAGTATCCGTTATTCACTCTATATATATATACAGTACATTAATATGGAATTAAAAGCGTTTTTCACGCTTATTCCAAACTTTGCATCAGAATATATTTATTAACCATAGTTGTTTATATATGATGAACATACAAATCATATTTTGGCAAAACAATAATTATGCATGCGCAACCAAAATATTCACTCTACAGCAATTTTCAGAAATAACGATGACGTTTACTACAATTTATTATATTTCAATAGGAAGAGGAAAGGTTGATCTACAATATTTCAATAGAATAAAAGTGATTTGGACCGAATATTTGTTTTTTCCAATATTCCCTCACTTATACACAGCCATAAATGAAAATGTTGAACGACGACAATACTGTAGGTTTGTATATATGATATGACAAGTATTTTTCATTTACTTACCAGAAATGCAATCATAATTTGTCGATCATCAGAAGTGTTTTATTTATATGAATATATTAACAACATTTTATACGCTCCCGTGACTGGACGTTGTTCATCATTCTTGGTTTATTTTGTTGTAGGATGTTTTAGAGCTATACATCATAGTGACACGTATAATTAGTGGTTTGAGGAAGAATAATTTTTAAGAGATAATAAATAGAGGAATGAAAAACAAAGACAAAACAAGAATGGTCCTTGTGCCTAAAAGCATCCTCCATTCATAAAATGTTTGTAACAAGTGGACTTAAACTGTTGTTGGTTGTAAACTTGTGAAAAACAATTCTAAGGAAGTGAATTCCAGAGAGTAGAAGTTCTGTGGATAAATTTAACTTGATAATGTCTACATTGTGGAGGAGAGAGAGTGCATTCATATGCATTTCCAGCTGTTCTAGTTCTGCGGAGAGTTGGTACAATTAAAGAAAGCTCCTCAGAATATTTACAATGAAAATATCTGTAGAGTAATGCAAGGGAGGCAACAACTCTTCGTATGAATAATGGAACAAGATCCTGCGTGATTGCAGTGTTATGATTAATGTAATTGCTTATTTTGAATTTTGTCCAACAGCTTCAATATAGCCACTCCACATCCATTCCACAAGTGTGAACAGTTTTCCATCTGAGAACAAACATGACTTTTATACTTCATATTATAATGGCTCGTAAGTGAAAAAATTTCAAACTCAGTATAGAAGTCCCATTTTCTTAAAGGCATTTTTAGCAATGGACCTAACATGAGGTGACCATCTCAGGCTGGCATTCAATGTTACACCAAGGATATCAATACTAGAGGAAATGGGAATATTTACATCATTACAAATTATGTTGGCATATTTTTAAAGATTTTCTCTGTTAGAAAATTGTATGTACTTAGTTTTATGTGCATTATATGAAACTACATTTATTTGTTCCATTCATTATTTTTAGGTAGGTCTTCATTCAGAAAAATTGCAGTGTTTAATTTGATATTTATAATATCAGGCTCCGTGAAAGAACTGCTAAATGTAAAGGAACTGTGCAGTATTGAGTCATATGCATAGGAATGTATAATAGGGTTGTTGTTGTTTTAGTCGTTCCCTAGGCTGCCTGGCCGAACAGACCTGAGTCCCTAAGGAAGGCCATGGCTACGATAGGGCTTTCCCACAGGGCTCTCAAGGAGTGTATATTATGTTGTTGGCGTAATTGATTGTATGGCATGCAGTCTTCTATGATGTGTTAAATGATAGGGGGTGCTGTGTTATATCCTGGGCAGGTGTTGTCGACGGAGCCATCCAGTCTCTTCTGATAGCTCAGAAAAGCTGGATAGTGCCCATATCTCAACTTGACCAAGTGGATTCTGTCCTTGCGAGAATGGGAGGATTCGAAAGGATGTATTTAGGGAGGTCTTGCATGCAGCTGCGTGTTGTCATCGAGTGATTAGATGGAACGGCGAGAGATATGAGTATGGATGTACTTCTGGAAGCGGGATTGGGGTGGGCAGAGGGAGAGATTACAGTATTTGCGTCTGATATCTTGTGCTGGGTGTTGTTTTGATATTCCTTGGTGTCTAAGGATGTGTTGCCATGTAGGGGAGTGGATGGTGTTTGTGTGTGGAGGCTGCATCCAGGAATTTAGTGCCTCTCATGTCTAGGTGGTCTTTCATTTTGAGGACTTTGGTTTCTTGATGTAGGTGATCTGTAGGTGTAGTATCTGTGCAGCCTGTGATGATTTTTAGGGCTTTGTTTTGAATGGTCTTCAAGGTCTTGTGGTGTGCTTCAGCTAGGTTAGAAGCCCAGGCAGGGCTTGCATATTCCATCACTGATCTTATGCATTGTTTGTATACTGTGGTGGTAGTTTCTTTGTTGTATCCAAATTATATGTGGGCAGGTGACCTGAGGGCGTTAAGTCTGGGTGTCAGTTTACCTGTTATGTTTGTGATATGTTGTTTGAATGTCATTAGAGTATTATATGTTACTCCTAGGATTGTACTTACTCTAGTTGTACTTACTCTAGTTGTATTGCGGGAGTGAGCATGCTCGTTATTTCCCGCCTCCTATATGTGTAGGTGTTATATGTATCGTTGGAATGGCTGTGGATGTGTGTGTAGTCTGTATTTTTTAGCCAATTGGCGACATCGGAAACGAAGGCTTAGGGTGGATCTGTATGGTACCATTCTCACTATAGACGGTACCGTCTCGCCCGAAGGCTTAGGTAGCCATCAGCTTAGGTGAACCATATGATACCCATCTCGCCTTGTACCATTTTTGCCAACCCCAGATGGGACGTCGCAATGTCGTCCACTTATTCCAGGTACCTATTTACAGCTAGGTGAACTGAGGCTAACACATGAAAGGAGACAAGCCCAATTTGTCTCCGCCCGGCCGGGGATTGAACCCCCGACCCCTCGTGTGTGAGACGAGAGCTTTACCTACTAGGCTACGGGCTGTGTGTGTGTGTGTGTGTGTGTGTGTTAGGAGGGTGTTGTTTATGGTGAGGTGTGGGGTGTTTTTGTATTCGGCTGTCCAGCTTGTGAGGAGGGTTGAAGTGGATTTGGCCTGTGCTAATTTGAGTCTGTTTGTAGTGCACCAGTCATGTAGTGAGTTGAGATAAAGTTAAACGAATGTATAAGGTTATAAGTGGTAGATAGGGGCCAAAACTGATCCCTGAAGATCACCAGCATTTATGGAGTAAAATTGAGAATAAAGGCCATCTACCATTACACATAATTCCCTGTTATGAAGATAAGCACAGATTTGTGGAATTTGTGATACAAGACCGTAGTGTAACATCTTTGACAGTAAGGATTGATGTCAGACTCTATCAAAAGTTGTTAAAATATCAGTGATATTGTATGTATTTCACCATTTTAGTCTGTAGCTTGGTTAATTTGATGCGTCAAAAGGCAAAGAATGTCTGCAGTTGATCGTCCGTGTCTAAATCCATACTGTCTATCATTTAATAATTTACTAGTCTCTAGATGCTTCATTAGGTGAGTGTTTAGTACTAGATTTTACCAAGGGTGGAAGTTATAGCTATTGGTCTTTAGTTTGATTTTTTTTTTTTTTTTTTTTTTTTTTTTTTTTTTTTTAAAGACCTCCGTCTACGTATTGTGAAAAACCTGTTATCCTCCGGCAAATTGTGGGGTTGAGTGAGTGAAGGGGGGGACAGTGAATGAAGGAGGATGCATGTTTTTCATAATACGTGTTGCTAGCCCCAAACGCGCGAGCAACTGTGGCTTTCAACCATCCGACACATCCCCTTTTATTAATGTGCATCACACATGTTACATACAAATAAAGTTTATGTTTTGTTTTACCCTACTGTGGAAAGACTACAGATACACCACTCCTGCCGGGGCCTCACACAGTGGCATGACCCAGTCCTGTCGAACTGAGCTCATGACGCTGGTGGCATTGCCCCGGAGGATAGCCATCCCTAGTCTTTGCTTGAGCCAGAGGGTTTCCCGGGGTTCTCCTGAAACTTCTCTGATTTTACGGCCTATTTCATTCACCATCTTAAGGGTGGTAGGACCGAAGACTCCTGAAGTTTCGAATGCCAGGGGCTCGAACTGATGAATTCTGGCGATGGCTTGATATTTTTCTCGCTTTTTATTTTCTGCTATCCGGGCGGCTTCAACCTGCTTCGTCGGCGTTTCTGGCGGCGTTGGTTGTGGAGAAAGTGTCAACACATGTGGCATCCCACACGAGGCACCGGCCATTCTTGTAAGGGAAAGTGGTCATCCCATCTGGCCGTTTGCCGTCTTCTCTGTGAAGTCCATGTGGTTCGAGGATTGATGCACGGTTAGCACTCTGCAGGGCCCGTTTTATGACATCATTTAGTGCAGAGTGTCTTGGCAGGCGGCCTGCGTTGTAATTACATGACAAGGCATGGTGACTTTGAGCATCCATCCTCCCATCACACTTGCAAGTGTGTGGGTGACAAACTGCCGCACCCACTCTGAGCGCGATGGCGACTTGGAGCGCTTCAGCATTCAAGTGAGTTCCAAGAGGTGGGATGGGGATGGCGTGTAACCACAAGCCACTCTCTGAACGGGCGGCTGCCTGGAGGCGTGCTTTTGCAACCTGGTCTGCATTGGTTAGGAGATTTTCTTGAGTTTTCTTCGCCGAGATGGTATCCCACGCTTTCTTCTTGCTCCTGGAGGTACCCTGAGGCTCCTCCTCTACTCCTGTACTTCCCTTCCAGGTGTTAATCGCTGCTGTTACGTCCCCATTAAGTGTCATTCCGGGTTGAGAATAAAGGATGGACAATACGAGGTCGTTGGTTGCGATGAGGGAAGAGATAAAGGCTGGGGAGGCAATATCCGAGGCTCTCCATATGCCCAAGCCCCCGAGGCGGACAGGAAGGGTGGCTTGTGTCCAGGCCCGTTCTTTAAATTCCACGTTGGTGATGCTGGTCACTGCTTCTCGGATTATGCTGTCTAATTCTTGGAGGCCGCCATTGTTCGTGTAAGTCATCGATGTGCGCAGGAGGTATTGGAGTTTTGGGATGGAGAAACAGTTCTTGAGCAGGGCCAGAGCTGAGTGGGCATCGATGTGTATCAGGCGACTCACGAGACGTTGAAGCTTTTTAACTTGAAGTGCTGGTGGGATTGCTGCCAGAGTTAGTGGGGAACCTAATAGGGTTTGCTGGTGATCCTGAAGGATCTTTACATCTGGCAATATGTTTCGAAACAGGGCCTGAGTCTCTTCTCCTTGTTCACGTGTGTGGTTGAGGAGGACAAGTTCACATTTGGTGTCATTTATCATTGGTGTCATTATCACACTAGGGAGGTGTGGTGGAGTGGTCATGCCACTGGATTGGTAATCCAATAGACCCGGGTTCAAATCCCGATATGTCAATGGGAAGATATTATTGGGATTGAATTGGTGCTGTACCTAGTATCAGTGCATTACCACAAAGCCCACCGAAATGCCAAAAAAATACCCTCATTGTTCCCTGATTAAATAACACTGTATGAATATTCCCATATTCAAAATATGTTACAGGGGGACAATGCCTAGTGAGTTCACTGCTCAATAGGTGGCGTTCTGAGAGTGAGGGTCTGAGTCTGGAGGGTGAGACGGTGAAGCGCTTGAGCGAAGCAACCAGCTGCTTCAGAGATGGAGCTGCTTCGAGCCATGATGGATGCTTCGCATGTGTCACTCCCCAGACTGGAACGAGACCTCACGGGCTTCACCGTGTTGAGCGGTGGAATTTACAGGCTCTCAGCCTATGCCCGAGAGGGAGTAGTTGGAATATAGAAAAAAAAAAAAAAAAAAAAAAAAAAAAAAGCCCGGCCTGGCCGAGGTCAGTTATGATGTTATTTAGGTCGGTTAGAACGTTCTCTACTGACCCACCCAAGGTTGCATCGTCCAGGTACCATACATTCAGCTCTGACCTTACATTGTTAGCTGCTGCATCCACCCCTATTGAGAAAAGATGGATCTGAAAAAGCTCCTTCTTTTAGCAATAGGATGGATGTTTTCGTCTTTCCAGGAGAGTGGGAACATGAGGTATGGGTACACAGACGGATAAGTTTTCCAAAACAAGACCAAGCACCAAGGATTTATTTTTAAAGTACTATTTGTGGAATTGCATCTGGACCAGGAAATTTATATAACTAGTGAGAGATTCTGCAGAGTTGTTATAGCATCTCTGACATGAATTTTTAATGAGGGGATTTGAGGGGAATTAAAATTGAATAAAGTAATATCTTGGCTTCTTTCATCTAAGGTTGACTTAGTGGAGATAATATCAGCGACAAGTTTGGTTTTACCTCGCGGGAGTGCCATCGGGAGATTTTCATGGTGGAATAGATGAAACAATATGTGAAATTAGACTTGAATAAGTTAAGAGTAGACAAAATATTTTGTTATCCTTTGGATTTGCTTTGTAGTTTATTTGCCTGCTTGTGTAGAAAGTTTGATTTAGTTAGATTTAATACAATTTTGTCATGATTTCTGACGTTTTTGTAGTAATAAAAGGCTTCTTGTATTTTTGACCTTGTGTAAGCATTGTAAGCATCTGTTTTGTGTTCATTATCTCTCGCACAGTTGTTGACTATATACGATTATTTACAAATCGGCAATCGGCGGAAAAGAAATTTAGCTTTGTAACGGTCACATGTTGAAACCAGTTAAACCATACGCTGATATTAGCTTACACTACATATATATAATAAAAGAAAGTATTATAAGTGAGATGACGGGCCAGGAAAATGTTATACCACTACATACCACAAGCCCGTTTCCACAACCCATAAAGCCAGCAACATCAACATATGGAATTGAGACCATAAAGCACTGGAAGCAGTCTCCCGTAAAAAGCTTTAACCCCTTGCTTCAGTCACCCTGCTCCAGCTACTTAGAAAACGAGCCTCCAGGGAATCCTTAGGATACTCTTAAGACAAATATCTTAAGGCATCCGCCACAGTTTGCTGCTAATCACCCTCAGGCGCCAGGTGAACAATAGCCGCCTGTACCTGGCCCAGACTTAGAATACGAGGAGGCTGATTTTATGGAAATGCCACAACAAATCCCTCCGTTTGCTTCCATCTACCCTGGCGGATACACTCATCACCATCACCGCTAGATGAGACAACTATCATAATCCAGCTATGCAAGCTGATAACCAGACAGCTGCATACAAGCCTCTAAATAGAGAGGCCCCCAATACTGTAAATAATTGATCATGTACTTACCTAAGCTTTAGGCTTACCTACTCTTAATATAAATAAATAAAACATACCATTCCCCACATAACCATATATGCATTGTATTTTTAAGGCTTTAGACAACCACGCAATAAATCAGAAACTATATTTCTCATGCCTCTCATGTTCCGAATCACACCCGACTTGCCATTATCTGAAAAGTACAATACTACCTGACTAAAAACAGGGTAAAGGTAGGCAAGTCGAGGCACTGTGTCACACGGGTAACCTGTGTGGGAGTATACGTGAACAACTCGAACCGGATAGCACCATCCGTAGAGGTTAGCTAAAATCCTCTTAAATCGTGACCTGCAAGCAGCTAGGAGTCTGGACGAGAGAGTGTGTGTGTAGCGCTGTACCGGAAGTGACCTGCGCTATTAATACCTGTGTGAAGGTATTCCCGGCCCCCTAGGTAAACAGGCCAAGGCGGACAACGCACTCAGTCGCCCACACGTGTGTCAGATCTCTACAAGGCTACTTTCTACTATACTCCAACTCAAATTAAGTGCTTCTTGTTTTACTTATGTGTTTCGTGATTATTGCAAAGGTTGTGTAGGATATGTTATGTGTTCAGTCTAACGTAGATATCTGAGATCTACTATTCTCGCCTTAGTCTTTGTTACTCATGTCGAGAGAACATACAAACTTTATCATGGGATATATATATATATATATATATATATATATATATATATATATATATATATACTGCGTAATATATATTCATATATTACCACCAAGGTTTATATATATATTCGTTCGGCAATAATACCCGCACTATTACACGTAAATGTTGTGAACACCCCTGGCAGATCTTATACTAGGTTACTAGGATCATCAGGGTACGTAATCATGTATAAATGTTCACAGAGAGTGTTATATATTTTGTCTCTCAGTCAGACTCATATTATTTATGTTTCCTGGCTTCAAAACCAGTTTAAAAATTATTTCGAATTCATAGTCATTCTATTTTGTCCACATCGCGTTAACATTTCAATGTCGAGGACTCAGTCTTACACACAAGACTAATATTAATTTCTGCTCAGTTCCCTGAACTATTATTCACAAATCTAACTTTATATGTTAGTAGAGAATTAAACCCTCTCTTAATATTAATAACTTATTCGTTATTTGAGAGCAATCATGACCACTAACCTCTGTAACTCAAAAACTACTAGATTAATCGAGCTAATATTTGTACCATTTGGGAAGAGTCAATCAAAGAATAGATGTGGAAATATAATTCAGCTGATATTCTTATTTATATATTCTAACCTCGCTGAGACAGTGTGACCTCAGTATTATTGACCTACCTAGATTGATGCTATACTTCGCGTTTATTTCTCTATCAGGATATCAGCTATTATTCGAGACTAACCGCTCTGTTAGCATGTATGCTCTAGATGTATATTCATCACATGTTTATTCAATTGTAGTTTATCATTTATTATTATAAACTAATTTATTTACCGTATATGCTTCAAGAATATTATTATTCATTCTTGAGGCAGTTTTGAGGGTATTCTAATATAGATACGACTCAACCATCATTACTATTATTTATCTATGCCAGTGTCCTGATTGAAAGTGAAATAAAAACCTGTGAAACCCAACCGTGTATTCTGTATCATTGGTAGAGATTGAGGAGATTTATAATTGCATATTTGGACTCAGTTGTGTTCCTGCTGAGTGTTATAATTATAAAAAGCTTTCCTAAGGAGGAAAGATAGAACTGACTTAATCGGGCAAGAATTATTGCCCGGCATAACAATAAGATATAAAACCCTACCATATAGTAATTTAGACACACTAACCCGTAGTCCAGATGGAAAACTCGCCAAGTTTAAACGGGTCACTAGCTTCACTACTTGTTTTATTTTTTCATGTGAGTGAGGGAGACATAAGGCAAAACTGCCTGTAGCGAGTGCCTCCCCCAAAGTTGTTATTGTTGTTGTTCCCCAAGCTGCCTGGCCGAACAGCCCCAAGGCCTCGAGCAAGGCCAAGGCCACAACCGAGCACCACCACAGAACCCTCCCTGCCGACCACAATAAAGCCTGGGTGACCGAAGCCACTCCATGGTGGGGAGCTGAGGAGGGTGCAGAAACGCCCGGGAAACCAAAACCCCACCCAGGGCCCTGTGCCCCTCAGCAATTATGAGAAGAAAGTTGAGGGGCAAAGGAAAAATGTGAAGCTTTGGCTTCCAATCTTGGTAGATTGGGAGGTCAATCCACGGAAGAGACGCCGTCACTTGAGATCTAGAATATATATAAGTAAAAGAAACAGTCAGAGTAAGCTATGGGTATGGCAGAGATCGCTCAGTTCTCACTCTGATAGACCAACCCATCACCACATGACTAGAACCCAATCCTCTCAGCATCAGCTAGGAAAGGCCCTAGAAAGCCGCCTTTGGCGGGGGGTGATACCTCCCCTATTTCAACCCCTTTCGGGGTTGGGCACCCGCCGCCTCCCCCAAAGCAGAAAGAGTGAATGGGCCAAAATCAAGATGCCTGGACGTACGGAGTTTGAAGCCATTTAAGTCATAAGAATAGGGAAAGACTGATTCTGGGAGAGAGTTCCAGAGCTCAGCTGTTGAATAGAAGAAAGACTGAGAATAACATTTCACCCTTGGGTTGGAGAGTTGCACAGAGTAGGGGTGGGATTGCAAGACGGGTACTACGTACCTTACGTAGAGGAGGTGGTATACACTGGGAGAGCTCTGAGGAACACTGATTATTGTAGTAGCGATAGAATAGAGAGAGATGCAACATTGCGGCGAAGAGAGAGAGAGATTGCAGAGAGTTGGTGAGTGGACGGGAGTTAATGATACAAAAGGCTTTCCTTTCTACTTTGTCTAGGAGTGCGGTGTGAGAGGATCCTCCCCACACATGTGAACAATACCTAATACAAGGATGCACTGTACCCCTGTATAGAGCAAGAAGCTGCGTAGGGGTAAAGAACCACTTGAGGCGATTGAGCACACCCAGCTTCTGGGAGGCTGCCTTAGCAAGACTGATAATATGGTCCTTCCAAGATATAGCAGAAGAAAAAGAGACACCGAGAATATTGAGAGAAGATGAAGGATTGATTTTTGTGTTGTTGAAGTATATGGGATAGTCCTCTGGGAGTTCCCGATGGGTAGTAAGATAGAGAAATTGGGTTTTGGAAACATTAAAGGCAACAAGGTTTTCTCTGCCCCATTTGGAAATAGTAATTAGATCAGAAGATAGGTGTTGTATCGCTTCATTACGTTTGTTTTTGAGGGATTGCTAGCTGGAGAATTCTGGAAAACTAATTGAGTAGTGTAAGGTAGAGTCGTCTGCGTATAAATAAATGGGACTGGAGGTACAATTAGAAGGACAATTATAATAAATAGAAAGAGAATGGGAGATAGGACAGAGCCCTGAGGAACACCAGAGTTGATTGGATGAGGAAGTGAGCGATGGCCGTCCACAGCCGCAGCTATGGAACGGCCGGAAAGAAAATTAGAAGCAAAAGCATAGATGGAGGTATAGAAACCAAAGGAGGGTAGTTTAGAAATTAAAGGTTTGTGCCAGACTCTATCGTAGGCCTTCGATATGTCCCGAAAGTCCCGAAAGGAGGATGTCCAAGAGTTAGGAAGATATGAAAGAAGATCACCAGTAGAGCGACCCTTAAGGAAGCCATACTGGCGATCTGAGAGTAGATTATGAGAAGAGAAATGCTTAAGAAATTTGGAAGTAAGAATAGTTTCAAGAACTTTAGAGATACAAGAGATGAGAGGAATTGGATGATAGTTGGAGGGTTGAGAGCGGTCACCCTTCTTTGGGACAGGTTGAATGAGAGCAAAGAGTTTTCCTCAGCAGGGAGTTAGCACGGAAGCACAGTTTTTGAGTATAACAGGAGGAACACCGTCCGGATCATTTGCCTTCTTAGTATTAAGCCCAGAGAGGATAGAAAGTACATCTTTAAAAGAGATTAGGATATTAGGCATAAGTAGGAGAGAGGGGGGTGGAGAAAGAGGAATAGCACCGGAATCATCCAAAGAGGAGTATCTAGCAAAAGTTTGAATGAAGAGTTCAACTTTTCAGAGGTAGAAGTGATGGTTGCGCCGTCAGAGTGGGAAAGGGGATGAAAGATGAGTAACAAAAATTGTTGGAGAGGATTTTGGCTAGATGCCAGAAACTTTGGGAAGAGCTAGAGTTTGGTAGTTCAGTAAATTTATTATTAATGAAAGAGTGTTTGGCAAGTCAAAGAACAGATTTGGCTTGATTCCGGGCAGAAACATAGGAAGAATGAGATTCTTGAGATTTAAGGCGTCGGTACCGTCCTTGTTGTAGACAGCAGTAGAACAAGCGTGAGTACACCAAGTAAACTAAGACTGGAGTAAGACTGAAGATTATCATATTATCTACCGAGTGGGAGGGATAAGGTTGACTTATGCCCCTTTCCCACTGACGCGATTTCATACAATTTTCATCGCAGACACTAAGAAGTGGGCACATTCGTGACATGTCGCAACAAAATCTTGAACCCTCGCATGATAATCGTTTGACTCGCAAGGCCTCGCAAGGGCCCTCGCGGGTCATCACAAATGTTCGGATTGTTCAAAATTTGGGACGAGGACTTGCGAGGGGTCCGAACCCTCGCAAGCATCGTTGAACATTGCCGAGGGATCAGCGAGGCCTTCGGAGATCCTCGGCGACATCGGCGAGACATCGACGAGGATGTCGCACGAAAAAAAAGCGTCGCCGAGAGTATATGGGTATACTTCGCAGAGGCGTGCAAAGGGCTGTGCGACGTAGATGAATGCTCGGAAAACACCTCGCCGAGGCCAAAGAGCACCTTCGGCGAGGTGGGTAAAAAAAAAGGATTAGGCCTATAGTGAACCTGTCAACCCTTTTTTATAGGCACTTCTCGCAAGGGGGTTCACCTGTTTTTTTTCTCTGTCTCTCCTTCTCTGTCTTTCTCTGGCTTGTATCCATTCGGCCCCATTCAGCCAACTGTTTTAAGACGTTTATCCCCCATCCAAGTATCGATATCTTCCTGGCGAGCGATAGCGAGCCAACATCGTATGGAGAAATCCGCCTTCGCCGGAGAAATTTTTCTATCAACAAATTTACAAATTTAGCTTGCTCTCTAAACAAATATATATATATGTTGGCTTGCTACCGCTCACCAGGAAAATATTGAAACCTGATGGGGGTAAACTTCTTAAAACAGTAGGCTGAATGGGGCCGAACGGATACAAGGCAAAGAGAGAGGGAGAGAAAGAGAAAACCAAAAAAGCGAGGAGAGAGGGAGAGAAAGAGAAAACAAAATAAGGGAGGTGGGCTTAATTAAGCCGTAACGTAAACATACGGCAAGGACATTGCCAATCTCCGAATTAAGGGGAGATGGGTAATTTTTCTGGTCCCCTTTCTTCCTCATGGTTAACCCCATTAGTTTTCATATTTTATGACGATCATCCAATTAGTTTGTCGATTTTAAGACATTTCACCCCATTTCGTTGTCAATATTAAGACTTTTCGTGTCATTTAGGCGTTGAGTTTTTCCTGGCTAGCGATAGCAAGCCTGTACTTTTTGAGGAACCGGCATTCGGCCAGGATTCTATCGAAAAATGTACAACTTGATCTTGAAGGAGGGTGTTGGGGGGTGCTTTATATGCTTGATGGAGGTCTAGGGATGAAACTAAATAAATCATAAACAAATATATAAATGAGCAAATATTACGCCCATCCCCCCTTAAGGGGAAACGGACCGGACCGTTTATTTGATCATTAATTCCTGTATTTCTTAGTTTCCTCACTATACCTCCATCAAACTTAAAACAAAAAACTCTAGACCCCCCTTCAAGATAAATTTTTACATTTTCGACAAGATGGGTTGGGTATCGCTTAATTCGCCGAAGACGTAGCAGAACATATGCCGAGGATTCGTTCATCCTTCGTATTATTTCGCAATATTTTATTCAAATATGACAGTTCTCGCCGAGGTCATCGGCGAACCATCGCTCAATTGGCTGATGACGTCGCATAATGTCGCCGATATCTTCGTATACATAGGCGACATCGTCGCCGGGTGTAAACTTTTCAACGTTTTTTAATGCCCCTTAATTCCCACTGATGCGATTTCATATGATTTTCGTCGCCGAGGACGTAGTCTTGTCAATTCGCAAAGAATTTGTGCGACGTCAGTGATTTTGACCGTTAAAAACCGTTGACAAGTTTACACTCGGCGACGATGTCACCGATGACGACGTAATCGGCGACATTATGCGATAACATCGGCAAATTGAGCGATGGTTTGCCGATGACCTCGGCGAGAACTGTCACATTCGAATAAAATATTGCGAAATAATGCGAAGGATGAACGAATCCTCGGCGTATGTTCTGCGACGTCTTCGGCAAATTAAGCGATGGTTCGGCAGATACCTCGGCGAGATTATCAGAACACTTTTTGCATATAGTTCATGGCACAAACATAAGAACATAAGAAACATGAGTCTGCAGAAAGCCAAACGGCCCTCAAAAGGCAGATCCCTGTTACACCCAACCCCAATTACAAGGCCTAATTATAGACCCAACTCACTAATGCCTTGAGAACTGACCTCACCAAAACGGTCAGAGATCAACACAAGATTACGGGGGTCTGCAGAGCGCCGATTGGCCCACACCAAGCAGATCCCCCCTCATACCCAACCCATCTCGTCGAAAATGTACAAATTTATCTTGAAGGGGGGTCTAGAGTTTTTTGTTTTAAGTTTGATGGAGGTCTAGTGAGGAAACTAAGAAATACAGGAATGAATGATCAAATAAACGGTCCGGTCCGTTTCCCCTTAAGGGGGGATGGGCGTAATATTTGCTCATTTATATATTTGTTTATGATTTATTTAGTTTCATCCCTAGACCTCCATCAAGCATACAAAGCACCCCCCAACACCCTCCTTCAAGATCAATTTGTAAAAAATTTCGATAGAAAAATATCCTGGCCGAAGGCCGGTTCCTCAAAAATACAGGCTCGCTATCGCTAGCCAGGAAAAACTCGACGCCTAAATGACACGAAAAGTCTTAATATTGACAACGAAATGGGGTGAAATGTCTTAAAATCGCCAAACTAATGGGCCGAACGTCATAAAATATGAAAACTAATGGGGTTAACCATGAGGAAGAAAGGGGACCAGAAAATCGACCCTCGCCCCTTAATTCGGAGATCGGCAATGTCTTTGCCGTATGTTTACGTTACGTTACGGATTAAAATTGAGCCCACCTAGCTTGTTTTGTTTTCTCTCCCTCTCTCTTTGCCTTTTATTCGTTCGACCCCATTCAGCCTACTGTTTTAAGACTTTACCCCCATCCAGGTTTCAATATTTTTCTGGCGAGCCAACATACATATATTTTTGTTTTGAGAGCAAGCTAAATTTGTAAATTTTTTGATAAAAAAATTCTCCGGCGAAGCCGGATTTCTCCATACAATGCTGGCTCGCTATAGGCCTAACCATTTTTTGTATCCACCTCGCCGAAGGTGCTCTTTGGCCTCGGCGAGGTGTCTTCGGAGCATTCATCTACGTCGCACAGCCCTTCGCACGCCTCTGCGAAGTATACCCGTGGCGGGTATACTCTCGGCGACGCTTTTATTTCATGCGACACCCTCGTCGATGTCTCGCCGATGTCGCCGAGGATCTCCGAGGGCCTCACCGATCCCTCGGCAATGTTCGACGATGCTTGCGAGGGTTTGGACCCCTCGCAAGTCCTCGTCCAAAATTTTGAACAATCCCAACATTTGCGATGACCCCCGAGGGCCCTTGCGAGGCCTTGCGAGTCAAACGATTATCATGCGAGAGTTCAAGATTTTGTTGCGACATGTCACGAATATGCCCATTTCTTGGTGTCTGTGATGAAAATCGTATGAAATCGCATCAGTGGGAAAGGGGCATAACGGTAAAAATCGTTGACGTCGCACAAATTCGTTGCGAATTGACAAAACTACGTCCTCGGCGACGAAAATCGTATGAAATCGCATAAGTGGGAAAGGGGCATTAGAACAGTGTTGCCAAGGTTTTCATTCACCGTGCCACTACCAAAATTAATTGTAGCCCAATTTATGCACAACTCGAATATTGAATTCCCATTCAATTGACTTCCAAATTATTCAATACGCTTGGCGTATATCTGTGCGTTTAGGGATACTCTTTATCAATACCTTCATCGCAATTTGGAGCCTTGAAGAGTTAATTCACTGTTGAAATAGTGATTTTCCAGCCATTTTCGAAAATGCAACATGTTGTGGAGGGAATGGGCGGGTAGAAGCCTGGGCTTACATTAAGGTTTTGCTGAGTGATAATGCAACCTGACCATCTGCATTTCATGAATATGTGGCAGGTGGGTCCATGGCAGCGGCTTTAACTTAGTTCTATCACAAATTATATAGGAAGAGTAAATAACATATTTTTGTACCTATAAAGTTGAAATAATTCAACAGTTTATCATGGACTTCGACTTTATTTCATATACTCTTAAAATTCAGGTATTTTCTCTCCTTCAAATTTGTATTCCCCCACTTCTATCTGAGATAAAATCAAACAAATGAACAGTGTTTGAATATTACAACCACAGTGAGTAACATTGTCCCTTGGAATTGTGGATTTCCATGACAATTTACCGCTCTGAATGTTGTTCACTATTTTACTTATTTCTGCGTCGAACTTAGGGTCCCTTGAATGAAAAATGGTTTCATAGGAAACTTTATCAGAGCTCTTACTTCTTAGTGACTGATTAAAAAATATATTCTTGTTATACTAGCATGCTAATAGTTTCGTTATACATATATATATATATATATATAAAAAGAAAACAATTTGACAGGGCACCAGGCAACATCTTTACTTTTCAAATTTTCGGCTAACCTTAAGCCATCATCAGGAACAACATTCCCTAAAAATAAGTAATATACTATTAGAACAACGCAATTTGTAAAAAATAGGGTATATGATTATCGAATCTATATAAGGTCAAACTTACTAAATACAAACAATCTTATATTAATGTCTTACAAGATACAACATTAAATTCCGTACACAAACCATGTAAATCCAGTGAAGATACCGAAAATCTAAATAAAGACTATCACAATTGAACTATAACAAATATTTTAACTTTTGAATACAAAAATTGTTTCCAAATATTTAAAACAAAGTCACAACACAGGCTAATACCATACAACGGATCAATAAACGATCTCCCAATTTATCTAACACCATTGATATATCAGTAAGGAAACTATATAATAATATTTCGATAACTAGCAATAACTTACATAACCCCTGACCAAAAATCCAAACACAAAATGATAATCTTATCCAAAAATATGAAAACATATCAATAAACTAAGCCTAAATCAATCTTATATATCATAGCAAAATGAGACTGAAATTCAACCCAATATAGAGATTTAACACAAAAAACACATCACTCCCAATGACTAAAGCAAAAATATTTATGTTTAAACCCAACATAATACTAGACTTACCCAGAAAGGAGTTCTCATCAGCAACAGGAACAAGAGAGAACTGAGGAACCTGAACCGAGAAGCGGCTAAAATAAACTCCCATGAAACAATTTCCCAAACAAATGAACCACTAACCATGTTGAACAAACCCTTGAAATTTGACCAAACATATATCTATGAACCATTATTTGCAAGATTGATTTCAGGATTCAGTTTACTAATAAACAACTTCTCACCAATCAATGCATCCGACTGGCTACCCAACCTAGAGACTATCTCAAAATCACCCACACTAAAGAGATGATCCTTTTCACGCAAATGATTTCGAATAGCCGAAAACGCCATAATATGTAAAAACATTCCCGATCGGTAGCTCTTACCTAGGTGTTCAAATATCCTAATTTTGAAGGAACGACTAGTGCATCCCAAATACCTAGCCTCACAGCTAGGACAAGTAAATTTGTATACAATATTTGAACACAGAAGGTCAGGCACACGATCTTGAAGCTAAAAAATGACCCAATTCTAAACTTATTGGTGAAAACAAATCTAAAGCTCACAGCAGGAAACTATTTTTCAGAACATTTAGTGCAATTTTACGAAATTAATTACTGATAGAATCATAGTAAGGCATTTTAACATAAATTATCTTCTTTTTTACATCACAATTTGACTGAGCACCCTGAGCTTGTTTTACATACAACAAATATCTAAGTATACCTTTGAATATATCTTCCTCATAGTTATTAAGCATAAAATATGTCCTTAATTTTTCAATTTCAACATGTAGCGAAACATAACTGGAGCAAACAGCATAGGCTCTTTCTAATAGCGTCTTTATTGAATTAATCTTAAAAATCTTAGGGCAGTAGCTAAGCCAGTTTAAACCTAATCATGTATGAGTGGGCTTTCTATAAACCTCAGTAGCTAATCCCTAATTTCGACACGTAGAAGATAATAAAAGTGTTTTTGAATATATGAACAAGCAACGTCAAAATATTAAATTTACATGTGATAATGAAGAGAATGGGTCACTAGCATTTTTGGACGTTAAAGTGATAAAGACAGATCAGGGATTAGCTACTGAGGTTTATAGAAAGCCCACTCAATTTTACTCATATATGTGAGTGTGCCAGATTGAGTGTGTTTTGCTAACCTTGTGTGCATTGATGTGTGCGCTCTCAATCTCCCATGTTAACCGACCAGGATAAAATTTCCAAGGCTATCCTCTTTGTTCCAAAGTTTTGTGCATATTGAGCAGAAGCGCTAATCCAGAATAATCTGTCTTTTCTTTTAGAGAAAGGTGATTGATGATATTTAAAACTTTCTTTGCATATTTTTCCCCCGATATACTGTATACCGGTACTGCGTCAGTAAATGTATTGAAATGTATGTATGTATGTATATACTCAGGCACGTACCCCATAGCTGGGGGTGGCCGAATCGAGACAGAGCTCAAAGGAAAGCAAAAAAAAATGATAAAAAATACAAATTAAAATTTACACACCTCTAGGTCGTCCAGGAGAAGACTCAGAGACCCTAAACACCATATAAGGAGGAGCGCTTTATTGATAACGTTTCGCAGGCAGCTGAAGAAGCTATCTGCGAAACGTTGTCAATAAAGTGCTCCTCCTCATATGTGTATATTCATTTTGTCAACTATCAAAGTTATTTCAGCACCCAGAGACCGAGGCCCATTTGGGATCCCTAGCATAAGATATCCAGGTTCCAGACCTACTGGAAAGGTTACTGTCTCAGCAGGCAGACACGCCGAGGAGCACACCACAATGCCCGCCCACATCACTTCCAGACATAAATATATTTGAATTGAATATTTGAATATTTGAATAGCCATTCGTACACCGGCTCCTCGGGCCGAGCACCTGACGGTCTATTATCTAGTCCAACTTGCGCCTGACCCCCACTCCCTACGACCGAGTTATCACTTATCTATTCACAAACATTCTCCATTCATTCCTATGATCACCACTTCTCTTGCCTGTTCTTCAGTCATATTTCCAAATTCCAACGCTTGTTTCACACCATCTCTCCATCTTCTCCAAGGTCTTCCTCTCAATCTATTTCCCCTTGTTTTTTACTCATTCAGCATGTCCAATTGTCCATACCAGCATAGCACCCTTCTTTCCGCTTTAGCCGATAAGGGTTTTTCATGTCCCACTCTCTTATGTACGTCTTGATTTCTCAATCTGTCTCTACGCGTCACTCCATCACATCCAACCTTCTTTTCTCTTGTATATTCAGACCCCATGTCTCAGCCCCATACATCACTGTTGGTACAACTATCCCTTGGTACATTGCACTTTTACCTTTCTTTCAGAGATTTCTCAACTTCCACATACTTCCCATTGCTTTGAAAACGTTCCTTCCCGCACACACTCTGTCTTTTCTCCATTCCCACACCAGCATCCCTGCTTATCACTCCTACTCCTAGATATTTAAAACAATTCACTTTTCCAACATTTTCCCATCCAGTCGTACATTTAGATTCAAGCAACGAGCATCACTTTACTTTTATTGACATTTTACCCTCACTTTCCTCATCCCATATACCAATCCAAACTCTTATGCTACTCGCTGCAGCTTACACAACCCTGTCACAGACCTACATTTACCTCAAACTATTCACTCAAGTAATTCCCTATTTTTAACACACGCTCTGCTCTCTTCATAGAAACTCTTAACTGCATGTATGTATGTACAGTATATACTCTGGCACCATCCCCAGTTTTCCCTTTTTATTATTATTATTTTTTTTTTTATGGGGGTGGCTGACTCGAGACAGAGCCTGAACAGGGACATCACAACACATCAGAAAAACTAAACAAAACAAAACAGAAAATCATACACATCTAGGTCGCCCAGGACACAAACGACTGCGTTTACATTCATCTATTCACAAGCATTCTCCATTCATTCCTGTTTATTACCACTGCCCTTGCCTGATCTATAGTCATTCCTCTATCATCCAAAGCTTGTCTTACACAGTCTCTCCATCTCAATGGGAGTCTTCCTACCCCTCTATCTCGCCTTGTATCTGACTCACATATTCTCTTTGTAAGCCTTTAATCTTCCATTCGTTCAACATGACCATACCAGTTCAGCACCCTTTTGTCCACTCTGGCCGACAAATGTTCCTGATGCCCCACTCTCCTACGTATTTCTTCATTCCTCAATCTGTCTCTACGAGTAACTCCACACATACTCCTCAAGCAGCTCATCTCCATCACATCCTGGTTTCTTCTCTCCTTTGCCTTCAGAGCCCATGTCTAAGCCCCGTTCATCACTTTTGGCACCACAATTTCTTGATACATTGCACTTTTAACATTCATTCCGAGATTTCTCAGCTTCCACATACTTCCCATTGCTCCAAAAACTTTCCTTCCTTCACACACTCTCTGTTTTACCTCCATTCCTGCTTATCGTTCCTCCTAGATATTTAAAACACTCTACTTGTTCCAATATTTCCCCATTCAGCCTCACATCTAGATTCACCCTACAATCACCCCTATTACACACCATTACTTTACTTTTATTGACGTTCATCTTCAGCTTCCTCCTCCCACAAACCACTCCAAACTCTTTGACTACCCGCTGCAGTTTCTCCTCAGAATCTGCCACCAATGCTGTGTCATCAGCGAACAGCAACTGATTCAACTCTCAATCTCTACCATTCTTTCCTACTAAACCCAATCCTCTTCCCATAGTTCTCATGTTCACCTCCCTCACCACACCATCCATAAATATATTAAACAGCCATGGTGACATTACACAACCCTGTCGAAAACCTACATTTACCTCAAACCATTCACTCAACTCATTATTTCCTACTCTAACACACGCTCTGCTCCCTTCATAAAAACTCTTAACTGCTTTTAACAAATTGTCTCCAATTTCATAAATCCTTAACATCTTCCACATTGCTTCACGATCCACACGATCATACGCTTTTTCCAAATCCATAAAAACCCAAAACATCTCTGTATGCTTCTCTAAATACTTCTCGCATAACTGTCTCTTAACTGGCCTTAACAAATTTCCTCCATATCCATATCCATAAAAGCCTGAAAAATCTAATTAGTGTTCTCTAAATACTTCTCACATAGCTGTCTTACTGCAGAAATCTAATCCACACACCCCTCTTCACCTCCTAAAACCACACTGCTCTTCTCCTATTGCACCTTCTATACCCTCTATTACCCTCTCTATCAACACCCTGCCATATAGCTTTTCAGTAACTGATAATAAACTAATACCTCTATAACTTGAAAACTCCTGCCGGTATCCTTTCCCCTTGTACAAAGCCACTATACATGCGCTCCTCCAGTCTAATGGTACCTTTGACACAACAAAACACACATTGAATATTTTCACCAGCCAATCTATTATCACATCTCCACCCTTCTTAATACACCCCACAGCAATATCATCCATACCTTCTGCTTCATCCGTTTTCATTTGTCTCACTGCTGCTTTCACATAACTTTTTCAATCGTTTCATTCATTTCCTCCCACCTGGGTAGAATACTTCCTTCAACCACTGCTTCAAGCACTGCCTCTCTTCTGTCTCTTACATTTAGCAAAGATTAAAATTACTCAACATATCTTTCCTTCACTTGTACACCCTTCACTAAGCATTCCATTTCCTATGTTGTTCTCCTTTCCTTACTTTACTATATTTACCTTCTGTCATAACATCTTACGTTCCTAAAATAATTTCAATGATTTTTTACCCCACCTTTCATTTGCACTTTTCTTGGCTTCTCTAATCTTCCATTTTGTTTCCCTCCTTTTATCCTTGTACCTCTCCCATACCTCAAGACTTCCACCCTGTAAAACACTCTCAAACCACTGTCTCTTCTCCTCAACTGCCTTTCTCACCGTATCATATCCCTACTCAATCCCCTTCCTGATACCTCTGCCACCTACTCTCCTTTTACCACATACTTCCTCTGCCCTTGTCTTCACTCCTTCCTTAAACTATTGCCATTCATCCTCTATTTCTCTCTCTTCCATCTTTCTGACTTCCTTCCATTTATCATTTAGCCACCCCTGGTACTCATTCTCTTTTGTACTTTTCTCTAACTCACTCGCTTTTATTACCTCTCATATTTCTTGCCTGTCTCGCATTCTCCTGTAACTCTCACTCTCAGCTTTCCCTCCACAAAATAATGATCGGATATACTGTCAGCCTCACCTCTCAGCACATTTGTATCCAGCAGTGTACATATTTTTTCCCTTGTCACCAACGCATAGTCCATTAACGCCCTCTCTACAATATCTCCCTTCACAAGTATATATATATATATTTTTTCTTCTATATCCCAACTACTCCCTCTCGGGCATAGGCTGAGAGCCTTTACATTACACCGCTGAACACGGTAAGGCCCGTGAGGTCTTGTTCCAGTCTAGGGAGTGAGATATGCGAAACACCCCGGCTCGAAGCAATTCCATCTCTGAAGCCGCTTCGCCTCTGCGCTTCACTGTCTCATCCCCCACACTCGACCCTCACTCTCAGAACGCCACCTATTGAGAAATTAGGCATTGCCCCCCTGTAACATATTTTGAATATGGGAATATTCATACAATGCTATTTAATCAGGGAACAATGAGGGTATTTTTTTGGCATTTCGGTGTGTTGTGGTAATGCACTGAAACTAGGTACAGCACAAATTCCATCCCAATAATATCTTCCCATTGACATATTGGGATTCGAACCCGGGTCCATTGGATTACCAGTCCAGTGGCAAGACCACTCTGCCACACCTCCCCTAATATGCCATATATACTTGTGTATTCGTCTCTTTTTGAAGAACGCATTACCTACACTCATTCTACACTCTCCACATACTGTATATCTATCATTATTTATCTACTCTCGTTTGCATCATCAGCACCAAAACTACCTATTACTCCCTCACCAGATTACACTCACAAATACCCACCTTTCACCCTTGAACTGCATTCACATCCACCTTAGCCGTGATGACGCTTCTCTCCACTCTATTAAAAACTCTCAGCTCCTCTTTCACAATAATAGCCACACTCTCTTTTGCTCTGGCTCTCACATCCACTCCAGACTTTCTACCTTTCACATTTCCAAAATCCACTTCACCCTCTCCTGTCATCTTTGTTTCACACAGCGCAAGCACGTAATACTTTCTTCTTTCAACCAACCTGCCAATGTCCTCTCGCTTCTCATTCATTCCACATCCACACACATTTATAGCTCCTATTCATAGGGTCCGGGACCACGAACGAGTTCCCTCGTCCCTATCTCTGTCTCTTTTTGTAGGTAGATGTTTTTCAGGGGAGGATGATTCCTAGCCGCCCACCTCCAGCCCCTTTCAGCTGTCTTTTAAGCCTCGCAGGAAAAAACAGTGGTGGAAAATTCTTTCCCCTCCACCACAGAGGAGGCTATCTGCACAAGATAAAAACAAAAAGGCTATAGGAAGTAGAGGATACCAACCCTCACTCTGACAAAGAGTCAGCCCACCACATACAATATACAGTATATGCATATATATGTACCTCTCTCTCTATATATATATATATATATATATATATATATATATATAGGAAAACCTTTCGTATCATTAACTCCTGTCCACTCACCAACTCTCCGCAATCTCTCTCACTTCGCCGCAATGTTGCATCTCTCTCGCTATTCTATCGCTACTACAATAATAATCAGTGTTCCTCGGAGCTTTCCCAGTGTATACCACCTCCTCTACGTAGTGTATGTAGTACCCGCCTTGCAACACAATCCTACCCCTACTCTGTGCAACTCTCCAACCCAAGAGTGAAACGCTATTCTCAGACTTTATTCTATTCAACTGCTGACCTTTGGAACTCTCTCCCAGAATCAGTCTTTCCCTCTTCCTATAACTTAAATTGCTTCAAACTCTGTGTGTCCAGGCATTTTAGGTCGAATGTTCCTTGATTTTGGCCCTGTCACTCTTTCAAATCTGGGGGAGGCACTCGCTGCAGGCAGTTATGCCTTTTGTCTCCCTCATTCACATAGAAAAAAAATATGTATATATATTGTATGTATATATATAATATATATATATTTATATATATATATATATATATATATAAATATATATATATATATATATATAAATATATAGGCTATGTATATATAGGCTATATATATATATATATATATATATAGCATATATATACAAATTGAGATGTGGCTATAATAATTAAAATACCGCTACCAACTTATGTGGTATTCATGAGTCTTCTCCTGTGTGAGCTAGCGGACCTTAAATCGACTGGAAGACTTAGCCTCTGTCCCACATTGGTGAATTGTGGCAGCGAACCTGCTGTGAATGTTTCTTGGGTGTGTTCGCTAATCATCGCCAAATGCGCCCTAGGTTCTCCCAAGCCTCGCATATAATCGCCCAACGGCCAACCACATTTTCAGCAGGTTCAAAAATCGAGGGCGAATCGAAAGCTCGTTGGAACGTTGCTCGGCCTTCACAGCCTTTGCGTGACATGCGCATGTTGTATGTAGTAGTATCACCTTCTTTGATAGATATACAGTATATATATGAGATAATTGTAGCGTGATGCCCAAGATCACACACCACATTCTTAAACACCTTAATTATTGGTGACGTAATTTTCTTTATATTTGGAATCTATTAAACGATTGCATTCAACTTATGAAGGTTCTGTGGTAGATAAAAGTATTAACTTAGATAGTCTGTATCATCTTAATTGTTAGAGTTCCTTCCTAATCTAAATAAAATATATGACTACCTATAAACTGTTGTTATGCAAGTCTTAAAAGTCAGAGGTTGTTGATTGTCTAAATACAACAACGAAATTTATGGTTTTATGAAAACGGGATGAGACGTCCAGACATTACAATGAAATGTATGATGCAATATATGAGGATGGAATCAATAAGTAAGAAAATAACTCAAATCTCGAGAAATATAATGTACTGTATATGATGAACGACAAAAATATATAAATCGTGAAGGTAATAATCACACAAACGAAATGCAAGAAGTCTCTGGGTATTACTATTTCGAAATTCAAATAAGAGAACATTGAAGCATTGTGCCACACATTACACACCACACTTGTCAACCTGGTTGGTACCAGTGATGTAATTCTTATTATAGTCTGGACACTATTGCATGATTTCATTCAGCTTAGGAAGGATCTGTGTTGGCTCAAAGAATGAAATGCGATAGTCTGTAGCTTTATCATTGTTAGATGTCCTTCCTAAGTTGAATAATATGGTCCAATTGTTGCCAGAATATAATGACAAGAACATCACCGATACTAATTGGGTTAAGAGACAGAGTATTTGAAACAATTAACACTATGTTTTAATGATTCCAAAGGCAGTAAGTAAAAATCCTCTCTTTCCTGGACATGTTTCGGTGTGGAAAAGGCTTCACCATCCATTTCTTCAAGTCAAAGGCGTCATCACCGACGATGTAGTAGGATACTGGCTCATCATCACCAGGAAGTGCCACCCAGTTCTCCTGAAGAGCGTGGCGAATTGGAGTAGCCATGAAAATTCCACCATCTGACGCACATCCTTGATCCCCCACATCCACGTTTTCACAGCCATAGTTTCACCCAGATTGACCTTTTTCTTTGTTGTTTCCTCTTCTCCCATCTCCTTTTCATTAAGCAGTAGGCTCATTGTGTTGGAGGGAGGAGGTTGTGAATTACACACATTTGAAAGGATAAGCATAAGGGGGAATAGGTAGGTTGGGGAGATGAGAGGCCTCTAAGGATTAGAGAGAAGTAAAGACGGAAATGAAGAGCAAAGTCGAAGAGTAAAAGGTGGAGGGCTGTCCTCCTTGCTATTTTTCATGGGATTTTTTGTTTTCTTTACAGGAGCAGCAGTGCCATGTGGTGTTGGTGTGGAAAGGCAGGTGATGTTGGTGAAAGGAAGCTGATCCGACTATCTCTCTGATGTTAAAGAGATAGGATTCGGCGATGTTGTTGCCCTGAATGGAGAACAGCAGCTCCCGACGAAGGTGAGGTCCACTGGACGGCAGGGGATGGTGTAGGTGGTTTGGGGGACCAATAAGTCTAACATGGTCCCCCCAAATCTTGAACCACAGACGTGTTTCCTAATCAGCTTTCGCCTTCTCCCCCGGAAGTCATTGTCCCCTCCTCAGCCTTTCCTGCACCTACGAGTGGTGGCGAGCATCCCTGGTAGTCAGCGAGAGCTCTTGTTGTAGGTGCGATGGTGGGAATCACACATTTGAAATGGGTCTTGCACTTCATATTTATACCCAGGCCCCCTGTTGCGCCCATTCGCCTACACTCTTGCCGGGGAATAGAACAACAATATATATATATCCAATCCCAGCCCCATTCGCCAAATTCATGCAACACTCGCACAAATTTGAGATACCATCGCATCGCACTTGCACAATCATTGCCTTGCTATCGCGCTGTCGCAATATTTGCAACACCACTCACCCTCACCCTTGGGTACCCCCCGCCGTCCCTTCCCCACCCACACCCCTTCTGTCATCACGCTAGTGCATGGAGATAACGTGTCATGTAGAAGTGAACCAGAATATTTTGCATTACGCTGATGCAGAAAAGACGACTACAGCAAGGGGAAATATGCAGGAGAGAAACAGCGATATATAGTAGAGGCGAAAAGGCGGAGTGAGGGAGTAGAGGAAGGGGCCATTAACCACGCTGACCACAACACTCCCCCCCCCCTTCTTTTTCCCGTCACCACCACCTCTCCTCCCATCGCTTAATATAGTACGATACCTGACAGTGTAAAGGCAACAATAAGTGTATTTAGGTATTGTTCTTATCTAAATCCGTGTGAGGGATTTATATTGAAAACAAAATGTCAGTGGTAGTTTGGGATGCAATGCTTCACTAGAAGTTTGACCCATTAAGTCAGTGTATGGGCCATGTGCAACTTGGACCCGCCTTGCTGACAGTATGGTCGATAAAGACATTGCAGTTTCTTGAGAAAGAATACAGGGCGATAATCGTTCACGAGAGGGCGTGGCAGCAGCTTAAAAATAAATGTGTGTTTGTGTAAGAGAGTAGTAGCTATATAGAGAGAGGGAAATGCAGTGACCACAAGTATTGAACCCTCCCCCTCCCCTGTCATCCCCCCATCCTTACCCACACATTCCCTTCCTTCCCCTCTCCCCCTCCCCTCCCCTCCCCTTCCCTCTTCCTTCCACTTTCCTCTCTCCCCACCACATCCCCCATGTAAACCTCCCCTCCTGTAAAACTCCCATATAAACCTCGCCTCCTATATAGTCCCTCATGCTACTATTACATGAGTTACATGATGTAATATTTTGTACATATTTTTGTCCTGAAAATAACTAAATCATAAGACATAATTGTCTGGTTTCCATTTAAATTTAGGCATACTTAGAATGTAAAGCGGCTCAAATTGCCAAGGTTTCTTTAGTTTTGTATAGAGTCAATTAGCTTTGAGGAAACATGCCGATTAAATTAGGAAAGGTTCTATATGATTTATGGCCGAGCCAGGAAATCAGACTAGAAGTGGTATATTTCATGTGAGAGTTATCTCTAACGAACTAGTAACTAAGTATACTATTTAAAATAAGGTATAATTTGCTGATATATTGTGTGCATACTGATAACCAGGACCTTTTTCTCAAACTAATGGCAGATTTCTAACATCCTTCTTTAATCCTTAGCACTATTTTGACACTTGTCTTTTTAATAATTTTACTCTCTTAGTTAGTGTATTTCCTTTCTCACTATTATAATCGTTTTGTATTATATTTTAAATGTATTTTGTGTTTAACCCTCCGGATCCGGGGGGCCTTCATATGAGGTGATCGTCGTGTCCGCGGGTACTCCTGAAAAATGGCTATCTTCATAATTCGATATCTACTGATTGAGACCACCTAGAGCAGTCAACTAAATTGCATAGTGTAGAACCAACCTTCGTCTGTAGACTGGCGTTGAGTTGACATCGCTACGACCAGTGGTTGCCGAGATATGATGATGGGAATGGAGGTAATTTCCCGCGTATTTTGGCCTGTGTCCGAATGCTTCGCCGAGGCCCTGGCTAGCACGCACTAAGTCACTCGTTGCTTCGGTGGCTTTGGTACCGGTAGACGATATTATGTTTCTATGGTGATAATGTCATAGTTATTGTGTCATTTATTTTTGTTAAAACCATTATTGAGTTATGTGAAACTTTTTATAATATATTTTCGGCACTTTCACTGTTATTGGATATTATTGTGTAACTTTCACTTTTATTACTCTTATTGTTATGAATCATTGTCACTCACTGTTATTATTGAGTTATTATTACTTGTTATACATTTGTGTGTCACTTTCACTTACTAGGCTAGGCTAGGCTAGGCTAGGCAGACGTACGGTACCGCATCTTCACTAACCACTTCTTCATCGTCAAAGTCACTTCCAAGTTCACTCAGTTCACTATATTCATGAGCACCGCATTCACCATTGTCATTATCCTCGTCATTATCGTCCTCATCGGTACTAATAAAGCCCAGAAACTCTAATCAATCTGCCACTTCACCCTCATCTTCACTAACCACTTGTTCTTCATCAAAGTCACTCCCAAGTTCACTCAGTTCACTATATTCACTCAGTTCACTATATTCACTTAGTTCTTCCAGAGTGTGTGCAACACCATCGGGGCTAAGCACTGTTTTCTTGGTCGTTTTAGCCTTGCTTTTGTTAGGCGTACGGTACGCGGCGGCGGGCGGCGATTCGGACACAGCTATTTTTTTTGGATTAGCTCCATCCATGTTGGATGCGTGACGAGAACTGATGCTGCATGTTAGTTTGTGCTTGGTGGCGCTGCGGTAATCCATGCATAAACAAAAATTCGCCCGCGCGATCTAAACCCTTTGATTTTGATTTTGCCTCATATGAGACCTCCCGGACTCCTAACCAAAATACGTTTTGCCTCATATGAGGCCTCCCAGATTCCATGGGTGTGTTTTCTTTTTGCGTTTATTCTTTGTGCTTATTTTTAACCTCTCCGCTGCATAGGTGGGGCATTGGCCACCCCTCCCTGTGCGGAGGTATTTAGACTGTTTCCTAAACTCAAATTGTCATCGTACCATAAATATCATTAATACTTATCCATATGCGCCTACTTTACGTTGATTATAAAGGTATTAACCTGTTACAGCAACAAAACAAGTGGAAACAGCGTTTGGATGGTCAAAATTGGCGATAGAGGCCGGGAGTTATATAACTTATGGCTGAGGCAGCCTGCCAGCCAGCCAGCCGCCACGACGGCTGGAGAGACACTGTTGCGTGGTAGTCTCTCTCTCGCTCTTTCCCACGCTTGGTAACACAGATGACCACGCCCTGCTAGCAACTCGCTAATGTTCGCACGAAAATATACCTAAGAATTAGGGAATAACAGGGATAATAGGTGATAATTGAAGGGGGAGGGGGGGAAGGAGGGGATGTGGAGGAGTGATATTTGCCATGGCCAAGGGGCAACAAAAAACAAAAATTGATACTGGGCTGGTTTAAATGTTTTTTTTTAAGGCCTTGGATTATATAAGGCTTCCCGCAGTGCAGCGGTAGGCCTTGTATAAGTCTTGCCGCACTTGCTGGGTTAAACACTACTTTTATTTTATTTTATTTTTATTTTTTATTTTGCAGCCACTGTCTTGTAATATAGCCTGATCTTCTGTAACTTTGCATTATATTATGTGAGTTAAATAACTTCTCTTACTCTTTCTATTTCTAACGCTACTCATAGGATGTTTAAATTTTCACCTTTATCGGGCAGAGGCTCGTCCCTTAGGAAGTAATGATAGATTGACTCAGTATTAGGGAATAGGTAGATACTTAATTTAAGATAAGAAGACAAGATGCCAGTAACTCGGTACCAGTCGAGGAATAATCCTGATGAAAGACAAAACGCAGTGAGAGATGCAGTACAAATGAACCGTGAAACAGACAATGTAGTTAATGGGGATGTACAGTACAAGCAAACCCTGTTAGAGAAAATGCAGATAATAACAATCAACAACTGCAGCCTGCAGAAGAAAATACAGGAATCAATAATTCGCAAGACAACAGAGGTGTGGAACAAAATAATGAAAATGGTGTAAACGAAGATAATGAGAGAGAAATTATCGACAATCGTGAACAGAACGAACGACCTCGTAATGTAAGCATGAATGGTGGAGAATGGATGGGACATTCTGGTGACAGACTCACAACATTAGTGAATGAAATTTATACAGAAGTGATACAATGGCAACATAATAAGTTTGAACTACCGATTCGTGAAGCCGCAAAAGACATGCTGGGGGAACTCAGACGTATGATCCTTTGTTATGTTCAGGATGCCCCTTTGGCGCACGTGGCAATCAAGATAGCTTCTTTCATTCCTCAGTTGTTCCTTCAAAGAAAAAGACCAAAGGCAAAACTGAATGAGAACATTAAAGAGCTGAAACAGAGAATGGAGTGGTGGAAAAATGGGGAGTTAGACAAAATTCTTAGCCAAGTACGAGCAATCCAGCAAAGACTGAAAACAAAACAACGAAGAAAGAGGAAGCCAGATGATATGGCACGATCAGTGGGAAATAGCATGAGGATTGGTAAAGTGGCACAGGCAGTCAGAATGGTCACAGGGGAAGTCTCAACTGGGGTGAACGAAGTGAATCGAAACATCTTGGACCAGCTAAAGGAGAAACACCCAGAAGCAAAACCAGCAAGTGATGAGGCTAAACTAGAAGGGGAATATGTTCCTCCAGACCCGGTGATATATGAGAATATAACAGGAGACCTCGTATGGAGAAAGGCGCTGAAAACCCAGGGAGGAGCAGGTCCATCAGGTGTAGATGCTAAAACTTGGAGGATCTTCCAAAGTCAAAACAAGTTTGGTTCAGCCGCGGGTGACCTTTGTGAAGCAATAGCAATGCTTGCAAAGAAACTTGCATCATCACCATGCATGAACATAGAAGCTCTGACAGCATGTCGCCTGATACCTTTAAAACAGAATCCAGGAGTTAGACCAGTAGGCATTGGGGAAGTTCTTAGAAGGATTATAGGAAAAGCAATCATGTCCGTATTTGGAAAAGATGTACAAAGAGCAGTGGGCAACTTACAAGTATGTGCAGGACAGCAAGCCGGAGGAGAAGCAGCAATACATGCAATGGGGAAGGTGTATGATGAGGAAGAGTTTTGTGAAGCGGTACTGCTAGTGGATGCAACAGATGCCTTTAACACCATTAATAGGGAGTATCGTATAAATACGATAGAATATGACTCTTTTGTGATCTCGTATGTTTCTGTGACGTCACGATCTCTCCTACAGCACGACGTAGGACGAGTAGATCGAATATTATAAGATTGTAAATAAGTTAAGTTATAAAAGGCCTAATATGCTATTAAGCAATATTGCCATGGTCTTATGTAGTATATATGAATTTATCGTATATATTAATATAATTTATCGTATAGAGCAACCTAAATGCGGTACGATAATTTGGGCTCCTGGCGGTTTGCCGAGGCAGCAAGGTGTGCTTTTGAGGTACGCCAGAGCCTTCACGAACACCAACCAGTTAACATCTAAATTTTCCGCCCTCAGTTGATCAAGCTTTTGTGCCTATAATCACAATACACATACAGCAATACACTCAGCTACACCATCACGACGCTCTCATCGACATCATGACTGACTGATAGATAAGCATAAATTATAATAATCATGTCCATTCCCATGTAATCATTTATTCTTTCTTTAACTTGACTCGAGTCTTGGGACCGAAGTCTCGTTCCCCATTGTCCACCGCCATATTGGGTAAAACGTTCTCCCTTGCCTCATTGCCACGTGGAACTATTGGTGAGTTAATTCCTGGCTGATATTAACCCTTATAACCTTACCCTATATATACATTTATTATGTGAGACCTTTGGATATAAATTAGCTTGTTTCGGATTGAATTCAATTTAGATATGTAGTAGTTTTCATTTAGATTGATTTTACTTGATTCATTATAGCTTAGTAATATTTAACTTCCATTGATAGTTTACCACATTGGTGCCCAGACCCGGGAATTAGCTATCAGTAAGGGATTTTAACCCTTATTTAGCGGCGAGCAACATAAGTCGAGTTAAATAAAGCTGGACTATGTGGCGGCGCTCGACATAACTCGAGTGGCAATTTCAGCACGTAATGTGGCTGAGAGAGAGAGACAAGTGGTGGCAGGAGACTAGCGAGCGTATGACTGCTCCAGACCACCGCGGCGAACCTACTGACACAAATCTCAGCTCCCTCCTCCCTCTCTCACTCGCTACATACTCAATTATGTACTGAAAGTACCGAATTACCTGCTTTTTGCACTCGCGTTGCACGGTTATTGCAAGAAAACTATCCATCATACAAGGATCGTTATGGTGTCATTCGAAAGCTCTGTTTATGCCCTTTCAGGGATAGGTACTTGTTTTACGTTCTGGGTCTTATTTAGGCATGAAAATGATCACGTAAACAGCCCTATTTTGGCTAAAAACACCCCGCTGTGCGGTACACATAAATAAACCGCATAGGCCGCTCGTAAGGTGTTAAGGCAATGAACAAGGGGACATATAACAGGGTGCAGGAACAACTCTATGATAAACTGACAAGGCTAGCCAAGCGATGGTTAGAGCCGGAATGCAGGGTCACATCGTTGCACCTGCCCAAGTTCTGCATCCCACCCATCATCTTTCCCCAATAATTTTCTTTTCCGTTTCAGACTTCCTGTGACATATGACCTGACCTAACATTTTTTCTTGTTCAATATGATCCATTAGTAGGTATTGCTATTTAGTGTACTATTTTTTCTCCATAACATAGAAGTCCGCCGGTTGGCGTCTCTTAACTAGACTATTGATTTGCCGTTGTTTTTGTAACGTAATATTTAGATACATAGCCTATAGGCTCACATGCAAAATGGATAAAAACGATAAAGAGACACCGTCTAGTGGGGTGCTGATCAAGGCCCCTAAAAATCAAAGGGCGGGACTTCGGGGAGTGTTAAATAGGCTAATCATGGACTTAAACACTTTCATCACTACTGCTGAACTAGAGGAATTGGAGGCTAGATTAGATAACGTCCAGGCTACCCACGGTCGTATTACGGCTCTGAGTGAGGTGATTGTGGCTGACATGATAGAGGAGGAAGAGATAGTTACAGAGTGTGATAATCGCGCCCTCTATGACGAACTTGTCTTTAGAGCGAAGCGCCTATTACAGCGTGCTGTCGCAAGTAAGAAGGGAGGCGATAATGAGGCCCATAGAAGGGCTGACCCAAAACATACTGTACACCTCCCAAAGCTCAATCTTCCTACATTTGGGGGCAAGTTAACCGAGTGGTTAGCTTTCTGGGACGTGTTTCGATCTACAGTTCATGAATCTTCTTTGGATAATGTCCGCAAGTTTCACTATCTGAAGGGACAAATGGAAGGAGAGGCCTTACATTTAATAGAGGGTTTTGCAGTAGTGGGTGGTAGTTATCTTGAAGCGGTACACCTATTAGAGTCCACATACGGGGATAGAGAGCAGTTGAAGATGGCCCATGTCGTTGCCTTGTTGGGGCTCGCAGAACCACAGTATAAGGTTGATGAGTTGACAAACTTCAGGGCAAATATGGAGTGCCATACTCGATCGCTAGACACCCTAGGGCATACCACGCAGGAAATGATAGTCATTATCTTGCGTCAGAAGCTTCCTATGGCAATACTTGATAAGGTAAGATCATTTGAGCTGGGGGAATTCAAAACTCAGTTCAGTAAGGAGATCAATAATCTACAGTTGAACAAAGGGAGACTGTATGTGTCGGGAGGGAGTGATAATGTGGAGAAGAGGGGAACAGTAAGCATGACAGTGGGGACTAAAGGAAAGAAAGAGGGTGCGTATAAGAAACCTGCTCAGATTCTATGTAAGCTATGTAACAACAAACATAAATGGAGTTTCTGCGTAAAATACCCGACAAATGAGACAAAACTAGCACAGGCGAAAAGATTGAAGCTATGTGTAGGTTGTCTAAGTGGGGAACATGGTAAGCAGGGACAATGTACTGCTACATACTTAACGCCCTGTCGGCACTGCAAAGGACATCACTTTGATAAGTTGTGTCCTACTGCAGATAAAGTCAAAGACATAAAAAATGAGGGTACTACAACTGTGGCACTAGGTAGCACGCAAGACACCACTATATTGCCCACAATACAGATTCCCATGGAAGGTAATGACATTAACAAAGTTTGTCGGGTACTTCTAGATCAAGGATCTCAACGTTCCTTTATAAAGAGGTCCGTACTAGTGGGATTGAAGCACCGAATCGTAGGGGCTGAGACTCTTCGATTACAGGGCTTCACAGGGGTTACTGATAAACAAGACTACGAGATAGCGGAGATTTCATATTTCTATCGTAAAAACCGGTACTTTATGACTTGTATCGTAGTAGACACCCTACCAGAATATGTATCTGTGGGTGTGAAGAAGGTGGAACACGCATTACGTAGCAAAGGGGTTAACTTGTCAGATCCCATGGGAAATCAGAGTGAGGTGCATGTTATATTTGGTGTGGATCATTATTATGAAGTAGTATACCCTGGATTTAAAAAGATGTGTGGTGTAATTTTAATCCCCACTAAATTTGGATACTGCATGAGCGGAAAGGTGCATACTACACAGTCAAAGGTCCTGGTCGACACGGTCTCGATATATAGAGTCAATGTAACCGCGGCAGAGGAGTTGGGAAGGGAGGATTCCCAACCTAGTGACCCTAAGATGGCTGCCGAGTTCGACCTGGAACGACTGTGGAGATTGGATCACATAGGCATTAATCCTATGGAGACTGATTATGACTCGGAAGTTGCGCTACAAAGGTTTGACGAGTCTGTGTGCTACTGTGCCTCAGACAAGCAATATAAAGTTAGTTTACCCTGGAAGAACAGTAAGATAAGCCTGCCTACCAACTATGGTTTGGCATTAGGTCGCTTGCGCGCATTGCAGCGGAAATTGTCTAACGAACCGAGCACGCGCCAGGCGTATGACGATGTATTTCGCAGTTATGAGGATAAGGGCTTTATAGAGAGAGTCGATGTCAAGGAACCGTGTAAGAAGGGTAGGATTCACTATCTGGCCCATCATGGGGTAAAGAAAGACAGCGTCACCACACCAATACGGGTGGTGTATGACTGTTCTGCCCACCAAGGTCAACAACCAAGTCTGAATGACTGCCTGTTGACAGGTCCGTCCATGGTGTCGGACCTGTCCCAACATCTATTGCGGTTTAGGCTGGGAAAGTACGCCTATACCAGTGACATCGAGAAAGCATTCTTGATGGTCAAGCTAAAGGAGGAAGATAGAGATGTTACCCGCTTTCTTTGGTTCAGCGACATTAGCGACTCTGAAAGTCCCATCATAATATACCGTTTTCGGGTTGTACTCTTTGGGGCCACTTGCTCGCAGTTTTTGTTAAATGCCACAATCAGAAAACATCTAGCTGACACTCATGAGGACACAAGTAAACTATCTCGCGGATTATACATTGACAATTTGCAGGGTACTAGCGATAGTCAAGATGATTTGTTATATGCATACTGGCAAGCACGCAGATTGTTTGCGGATGCACATCTATTTCTCCGCGAGTGGGTTACTGATAGTGAAGATCTTCAGAGTTTAATACAGGTGGATGGTACGGCATCTCTTAACCCGTTGAGCCCCGGCTAGTTATAATATTTTGTTCACCCCAGTCCCAAGCCATTTTCACTTATTTTTTTTGTTTGCTAAAATGGAAGACAAGGATGAGAAATGAAAAAAAAACAAAAAAAAATCACCTCTGACATTTTTTTTTGGGGGGGGGGCCGGTGGGGGGTTGGGGGGGGGGAGCTTCAAAAAAATTTGTTGAGCCAAAATGGAAGAGAATGGTGAGAAATGAACACAAATAAAAAAAAACTCATTTCGGTCATTTGGGGGGGGGGGGGGGTTTCAATAGTTCGTCTCCCCCGCATGACCACCCGCCCGGGAGCACTAGGGTAAAAAACTGAGTATGGCATTGTACGGCATACATCCTAAGGAGTATCTCACATAAATCTCAAGCCTCTAGCTCCCATACGACCGGAGTAATGAAGGTTCAAAGTGGCGGTAAACTAGGGGTGTAAACTATCCCCACTAAGCCCACCACCACCAGCCGCGCGGCTGTCTCGGCCTGCTCACACCTACTGGCCCGGCTCCCCCACACACTACGGTACCGCCCCTTCCTATTCTCCCGCCATTTCCTACCTTACGAGCCACGTAAGTGTTTTTTATATGTCGGACGCACGTGATGCGTCGCTGGGAGTTGGTGATCAAAGACTGCCGACGCAACACGTGCGACGCTGGGTCTCAACGGGTTAACCAGGAAAAGTCCAGAAATTTGGGGATGATCTGGCAACCTAAACATGACATACTAACTTTTCAAACAAGGTCTTTTGCTCAGCAGACAGGAGCGCACAGCAAAAGAAGTCTGTTGAGCAAAGTTGCGCAATTTTTTGATCCTTTGGGTCTAGCATTACCCGTTACCATAAGAGCTAGGATTCTAATGCAGGAAGTTTGAAGACGTAAGATAGGATGGGATGACAGTTTGCCCAAGGACCTGAATGACCAAGGGACATTGTTGTTGAATGAATATGCCATCCTATGTACTAAACCTATACCTCGTAAAGTGGCGGCGTTCGGTGACGTTACGTTACACACGTTTTGCGATGCTAGTGCCACGGCATACGGGGTAGCCATATATGTTGTTACTTCATTTGGGGCACATTTAGTTACAGCCCGGGCAAAGGTAGCCCCGGTTAAAAAGGTAACTATCCCTAAAATGGAATTGACTGCCATGCTGCTATTAGCACGTCTGGTGCAACATGTACTCGCAGCATACGAGAGCGAATTAAATATTGAAATCGTTCACGTATGGTGCGATAGTCAGGTCGCACTCAACTGGATACATAGCAAGAAGTCTCTGCCAGTTTATGTGCGGAATAGGGTCGATGAGATTAGAGCCCTATTGCCAGACGTTGCTTATCATTATGTAAATACAAAAGAAAACCCTAGTGATCTCATAACTAGGGGTATAACGGCTAGCCAGTTAATGAAGTCCGAATTGTGGTGGCATGGTCCAAAGTGGCTGCTCCATGAAAGTGAATGGACGATTTGGCATGCTGTTGGTGAGGCACTTCTGCCACTGGAAACAGTGGCAGTTACAGCCCAACCAAATGAGCCACCGGGTCCTATCATAAACTGGCAAGATTCGGTGACTATAATAAACTAGTCAGAGTTGTAGCTTGGGTGTTGCGATATGTATCCAATCTCAAGCTTAAAGTAACGGGCCAACTCTGCAACAGGGGTCACAACATTGATGCTCGTGAATTTAAAGCAGCTGAAGTAACTTTGATCAAATGGGTTCAAGTAGAAACCTTTTCCAATGAATTAGAATCCTTGAAAAGCTCAAATAAGATATTAATGCCTAATATAGTGCGTCAATTAAGGTTGCACCTAGACAATGGCCTCATCAGGTGTGAGGGTCGCCTGAAGTGGTCGGGTGTACCAGACGGCACAAACCGACCTATACTTATGCCAACAAGACATCACGTTACTGATCTATTGATCATACGTGCACATAGGGAAGTAAAACACTACGGGGTATGTCATATTATATCAAATTTACGTCTCACATGGTGGATACCCAGAGTTCGACAAGTAGCTCGACGCATAGTGAGAAAGTGTGTAATATGCCAGGGACTAAAGGGTAAACCATATGCAACTGGACCAGCTCCACCTCTACCTGAATGCCGTGTAAAGCATGTAGAACCTTTCCAAGCGGTAGGATTAGATTACACAGGGGCATTGAAGATGAGGGAGCATGAGAAGGTTTATATATTATTGTTTACCTGTGCGACGTCTCGAGCGGTACACCTAGAACTATGTGATAATATGTCTAGCGAAGAATTTATGCTGGCGTTCAGACGGTTTTGTGCCCGTCGTTCATTCCCTCAACTCATTCTTAGCGACAATGCTCCCACTTATGTCCAAGCATCAAAATATCTAAAGGATATGAGTAGTGATCCTACTATCATCACTTTTTTGGGAGAGAAGAAGTGCGAATGGAGGTTCATTCCAGTTAAGGCACCTTGGTTTGGTGGCATGTGGGAACGGTGTGTCGGCATAGTAAAGTCAGGACTCAGAGCGGTTGTAGGATGTGCTCTATTAAAGAAGAGTGAGTTGACGACAGTCCTCACAGAGATAGAGGCAGTCGTGAATGATCGCCCGCTTACATATGTGTACACCGACCTGCAAGAACCACTACCATTAACGCCAGCTCACTTGCTATATGGAAACCATTGACTGCGTTTCCATCTGATTTTCAGTCCATAGTAGAGTTAGAGGATCCCTCGTTGTACTCTGAGGTAGCGGTGTCTAAGAGATACCAGTATATATCCAGGATAATCAAGGATTTTAGGAAACGGTGGATTAGTGAATATCTGCTAGCATTGAGGGAAAGGAGTGTTACTCCCTCTGGTAGACCAACGGCACCTACAGTTGGCGAAGTTGTTTTAATTAAAGAAGATAGTCCTCGTTTATACTGGAAATTAGGCCGCGTATTGGAGGTATACAAGGGGGCAGACTCTGTAGAGCGGGTGGCGCTATTGAAGACAGCCACTGGAACTACTGTTCGTCCTATCGCACGTTTGTACGCTTTGGAGCTCGATTCCGCATTGCAATCTGACGCTCCACCTGTTATTGCTGGGTCCGAGGATTCTCAAAGGAACGACTCACCTCTTACTGATGGTGATCATTCTCGGACCGGGACGCGTCCCAGACGCGCTGCTGCTGGCGCCATCGACTTGTGGCATCAGAAGATAGCCTCTGGGCAACTTTAGGTTTAAGGTGGGGTTCAGGTCTTTTTTGTGGGGGGAGTGTATCGTATAAATACGATAGAATATGACTCTTTTGTGATCTCGTATGTCTCTGTGACGTCACGATCTCTCCTACAGCACGACGTAGGACGAGTAGATCGAATATCATAAGATTGTAAATAAGTTAAGTTATAAAAGGCCTAATATGCTATTAAGCAATATTGCCATGGTCTTATGTAGTATATATGAATTTATCGTATATATTAATATAATTTATCGTATAGAGCAACCTAAATGCGGTACGATAATTTGGGCTCCTGGCGGTTTGCCGAGGCAGCAAGGTGTGCTTTTGAGGTACGCCAGAGCCTTCACGAACACCAACCAGTTAACATCTAAATTTTCCGCCCTCAGTTGATCGAGCTTTTGTGCCTCCAATCACAATACACATACAGCAATACACTCAGCTACACCATCACGACGCTCTCATCGACATCATGACTGACTGATAGATAAGCATAAATTATAATAATCATGTCCATTGCCATGTAATCATTTATTCTTTCTTTAACTTGACTCGAGTCTTGGGACCGAAGTCTCGTTCCCCATTGTCCACCGCCATATTGGGTAAAACGTTCTCCCTTGCCTCATTGCCACGTGGAACTATTGGTGAGTTAATTCCTGGCTAATATTAACCCTTATAACCTTACCCTATATATACATTTATTATGTGAGACCTTTGGATATAAATTAGCTTGTTTCGGATTGAATTCAATTTAGATATAGAGTAGTTTTCATTTAGATTGATTTTATTTGATTCATTATAGCTTAGTAATATTTAACTTCCATTGATAGTTTACCACAGGGAGGCAGCTATTCACAACATCAAGATCAAATGCCCGAGCATTGCAAAGTACATAGAAAACACTTATAAGGAGCCAGCTAACCTGTATATAGTTGGAAGCACAAAGAAGGAAGAAATGAAAATTATCAAATCAAATAAAGGAACAACGCAAGGAGATCCAGTGGCAATGGCAATGTATGCACTGGCACTATCTATTCTGCAGCAGAAAATATAACATGAGGAAACCCGATTGAAACAAGTGGTGTATGCTGATGACCTCACAGGTGCAGGAAGAATAAGGGATCTCAAAGAATGGTGGCAGAGAGTACAATCGGTTGACGCAGTCATTGGGTACCATCCTAATGCTATTAAATCTGTACTAATAGTGAAAGAAGACCAGTATGAAGAAGCGGTGCAGACTTTTGATGGGACAGGAGTGAAGATTACAAAGGAGGGTCAACGCCATTTGGGAGCAGTAATAGGCACAGAGGAATGCAAGAGAGTCTACATGCGAAAAAAGGTAGCGGAGTGGGTAAAGGAAATGAAAACCCTGGCAGACATTGCGAAATATGAACCACATGCTGCATATACTGCCTTCACATATGGTGTTAAGCACAGATGGACCTTTCTTATGAGAACAGTGCCTGACATTGGAGAGATGCTCCAACCGCTGGAAGAAGCAATCAGAGGAGCATTCATACCTGCTTTAACAGAGATGGAAGGCGTCACGCAAGAGCTAAGAGATCTATTAGCTCTTCCGCCAAGGTTCGGAGGTATGGGGATCATAAACCCAGTGGAGGCGGCACCTCATGAGTACCAAAATTCCCTTAAGCTTACTATGTCTCTGCCAGAAAAAATACGGGAGCAAAACGAAAATTATGAGGTGGACGAAGAGGAACAACGAAATGCAGGACAGGAAATTACAAAGAGCAGAAAAGAGAGACAGAAACATAGACTAGAACAAATTAAGACCGAATGTAGTGAAGAACTGAAAATGAGAGTTGAGATGGCACAAGACACGGGGGCTTCAAATTGGGTCACTTCATTTCCAATAAAGGAAAAAGGCTTCAGCCTAAATAAACAAGAATTCAATGATGCCGTATCCTTGAGGTATGGGTGGCCAATTTCGAACCTGCCGCTGAAATGTGCATGTGGTGAAATAAACAACTCAGACCACTGTATGACCTGTAAGAAAGGAGGATTCATCTGTATCCGGCATGATGAAATACGAGACATCACTGCACAAATGCTGGACGAGGTGTGCCATGATGTCAGAATCGAACCAGAATTTCTGCCTATGGACGGACAGCGCTTTGCCCACAATACTGCAAATACTTCAAATGAAGCAAGAGTGGACGTAAGTGCTCGAGGTTTTTGAACGAGGGGACAACAGGCTTTTTTCAACATCAGAATCTTAAACCCAAGAGCACAAACATATCGTGAGCGAGGACTCAAGGCGGCATACTTGAGAAACGAAATTGAGAAAAAATTTGCTTATGAAGAAAGAATTTTGAACAGGGATCCAGGAAGCTTTACTCCTCTGGTCTTCTCATCGTCGGGAGGAATGGGACCTTCTGCAAGTGTCTTCTATGCCAGATTAGCTGAACAAATATCGGAGAAAAAGCGCCAGCATAGAAGCCAAGTCATAACTTGGATGAGATGCCAGCTCTCTTTCTCTCTTCTCAGGTCTGCACTCCTATGTCTCAGGGGTACAAGGTCCTTCCCGCTACAGAGGACAAGAGTAATAGACTTGGACTTTGAAATGGTCGTGGCAGAGGGCCGAATTGGAGAACAACTAGGTTGATTGTAGGGAGGTACTGGTACAATAAGATAAACTACAATGTAACTAGAATAAGATAGAGTGTACACCACTTTGTAACTGTCACCTTTAAAAAAAAAAAAAAAAAAAAAAAAAAAAAGGAGGAAAGGAAAGGAAACAATAGGAGGAAACATGCTGACATCACTGAAATGTTTGTGGACATGCAGTAATGCAAGTAATGGTCACTCTTCTGTAAATCTAAAATGGCTTACTTAAGAATGGGAAAAGGGGTGGGATTTTTTTTTTTTTTTTTTTTTTAGTAAAAAAACAAAAAACAAATTGCAGTTACTTCGCACACAATTTGCGTGATATTCTCATCAAAAACTTAGTATGAGTCACCATAAAAACAAAATTGTCGCCAACTTGTCCAGCATAGGCTACACAAAATAGGTATATAAATAGGAAGTTTAACATTGACAAATGCAAGGTATTAAAGATAGGGAAGATGCAAACAAATGTTAAATATAAACTAGCTAATTTAGAATTAGAAAATTCAGATTGCGAGAAAGATCTAGGTGTGTTTGTTAGCAATGATTTGAAGCCTAGAAAACAGTGTATAAGCGTTCGTAATAAGGCAAACAGGATTCTCGGGTTCATCTCTAGGAGTGTGAGTAACAGAACTGCTGATGTTATCTTAAAACTTTACTTGTCATTAGTGAGACCCCATATGGATTATGCTGTCCAATTTTGGTGTCCTTATTACAGAATGGACATAGATTCATTGGAGAGAGTACAGCGTAGAATGACAAAAATGATCCATAATATTAGAAATCTTTCGTATGAAGAAAGGTTGAAGAAATTAGGTTTACATTCGTTAGAGAGACGCAGAGTTAGAGGGGATATGATAGAGGTGTTCAAGTGGGTTAGTGGGATTAACAAAGGGACATGACAAATGTACTAAAGCTCAGTGATAGCGAAAGAACTCGTACCAATGGTTTCAAATTAGATAAATTTCGTTTCAGAAAAGATATAGGTAAATATTGGTTTGGTAACAGAGTTGTAGATGGGTGGAATGGACTACCAAGTGCTATAGTGGGATCTAAAACTGTAGGGAGCTTTAAGATAAAATTGGATAAGCATATGGACGAGAAGGGTTGGGTGTGAAGGGGATCAGCCGGGTTGGGCCAATCAGCGCTCTGCAGACCCCCATAATCCTGAGTTAATCTCTAACCGTTTTGGTAAGATGATCCTCAGGGTATTAGAGTGTGAAGCCTATAATTGGGCTTTGTAATTTAATTGGGGTTGTGTGGGACAGGGATCTGCCTTGCTTAGGCCAATCGGCTTTCTGCAGACTCCCATTTTCTTATGTTCTTATGTTCTTATGTTATTGACTAAGTTACAAGGTCATATGGATTTAGTATTAGAATGGATTATTTGAGTGATTACATACAAATATGTTATGCAAAGTTGAATGGCAGTGACTAAATAATCAACATACGTTCAAATACATAGTAGAATCTTTGGAAGAAAATACAGAGTTATATGTGCTTAGTGGATGGTAATTGATATAAGTATTTACTGTGTACTTTGAGTGGTGTTTTTTCGTGGCTGCTTATAGTAATCAAATATCATTATAACTTAGTTCTGTAGACAGACTCCGCCCATGTAACTCTTAACTTGTATTTAATTGATGTGGGGTGAAGGATGATCCGGCTCTGGGGCCTCGGTGGCGCCAGTTGTTATTGGTGTTGCGCAAATTGTTGCTGATACCGCCTTGGGTTTGTGTGGTCACCTGATTGACGATGCAGACCGGGGCTTTATCCTGGTGGGCGGCCAGGAGTTTACAGAATAGGGTGTGAAATGACGAGGTTGCAAGGAGCAACGTTAACAGCGTCATCATATGTCCTCACAAACCACGGAGAGACACAAGAAAAGAAGGGCACAGACGAGAACAAAAACAGAAACCACGCAGTCTACCCTCGTTAATCAACGTTCTCTATATCAACGCCCTCTACAGGTACCCACGGGAACTACAGTGCCCCTCATCAAGCATAATTTACTTCCGGACCAATCACAAAGTCCGAGGTACAAGACAAAGGCGTATACAACCCAAGGACCAGATTTGGACGATAATGAACAGGATGTTATGGTAATTCCTCATAAACCACCAATATATTCTCTCCACAGGTATGAACAGAATAACCACCTCTACAGTGCGGAAAATTACCTGTGTCCACAATAACAGATACATAGAGAGTAACGAAAGCCTCGCATGGAACGTTGAAAATCATGGAAAAGACAAATACATGCAAAACATTTATCCTGCACCCATTCAAGCTTTCTAAAATATGAGTGTAATCTTAAGAAATAAAGAATAACTATATACATGTATTCCTATGTTAATTATATTTTTAAGGCAATTATTAACTTCACAATAATTAAAAGATCGAAATCCTATGTCCCTACGATTCCGAAATGAATGAAATTAGACTCAAATTATCATCCAAATATAGCCTGACCGAAATATATGATCGATAGGCAAACACGAGACAATACCTTCCACTAGCTAAGCTTTTAGTGGGTATCTACCAGTGTCGGAGTTACTTCCGAATAGGGCTAGCCATTTTCCCTATAAACAGTTCAACGAGTGTGGCGACCCAGAAGTTTGTTAGAAGAGCTAGAAGTGACATTCTCTAGCTGTGTGTGAGAGAGGCAGTTCCCTTTGATGTCCAACCGAAGGAGGAACTACAAGTCCTACGTCGACCAGATTCCCTCTCATGGATCTCACTTCTCCTCAGCCCCCAAAGTGTCTCTGTGTTACTGGGTTTTGGGAAATTATTGTGAAGGTAATATAAAATATGTGAGTGTTCAAATTAACATTATCATAGAGGCCATAATTATATCATAATTATAATTAGAGCCCTAATTTGTTCGTGTATTACGATAACTTAACTTCCATCTGTGCAGGTTAATTATATATACTGTATATGATATTCGTGATATAACCAATTTAAGTCCACTTCAACGTTTTATATATTTGTTTACTTACGTTACATACTCTATATTATACGTAATACTTAGTGAATGCTCTCAGATTTTATTCAGTTGTGTTATTATTGATTGAGTGTCCAAGTTCGAAGTGAAGTTTGTACCGAGAGCAATTTTCCTTCTTAAAAACTTAATCTCAAACTCCGGACAGTGCTACGTTCATTTTTCATAAGAGATCACTTAGAGTACTAAGTCGCCAACATTAAAAGTAAAAACCCGTTCCGTTAAGATTGAATTAATCTATGTTCAAGATTTCTAATCTATATTAGTTCTTGTGAATAATCCGATCAATTACGTTTCCCGGTTAATTATATTATTTCACAACCAAGTTTATATATTCAGATTGTACATTCCTGTATTCATCAGCCTTATATTTTGGCTATTTATAAAACACTACGTCATTCTGTGTCCTAATAGTTTTCTATACTTTATCAACCTGTATTCGGGTTATTCTGCGTCTTTAATTTAATTTCCAGTAGTTTGTTAATTCATTCAAACTTACTGCATCAGCCTTCATTTTGGCTATTCAAAGTCGCTACTTCGTTCTGCGACTTTATTTTATTTACAGTAGTTTGTTAATTCATTCAAACTCCTGCATTGGCCCTCATTTCGGCTAATTATCTGTCACTACTTCGTTCTGTGTCTGATTTGATTTACAGTAGTTTGTTGATTCATTCAAACTCACTGCTTCTATAACTAATATTCCGCTATATTTATTCACTACATGTTTAGTGAATCTGAGTTCCTCATAGACTGTGATTCTAGCTCATTTACGATTTAATTTATTGTTCGTGTATCGTGTGGAGAGATTATTCACAATTATTCTGTTATAATTAAATTGTAAATTTAATTATCATACCATCAGGAGTAAAGTTAACTTCAAATCTTTTGTTACTGATTTAACGTTGAAGTAAATCAAGTATGTATTCAGCCTGAACGCAGTACCTTTGACAAATAACCTCGCACGGCAGCTTTGACCGCCTACCTGGCCTGGCGACCTATTTGTATTTCGAGCCGCACATACCTGTGCGCACCTGAGTAGATGATCTCAGTTACCCACATTAATTGACTATTATTCCTCTCAGTGTACACTTGACCTGTATATGTATTATCATATATTCGGTTCTGTCTTGTATGATTTATATATTTCATGTTTGATGCCTTGTAAGTGACACCTTTATTCATGAGAGAGTAAAATATAGTTAACTCTTTCCAAGTCACCATTGAATTGCCATTAGACTTATGCTTAATAGCTAAGATCCGGATGTGCCATGATGTATATCCAAGTGATGTAATCATAACTAGTATACTTGTTTCGTGTGTTTATTGTATTTGACAGGGTAATTGAGCAAGCTAGAAACATTATTAAATTTGCTAGTTGTGTTCCTGTCGAGCAGTATTATATTTTCCATATCCCAAATAAAGAACTTATGGGAATAATCATTAAAGAGAGTTGGATTACAACGACGCATAACAGGGTGATATCTTTATCCATGTCTGAAGGATCATGTATGGCAAAGGGTTGTTGGACATGGTCAAGCAAAATCCTCAATAAGTTTTTGAAAACCTTACAGCGTATCATTTCTATTGCTGCTGCTGGATAGGCAGTTATGGCATGTTTACGAAGCAATGTTATCGTCTTGTCAAGGTTGCCCTGGTAATTGACTGAATTAAGGTGTGTGAGCACAAGGACCGAGCTAAGAGGTGGTTGTACGGAGTCGACGAGGAACGCTTTAACCCATTGCCTCCAGGAGACATCCCAAACGCCATGGCAATTTACAACAAATTACAGGTTCTTAAGGCCTGTAGAATCGAGTGCGACGGAGCGGGAGCGCGATAGGCCACACATCCTTTCCCCTGCCAGCTGGCCGCGACACTGAGGGCTCTGAGTCAGAGTCTTGCAATGTATAAAGCGCTGCCAAAGACAAATGTAGCGCGACATTAGCAATAATTGCTCATTTTAGCTGAATGTCTATGGTAGAGCTGCGGGTGAAGCTCGCAAGCTATGAAGCTGGTTTTGGTATCATTTTGAAGCTATTGTTTTCTAGTTTTCGGTTGAATACATTTAATTTCATTCAGATACTTGCCTAATCAATCGGGAGTGCCTGAATGAGCCCTAATATGGCGGAAATATGCCCGCAGCCAAAACAAAATCCTTCCTTTTAAGCTCACCGTTTATCTGTCCGGTTATCAGTGCGAATGTTTTGATGCCAAGGTTTGAGGCTAATGCGGCGATTTGTTCTTTGTAGGTAGCGTAGACTATTTTGATAGTGGGTTTTACCATTTGTAAGTAAGTTTTGATATCCATGGATTCATGTTCATATCCATCGATAGGAATGTGAGTGTTTGTATTGTTGGAGAACACTTTGAATTGTTTTTCCTTATCTCTTTGAGAGCTAACCTTGTAACTTCTACTGTCTCAAGTAAGCTGACTAACCCGTCTCCGAACTCAGACCAACACATACTACCAGTAAAATAGCTGAGGCACCAATGGTCCCCAACTTAATATTACTTATCCAAATGAGCGACAGTCCTTAATTGAGCTAGGAGACTAAGATTAGAATATAAAACATAAGCTTTGATACACAAGGTCTATTTAACATAGATAAATGGTGGTTACAATCTTGTCAATGTTAACTTTAAGCGGTGATAGCGACCACTAAGCTACTCATCTCCAAGTGCTATCATACCGAATCATGATCCTCAGGGCTGAGGCATAGACCTTTTGAAAATACACAATAAGATTTAGTAGAATTTCTGGTACCGATATTTGGTCTGGCCAATGGAAGGCAGATTTGTTTACATTTCGGTACCAGAAATTCTACTAAATCTTATTGAGTTTTTTCAAGAGGTCTATGCTTCAGGATCATGATTTGGTATGATAGCACTTAGAGATGAATATCTTAGTGGTCACTATCACCGCTTAAAGTTAACACAACATGTGTGCCTTTCCGGCCAAGATTATGGGATAGGGGAAACATTAATGGTCACAGAATCTTTACTTTTCACTTAGAACAACAAATTTGAGTGGTCATTTGGTACCCTATTTCTGCGTAGTTAAATGTTTTTGTTTTCAGTTAGGCTATCACTACTGGTAGTTTATTTATGCGTATTTCAATTTTTTAATTTTTCGGTTAGGCGATCACCGCTGGTGGCCTATTTCTGCGTATTTGAATTTTTTTGTTTTCGGTTAGGCTATCACCCCTGGCGGTCAATTTCTGCTTATTTCAACAACATTGTTTTCGGTTAGGCTATCACTGCGCATTGAAAAAAATAAAATAATAATACATAAATACAAATAAAAAATAAGTAAATTATAATTAATTGTTTTCAGTTAGGCTATCTTCCCTGGTAACCTATCGCTGTGTATTTCATGTTTTTTATTACGGTTAGGCATCGCCCTTGATAACCTATTTCGGCTTATTTCAAATTTTTTGTTTTCGGTTAGGCTATCACTTCTGGTGGCCTATTTAAGTAAGTGAAGTGACCTAAAGTTAGCGAAGTGATTTTAAAGT